>OW284519.1:12640000-13890000 GCA_935413205.1 Polydrusus cervinus | reverse complement strand
TAATACAAGTTTTTATATTTCGTAAATTGAAATGAGGCTATTTTACACTAATTAATTGTACGTGATTTTTGGCCAACAGTAATTTATTATAAAAAGACAGTGTCTCATGAAATTTACTTATTATACAGGGTGTTACAAATTCGTGTGCGTACAAGGGGATCTCGATAACGGTAAGAGATACGAAGAGGGTTAAATTGAGGCAAAGTTGCGTATTTTGGGGCTTAATAATTTGATAAATGAAAATTGTAAATATTCCAAATACTTTCGGAGGACATCCGGATACTTTCGGAGAACATCCGAAAATAATCAACTCTTGTTCCCCAACACCTTGTTTAAATAGGGCATAAGTCTTTGTTTGATAAATTTCTGACCAACCATTTGCTGTTTGCCAATCTTTTTGACCCACCTTGAGGTGTCTTGGAAAATATGTTGTTATATTCAATTCGCCCGGTAAATTCTCCCATGGTATCAAACTCCTTTTGAAAATATTGAGTTTTGCAATTTACGGCCTCATTGCCTCTCCAAGCTAGTTCAAATGAGCAGAGATGGCTCAACTTTTTGTGCTTTATCGGGGTTTTCTTCATTCTAGCTTTGCAATATTGTTAATGAATCTTTGGTAGATAATGCTTTTGAACTTACTTTCCTCTTTTCCTGACAACTTTGGAGCTGCTTTCTCTTTGTATCTTTTGCCATTCGCGCATTTTTAAAGGAAATATCCGTAAAAGTGTCAATCTTTATTTCGTGTTCTGTTAAATACATTTCTTGAATCACTTTTGCTGTAGTATTCCATATAACCTTTACAGAAGATTCTTTATGGTCTCTGCCATTACCCTTCTTCATATTAAAGGCGTAATCTTTGAGAATTTTCGCCAGTTCCATCACAGTAGTACATTTTTCCAGTTTATAATTTCTTACCATTAGAAACTCTGAGAACTGTGCCCAAATTGAGTTCTTGGACTTCCATGTATTAAGTGGAATATTTTCAGCTATCGATTTTTTAATTTCTTGGGTAGATTGGCACCCAAACCGTGCATTTTCGTTTAAATTACTCATTTTGTCTTTATCAAAGCAGGATGACATTTGTCACACTAACAGTACTTTTTACCTGACATCTATCAAAATTTTGCCGCTGAAAAACAATCTTGTATTTTGCCAGTATAAAACACTCTTGTGAAATAGTCAACTTAATTCATGTAGGTGCTGTGGAAGCCTTACGCTGCAGAACTCTGTATCAATATCTATAGTCAATTCCACAACAACCTGTAGAATTTACTTTTATAATGTCTATTCAAAAACTACTAAAGCTAACAAATTTTAATGTCGTTACTGTCATCACCAATAGGATCATCCCGGGGGACCCGATATTATAAGGAATATTGATTTGATTTAAAAACTAGACGATTTTTAGAAATGAAAAAGCTGCAATTTTTCAATATTTTTTTTTTACCAATTTGAACCCTTTATGTTTGATTCCGTTCCCTGTTCGAAAATCCATTCTGCCACCGGAATATGATTCGAGATGCGAACACGTGATAGATAGCGGAAATGGGAAACAAACGTGAACAGAATAATTCAGATTGTTATATTAAAGTTCACTCCACAAAAATACTAGGAAACTCTCGAGAGAACTAGAGAAATTTCTTGCCTGAAATGAAACAAAACTTTTTATATACCAATTTTTTCAAGTTAGTTTTTCTTAACTTCGGCGCCCTTGCGCCATCTGCACTGTAACCTCTTGCCTTGCAAATTCCGACATTGGATACTATTTTACAAAGGTGTAGAGTAATAAAATGGGAAATTCCGTCCAATTCGGCTCAATTTCGGTGTCGGCCATAGACGCAGGTAAATTTTGTGCATTAAATTATTTATGATAACTAACCAAAAAAAAAAAGATAATTTCATAAAGAAGGAACTATTACCTATAGCAAATTTACACAAACATCGTTTTATGAAATATGCCGTGAAAGATATAGCAGAAAAACATAGTGTAACTGTGCTGCGCACACCGCCATATCATTGCGAACTAAATCATATAGAACTTATATGGGCGCAAGTGAAAGTTTTTGTAGCAAGACACCACACGACATTTAAAATGAAAGACGTTAAACCACTGTTTGATCAAGCCATTAAGGAAGTGACACCGAGAACTGGCAAAAAGTAGGCCATCGTGCCATTAAGGAAAATGAGAAAATGTGGGATCTTGACCACCTGATTGATCGGACTGTCGACCCGTTAATTATAACGTCAAGAGGAGATGACAGTTCCTCAGATGACGGAGAATATTATAATTTTTTTATAATTTAATTTCTGTATAATATATTTTGTGTTTTTATTTATAATGTTTTTTAAAAAATAAGTGTACCTAAAACGATGTACATATTGCACGCCTTTGTCACACCATTTTCAGTGTTTGTGAATAAATAACAATAGGCCAAACCCGGGTGGTACTACCTGCACTTGATGAAAATAAAGAATTTTGCAATGAAATCAATGCCAAATTCTGAAAGTGACTTAAACATTCGTTGTGTCACTCTGTAGTCCCTTTGCATACCTAATGAGCTTTTATTACTTTACACCTTTCTGAAATAGACTATAGCAAGAAAACATTAGCCTTAGCGACCAACTCATTTTTTAGAGTGTTCCGGTTAAAAATTCCACCATTTGTAGGTTTTTTCCGTGTGCATGCATGCAGATCTGATGGAAGAAAATATTTGCCAATCTTATCTTTTTTCGATTGTCTATTGGTTGAAAACTCTTCGCATACGCAAACATAATAAATTATAAAAAGAGATCGAACACCCACCAACGTGGCAAAGAAAACAAGATGAAAAATGAACTGTGACGATAAAATTATCTGCGAAAACAGGAATTTTTCGGATAGCGGTGACTTGCAGAAAAATAAATTGGTTCGTTACGCGAACGAAAGGTGTAATATGTACGATTATAACGGTTTTGAGTTTACAGTATAACAAATCATTATTTACGATAATTATATTTCGGTACTGTAAATGAGTTATTACGGTAATTTACAAAAAAAACATCTTTCAAAATAAATAATTTAAAAAATTAAATTTTGTATGAAAATATAAAACAATAGTTATTATTGTTATTATGTATGACTCTAACCCGCGTTTTTCGGGCTCTGTTTTTTATGATTAAAAATAAAGTAAATATCGCTCCCTATGCGAAAATTGATGATTTTTTCAGAAATCATGTATTTTAGGAGCGTAGATCTAAGAGCAGTTTTTGGTGCAAATGTTTAGGTTTTGAAATACTCCTTCTTAAGTGCCGTTTTGTATATTCATAATAAAGCATTCTCGTTTCTTCCCCCACTATTTTTTTTTAATTATAACACTTCTTCCATAAAAATTTTTCTCTTTAGATATTGAATTGTTTTTTGTTTTTGTTGTAAAAATATTTTATTGCATTGGGTTATATTTTTGTTGATTTAAAATAGCTCCAAAAAATGGGAAACTGAACAGACAAGTATATAATAGAAAAATACTATAAAATATTATTATTTTTACTCGTTTTCCTATAAAATGGCATCATAAATCAATAACTAAAACGATATGCTTCCGAAACCTTAATCTCTTATAAAACAGGACTTTTAGAAGGAAAAGTTTAAAAACCCATATCGCCTGATCGTCACTGTCGTGACTCTAAAGGTAAAAGTTATTACATAAAAGAATTTAAAAAAATTTGAATTTTTAATTTTTTAAATTTTTTTTTCATTTTTTATAATTTTTTTTTTAAATATTCCGTTTTACTATATTATTTACTTTTGTATCACACTCCTTCGGACTGTGATGTGAAAACATATCGCCTAATTTGTCGATATAACACCTGTCAAGAAATATTTACAAATATTTCATTTGATATTTCAATCTTAATATGAGAACTACACCAAAATATTTTTTTATAAACGCGATTAGTACACATAAAAAATGTCAAAATGACAGCTGTGAATATATAACTAATAATACTGTAACGCGTGTATTTCATTTTTATCCCTTTTATTTATGTTTCACAAAATTAATACTTAATAATAAATGGTTTAATTGAAATAGTTGAACTTTGAAATTGTCAAAATGACAGCTAGCAAAAAACAACCTCTTTTTCAACACAAAAAATCTTTGTTCCACACAATAACTCATTTTTTATTCGTACGCCAAATTTTGTTCGGACCAGATAAGTAGTTTTTAATTCATGCTTTAATTTCTTCGGATATATTCGTTTTTCTAAACCCATAATAGCAGTCCATTTCAAATTTCACAACCATCATACTTTTCCGAATATAAAGATTGAAGATGTTTTATAGGATCGAAATGTTGATATTTGGTTTAAAGCAATATTGCACAAAAACTTTAGAAGAAGCAAGATTTACGAAACTGCAATAAAAATTGCAAGTTTATATTTAAAAATAAAAACCTGATGATGGTATCTAGATGACGAAACGTTTTACTCGAAATCTGATGACATTATATGATAGGAAACAAAATACGGCTATGCAAAAGTTTAATTAGTTTTTCTTTATCTTTACAAATAAAGTCACAAATCCGAATGTAAGAATATAAAGATTGAAGATGTTTTTTTATAGGGTCGAAACGTTGATATTTGGTTAAAGTAATATTGCACAAAGACGTTAAAAGAAGCAAGAGTTACGACACTGCAATAAAAATGACAGGTTTATATTTAAAAATGAAAACCTGATGATGGTATCTCGATGACGAAACGTTGTACTTGAAATCTGACGACACCATATGATAAGAAACAAAATACTACAATGAAAATGTTAAATTATTTTTTCTTTATCTTTTCAAATAAAGTCACAAATCCAAATATAAGAATATAAAGATTGAAGATGTTTTATAGGGTCGAAACCTTAATATTTGGTTAAAGCAATATTGCACAAATACGTTAGAAGAAGCCAGATTTACGAAACTGCAATAAAAATTACAAGTTTATATTTAAAAATAAAAACCTGATGATGGTATCTAGATGACGAAACGTTTTACTCGAAATCTGATGACATTATATGATAGGAAACAAAATACGGCAATGCAAAAGTTTAATTAGTTTTTCTTTATCTTTACAAATAAAGTCACAAAACCGAATGTAAGAATATAAAGATTGAAGATGTTTTTTTATAGGGTTGAAACGTTGATATTTGGTTAAAGTAATATTGCACAAAGACGTTAGAAGAAGCAAGATTTACGACACTGCAATAAAAATGACAGGTTTATATTTAAAAATGAAAACCTGATGATGGTATCTCGATGACGAAACGTTGTATTTGAAATCTGACGACACCATATGATAAGAAACAAAATACTACAATGAAAATGTTAAATTATTTTTTCTTTATCTTTTCAAATAAAGTCACAAATCCAAATATAAGAATATAAAGATAGAAGATGTTTATTGGGTCGAAACTTTAATATTTTTTTAAAGCAATATTGCACAAATACGTTAGAAGAAGCAAGATTTACGAAACTGCAATAAAAATTACAAGTTTATATTTAAAAATAAAAACCTGATGTTGGTATCTAGATGACGAAACGTTTTACTTGAAATCTGATGACATCATATGATAGGAAACAAAATACGGCAATGCAAAAGTTAAATAATTTTTTCTTTATCTTTTCAAATAAAGTCACAAATCCAAATATAAAAATATAAAGATTGAAGATGTTTTATAGTGTCGAAACGTTGATATTTGGTTAAAGCAATATTGCACAAAGACATTAGAAGAAGCTAGATTTACGAAACTGCAATAAAAATTACAAGTTTATATTTAAAAATAAAAACCTGATGATGGTATCTAGATGACGAAACGTTTTACTCGAAATCTGACGCCATCATATGATAGGAAACAAAATACGGCAATGTAAAAGTTAAATTATTTTTTCTTTATCTTTTCAAATAAAGTCACAAATCCAAATATAAGAATATAAAGATTGAAGATGTTTTATAGGGTCGAAACTTTAATATTTGGTTAAAGCAATATTGCACAAATACGTTAGAAGAAGCCAGATTTACGAAACTGCAATAAAAATTACAAGTTTATATTTAAAAATAAAAACCTGATGATGGTATCTAGATGACGAAACGTTTTACTTGAAATCTGATGACATTATATGATAGGAAACAAAATACGGCAATGCAAAAGTTTAATTAGTTTTTCTTTATCTTTACAAATAAAGTCACAAAACCGAATGTAAGAATATAAAGATTGAAGATGTTTTTTTATAGGGTCGAAACGTTGATATTTGGTTAAAGTAATATTGCACAAAGACGTTAGAAGAAGCAAGATTTACGACACTGCAATAAAAATGACAGGTTTATATTTAAAAATGAAAACCTGATGATGGTATCTCGATGACGAAACGTTGTACTTGAAATCTGACGACACCATATGATAAGAAACAAAATACTACAATGAAAATGTTAAATTATTTTTTCTTTATCTTTTCAAATAAAGTCACAAATCCAAATATAAGAATATAAAGATAGAAGATGTTTATTGGGTCGAAACTTTAATATTTTTTTAAAGCAATATTGCACAAATACGTTAGAAGAAGCAAGATTTACGAAACTGCAATAAAAATTACAAGTTTATATTTAAAAATAAAAACCTGATGTTGGTATCTAGATGACGAAACGTTTTACTTGAAATCTGATGACATCATAAGATAGGAAACAAAATACGGCAATGCAAAAGTTAAATTATTTTTTCTTTATCTTTTCAAATAAAGTCACAAATCCAAATATAAGAATATAAAGATTGAAGATGTTTTATAGTGTCGAAACGTTGATATTTGGTTAAAGCAATATTGCACAAAGACATTAGAAGAAGCTAGATTTACGAAACTGCAATAAAAATTACAAGTTTATATTTAAAAATAAAAACCTGATGATGGTATCTAGATGACGAAACGTTTTACTCGAAATCTGACGCCATCATATGATAGGAAACAAAATACGGCAATGTAAAAGTTAAATTATTTTTTCTTTATCTGTTCAAATACAGTCACAATGAATAAAACTTGGAAAAAATCTTATCGGCAATTTTCGGCTATTCCGAAAATCCCCGATATTGAAAAAAATTAATCAAAATTTAGGTAAGCAGACCTACATTAAAATGAAAAATGCATGTATAAATACTATATTTGGAGCTATCTGTTTTATAGCACTGTAATGTAGAAGTTTCGAGCTATCTCTTATCCCAAATTTTAAAGCGCGACCTGCTAGAATAACTTTAAAAACTTGCGATGAAATATGCCATTTTCGGCTATTTTTGGCCTTTTTTGACACTTCATATTTTTAATATCCACGATGACGTTTTATGCATCCAAAGCAATCTCTTCGAAAAGTCATAATTCTGTTAAAATGAAACTTTTACGGAAATTGCAGAGTCTTTTTAAAATTAAAAATTCGATAACTAATCTGACATATGAAGCTTTAATTTTGGTCTCATTAAATTGTAAAAGTCCCAAATAATCTATAACATTCAATTTTTAACGTCAAAACGTTGAAACAAGGTCACATTCTGAAGTCAAAAACACCCATTTTAGGCCAATTTTGACAGCGGTAATTAATTCCAATATGGAAGCCTGTTTGAGATTTCATGGCAATCTCTTCGAAAACCATGTAGTTCGAGATTTGCGGAATTTTTCTGTTCCCGCTCTAAAAATATCAATTTTACTCAAATTTAAAAGAATAAATTGGTATATTCAAGTATACAGGCGTGTTTAGAAAAGATTGAGGAATAAAATAAGCCCAAAATGAACTCTTTAAGGATATTACAGTAGAAGCTATAATCGAACATAAAAAATTTTTGGTAAAAAAAACATAAAAAAATTCAATAATATTTTTTTTGAACCACTAAATGTTATAACGAAGAGCGCGCACGGCATGAATTTTAAAGTCTATTTATCCCTCTAAACAACAGTCCAAAAAAAAGTTGAAAAAGTTAATTACAGTAGCTCACAGACGGGTTTAAGTGGACCAGTACCTAAAAAAAAAATTGTAAAAAATCAAAAAAAAATCAAAATTCATTCGTTTCGTCCTCTGTAAATTAAAATGATTAAAAATCGAAAAAATATATTTTAAATGTAAGTCGACAAGCTCTTTCCGATAGGATATACGACATTTTAATAAAAAAATTATTTTTCGAGAAAAAAATTAAAAACCGTGAAAATTTTGGGTCTAAAATCGTAATTTTTAAATTTTCACAATTTTTCACAATTTCTAATCATTTTAGGTATAGAAAGATGTATTGTGAAAAGATAGTATTTGAGACGGCCCATCTGATCGTTTAAACCGGAAATATGTCCGACGTACCCAATTCGAGTTATTCGGTACCCAAGACGACCCTGCGATGGCCATTTTTTGACTTTTAAAAAATAAAAAAAATTACTTTCCATTATCTAATCTTTCTCAAAAACAATAGGGTTGGGCGGCTGCCGGTCCTCTCCAACCTCCAAAAGTAAAAATCGAAAAAAATAATTTTTGCGACCTGAAATGCGTTACAGCGGATTTCGCATATTTCCCGACTTTGACGTTTAATAACTTTTTTCCGGTACACCCTGTATATTTAAAATTTTTCACAAAACGTGCCCCCGTTATTCCTCTATAAAACCAAATAATCAAACGCAGTGCGAAATGTACCACTTGAGAGAAAAAAAATCGAAAATGTCAAAAATCGCGATTTCAAAAATCGGGTACGACGACGACGACGACGACAGAGGTCGAACATTTTTAAAATAAAGGGGATATATACATATCGCTCGAAAGGGGCGATATGTAAAAACCCATATCGCAAAATCGTCACTGTCGTGACTCTAAAGGTAAAAGTTATTACATAAAAGAATTTAAAAAAATTTGAATTTTTAATTTTTTTAATTTTTTTTTTCATTTATTATAATTTTTTCTAAATATTCTGTTTTACTATATTATTTAATTTTGTATCACACTCCTTCGGACTGTGATGTGAAAACATATCGCCTAATTTGTCGATATAACACCTGTCAAAAAATATTTACAAATATTTCATTTGATATTTAAGTATTTCAATCTTAATATGAGAACTACACTAACACAACAAAATATTTTTTTATAAACGCGATTATTACACATAAAAAAAATGTCAAAATGACAGCTGACAGTATATAACTCATAATACTGTAACTCGTGTATTTCATTTTTATCCCTTTTATTTATGTTTCACAAAATTAACACTTAATAATAAATGGTTTAATTGAAATAGTTGAACTTTGAAATTGTCAAAATGACAGCTAGCAAGAAACAACCTCTTTTTCAACACAAAAAATCTTTGTTCCACACAATAACTCATTTTTTATTCGTACGCCAAATTTTGTTCAGAACAGATAGGTAGTTTTTAATTCATGCTTTAATTTCTTCGGATATATTCGTTTTTCTAAACCCATAATAGCAGTCCATTTCAAATTTCACAACCATCATACTTTTCCGAATATAAAGATTGAAGATGTTTTATAGGATCGAAATGTTGATATTTGGTTTAAAGCAATATTGCACAAAAACTTTAGAAGAAGCAAGATTTACGAAACTGCAATAAAAATTGCAAGTTTATATTTAAAAATAAAAACCTGATGATGGTATCTAGATGACTAAACGTTTTACTCGAAATCTGATGACATTATATGATAGGAAACAAAATACGGCTATGCAAAAGTTTAATTAGTTTTTCTTTATCTTTACAAATAAAGTCACAAATCCGAATGTAAGAATATAAAGATTGAAGATGTTTTTTTATAGGGTCGAAACGTTGATATTTGGTTAAAGTAATATTGCACAAAGACGTTAAAAGAAGCAAGAGTTACGACACTGCAATAAAAATGACAGGTTTATATTTAAAAATGAAAACCTGATGATGGTATCTCGATGACGAAACGTTGTACTTGAAATCTGACGACACCATATGATAAGAAACAAAATACTACAATGAAAATGTTAAATTATTTTTTCTTTATCTTTTCAAATAAAGTCACAAATCCAAATATAAGAATATAAAGATTGAAGATGTTTTATAGGGTCGAAACCTTAATATTTGGTTAAAGCAATATTGCACAAATACGTTAGAAGAAGCCAGATTTACGAAACTGCAATAAAAATTACAAGTTTATATTTAAAAATAAAAACCTGATGATGGTATCTAGATGACGAAACGTTTTACTCGAAATCTGATGACATTATATGATAGGAAACAAAATACGGCAATGCAAAAGTTTAATTAGTTTTTCTTTATCTTTACAAATAAAGTCACAAAACCGAATGTAAGAATATAAAGATTGAAGATGTTTTTTTATAGGGTTGAAACGTTGATATTTGGTTAAAGTAATATTGCACAAAGACGTTAGAAGAAGCAAGATTTACGACACTGCAATAAAAATGACAGGTTTATATTTAAAAATGAAAACCTGATGATGGTATCGCGATGACGAAACGTTGTATTTGAAATCTGACGACACCATATGATAAGAAACAAAATACTACAATGAAAATGTTAAATTATTTTTTCTTTATCTTTTCAAATAAAGTCACAAATCCAAATATAAGAATATAAAGATAGAAGATGTTTATTGGGTCGAAACTTTAATATTTTTTTAAAGCAATATTGCACAAATACGTTAGAAGAAGCAAGATTTACGAAACTACAATAAAAATTACAAGTTTATATTTAAAAATAAAAACCTGATGTTGGTATCTAGATGACGAAACGTTTTACTTGAAATCTGATGACATCATATGATAGGAAACAAAATACGGCAATGCAAAAGTTAAATTATTTTTTCTTTATCTTTTCAAATAAAGTCACAAATCCAAATATAAGAATATAAAGATTGAAGATGTTTTATAGTGTCGAAACGTTGATATTTGGTTAAAGCAATATTGCACAAAGACATTAGAAGAAGCTAGATTTACGAAACTGCAATAAAAATTACAAGTTTATATTTAAAAATAAAAACCTGATGATGGTATCTAGATGACGAAACGTTTTACTCGAAATCTGACGCCATCATATGATAGGAAACAAAATACGGCAATGTAAAAGTTAAATTATTTTTTCTTTATCTGTTCAAATACAGTCACAATGAATAAAACTTGGAAAAAATCTTATCGGCAATTTTCGGCAATTCCGAAAATCCCCGATATTGAAAAAAATTAATCAAAATTTAGGTAAGCAGACCTACATTAAAATGAAAAATGCATGTATAAATACTATATTTGGAGCTATCTGTTTTATAGCACTGTAATGTAGAAGTTTCGAGCTATCTCTTATCCCAAATTTTAAAGCGCGACCTGCTAGAATAACTTTAAAAACTTGCGATGAAATATGCCATTTTCGGCTATTTTTGGCCTTTTTTGACACTTCATATTTTTAATATCCACGATGACGTTTTATGCATCCAAAGCAATCTCTTCGAAAAGTCATAATTCTGTTAAAATGAAACTTTTACGGAAATTGCAGAGTCTTTTTAAAATTAAAAATTCGATAACTAATCTGACATATGAAGCTTTAATTTTGGTCTCATTAAATTGTAAAAGTCCCAAATAATCTATAGCATTCAATTTTTAACGTCAAAACGTTGAAACAAGGTCACATTCTGAAGTCAAAAACACCCATTTTAGGCCAATTTTGACAGCTGTAATTATTTCAATATGGAAGCCTGTTTGAGATTTCATGGCAAGCTATTTAAAAAACGTTGCATTTCGATATTTGACGAATTTTTCTGTTCGCGCTCTAAAAATATCAATTTTAATAAAAGTAAAAAAGATTAATTGGTATATCCAAGTATACATGCGTGTTTAGAAAAGATTGAGGAATAAAATAAGCCTAAAATGAACTCTCTAAGGATATTATAGTAGAAGCTATAATCGAACATAAAAAAATTTTGGTAAAAAAAACATAAAAAAATTAAATAATATTTTTTTTAAACCACTAAAAGTCATACCGAAGAGCGCGCACGGTATGAATTTTAAAGTCTATTTATGCCTCTAAACAACAGTCCAAAAAAAAGTTGAAAAAGTTAATTACAGTAGCTCACAGACGGGTTTAAGCGGACCAGTACCTAAAAAAAAAATTGTAAAAAATCAAAAAAAAATCAAAATTCATTCGTTTCATCCTCTGTAAATTAAAATGATTAAAAATCGAAAAAATATATTTTAAACGTAAGTCGACGAGCTCTTTCCGATAGGATATACGACATTTTAATAAAAAAATTATTTTTCGAGAAAAAAATTAAAAACCGTGAAAATTTTGGGTCTAAAATCGTAATTTTTAAATTTTCACAATTTTTCACAATTTCTAATGTTTTTAGGTATAGAAAGATGTATTGTGAAAAGATAGTATTTGAGACGGCCCATCTGATCGTTTAAACCGGAAAAATGTCCGACGTACCCAATTCGAGTTATTCGGTACCCAAGACGACCCTGCAATGGCCATTTTTCGACTTTTAAAAAATCAAAAAAATTACTTCTCAAGTTCCGATATCCTCCATCTACGAACTTGCTCTTTATTTGACGGATCTCTTCAACCTCCAGAAATGAAAATCAAAAAAAAAAATTTTTGCGACCTGAAATGCGTTACAGCGGATTTCGCATATTTCCCGACTTTGACGTTTAATAACTTTTTTCCGGTACACCCTGTATATTTAAAATTTTTCACAAAACGTGCCCCCGTTATTCCTCTATAAAACCAAATAATCAAAATCAGTTAGAGTTTTACCACTTAAGAGAAAAAAAATCGAAAATGTCAAAAATCGCGATTTCAAAAATCGGGTACGACGACGACGACGACACGGGTCATACATTTTTAAAATTAAGGGGAGATATACATATCGCTCGAAAGGGGCGATATGTAAAAACTAAACGTTTCTTACAAGACCTTTGTAATCTAAGCCAAAAATACATTATTTAAAAATTTAAATTAAGATTCCAAGCTTGAGATGAGAAATAAGGTTCTAACTAGACTTTTAGAGCCGATCTTTTAGCCCCCCCCCCCCCCCTCCCTAAATACGCCACTGATTTAAACTATAAGAGTAGTGTTTTTTTTTTAGAGCGGTAACGTGTAACAAGGTAACGGTCACGGGAATTAGTGGCCTTGGCAAAAGATAATAAAGTAAAAGTACAGTAAGACACGAAGGTATTGCAGGACATGAAAAAGCATTGATGAACTAGGAAGGAAGGTATCGGAAAAGACATCCATAGGTCCAAGTATGACACTTGGAGTCCCAAGGTGTACAATAGTACGAGATACTATTAAGTGATGGACCAGGGATGAACACAAAATCTACTGGAAGAACAGATATACATTGAAACACAGTAAGTCTTTCGTTGGGGATCCAGACCGGAAACAGACGAAACGGCTACTTTTGATAAGCATAACTCATTTAAGCGGCACCTGCATCGAATGAAACAACTGTACAACCACTGACAAGATAGGGACATGGTACAGGCAATATATATTTAGGCAACCAACAGCAGATATATCTGGACCCACGCTCCAGTTAGTTTACACAAACTAGTTTCAGGCAACTAGGATTACCAAGTGATTGTAAAAATGATCTAGGGTGCTTCCAATGGGCTAGCTAGACCCTACTTGAGCGGCCCTTAAAAATACTACGGTAACCCGAACATATCAAAAGTTTTACAGTGCAGCGAGAAATACACTTATTGGAACCTATGTGCCCTATTCAATAGGTCTGTTTTCGTTCACATTTACCTTTTAAAAAGGTTACCTTTTAAGAATAATAATTTACGACATTCGGGATTGATCCCGCGGGATACTTTGGGGATGATTTTTTTAAATATTACAGTATCGTTTCTTTATAACTATCTTCTGGGCACTTTTCCGAATTATCGACATACATAAATAACCAGCCTTGTATAAATGGTTTTCCCTCATTACTCTCGATCTATAATCTATAAATAGATGAATCTCCAAAATGACAGGTGTTTTATCGCACGTGTCCCGATCTTTGATATGAAATTTTTATGCTCGACTTGCCACAACTGTGAAGTTTAGTAAAGACGACACGAAAATCGAACGAGATAAGTGTAAAATGTTACTCTAGAGATAAGTGTGACGTATTTTTTTTTTAAACGATGGATTGTAGAATATTGTAAGCACATTAATTATAAAATAATCCTAAGCAACCGATAAATCATTTGCAGTACTTCTGAATCTTGTAAATAACTGTTTTATCGTCGTAAGTTTAACCGTTATTGTTTGATTGTTGTTATTCTTTTATAATATGCATTTTTTTATATATTTATTAACTATAAATTTAAGACTTTCGACAAGGCTCCAAATAACGCAGTATTAAAACTTCACAGCCTATTATGGGAGTTAATAATGATTCCAAGGAGGATGAGAAAGGGGATTGAAAAAATACTGTTTTTAAATTGAAGAAATAGTCCATACTTGGAGTTAAGTGGTGAGATGAGGAAAGAAATCAAATACTTAAAGTCTTCCTCCACCAATATAATTAAAGGTTTTGATATCGAAACTACATGTTTCAGACGTAGTAACTCAGGAGTTAGTTAGGATAAAGCCGATATAGAGAGAAAATTGGTAAATGTTACATTAATAGAGCTTCAAAGTTACGAGAGAACCTGTTTATTTTTTGTATTTACAATACAACCATTGAGTAGAAGCGTATTTAATGTAGCAGAAACATATAAAAGTGGAACTGACAATAATTGGCCATGCGCAATGCACTCTAGCAAAAGCGGAAAAATTCATCACGTTATAGCACCAATCCTGGATACCTTGTAAACTATCCCCAATGGATTATGGAGCCTCTGAGTTAGCTTCAGACATGGCAACGAGTTAGCTAATTATTCGAGTTAATACAGGCCATGCCGACAAGGCAAAATAACTTTTAGTTTCAGTAGTTATGTCCCAAGATATTTCCTTCTGTGGCGAAACCATATAATATACAGAGTAATTGCTCATCTAATACTTGGCTGTGAAGTTTTTTTTTATGATAAAACACCTGCACTGTAGGAAAAATCCTTTAAGGCGCTCTGGGAGCGGTGCGTGTGCGAAGAAAGCGATTAACGTTGGTCTTGAAACGTTAAAGATTGTTTTCATTCGGAAACACGACCTCAGGAAGATCATTTCACAAAGATGACGTTCTCCAGATGAAAGAATTCTTGAACAATGAAGTTCGAGGAGTACTAAGCTGAACAACATATGGATGAGCGGCAGTGGTTCGCCGTGTATTTCTGTTTTGCATTGCTCTAGGTGGAATCAAGTGGGCAATGTCAGTCGAACACCTGCCATGGAAATATCTGTAAAAGAGAGCCAAATCACCAACCTGTCTTCGATGCTCCAGGCTATCGAGGGTCTTGGTCAGCTCGGGGTCGCCGATCAGACGAACGGCTCTCCTTTGAATGGAATCCAGTAGCCGAAGGGTGTGCTTGGGTGCAGAGCTCCAGACATGAGAGCAATATTCTAATGATGGTCGAATCTGGGCTTTGTAGAGTGTCAAAAGTTGATGAGGTGTGTACAACCTTTTGGTGCGAAAAAGTACACCAAGTTTCTGTGCAGCTGCCTTGGCAATTACGGCAACGTGATCATGCCAAGACATATTACCTCCCAGATTGACCCCCAGCAAATTAATAGACGGTGCCAGGGAAATTGCGTGTCCTGCCATGACTATATCCGGTTCTGCAATGTTAACCTTTTTGGAGAAGACTGCTGCCTGGGTTTTCTTAGCATTAAATTCGACTTGGTTACTGTCACCCCAAGCCAAGATTTCTTTCAGGTCACTGTTGAGGCGCAATACTTCATGCTGCCTGCGAAGATGTGCGTCGGCAGCGGATGTTTGGGGAGTCAAGGTAAAAGATGAGACAAGTGTGCTGTCATCAGCAAAGCTATAAATTGGATTTTGGGTTTTCACTAAAAGGTTTGTTAATATACAGTAAAAAGAGGGTAGGCGACAATATGGACCCTTGAGGAACACCGGCATTGATGGTGAAGGTGTCTGGGAGAAACTCGTCAATCGCCACTTGCAGAGAACGGTTCTTAAGGAAGCTGGTTAACCATAAACAAAATCCATTAGGCATACCGTAGGATCGCAATTTACTTTGAAGCCCATCGTGCCAAACACGATCCCACAAAACACGAAGCTCTAGAGATGTCCAGTGTAACAGCCCGGGATTCTCCATGATGTTGCTCCAAAGATGGGTGACATATGCCAGAAGGTTACCTGTTGATCTGGACTTACGAAAACCGTATTGATGGTCGCTGATAATGTTAAGCCCTTCCAGATACTTTAGGAGTTGTTGGTTAATAGCTTTCTCCATTACTTTTGAAATTACTGAAAGCAATGCGACGGGTCGGTAGTTGCTTGGCAGGGTCTTTTTACCTTTCTTTGGAATGGGCTGGACACGCGCCGACTTCCAGCAGGATGGAAATATTTATTAAAAAATTATATTATTTTATATATTATATATATATATTATTATATATTATAAATATTATGGTACCGCAAAACGGGGCTACTTCGACACGGATATTATAATTATGTTTTTTTAGGCTTTCTGTTGTTTTTCAGGTTATATTTTGCCATTGTTTTTATGTTTTTTATGAGTTTTAGTTTAGTTAGAATAATGTTTTTTAGTTATTCATTCGTAAGCCAATAAGTTCCAAACAAAAGTTTTTAAAAATGAATGACTATATATTTTTTTTGTTTTATTTACCTAATTTAGTGCTCTAAAACCATTGCTCAATGCTTCTCGTTAATAATTTATAATGATTTTCACTTTTTTTAGTGCCTCAGAAAAATCTTACTTCGATTTCATGTAGGATTAAACATGGTGTCGAAGTTACATAAAAATAAAAAAAAAGTAGAAGGGGGGGGGGGAGGTGGGAAAAAAATGTTTTGGCTATAAAGAGCCAAGGCTTCAATTGTTATGATGATACAAATTCCAAGGTTCTAAAGAGAATGTTTTTTTATATAGTACGAAAGTACGAAATATAGTTAAAACCTGTCGAAGTAACCCCGTTTTACGGTAGCTCTTGCCAACCGTAGACGTGGTTTCCTCCCGAGCTTTACTTATTCCGGAAGAAAATAAAGCTATAAAGTGAAACAAACATAGATTTTTCGTTCCTAGTATTACCATATAAAATTCTACACATATACGTAATTTAAAACTATACCGACTTTACATAGTTTGGTGAACTGAAATAAGAATAACATCCCGGTTTCGCCTGAATTCGAAACTACGCCCGATCGAACAGCGGTATCGAGTTTCCAAATTCGTGAAACATAAAATTCGAATCGCTTAGCTAGAAGCAAATTGGACGGTTCACTGTATTGTATGGGAAACTTAGATTTTAACATAAATAACTTGTATAAGGCAACCTTATCTAATTCGGTAAGTACGTAAGTACGAAGCGATATTTTCGGATATGGATTGGTATCCTTAAGGATGAATTAATCGGTTCATACTTCGCTGTGGTGCTAAGACTCTTAATAGGTGTTGAGTCTGCTGATAAGAATAGGTGTAGTGGAAAAATAGTGTGTAGAACAAAGACAAGGACATTCCTAGTTTAGGAGGAGTTTGTAGACGAAAGTTGATAAACATAATTGTTTGAATTGGTTGGGATAAAGGGTTCCATTTTGAATAGTCCATCCAGAGAAATCCCCTCTTTTAATAAATTGCTGACATAACAAAAAGGAACCCCTTCTCCCATCTGGTAAGGGTAACAAAACATTGTAAAAACTCAAACAGACACTTACTCAGTGGAGTTGTTTAACATTTTCAAGTGTAAGGGTAACCTCTGCCCATTTGGTCATTCAAGTAAAGATGTAGAAACATAATCTCCGATCAGAACAGTTTCCAGCCAGTGAGTAAGTGATCTTAATAATGTTTATTTAAATTGTTTATTTCTCTTTTGGCCTGAGTTGACTGTAAAGCGGAAATTGTTTCTCTTGAACTTAAAACAAATAGCGTCGTGTTTGAGGTTTAAGGAAACAACTCTTCTTTAGAGGAAACTCTCAAAATTTACTAATTTAAGAACTTTATTTGTATTTCTAAAGACTTCTATTTTATTCATTATTATGTAATCGTCAATTGCTTTGCTTTGCTTTAATAAAACTATTAAAAATCTTTGGTGTTTTAGTAACTAAATAGGGCACAACAAATTAAAACGTAATGTTGCGGACAACGCAATTCTTCTTTTTTTTCTTATTTTTAATCAAATAGTTTTTTGTAAATATCTTATGAATTTTAAATCGCCCTGTACATAAATATCTATAATCAGGCATGAAGTAAAAGTTATCCCTAATTTCTAAGGGCCACATGTTGACCGTTATTACTTTTACGTACTTTCAACTTTTTACTTTCTACCATAGACATTATTTTTATATCTCTATGCTTTCTACCCAGCGGGGTTATTTGGGAAAGTTTGGTCCCGAAAAATATACGGTTCAACATGTGGGAAGAAATTAGTGTCTTCCGAGCCAAAGAGTCGAGCGGGACCACGGCGGTGTCGGGCGAAAATAGCCCACACTGGGCACTCTATCCAATTTACACACATACAATAATTTAACTAGTGCCTTGCGAATCGAAGAGTCGAGCGGGACTCATTCGGTGTCGGGTTAAAAAAGCCCACACTGGGCACTCAATTAATTTCGCATATGATTAGTGCCTTGCAAACCGAAGAGTCGAGCGGGACTCATTCAGTGTCGAGTGAAAATAGCCCACACTGGGCACTCTATACAATTTATATATAAACAATAATTTAACTAGTGCCTTGCGAACCGAAGAGTCGAGCGGGACTCATTCGGTGTCGGGTTAAAAAAGCCCACACTGGGCACTCAATTAATTTCGCATATGATTAGTGCCTTGCAAGCCGAAGAGTCGAGCGGGACTCATTCAGTGTCGGGTGAAAATAGCCCACACTGGGCACTCTATCCAATTTATATATAAACAATAATATAATCAGTGTCTCATGAACGAAAGAGTCGAACGGGACTCATTCAGTACCGGGTTAAAAAAGCCTCAATTAATTGCATACATATAAACAGTACATTAAAATTGATAGGTCGCGTCTTACCAGTGCTGTGTGCGACGACACTATCACTTACTTATTCCTGTGCCAAGGAAAGTTTTTTTTATTTAAATTTGCGTAACTTCTCCTTGTGCTACGAAGCTTTACGCAGCTAGAGTAAGGTGCTGATTCCTGCTCACCTGCCGAGCAAAGGTGTTCCAGCCAGCCTCTATTGGACGCAGGTATCATATTGATATATTGAACGAGTGCAGCTGAATGATAAGTTTACTACATTTACAGCTAGTCGGTTCATAATAATAAAAAATCTAAGTACTTTTTACACCACAACCATTTCTTTAAATTCATAAATGAGCCACGGGGAAGATGACACCTGACTGAGGGTTCATCGATTCATCTGCTGATCACAGTTTTATATTTTTTGAACAGTTACTATTTTATTCCTTTGTATTTGTATTCAATTTTTAATTTTACAACTGAATGAATGGGAGAGAGTGAATTTTACATTTGTTTTATATTGTGTCTATTTTTGACTTTTGACGTTTAGCTGTATTTTTTGTATATATATTTCTACATTTTTTTATAATACATTTTATTTTACACATAACAAGTAGTTGTTTTTATTCTTTGCAAGGGTCCAGCTAGCGTCCTAGATAATACAGTTCACATAACCTGCGATTATTAAGCAGGTGGGAGCACTTGGCTCCTTGGCCGGGATACTCACTCCCGTCGCCGGGATACACGTTCCCGTCGCCTATAATTTTGATACGCGACAATATTTTCCCAAATTGTGTATAATATTTTATGTCATACCAGTAGATTATTGTGTTTTTATACCTTAGATACCATCTACATAATGGATTACTTTATGCCCGTGCGGGCATAAAGTACACATTATGGCCCGCGCGGGCATAAAGACGCAAAAAACAGTTTTCGATTCACTCATTCTTTATTAAGAAAATGATAATGTCAAGGTAATGTCACAGGTAAAAATAAAAAATTGGTAAATCAAAATTTAAAAAAATATTCATTATTTAAAACGAACTGGTGTATGACATAAAAGTTTGTATGTGCCACGGGTACTAATAGATATAAACCCTCGGGCGACTTACAAACCCTCGGGCCAGAGGCCCTCGGCTTTGTAACAATGTCACCCTTAGGGCATAATCATCTACTTAGTACCCTTGATACATAAATAACTATTACAGAACGAGATGGTGTCTAAACGTTGTTACCGTAATTCATAACTGCTCGAAGTATACATGGAGTATTTCGGAAGGCAGTAAGTCCCAAAACGAGAAGTGAACAAAAGAGTCATGTGCAATAAGCAGAAGAAGGTATGTGTGTCCAGTTAAAGTGAAGAAGATGTATGGTCTCAAATAGGACGATGTGGACTAGCATACAGGGTGTTATAGAAAGGAATGATTATATTTAAATTTCTTTAGGGCTGGCAAAAAAGTCGGAGACTGGTCAGTACCACTACCTCCCAGTTGTGTATTATGTTTTCTCTACTCCGATTGTTCTATATGCAAAAAAATTGTTTTCTTTTTAATGTACAATTAAGGTGTTCCAAATTAGATACCTTGTAGATATAATAGATTTAAAAATCGAATTTTCATCGACAAAACTGGTTTCTATGGAGTTTATTTAAACATTTTGTCAGTGTCGTCACCAAAATAAATATTATTAACTTTGTTCACAAATAAAGGATGCCATTAAATATTTGTGTTGTAACTATGGAAACACAGTAATATTAACTTGTCAAGCTTGATGCATTTTAGTTTCCAAGTAGCTGTACAGAAATAACATTTCCTTACAGTACAATAATGAATATTTCCTAACAGTTATTTTCCATTGCCTAACAACGACTAAGTGTAAGGAAATATTAACTTTTTCTTTCAAAAATATTATTAAAAATGTCAATATTTCCTATCGATTTTCGGAAAAATATTTTTTTATAATTATTGCAGTCTATTTTTATATTTACTTACTTTGGTATAAGTATTCACTTACTGTAGTCTAAGTCTTACCTAGGGAAGTATAACGTAATTACCTCCCCCAAATCAGTGTCAGTAATAAGGAATCCTTACCAAGCAGGGAGTATAAATTTTTTTTTTTGCTTTTATCAAAATGTAGCTTATATTTTTTGCCATTGAAGTTCGAAGGTTTCATTTAAGACTCTCGTAAATTCCGCACGTTCTAACAGCGCACCCTGTAAGATACGAACTATAAAAAGCTTTTATTTTTATACCATCACTGAAATCACATTTCTTGATAATTTCCTTTTTTTATTTTTAAAGGCCATTCATCGGATAAATCTCCCCTGGGTCAATTTAACAAGGGCGTATCCGACGGGGGAGGGCAAATGAAGGGGATAAAAGTCCTCCCAGCCCTGTATTTTCTAAAAGAATTTTAGCAAAATATTATAGGAAGTTATAGCTAATCTAACCTAACTAATAGCTAATACCACTTTTTGAAGGTACACTCTTAAAAATTACTTGGTATTTTGTACTAGTTTTTATGTGTTCTCGTGTTTACGTTACTAAAAATAACTATTTTTGGTTGGGAAAATTAAAAAAAACATTTTCTTGGTTATATTTACCGAAAAATATTGCCATTAGAACAAAGAAAACATCTTGTTTTCATATTAATTGGCAGAAATAATATATTTTGTTTAGCTGAATTTGACTCTTTATATATCCTATTTAAATGTTACATCAAGGTTCCTACAAACTTCTATTTATCAATCAAGCTTGTTGTAATAACACATTATGAATTTGTAGTCCCTATCATTTTGTTAATTTTGATTAAGATACATTCTTATTTACCAGAACTAACTTTTTTTTTCAAAGGATATTATTCTTCATTTATGTATAACTAACGTCATTGCTGTTTTGGTCATTTCACTATATTCCGAACAGACAAGATTGAGGACAGTACCTAGTCGTAGTACGGAAGGATGATTTTGTCGTGCAGTGTCCATTTCTTCGTGTTTTAAAGGCAAGAATCGGCCATTCTCATCTTAATTGCCTGGTTATTGCACGCATGCTTGGCTGTGACAATATTTGGTGTAATATATTTTTGTTTATTGTCTTTCTTGTGTACGTTTTAATTGTCAGAAGGAAGTTAAATCATAAGTAAGTTAACATTTTATTTTTATCATTGCAGTTGCACATTAGAAAGTTTAAATGAGCTTTTTTTAAAGCATGGCAAAGTGACCTGTTAGAAATAACTATAAAACATTGTATTTTTTTGTTCTGTCCCATTTCTATAAAAGAACGTCATATTGGAGTCTTTTTTAACTGACCAAGTACAAAAAATGTTGCTATGCTTTATAAGCAGTTTATTTAAACTGTCTAATGGGCAACTGCCATGATAAAAATATAATAAATTTTCTTATTTATGTTTGAACTTTTTTCTTACAATTAGAATGTACAGAAAAAAGAGAATAAACACAATGTTGTGACTACATACGGGATTGTTACGCTAAGACAATTTCACGTTTGGCCCAAATAAATGATTGCTTTGGCAATATTTGTAGATGCATTATTAACAAAAACAATATTTCTTTGAAAAAAATTCTTCAACTTTCCACCTTTACATATTAGTTGTGAAAAGTAAAAGATATGGTTTAAAAGCAGGAGTACCATATCATATATAGATGTAAAAATTGCTTTAGATATACGTATATAAAATTTCGTTGTGACAACTAAAATTTGTAGGTTGGATTGCTTCATGTTATTAATTAGTTCAACAGTTTAATAACGGCAATTTTTTTTGGTTGTATAGATTAATTTTCCGATTTCACGAAAATAAATAGATATCGGAACTAAATTTAGTAATTCATACCATGTTATTTTTAAGAGTGTATCGATAGATACGCACAGACCTAATAATAAATAAATACATTAGTATAATATACCTTCCTTATATACTTTATATATTTTCGCAACATTTTTTTTCTTTCCTGAATTTTTTTCTCGCATGGCCAATAAAACTATAAAAAATGTTCGATGCCCATGCGCTGTAAGATAAAATACAGAAATTTCCAGAGAGCTATAAATACGATTAATAAAAAAAATCGGAAACAACTTCATTTAACTCGATTATGACGAAAACTTTACAAATCCATAAAAATCTTATAATGAAAGTTACGAAACAAGCTGGCCTTTAAAAATACGCTAAAACGGAAAAGAAAGAATACTGGCAAAGGACCCCCCACAAAGCTTATGGGAAATGGCTTTCGACTAATTTTTCTGAATTTTTAGTATTTTCTAGATATTGACGTCCTGATGAAAAGTGTCCATGGCCGTAATCCAATCCTATGACTAGTTTTTGAGTTATGGCAACTTCTTACTTTGAGATTTTATACATTGTTTGTAGTTTTCACTTGTTTCTTAAAAACTATCAACTTTTTTATTTTTTTTATTGATGGAAAAGTAGGCCTTAAGTTTTTTTTTACTTATATAGAAATAAAATATGTACAGGATGTTGAATAATTTGTAGGCGGATTAAATAAATACTAATATTAAAAAATTATGAAAATACAAAAAAAAATTTTTTTCTCATTTTTTCAATTTTGAAAACAAACGGCTAGATTGTGTTCATATTTTAATATCTTGTAGCACCAAGATGTGGATAAAAAAAATGGGTATAGGTTGACGTAGAATATATTGCCGGGTATTTTATTTTTCAAAAATAATTGAAAACTTACCTGAAATCATAATAAACGACTTTTAATTGATTCATTTAATTATTATGCCAATCCGTAACAATTTTCTTTTACAATAACTATTCTCTGACACATTCTTATCTTACAAATACAGGGTGAACCAGTTACAATGTTGCACAAGTGAAAACTTTTTAATATAGGAAAATAAAGAATATAAATTATAAAAAAAACATTTTGATATGACTCTAAGATAATCTAAACGTATCATGTACAAGAGCCAAGGTATTTTACGAAAAAAATATTTTATAATTTAACAATAATATTTTGTCATTTGTTAAAAAAAACATTTTTTAATTTTGCAATTTTTAAAAGTGTTCACTTCTGTAAATCATAACTGGTTCACCCTGTATATCTACGATAAGAATGGGTTAGAGAATAATTATTGTAAAAGAAAATTGTTACAGATTGGCATCAAAATTAAATGAATCAATTAAAAGTCGTTTATTACGTTTTCAATTTTTTTTTTGAAAAATAAAATATCCGGCAATATATTCTACGTCAACCTATACCCTTTTTTTTTATCCACATCTTGGTGCTACAAGATATTAAAATATGAACACAATCTAGCCGTTTGTTTTCAAAATTGAAAAAATGAGAAAAAAATTTTTTTTTGTATTTTCATAATTTTTTAATATTAGTATTTATTTAATCCGCCTACAAATTATTCAACATCCTGTACATATTTTATTTCTATATAAGTAAAAAAAAACTTAAGGCCTACTTTTCCATCAATAAAAAAAATAAAAAAGTTGATAGTTTTTAAGAAACAAGTGAAAACTACAAACAATGTATAAAATCTCAAAGTAAGAAGTTGCCATAACTCAAAAACTAGTCACAGGATTGGACACTTTTAACCAGGACGTCAAGATCTAGAAAATACTAAAAATTCAGAAAAATCAGCCGAAAGCCATTTTCTATAAGCTTTGTGTAATTGTTAAAATATAACAACTTAAAGGACTACATTTTTTATGGGACAAAAAAAACGAATTACTACGAGGAGGCCTGAGTTATTAGATTATTATATTTGATCACATCGGTTTTGACATGATATACCTGTCAAGATCGTAATATTCGCAATACATCGTGTGGAATAAAAAACATCAGTAACTATTCTTGGGATAATTTATCTGACACAGACGCGAGACGGCCCAAAACTCACCGGAGTGGTGATATACGAAACAGGTGCGGTGGAGAACGCGTTCTTATCTCTATATAAGCCTCCCACAGTATTCCCAGCAGAAATCTGCGCTATTTTAAAGTGCGTACGTTTTCAGAAGGGCTAAAGCAGGGCGCCCACTAAGCCGGCACAGCGCGGCACAGCACGGCCAGCCTGGCCGGCAGTTCCACAGCAGCCGCCCATTGCATCGGCATAATCACACTTGAATAGCGTTTAAAACAACTCTGACTGTCAATGTCTAAGGTTGTAATTTGGCGAGTGATTTAATAAATAAAAAAATTAAAATTTCTTTAAATAATAAAATGAGTTCATCTGATTCGGAAGAAGAACTTTTGGTTGTAACTGCAGTATGTGCTAAGGCAAAAAATAAAGAAAGGGCTAGAAGAAGGATCTGGATCCATGAAATTAATCTGAAGCGAGAAATTTATGGCGAGTTTCATAATCTATTTCCTGATTTATTGGCCGATGATGAAACATTTTTAAATACTTTAGAATGTCGAGTGCCAAGTTTTATGATCTTCTAGGCATGTTACCACTCAGAAAACGATCATTGGGATTATACAAAAATGTATATGTTCGAACGCTTTCAATTAACATCTTATCGGACATAATACAAGTAGTATATTATATAATACCATAAAACAAAACACAACTATCTTCTTCCAAAACCAATGATTCAATGGTCGCAGACACGCGGACCGACCGGCAGTTTTTGCTCCTTCTAGAATATGAATCGTTGCCGGCCTGCGCGTGCGACGCCGGTCTGACCGGTTCCAATTCAGTGGGCGCTACTCGATTTGATTATGCGTATATCAAAATCTGCCAGCCGGGCTGGCCGTGCTGTGCCGCGCTGTGCCGGCTTAGTGGGCGCCCTGCTTTACTCTAATAAGCCGATCCATTTTAACGTGACACGGACAGTCAAGCAGCCTTTAAAGCTGTAACGTGTAACAAGGTAACGGTCACGGGAATTAGTGGCCTTGGCAAAAGATAATAAAGTAAAATTACAGTAAGACACGAAGGTATTACAGGACATGAAAAAGCATTGATGAACAAGAAAGGAAGGTATCGGAAAAGACATCCATAGGTCCAAGTATGACACTTGGAGTCCCAAGGTGTACAATAGTACGAGATACTATTAAGTGATGGATCAGGGATGAACACAAAATCTACTGGAAGAACAGATATACATTGAAACACAGTAAGTCTTTCGTTGGGGATCCAGACCGGAAACAGACGAAACTGCTACTTCTGATAAGTATAACTGAACTAAGCGGTACTTGCATCGAATGAAACAACTGTACAACCACTGACAAGATAGGGACATGGTACAGGCAAAATATATTTAGGCAACCAACACCAGATATATCTCGACCCACGCCCCAGTTAGTTTACACAAACTAGTTCAGGGAACTAGGATCACCGAGTGGTTGTAAAAATGAACTAGGGTGCTTCCAATGAGCTATCTGGACCCTACAATCCGAACAAATGAGAAGTTTTACAGTACAGCGAGAAAGATACTTGTTGGAACCTATGTGCCCTATTCAATAGGTCTGCTTTCGTTCACTTTTACAAAGGTTACCTTTTAAGAATAATAATTTACTACGTTCGGGATTGATTCCGCGGCATACTTTGGGGATGATTTTTTTAAATATTACATTATCGTTTCTTTATAATTATAACTATCTTCTCGGCACTTTTTCAAATTATCGACATACATAAATAACCAGC
This sequence comes from Polydrusus cervinus, assembly GCA_935413205.1. Lineage (NCBI taxonomy): Eukaryota > Metazoa > Arthropoda > Insecta > Coleoptera > Curculionidae > Polydrusus > Polydrusus cervinus. The sequence continues at coordinate 13,863,294 of OW284519.1, read as the reverse complement.
CTTGTATTAATGGTTTTCCCTCATTACTTTCGATCTATAATCTATAAATAGATGAATCTCCAAAATGACAGGTGTTTTATCGCACGTGTACCGATCTTTGATATGAAATTTGTATGCTCGACTTGCCACAACTGTGAAGTTTAGGAAAGACGACACGAAAATCGAACGAGATAACTGTAAAATGTTACTCTAGAGATAAGTGTGACGTAATTTCTTTTTAAAACGATGGATTGTAGAATATTGTGAGCACATTTAATATAAAATAATCCTGAGCAACCGATAAATCATTCGCAGTACTTCTGAATCTTGTAAATAACTGTTTTATCGTCGTAAGTTTAACCGCTATTGTTTGATTGTTGTTATTCTTTTAGAATATGCATTTTTTTATATATTTATTAACTATAAATTTAAGAATTTCGACAAGTCTCCAAATAACGCAGTATTAAAACGTCACAGCCTTTTATGGGAGTTGATAATGATTCCAAGGAGGATGAGCAAGGGGATTGAAAAAATACTGTTTTTAAATTGAAGAAATAGTCCATACTTAGAGTTAAGTGGTGAGATGAGGAAAGAAATGAAACACTTTAAGTCTTCCTCCACCAATATATTTAAAGGTTTTGATATCGAAACTACATGTTTCAGACGTAGTAACTCAGGAGTTAGTTAGGATAAAGCCGATATAGAGAGAAAATTGGTAAATGTTACATTAATAGAGCTTCAAAGTTACGAGAGAACCTGTTTATTTTTTCTATTTACAATACAACCATTGCGTAGAAGCGTATTTAATGTAGCAGAAACATATAAAAGTGGAACTGACAATAATTGGCCATGCACAATACACTCTAGCAAAAGCGGAAAAATTCATCACGTTATAGCACCAATCCTGGATACCTTGTAAACTATCCCCAATGGATTATGGAGCCTCTGAGTTAGATTCGGACATGGCAACGAGTTAGCTAACTATTCGAGTTAATACAGGCCATGCCGACAAGGCAAGAGAACTTTTAGTTTCAGGAGTTATGTCCCAAGGTATTTCCTTCTGTAGCGAACCCAAATGATATACAGAGTAATTTCTAAATTGATACTTTTTTTGAGAAAATAGATTTAACGATAAAGGCAGTCATTTGGTTTGCTCAAGTTGTAATTTGAATGAAATTCTTATGTAGCCTAATAGCCGTCGTTGTTTATTTTCCAGAGAAGTATATGCTCTGGGTTTTCATTCGTCTTATTCAACTCTAGCGGTGTTGGTCCCTAAAGTTAATTACATAACTGTTTCTTGAACGTCCAACGGTTACTGATGGTAGTTTTCTTGGCCTGACGAGAACTAAAGGGTTCGAAACAGGTCTACTAGTAGCAAAATCTATAAAAAACTTTTTTTTTATCATACATGCCAGCCATAAGCAATTTAATTCATAATGGTATTGTCTCTAACAATAGATTATTGTCGTTCGTTGAGACCCGAAAAAAGAGAGTTTTTATTTATTAAATCCTAATTACGAAAGACATCTTCATCAGGTGGTTAGACGATCGATTTTCCTTGCACCTTTTCTTTTATCCCCTGCCACTGGAACATTATTCACTCGCCATCATAGATAAAGATCTGCATGAAGGCGCTGAAATCGGTATGGAAGTAGGTCAGTAAGTCGAGACTGGCCCATGCCGCCCTCCCTCACGTAGGGGAGTGCTTGGGGGGAGAAATTTACTGATTTCGAAGTTATTTACGAGGTTTCTAGGTCAACAATTTTGGACTTAAGATGGTGAAGGTTAAACTGAACCAGTTTAAGTTTTGAAGAAAGTACACAAGTATAGGCACAGCTATACATATTATTAGATCTATATAGCTTTTGTTGAATTATTTTTGTTTCTGTAACAATATTCTTTTATTATAATACAGGTCTAATTGATAATCTCCCCTTTTTTAAAGTCAGTTTAAAAATGATACAGTGTTGCTGCTTATACTAAAAAATAGTACAAAATTTTAATTCGATTGGTATCCTTAAGGATTATCTAATACTTCGCTGTAAAGTTGAGACTCTTAATGGGTTATAAGTTTGATAAAAATAGGTGTAGTTGAAAGATAGTACATAGAACAAGGACAAGAACATTTCTAGTTTCGTAGGAGGAGTCAGTAGACAAATTCTTATAAAAATAACTGTTTGAAATTGGTTTAAGAAAATGTTCCATTTTGAATAGAGCATTTAGGAAGCTTTTCTTCTAATGTTAATAGATCCTGACATAGCAAAAAGGAACCACTTCTCTATATTGGCAGGGGTTACAAAACATTATAGAAACACTTACTCACTGGCTAAAAAACTGGTCTGGTTCTGGGATTGTGTTTTTACACCATTTAGAGAGACTTGAGTGACCAAACGGGCAGAGTTTACCCTTATACTGGAATACGTTAAACAAGCCCACTGAGTTGTTGAGTATTTCTTTGAGATTTAATATATATAATTATTTTTAATGTTTTGTAACCCCCCACCAAAATAGAAAATAGATTTCCTTTTGCTGTGTCAGGAGTTAATAACATTAGGAGAAAAGCTTGCTAAATGTTCTATTCAAAATGGAACCCTTTCTTTAACAAACAGTTATTTTTATAAGCATTTGTCTACGGACTCCTCCTACGAAACTAGAAATGTTCTTGTCCTTGTTCCATGCACTATCTTTCCACCACACCTATTTTTTTATCCAACGTATCACCCATTAAGAGTCTTAACTTCACAGCGAAGTATTAGATGAGCAATTCATCCTTAAGGATACCAATCCATATTCGACAATATTATAAACGGAACACCCTGAATTTTTAACACCCCCATTTATTTTTTAATAACGTTCTTTAACACTTATACCACCGTTTCTGAAATAAAAATTAATGTCTAATTTTTTTGTTGTCGGAAAACTCTGATATTATAAAACTTTAAAATATTAAGACTGAAAATTGATGGGGAATTAAATAATACCAAGGGGCTTTTTACCCTATGGCCAAATCTTAGTTGCAATATACAGGGTGGTTGAGAAACATTTTGGTTACTTGAAAAAATGATGTATAATATTTTGCTACGACCACCTATAAAAATGACAAAAAAAGCACGGTTAATTTCTCCCACAAATATCACACGCGTGTTGAAAAAAAATATTTTAACACTAGTGTTGAAATATCAAGGCACACTATTTAATTTAAACATATGGTGTCAATTTGACAGACAACCCCTATTTATTAAAAATAACAAATTTTAGAAAGCAGTAATTGTAAAGTGTTTAACTTATTTATCATGTGTTTGTCGAGTGATTCAGAATTAAAGTGTAAAAATACGCCATCTGAAATTGTAAACAATGTTAAAAATATACTGAAAAATCTATTACCAGAAAAAATTAATCGCGCTGAAGAGAGTATCATGAATTAAACAACAAATCTTCATTGGTAGCGATAGCGTAGAGAATAAAGCTCTAGCCTACAGATCGCAAGGTCACAGGTTCAAATTCCATCCGGTGTATTTAACTTTTTTTTATAAAAACATTAAATAATTTATAGAATTATTTTGAATTGAAATGTTGCTTGTTGGGTGAATTTTGTAAATTTATGTTTAATGCATCTTTCCTTGATTAAACTACAAATAAAGGAAAAGCCTATTGACAAACTATGAAACCAGATATTAAGTGGAACATAATCCTAAGTATGCTAATTTCAACCCTAGTGTTAATTTTTTTTTCAACACTAGTGTTGAAATGTTTTTTTCACAAATCAAAGGCTTTTTTAATAATTCTTTGTGGTCGTAGAAAAGTAAAGTGTACATTACTCGAAAGTGACTATTCTAAATCTCGGGGAATTTCCGTACTCGGTTGACGCTTCGTGCTAAACATCTTTTCATTTTAAAAGTATCACTTTTATCACTTGGTATGTAATATACTATTAATTCTCCACCAAATTTCCGGCTGTTAATATTTTAAGAGTTCAAAAATATAATAAATTTTTGAATCCTGGTACAAATACCGTGAATCACCCCATATACTCTATTTTAACGTAATTACTTGCCGCGATTCCCAATAAAACACAATTAAATTTCAATTTTCGATAAAGTGCCCTAGCAAAAAATTCGCGGAGCTATTTCTCCACGGCTCCATTTAAAAAAGAAGGCACCGTGGCTCTCCCCCCAGGTGCCATATCTGCAATTAGGTCCGAAAAAAGAGGCTATCAGCATAAAAAGTTTTTTTACAATTTCAATAATAAAAAAGTTTTCCATATGGGTCCAACTTTTTGCCGGTCACTGCATAATAACATTATCCGTTATTTCCATTACAAAGCCGTTCATTGCTTAATAAAATTATATTATTCTAGAATTGTTCAAAATAAATTTAATGAATTTTATGAATCGGCCATATTGGTATGACACTTAGCCCCGCCCCTTGGCACAGTTTTTCGCAGGCGAAATTATATGTAAATAGCGCCTCTTTGTTTATTCTATCTCGATGAGCGGAATCGACCGGTCGGCCATTGTCTCTCCGGCAAAGCCCGGACGGCCGACTGAACTTGAGTATGCTACTGTAGAGTCAAGAGTAGTAAACCGTTAATATGAATAATACGCCCAACTTTAGCTTTAAAGTAAACGTAATCTTACTTGCCCAATAAAACCTTTTAGGCAAAGATTCGCGCCCGGTTTATCTGTTTTCAGTCATAAAAAACACCTCGTTAAAACGTAAAAAAACAAAAACTCTCTTAGTTAAACACGCCGTTTGCACGCTGAAATGGAGGTGTAGGTACACAAATCAGAATGGGGTAATTGTATTTTTCGCAGTTAGTAAAAATTTATATTGGGGTAGATAACGTCCGTAGGGAGAGTCGAGGGTACTTAAATAAAATAGCGGGAAAATACGACGGGAAATACAGACTATAGCGTAGCTGCGTTCTGAGCTTTATGCAAATGCCGAGAAATTTATGAGAAAATCTCAAATAGGGTTCATTGGAAAAACGTAGAAAAAGGGTATTTTTTGTTAAGTAAGCTTTTTGACCAACACGAAAAATGCAAAGTTGTAATATACTTACATTACTCCTCAGGTGGTGGTAGCAATAAATACAATGTTACTATAGTCTATTTCAGAAAGGTGTAGAGTAATAAAAGCTTATTTGATATGCAAATGGACATAGTGACCCAACGAATGCTTAAGCCACTTTCATAATTTGGCATTAATTTCATTGCGAAATTCTTTATTTTCATCAAGTGCAGGTTGTACCACCCGGGTTTGAATCAATTTATGGGTTTTGCCTATTGTTATCCATTCACAAACACTAAGAATGGTGTCACAAAGGCGTGCATTATGTACATAGTATTAGGTACACTTATTTTTTATTAAATATTATTAAAAAAAATTCATTAATGCAGAAATTAAATTATAAAAATCATAATATTCTCTGTCATCTGAGGAACTATCATCTCCTCTTGACGTTATAATTTACGGGTCGACGGTTCGATCGATTAGCTATGTCATGATGGAATGCTTTTCGCCAGTTCTCTGGTGTCACTTCCTTAATGGCTTGTAAAATGAACTGTAGCTTAACGTCTTTCATTTTGAATGTCTTGCTGCAAATCTGTTCAGTTGCCCCATATAAGTTCTATAGGATTCACGATATGGCGGTGTGCGCAGCACAGTTACACTATGTTTTTTAGCTATATCTGCCACGGAATATTTAATAAAATGATGTTCCTGGAAATTTGCTATGGCGAATAATTCCTTCTTTATCAAATGATCTTCAAATTTAATACTTTTGGTGGTTAACCAGTCGATAATGTCTTGTTTTCCCCAAGATGAAGTTGGAGTCTTCTCTGTGCGTCGTGAATGATAGCTTTCGTTATCCATAACTACTACTGAATCAGCTGGAAGATATTTAATCATTTTACCAAAATAGTCCTCAAAAACATTCGAATTCCCGTCCTCGTGGTAATCTCCCGAATTGAATTACGCAATTACTTGAAATTTTAATATTACACACAATACTATTTTATCTTAATACCCATTAACCTAATTCTCTAAAATTTTTGGTTAGTTATCGTAAATAATTTAATGCACAAAATTTACCTGCACCTGTGGCCGACGCCGAAATTGAGCCGAACTAAACAAAATTTCCCATTTTATTACTTCACACCTTTCTGAAATAGACTATAGAATTGTGTCCTTGACAATCACATTTTTTAATATCGAAACAAAAGTTGGGTTGCAAAAAGTTTTTTGTAATAAATAACTAATCGGCAACTTTGTCGATGACATACATGACACTGGCAGCAAGACCTTTCTAGCAATCCCAGTGGCCCGGTTACCTTAAATTTTAATTTACTAATCAGGCAACTTCGATTGTGAGTAAATAATGCCTGCCAATTTCATTTATTTTTAAAAATATCTGTCTTGCCTTGTCTATAAATTGGGTTTAATATTCGAAAATATAGAAGTAAAGTGTTCTTTTTCAATTTTCTATTACGTTTTTATCTTTATAAATACAACCATGACCTTTTCCTTAAAGTTTAATAGCAAAAGATTAATATCTAACGAAAAGGCATTGAGCAAGCAAGGTATTATTCATAGATAATGGGATGGCAACCGATAAATTTTAGAAAAGGATTGCTTAAATTTTTTATGTAACTTTGCATCACTATTTGCGTTACAGTTTTTAGGTGTATTTTATTCTGAAGTCAAAATTTATTTTCGTATATAATATCATAAGAGACATAATTTTGCCGATACATTTTTCGACTGGTATGAAAGTTTGTGGCTTGACCTAACGGCTCGTGATTGTATTTTGTCATCATTCGCGAAACAAAATTGAATAAAACCAAAAGAAATTTTGCCAATACAAACTTTTTTCTCGAATGATATTCGACAAGACTATTTTACGAGAAAACAATAAAAACACACTGTTTATTAAGCCAAGAAGAAACTTTATTTATTTATTATTAATATTTAACGTACACTTGTTATAAGTAATAGTTTGTCCATTCTTTTCTATCAAAACATGGTTTTGGGTATGATTGACTTGCATTTCAGAAGTCGAAGGTCCAGAACATGTTTCATTTGTTGTTCTAAGCATTTCGATGAGCTTCAGATGATGACTAGGATCTAGCTACAGATATGGTTTCAGATAATTTGTGTTTAAGTGGCCTGTGAACATAATCAACTCTTATTCCCCAACACCTTGTTTAACTAGGGCAGACACAGCGGAAGATCGATGAGAATGATTTGTTATTTTATGCTTCTTCGTATCAATTCCAATTCGTTCCGCTAAAGTTTTGGTCCACTGTATTTATTCCTAGTGGAGTATTTTTGAACCAACATCCCTTCTGCCAATTTGGATGAACGGAGAGAAATAGTCTGTCTGTGGAAATATTTGATCCTCTTTTTCCCAATAATTTTCAAAATAATCTTACAGGGCATAAGTCTTTGTTAATAAATAAATAAAAAAAATAAAATCAGGAGGAATTTCGACAATATTAAATATTAATGTACCAATACAGCTACCATTTTAGCCCTTAAAAAATAATTATGTTCGAATTAATACTAATAATTTAATCCGAATGTAGATATGCATAATAGGGCCACGATTAACTGCTATGGACAATAATTATAAACACTCTTGCATTTTGACGCGCCCCAGCCGACCGTGTCCGTTAGCTCAAAGCAAGTGAAGACCAAACGCACAACATGGCTTTGATTTTCATCGTTGCTATGGTTACGTGACGTCAGTCACGCAAACAGCATTTAACCATTTGCATTATTATGAAGGGAAATTTAAAAATAGATCAGTCGTATGCACCATTGTTTTAGCATTGGTTCGCCTAACCTTAAGGTATTTATTTTGAGGCTTCCCGAAACTTATACGGTTATGGACATCGTTTTTAGTGATTTACTGTGTGATTAAAAAGTTTTGTTTTTATTTTTCAGATAATTCAGCAGTGTACGTATCTACTTAGTTGTGTGTTTTAAAAATGAACCCAATTAATGACATAGTTTGTAATTTGTTGGAAACGTTTTGAGAGAGACGTTTTGCTACACGGGTTTTTAGTCAATTTTTGCTTAAGTACCCGCACTATACCTAGCTCTTCACCATTTTTTAAGACCGCGAGCCGCCACTGCCATTTGGTTTTTGCCAATCCTTTTGACACACTTTGAGCTGTCTTGGAAAATATGCTGTTATATTCAATTCACCCCGTAAATTCTCCCATGGTATCAATTGCCTCTCCAAGCTAGTTCAAATGAGCAGAGATGGAATTTTTTTTTGTGCTTTATTGGGGTTTTCTTCATTGTAGCTTTGCATTATTATTAGTAAATCTTTGGTAGATAATACTTTTCAACTTACTTTCCTCTTTTCCTGACAACTTCGGAGCTGCTTTCTCTTTGTGTATCGTGCCTTTCGCGCATTTTTAAAGGAAATATCCGTAACGAGTCAATTTTTATTTCGTATTCTGTAAAATACATTTCTTGAATCATTTTTGCTGTAGTGTTCCATATAACCTTTAAAATAGTTTCTTTATAGTCTTCGCCATTGGCCTCTTCATTTTAAAGGCGTAATCTTCGAGAATGTTCGCCAGTTCCATCACAGTAGTACATTTTTCCAGTTTATAATTTCTTGCTATTAGAAACTCTGAGAACTGAAACCCAAATTGAGTTCTTGACGTTCCGTGTGTTAGTGGAATATTTTTAGCCATCGATTTTTTTGGGTAGATTGGCACCCAAACCTTACATTTTCGTTTAAGTTGCTTAATCTGTCTTTTTTAAACCAGGATGACAAATTTGTCAGACTAACAATAGTTTTTACCTGACATCTATCAAAATTTTGCCGCTGAAAAACCATCTTGTTGATTTTGTCCAGGTAGTTAAAAGTTTTTCCACTCAAAAACAGGTCGTTGCTGTAATATTTTGCCAGTATAAAACACTCTAGTGAAATAGTCGTTTGAAGATTTAAAATTATTATAGACAAGGCCTCGGTTACCTAGTTCTTGTACATCATTTTAAATATTTCAGAACGAGCAACGTATAATAACCGTATAGTTCTAAGTAATGGGGAAATACTGCATTGTACGTCGAAACATTGCTGTCATAAACAAAATTCCTATGCGCTTTTCCAGACGATCCACATATACATACATAAATGCATTTGACATATTAATGGGTATCCTTTCATCGCTTGCAACATATGCGAAGGTAAATTCCAAGTACTAAATGTATGCACAACGTTATACAAATATATATCGCGTCTATATTCTCATCTCCAATATAAACTTCAATATTTATCTACGTTCTGGGGATATACGCGGTATGATAAATCGCTTCAACAATTTATATTACTTTGAGGAAAATTGTAGATTTATCTCAAAATCAAAATATGTTTTCTTTTGCATTAAAGAACACAGGGATGCCAAAACAATGGAGTATCTGGGTCCAGGTAGGCTAGGACTGCTGTTGCACCCTTATTAGGGTTTATCGGAAGCTCTAACCTAATGCAATTCCACAGAAGGCGAAGTCGCGTTTTCAATATTTATTTAAAATTAAATACGTAGTGAACATGCGACATCGCCATCTAGTAGGAATCAACCCAAGTTAAAAACTCTTCTATCATTCATAGAAATTCAAATTAGTTTTAGAATTCTGTGTGAGTTTACAAGAATCTCTAGATGTTGCTTTACAAACATATCTAAGTGCGTTTTGTTGCTTATTTAAATAAAGAATGAAAGAGTTAATGACATAAATTTCTTCAGAAACTAATCTAATAGCCAAATTGCTGGTGTGCTCGTAGAACCTACTGAAAAAATAATACCTTTTTTTACGTTTTCTTTCCTTAAGATTAAAGAGGCGCAAGAATCCAGCTTCTCAACCATGTGCATTATAATATTGCTAAATACATTTAACAGTTTATTATTTTAAAATCAGATTGTAGAGTTTTATATAGTCGCCTCCTCATCTATGTGTTAGGTCAACCCATTTTTACACACAATAATAAGATGTATGTATACCGGTATTAAGTATTGCACAATATAAATATGTTTAATTTGTTTTTAACTTACGGCACAATAATGACGTGCATGATACACCGGTTTTAACGTATAGCACAATATTGAGATGTATGATATACCGATTTTAATGTATTGGACAATACAAAAATGTAAGATACACTGATTTGAACTTATTGCACAATAATAAGATGTATAATACACCGGTTTTAACGTATTGTATAATATTAAAAGATATGATACACCGGTTTTAATGTGTTGCACTTGCACAATATAAAGATGTATGATACACTGGTTTTAACTTATAGTTCAATACTGACGTATATGATACACCGGTTTTAATGTATAACACAATATGGAGATGTTTGATACACCGATTTTAATGTAGTCGGCAATAATGAGATGTATGATACACCGGTTTTAAGGTATTGTACAATACGAAGGTGTATTATACACTGAATTTAACTTATTGCACAATATTAAGATGTATGATACACCGATTTTGATATATTGCACAACAATATTATTTATGTTACCGGTATAGAATGCATAACTTTATTGGATGAGAGCGTAGAGAATAATGGCCCTTAAAAACATTAAAAAAAATAATAAAGTAGTAGAACATAATCTATATAATCAAATCTTTTCTTTTTAAATTTGTTTCCTACATAGTATATTACTCATCCTGCTGCATGCAATTATACCTTAAATAATTGCCAGGGCCGTATTAATTCAAAAGTAATTATCATGTTCCTGATGAGGTAAGGATAACATCAAAACATCTGAAAATTATTAAGTGCGATACATGGTTGAATTTAGGGATTAATGATATTTCAAAAAATAAAAAATGCAGGTCCGCGTTTAAAAAATTGAAGTTGATAACAGTTCCACATAAACGAAACGTTGTACCGAAATTCTAAAAACACTGTAGTATAAAGCTAAAAATGTTGCATTCACAAAGTCGTATTTCTTTTTCTGTAGCAAAGTAAGCCTGATAAATTTAAAAAACAAAAACTTGAAATTTTAGTTTTTTTCGAATATTTTAAAAACTGAAAAAGATAGCGCAAATTTTGTTTACGATATTACTTGGCACAAAATTCTGCCACCATTTAATCGATGCTGTATCATTTATAGTTTTCGAGATACCGATGATGAACATCGAATTTGTGGTAACCTGTACTTATCAACCTTTGTCTTTTTCCATGGCAACCCACCCTTAAAGAATATAAAGGTCGCATATCTCCTTCACCCTTTCATGTTCTCTTTTGGCTCTTCCTTCATCCGGTTTTATGCAAATTCTAGTAAATTTATTACTTTGTATTAGGATCCCGGGATGTGTCGGCTTACTATTGGGTTAAAAAGAAAATATATTATGAATATATTAATATTTTTTGCTCGGGTATAATAAAGATTCAAATTAGGCACTTTTACATTCTATGGGCATTTGGGATGATTTTTGGCTCACAATAATATTGTGGTAGTTTTATACTTTAATAGCAAATGTACAGGGGTTCTCAAAAACTATAAAAGATAGAGCAATGGTTAAATTGGAGCAAAGTTGCATAATTTGGAACTTAAGTGAATTCCGACTACTTCTGGAGATATCTGAAAAAAAAAAACCGAAAGTTTCATTTTCTGTTTTTGTTTTTTTGTGACGTTACTTATAAACATATGAATGAAAGGAAAGTACTTTCTACAGGCACCTTTTGACGATGCATTTAAAGTTAGTTTCTAATTTAAAAAATTACGTTTGGTTTTTGGATATCATCATCAAATGAAGAATATGATTATAATAAAACAAAGATGGGTTGCTATTTGAAAAAATCGAGATATTCCGCTTTGTTTTATTTTTAAATAGGTTGTAAATAAAATAGTCTTAACGGATACATTTTTCTCAAACACGTCAAACTTATTTTATAAAGTAGGTTAAAATGAACCATTTTAACGTTTTCATGGCCTATTTTTCACCACTTACCCTGTTTTATCAAAGTTATGGACATTTTAGAAAACAAAGGAAAATCGATCTAGACTTCCATTTTAAAAACAAATAATAAAGTGTAAAGTGTTACTTCACTTCCGGTTAAAAAGTTGGTTTAGAAGGTTTTGAATTGGGTGAAAAATGCCAATTGATACACTTATAAATGTCTCACATTTTTACTGCTAAAATTACGGAAAAAATTGGGGCGGGGGGGTATAGAAGATATTTTTTCTATATGTCTCCTTTGTTATGAGACACCATGTATATGACAAGATAATTTTCGATAGGCATAAGGTAAAATGTTTTTCTTAATTTCTTCAAAACTGGCTTTTTGGACATGTATTTTTTTTTAAATAAATGCTTCATATTCAATTATAGTAATAATTTTGATAGAACTCACGAGATCGTAGCCAATCACGTGACACGAATGACATGCTACTTAATTAGTATGTAGTATATTAGTATTAGTATGTTATGTTGGTATTATTTGACGTAAATATCAGGATGGACTTCAATTTTTAATATTTAAAGTTTATTTTTAAACGAATAATACTCTTTAAGCCATTAATAGTAACTTTTACCATACCAAACAAGATTATGATAAGATGAGGAAGTAAATCGCCAAATGTTAGCGAAAGTGGTGCAAAATTGAAGAAAACATGTACTGGTGGGATAAGTGAATGTGGAAAAATCATAATATTGGAAATTTCATTTAAGAAAAATTGGAGAATTGATTTCTGTTAGAAATACTGCATGATAAATTAATTGAATAGAAATATGGTTTATGTTTAGCCTATGGAAAAATCCTAATTGTATCTGGAAAAAGAGAAAAAAAAACGTGTCAGTTATTAGAATATATATATTTTTGGTAATTATCTGTTATAGCTACACACAAGGTTGGTTGTCATTTGTGTTTGGACTGTCCCATGTAAAAGTATTTTGTTGTATTCGGCTTTGCATTTGGTTATATTTTTTATATAAAATGACTTAAAATTAGCGGAATATAAAATATTGCACCCTTTATTCGTTTTTTCTTTAAAATTGAATCTTAAAAAATTAAATCCGAAGTAAAAACTAAGCGTTTCCGACAATACGGTATTTAGATTCAATTTACGCCCTAAAATACATCGTTCCTGAAAAAATCATCAATTTTGACGTGGTGTAACAGATAATTACCAACATTTTAATTTTTTTAAATGAAACGAATTTATACTTTGTTATTTCTTATTAAATTATAAAAAAAATCTCATGGCGGCCATTTTGTAGTATGAATTTAATACCAAAATTTATTTCGATCAACCGTTTTTCTTTAAATAAGTTTAATGAGTATAAATATCGTTTAAATCAACTCATACATACTTAATAAAATTCAGTATTTTTGTATTTTAAAAATTTAAATTTAATAATTCCCCTAGATTTCTTTTAGTTGAAATTGATTTAAAAAAATAACTACTAAAAAAAGTGTAAAACTTAAAAACAAAATTTAAATAAAAAAAAAGTAAACTGTCCCACGCGGGATTCAAAACCGCGACCATTAGTTCCAAAGTGAAAAACGTAGCTCTAAACGCTAAATGTGACAAATATTTGCAAAAATAAATTGAAACCTGTTTATAATTACCAAAATTACAAAGTCTCACTCTAAAACCAATTTAAACATCGTTTAAAACTACGTTAAATTACACATCACAAGCTGATGACGGCCTGAATACATCTCAGCCAAAATCTGGGGAAATTTTGAAGGTCCTGATCAGCTGGCAGATATCATGTATCTGGATGTCAATTGTCGAAAAACGAGTTTTCTGGTAATTTTTTCCATAGTTAATATGGAAAAAGTTAAAGAGACATACAAATAATTATATAAAAAAATCGAGCCTTGATTGATGATTGTGAAATGTAATAAATTTTATAAGTTCCCAATTCCCAATTTAACTTCCAGAAATCTCAGGAAAGTAAAAAAAGGCGTTCTGATAAATCTCTTTTAAAACTTTTTTTATTTCCCGAACAGGAATTTCCAACCAAATAATAAATAAGCGGAAGAAATTCCATCAAATAGCAGTTTCCTGCCGGACTGGAAGCGGAAGATTGTTTATTTTTGTTAATATTTCTCGCTTCATCAAAATCGCGCTCATCCGTGGCAGGTTCGTTTCGTACCGTTTTATCTAATAAATTTGGCACCGCTAAATTTTACCGCAGATTTTTATACAGTAATTTTTCTTTTCCTTTGTTGTGGTCCAGTGACGGCTGTACCTTAAACTTGCAGGTTTGCGTAACTTCTAAAAAATACAACAAAAAATAAATATATTATAAAAAAATAGCAATTCTCTTCTTCTCGCTATACAGTGTTATGACTAGAAAGCACCGTATATCACACGATTGTGTTAAAATATCAAGGCACATTATTTAATTTAAACATATGGTGTCAATTTGACATACCACCCCTATTTATTAAAAAGAACAAATTTTAGAAAGCAGTAATTGTAAAGTGTTTACCTTATTCATCATCTATTTGTCGAGTGATTCAGAATTAGGGTGTGAAAATACGCCATCTCAAATTATAAAAAATGTTAATAATATACTGGAAAATCTATTACCAGAAAAGCAAATCGCGCTGCAGTGAGTGTCATGTATTAAACTACAAATCTTTGTCGGTAGCGATAGCGTAGAGAATAGAGCTGTAGCCTACAGATCGCAAGGTCGCAGGTTCAAATCCCCACAGGAGTATTTGATTTTTTTTTAATGAAACATTAAATAATTTATAGAATTATTTTGAGTTGAAATCTTCTTTGTTGGGTAGATTTTTTAAATTTAAAATTTTTTATTTTGGTTAATCTAGAAGTCAATCCAGGATTAGTTCTTCCTATGATATATATAATATGAAAAAATGAAAAAGTTAAACTACGAATAAAGGAAAAGCCTATTGACACACTATGAAACCAGATATTAAGTGGAACATAATCCTAAGTATGTTAATTTCAACACTAGTGTTGAAATATTTTTTTCACAAATCAAAGGCTTTTTTAAAATTCTTTGTGGTCATAGGAAAAACAGTGTATATTACTCGTGTTAAAGTGGGGGATTGGCAAGTACCAATGAACAATAATTTTCAGCAGATCAAGGGGCTCGTAAGTAAAAAACAAAACAATATTATTCTTTGGGCTAAAATCAGTACAGCACGACGGAACGTAGGTTACTAGTACTATGTCACATTTTTGCGTGCTATCGCCATTTAACCAAGGAATTATGGTAAAATGAACATAAAAATAGATGTGTAGGCACTCTTTCATACAGCCATGGATAAGAAACCATGGGCTATGGAACCGAAATTAATATTAATAATATAAATGTAATTAAATTTATATGGATACCATTCTCTATCATAACAAACTTGTCAAGTTAGGTTATGTTTACCCGAGAAATAATCTGAACATGTGCTATCCAAACTTAATGAATTATCCTCGACTTTGAGACAGGAAAGTTGCGGGAAAGTTATTTTATCAGAACTTTTTAAGTTGTGTGACAGCGTGATAAAACAACATAGATTTACCACCAGAATTTAAGATTGTTGGAAAAATATATCGTCTTTTTTGTACACTGGCGTAGCCGAAAAAATTTCAGAAAGCAAATAAATTTTTTTTTTCACTATTAACCTATGAAACGACCATTATTTACCGCCTATTAACCTTAGAAGTTGGTTTTTTCTACCTTGCCAATTATTATTGACCATGGCTAAGAATGAAAACAATCGATTTGAAAGCAGGTATAGTCTTTTCAGAAAGGTGTAGAGTAATAAAATGGGAAATTCCATCCAGTTCGGCTTAATTTCGGTGTTATGTATTTATGATAACTAACAAAAGTTGATAAAGAAGGAATTATTGGCTATAGCAAATTTACACGTCATCAATCAACATCGTTTTATGAAATATGCCTTGGACGATATAGCTGAAAAACATAGTGTAACTGTGCTGCGCAGACCGCCATATTATTGCGAACTAAATCCTATAGAACTTATATGGGCGCAAGTGAAAGGATTTGTAGCAAGACACAACACGACGTTCAAAATAAAAGACGTTAAGCTACTGTTTGATAAAGCCATTAAAGAAGTGACACCAAGAGAACTGGCCAAAAGCAGTCCATCATGTTATAAAAGAAGAGGAGGAAATGTGGGATCTTGACCATCTGATTGATCGAACTGTCGACTCATTAATTATAACGTCAAGAGAAGATGACAGTTTCTCAGATGACGAAGAGTATTATGATTTTTTATAATTTAATTTCTGTATAATGTATTTTTTGTATTTTGTATTTTTTTTATGATGTTTAATAAAAAATAAGTGTACCTAATACTATGTACGTAATGCACGCCTTTGTCACACCATTTTTAGTGTTTGTGAAAGGATAACAATTAGGCAAAATCCATAAATTGACACAATTCTGGGTGGTACTCCCTGCAGTTGATGAAAATAAAGAATTTTGCAATGAAATCAATGCCAAATTATAAAAGTGGCTTAAATATTCGTTGGGTCACTCTGTAGTCCATTTGCATACCTAATGAGCTTTAATTACTCTACACCTTTCCGAAATAGACTATTAAGCCCTTTTATTTCGACACTTTGACAGGGTGCGGGGAAATCTTTGCTTCTGCCCACGGGCAGTTGCGACTTCCCTTTCAGTGGCCAATGATTTTCATCTTTGCTAGCTGAGGAGTAGCAGAAGGCTGTGACGATAAGTTTTTATCTACAGGCCTGTATGTATAGTGTCTCTCTTTCTCTCTCTCTGCCTTACATTTTCAGAGGCCATGAATAAAGTTACTTATGATTTAAGGTGTCGCGTGTTAGCACTGAATGTTTTAAACCGTCGCCTCCCCCCCTTTTTTCTGTAGAACTAAAAGAGATATATTTTAGAGAAGATTGCTGAGAAGGATTCGGACTGTCCTAGTTTAGGAAAGTAATAACAACTGACATAACTTTTAAATCCTTATGGTACAGTTTTTGCCATGTCACTTTTATTTTAATAAAAACAACTACTTTCTAAAGAGCTTTTTAATTAAATTTGTGTTCGCTTATATAACAAGCACAACTTCCTCCTTTTCCTTTTATTTTTTTGTTATTTCCTGACATTTCCTTTGTTTCAAGATCTTTCCTGTCATATAAATACAAATGTAGAATGGTCTTTGTTAGATATTTGTCCTACATGTTTTTGTTTGTGTTGTGCGCTTTATTCGCCTAATGAAATTAAGTGTAATATACCTCTACTACAGCAGAATAAACTCAATTAAGTGAGCTGTTGATTATCCTTAGTTAAACGACTTTACTGTAAATAATAAATGTTTCTTACTTAACGTTTCTATAGTCAAGCTCAAAGGGACTACAGAGTGACCCAACGAATATTTAGGCCACTTCCATAATTTGGCCTTGATTTCTTTGCACAATTCTTGATTTTTATCAAGTGCAGGTAGTACCACCCGGGTTTGGGTCAAATTATGGGTTTTGCCTATTGTTATCCATTCACAAACACTATAAATGGGTACATTTATTTTTTATTAAACATTATAAAAAAATACAAAGTACATTATACAGAAATTAAATTATATAAAATCATAATATTCTTGGTTATCTGAGGAACTGTCATCTGACGTTATAATTAACGGGTCGACGGTCCGATCGATCAGGTGGTCAAGATTCCATAATTTCTCATCTTCTTTAATGACATGATGGACTGCTTTTCGTCAGTTCTCTGGTGTCACTTTCTTAATGCCTTAATCAAAGAGTAGCTGAAAGTCTTTCATTTTGAATGTAGTGTTGTGTTTTGCTACAAATCCTTTCACTTGCGCCCATATAAGTTCTATAGGATTTAGTTCTCAATGATATGGCGGTGTGCGCCTCACAGTTACACTATGTTTTTCAGCTATATCTTCCACGGTATATTTCATAAAACGATGTTTGTGTTAATTTGCTATAGCTTATAATTCCTTATTTATCAAATTATCCTCTTTTTTTTCTTTAGATAGTTATCATAAATAATTAAATGCACAAAATTTACCTGTGCCTATGGCCGACACCGAAAACGAGCCAAAATGGACGGAATTTCCCATTTTAATACTCTACACCTTTCTTAAATAGACTATAATGTGATAACTGGACATCGAACGTGTCACATTGCCAAGCCAGATCACTGATGAGCACCCAGAATCAGGAACAAGGATGACCTCACAATTTATTTTAAGTGAGGGAGGAATGTTAACATTAAATTAAAATGAATTGTGAGGTCATCCTTGTTCCTGATTCTGGGTGCTCATCAGTGATCTAGCTTGGCAATGTAACACGTTCGATGTCTAGTTATCATATTAATCCTCTAGACCAGTGGTGCGCAAACTGGGGGTCGCGACCCCCGGAGGGGTCGCGAGAGAATTTTTGGGGGTCGCCAAATTCAAAGAAATTCAAATTTATAAAAAATCTATTATTCATTTCAAAGAACGGAATTAATACAAGCGAAGAAACTGACAATTATTATTTTACGAGCGCGCTCGTAAACTCGATGAGATACTGATACCGCCGCGATATTCGCGATCGCTATCACGGGGTTTACAAACCCTTTATCATGCATTGTGATCCGCGGTATCGGCTGTTCATTTCCACCTATAACAAATACTAGTATTCTCGCTCACTCCTACGCCAAGCCAAAGGTAGACAGCAGGTTGATATTTTCGAAAAACTGAACGATCTGAATATGAGTCTACAGGGAGAGAATACAAATATTTTAACGTTGAGCAGTAAAATTGAAGCTTTTAAGAATAAGCTGATACATTGGCAAGGGGAATTGAACAAAAACAACACAGACATGTTCCCATGCTTTTCAGAATTTACTAAAGAAAATAATATAGATTTTTTGTTATTTAAAAACGTCATTTCCCGTTAATAAAATTAGGAGAAAACTTTACAAAAAGGTTGGAAAAATTTCCAGAAAATGAATTAGGTTGGATCCGTGATCCATTTTCGTTTGATATTATTAATTCTAATATCCCTTTAAATGAAAAAGAACAGGTAATTGATGTTTCAAGCGACGAAACATTGCGCATTCAATTTAACTCTCTAACTTGCCAAACATTTTGGTTATCGATTGGAAACGAATATTCCGATTTGAAAAGAAAGGCAATCAATATTTTGATTTAGTTTGCATCGACCTACTCATGTGAATCCGGCTTTTCAAAATTAGTTGCCATTAAAACAAAATATCGATCTCGATTGGATCCAGAGGATGACTTGCGGCTTGCGATTTCCAATACAGATCCGAATATAGAAGCAATCATGAGCTCTTTGCAAGCACATACCTCACATTGACTTATGATGTAAAGTTTTTTAAAAGTATTTTCATTAAAAAATATTTATATCTTTATGCATAAATAAAGCATTGTTTCATAAAATTATGTGTCGATTCATTAACTGATTTGTATGATGTTACAACTTTTATAACATTTTTATGATGGTTTATAAGTTTGGTGCGCTATTTTAAAATGACGTCAAGACACTCTTTTAAGAAGACCCTGTAAGAGCAAATCCCAGAATGTAACTACGTTGACGATGAAAAGAACGCCTACTGTCTATCCAGGGGGTCGTGACAAAATTTTACACAAAATAAGGGGTCGCAAATGAAAATAGTTTGCGCACCACTGCTCTAGACTCACCTCATTGCTGTCGGTGATTTATTTGACACATGAGAGGTAGGCAGCTTGGCTGCTCCTGAGTTCTAGTTAAGGCTGATTAAGCCTTCTCTTTCCATCAAAAATCGATGTATTGTATATTATATTATACTTATTTTTTTATTTTAGGAAAAAACAGAAGTCTACTTCCTAGGGATATTCTGCGTAGAGGCATCCCTAAAAATTCTAGCGTTAGGGTTCGTTTTACATAGGGGATCGTATCTTAGGAACATTTATTATTCGCCTAATGAAATTAAGTGTAATATACCTCTACTACAGCAGAATAAACTCAATTAAGTGAGCTGTTGATTATCCTTAGTTAAACGACTTTACTGTAAATAATAAATGTTTCTTACTTAACGTTTCTATAGTCAAGCTCATTAGGTATGCAAAGGGACTACAGAGTGACCCAACGAATATTTATGCCACTTTCATAATTTCGCATTGATTTCATTGCAAAATTCTTTATTTTCATCAAGGGCAGTTAGTGCCACCCGGGATCGGCTCAATTTATGGGTTTTGCCTATTGTTATCCATTCACAAACATTGAAATTGGGTACACTTATTTTTTATTAAACATTATAAAAAAATACATTATACAGAAATTAAATTATGAAAAATTATAATATTCATGGTCATCTGAGGAACTGTCATCTCCTCTTGACGTTATAATTAACGAGTCGACGGTCCGATCGATCAGGTAGTCAAGATCCCATAATTTCTCCTCTTCTTTAATGACACGATGGACTGCTTTTCGCCAGTTCTCTGGTGTCACTTCCTTAATGGCTTGATCAAACAGTAGCTTAACGGCTTTCATTTTGAATGTCGTGTTGTGTCTTGCTACAAATCCTTTCACTTGCGCCCATATAAGTTCTATAGGATTTAGTTCGCAATGACATGGCGGTGTGCGCAGCACAGTTACCCTATGTTTTTCAGCTATATCTTTCACGGCATATTTCATAAAACGATGTTTGTGTAAATTTGCTATAGCTAATAATTCCTTCTTTATCAAATTATCCTCTTTTTTTCTCTTAAGGTAGTTATCATAAATAATTAAATGCACAAAATTTACCTGTGCCTATGGCCGACACCGAAATTGAGCCAAAATGGACGGAATTTCCCATTTTATTACTCTACACCTTTCTAAAATAGACTATAATGTGTTATACACGATGTCTTACCTGGAACCTCCTCGATATATATATGGAAAACTACACATAGAAACATTTTAAAAATTTGACAGTACGCTTATGTTGATAGGGACTACCCGAGTAAAATATTTTCAATATGGTGGCACTTCCGGTTATACCGGAAGTATGTGTCAACGTGCTTATTTTAAATGGAACACCCTATATATAGATTCTACGATTTTGAGTTGTTTCCAATTTAATATTTTTATATGGCGATTTTGCTGCTTATTTTAAGTTCAGTTACTCCTAGTTGGCTGTGACGATATTAAAAAACAGTCAAATGCAAATAAATCTGTCCTATCATTGAAGAATTATTAATAATTATGCCTGGACGCAACAGTCATAGTCAACTAGGAGTAACTGAACTTAAAATCCACAGAAAAATCGCCATTTAAAAATATTAAATTGACAATATTTTGAAAACTTAAGTTGATAATAATAATAATTAATTTAGAACATTCATAAATATGTGGTTTTACAATGTAGAGCATGTAATTATTTACTGTTGCTTCATATAAAAATTTACATACACCTTTCTTCGGCCACGGTTTTAAGATAACCAAATATCAATTACTGATTACTGACATTCTTTCTTTTTTGCGCCCGATTTGCTATTTATTTGTTTATCATTGCAGCTTAATGCATTAGTCTACTTTCAGGCTGCATTGTTGCGGAAACTCACAAAAAGGAGTTGTTTGTCGAAACTTCGCCAAGTTGTGTGACAGCTCGGTGAAACAAACAATGGAAACTTACGAAGAAAATTTGTTCGTGTCAAGCGAATAAATCGACTCTAAAAAGTTTCGAAATTCCAGGTTAAACTCTGTAGAAGGGGTTCAGGGCGACTTACGTTTAAAACGAAGATAAAACTTTTTTAATACAGGGTGATACTTCTTTTTTAGCTGTGTATAGAAGACAATAAAATAAACAACATTTTTAAAAACCTTTTTTCAAAAAACCCAAAAGTAAGATGCCTACTTACATTCATTTATTACACTATGGATCCAATACGGTCCTGCCTAACTTGCCCGTTAAATAACATTAAGAAAACTTCTGGGTGTAGGATGAGCCCGCAAGGGAAAGCGTTCTGCGTATAATCTCGAAGCAGCAGCCGCACTTTGACGACACTCACCGTAAATTAGCACCATATCTATTAGTTCATTGTTTTCAAATTTTACCACTTTCATGTGTCACCAATTTAAAATTAACTTGCTTCAGAAAAACACACCGCAGCGTATTGCCAAATAACTCACCACCGACCCGTCAATTGCATGACTAGATAAGCCAAACAACATAAAGTATAGCAGGCTACGGTTTGATGACCAGGCCCGCACTTAGATTTTTTACTTCTGTATATCGCCTATTTTTAAGTTTTAAAAAAAAGATTTTTGAAAATGTTTATTTTAATGCCTTCTATACACAGCTAAAAAAGAAGTATCAACCTAGGAATCACCCTGTTTTATGTATCAACTAATGAGTGAGTCCCTTTACTTTCAATATGGATCAGTGCCAAGGATCTTGAAGCAAAGGGTGATACGAAGTTGGGTCACAGTGGGATCTCGTAATTTTCACATCAGATTTTTAGTGAGCCGTAATTATTAGCCGACACGTCACGTTGTTAATTTTAAGTAAATATACCTGATTTTACGTGTCTTTGACTCCATCTTGCGAGGGTACGCAAAAAATCTACTATATCAGGTGATTCACGACGAGCTTGCATTAGAACTTTTGAGGATACTACTGAATATATTTTTTTGAAAATCTCTAGGTTTAAGTTTATTGATATGCTCTCTTAAACTAAAATATTAACATGTTTCTGTCATTCCTGGTTAAACCGGAAGTAGCTTCAACTTTTATTTTTTAAATACAATATATCATTTTTTATTATATTTTTGGTTTTTGCATTAAATTTTATGGAACACGTTTTTTCCTTAAGGCTGCTATTTTCTGAGATATCTGCATATTTTGTAATTATTTCGTAAATGCATAGCGATGAAATTTTCCGTATATTGTATTTTTTACCTTAGCTCCTGGATGAAATTTTTTTGTAATTGTATAGTTAAGAAATCAACCAATCTCAAAAAATGATTAAACTTAAGCATAGAATATACAGGGAGGTCACAATTAAGGGCTCATTTTAACAAAGTTTAAAAATAAAAAACTTTCTTATTTTAAGTGGAACACCCTGTATATTTTATTTTATATGATGATAAATTAACAGCTCTTTAAAATTGCTATAACCTTTTCTATACCTATATCAACGCGTTTTCTTAGAATATCAAGTTATTTTTAAATACGATTTTTTCAAGCTTGCCCTGGAAACAAATGTAGATGGATCCTCCATAGTGATATTTATAAGGGAAATATTGTTAGCGGAAATGTTTTCTAGAATACTTTGACATGAAAAACAGTTGCACTAAATTATTTGTTGCGTATTTTAAGAATGTCAATTCTGTTTCTGGCAAATGTCACGCTTGAGATTTTCAAACGAAGATTTTTTAAATTTATTAAGTGTTTATATTGAATGTGGCAAAATAAATTTAAGAGTATGTAGAATATATCACGATAAATATCCGAATCGACCAACTCCTTCGCCTGATATTATTAGAAGACTTAATAATAATTAGAGTGTCTAATAACGATACAGATGGCGCTCCGTGCCACATCTTACTGGTGTGTCCCACCACTATGCTGCCATAAGCAGCTTTGAGTTCTCTTTGTTTTGTCGGATCCTAGCTCTACTGATGAGTCATGATATGACGAAACGCGTCTAGGGATGGATCTGACGAAATAAAGAGAAATTCTTCTTCTTAATAATAATTGCTTAAAATATTTCCCTTATAAATATTATCACTATGGGATCCATGTACATTTGTTTTTATGGCAAGCTTGAAAAAATCGTATTTAGAAAAAAAAACTTGATATTCTAAGAAAACGGTTTGATATAGGTATAGAAAAGGTTATAACAATTTTAAGGAGCAGTTAATTTATCATCATATATAATAAAAATATACAGGGTGTTCCATTTAAAATAACAAAGTTTTGAATGTTTAAAGTTTCATATAATGAGCCCTTAATTGTGACCTCCCCGTATATTTTATGCCTAGTTTAGTTTTTTTTTTGATATTTGTTGATTTTTTAATTATACAATAACAAAAAGAATTTAGTCCAGGAGCTAAGGTAAAAAATATATACGGATAATTTCATCGATATGCTGTTATGAAATAATTACAAAATATGCAGATATCTCAGAAATTAGTAGACTTAAGTAAAAAACGTGTTCCATAAAATTTAATGCAAAAACCAAAAATATAATAAAAAACACTATATTCTATTTCAGTTTAAGAGAGCATATCGATAAACTTAAACCTACAGATTTAAAAAAATATTTTCAGTAGTTTCTAATGCAAGCTCTTCGTGAATCACCCGGTATAACAACAGACGTTTCCAGTTTCCCAATATATATTTTCATTTCCTAAAGAAAATAGAATTTTCCTTTGTATTTACGTTATTTTAATGAATCTGTCGCCTTTCGTTTCGTTATCCTTTTTGCAACGTAGAGCTTTCATTTTATTACTTTACTCGAGGCTTAAATAAAGATAGTTTGCAGTAGAAAATGCCTTGCATATTGGTTTTTACGCTCGGAAAGCTAGTATGATTTTGACAAAATGGCTAAAGGCTTTTATATAAGGTTGATTAAATAAGTAACGGAATATTGTGTTTTTGAATTTTGTGATACTGTTTTTTTTCCGTCCGAGGGCCCGTCCATGTGTCGGATGCACTTGGCCAGGTTTGGCCCATTCTGCTCACACTGTTTGATTTTTCACACGCACTCAGTGATCCCAGTTCCTTGCACTAGTTTGTGTAGATCAACTAGGGAAAGGGTAACGATTTTCTGGTTCCAGTTTTGGTTGCCCGAGTATTCGTTGCCAATTCCGATCTAGTGACTCGCAATGGCAAACTATGTGCTGTACTGTGCTTGTCCGCATAATCTGCAGTCAAGGTCTCCATTGTACAGTTGCATTCTGTGCAGATGGTTCTTGATAGCCATGTGTCTTGTCAAAATTCCTGTAATAGTTCTCAGCTGATTTATGTTTATTTGAAGCAGCTGTTTCGTTGGTCTCGGGTCTGGATACCAAATGAAGCATTTGCTATGGTGTAATCCCTGTCTGTTGTTCCAGTAGATTTTGTGTTCATTCCTGATCCATCGTTTTATGGCATCTCATACTGTGCACCTTGGTACTCCGAGTGCCCGTTCTGGACCAATAAATGTATTTTCTGAATCTTTCTTCGCAAGTTCATCGGCTTTTTCGTTCCCTGTAATACCTTTGTGCCCTGGTACCCACTGCAATGTTATTATACTTTTTCCAAGACCTCCAATTCCCCTTGACATTCCCAAGCAGTCTTGAGGTTACGTTGTTGCATATAAGCGACTTAAGGACTGCTTGACTGTCAGAGTATATATGGATCCGCTTATTGAGGTAAGCCCTCCTATTGTTTTCATACGCACACTGTAATATGGCGTAGCTTTCTGCTTGGAACACCGTGGGAGCAGTGGTGGCTCGCGGTCTTAAAAAATGGTGAAGAGCTAGGTATAGTACGGGTACTTAAACAATCATTGACTAAATACCCGTGGAACAAAACGTCTCTCTTATGCTCCTCTGTCCAACGACTGAATGGAGTTTCCAAAATATTACAAACTATGTCATTAATTGGGTTCATTTTTAAAACACACAACTAAGTAGGTACATACACTACTGAATTAACTAAAAAATAAAAACAAAACTTTTTAATCACACAGTAAATAACGTAAAAACGATATCTATAACCGTAAGTTTCGCGAAGCCTTAAAATAAATACCTTAAGGTTAGGCGAACCAATGCTAAAACAATGGTGCATACGACTGACCTATTTTTAAATTGCCCTTTATCATAATGTAAATTGTTACATGCTGTTTGCGTAACTGACGTCACGTAACCATAGCTACGGTGAATATCAAAGCCATGTCGGGCGTTGGGTCTTCACTTGCTTTGAGCTAATGGACACGGTCGGCTGGGGCGCGCCAAAATGCACGAGTGTTTATAGTTGCTTTGCTTTGTCAATGAGTAGATCTTACGACAATAAAGCTATATTTGATTTGATATTATCCATCGGAGTTAACCGTGGCCCTATTATGCATAGCTACATTCGGATTAAATTAATATTATTAATTTGAATATAATTATTTTTTAAGGGCTAAAATGGTAGCTGTATTGGTAGGTAACTTAATATTAAATATTGTCGAAAAACTTTCCTCCTGGTTTTATTTTTTTTGTGAAGTGCCCCTTCACCTGACTAGCCGCCACTGCGTGGGAGACTTTCCCAGAAGTAACAATATGAATTGTAAAAATTTTACTGGACAATATGTAAACACATTTGGATAATAAAAATACTATTTCGCCGTTACCCAAACTATCGGTTAACTCATTAATCTCGGGGTTTTGCACCGATTTCCAATTGTAAGCGGTCTGCTGCCCTCGCATTAATCACTGTAATCAATAACCTATAAATGCGTGGTTTATGGTCTGTAGAATGGAAAAAATAATACTTTGACATTAAAATCTTTATATATGATTGCTTTCGAATATTTTCCACTTGCATTTGAACTGTGTACTCCAACATTTTGGGTTGCACGAAGATTTTAATAATACAGGGTTATTCCTAAGTTGATACTTCTTTTTTAGCTGCGTGTAGAAGGAATTAAAATAAACACCATTTCCAAATACCTTTTTTCAAAAAACTCAAAAATAGGCGAGATAGAAAAGTAAAAAATCTAAGTGAGGGCCTGGTCATAAAAATATAGGCCGCTATAGTTTTCTTATCTCTTATTAGTATTAGTCATACGGGTAGTCTTGAGCAATACGCTGCGGTGTATTTTTCTGAAGCAAGTTAATTTTAAATTGTGTGATACGTGAAAATGGTAAAATTTAAAAACCATAAACTAATAAATATGGTGTTAATTTACTGTGAGTATCGTAAAAGTGCCGATGTTTCTTCGAGATCATACGCAGAACGCTTTCTCTTGCGGGCTCATCCTACACCGAAAAGTTTTCTTAATGTTATTCAACGGGCAAGTTAGGCATAACCGTATTTTATTCGTAGTGTAATAAATGAATTATTTATTTTTGAGTTTTTTGAAAAAAGGTATTTGAAAATGTTGTTTATTTTAATGCTTTCTATACGCAGCTAAAAAAGAAGTATCAACTTAGGAATCACCCTGTATATTACATAACAAGTGATAAAAGTGATACTTGTCAAACGAGGAGATATTTAATGTCTCATTACTTAGCAACGGGGAACAATACGGGAATAATGACTTTTGTGGCGTCAAATCACGCCGGAAAGATGTCAGTTTGGGGACGATCGCAGAAAAAGAAATTTTTTTAACACCATAGAAAATCTTGAATAAAGAAAGTTTTTTCTAATTTTCAAAAATTTATATTCAGTCTTTTTTTAAATATTTGCAATGTTCCAAACGTTTTTTTCATCCAATACGTTCCCAAATAATACAATTAAAAAAAAATCACCAAATACTATATTTCCCTAAAAGAAAAATCCCGACATTATCCTCCATTTGCACAGGTTAATCTACACAAAATCCTTTTTATCCGAACATAAAAATATCTTTTTTTATTAAAACTCTGACCCTCTCCCCAGTACACTTCCGTTATCACTTTATCTCACGCGGTTACACTGACTTTTTAACAAAACAAATCAATAAGCCTGTCTCGCGGTCACGTGATTGGGACCGATAACAAAGCGGCATAGGCGGTCTCTCCAAAACGAATTGAGGGAAGATAATATTCGACGAAAGTAGGTTGGAAAGAATGGTTTGTATGGGATATACAGGGTCAATCTAGGAGGTAATATGTCTTGGAATGATCACGTTGCCGCAATTGCCAAGGCAGCTGCACAAAAACTTGGTGTACTTTTCCGCACCAAAAGACGAGAGGATCTTCGCAGTAATGACTTTTGGAACCGATACGCTTTTGGATCCATGACGTCATAGCTGGTATCTGTCAGTTCTATGTTCTATCACGTTTTCGTTCTTTCGTCTCTCCGCAGTCACCGCTTTTTGTTGTGCTTAACCTTTGTTTGAGTTCTGTGGTTGTAACGTCTTGTAACCTTTCTTAAAAAAATCCCTTTTTGTTTGCTGGTTTGTTGACCTTTATAATATTTTCTTTTCGAGTCTCTTCACGCACTTTGTTTTCGTTTGTTTGGTAGCATAAAAGTTTGTATTGATGGCACTCATGGCCTTAATGCTTTCAACTGTACACGATTGTAGTAATGGATGAGTATGGTTCTGGGATACCTGTAGCTTTTTGTTTTTCAAACAGAGCGGATACAATGTTGTTCGAAGTGTTCTTTTCTTCACTTGTATTAGGGACAAAATTTTAATATTATCTGCACACACTTTCATGTCCAACTTTTCATAATGCCTGGGAAATGGTAATCTTTATTAGACAATAGTGAAGTGGTAAATATTCATACAACATTTGATCATACCTATATATAGTCATAAGCAAATGGGAGTAGGTTTAGTTAAGTTAGGTTTATAATAAACAAAAGCAAGTTTATAAAAGTTTATGTAATTGTCATTAATGCTTATAACTAACGGTTTTTTTATAACCCTTTAGTCTTGGTTGAAATGTTAGTTACTAGTAAGAGCTTCCTACACTGTTCATAATTTTGTTTTAATACCTTTAAGATTTTAATGGTGTGGGCTTTTCTACTGCATATTGCACATTAGGTATTTTTAAGTTTTTTAATATTTTACTTACATAGGAAAATTTTTGTATTAGGAGATATTTGCATATTTTAAATATTGTATTTGTTAGCTTCTTGTTCTGTTGGACATACTGTATATTTTAGCATTGTTTTATTCTAAGGATTGAATTATTGAAATAAATAAAATATCTTACTGTAAATGATGTGTTTTCTTATTCTGTGATTAGTCTATTATTAGCGGTATGCACCGTATGTTATCTATTAAAATATGCCGCTATAAGTGACTATTAAAATAAGTTATTCAAATTTTGCCGGGTAAACAAAATGGTAAATGTTTTACGCCATGCTTTAAATGGTGCGCGCATCAAGTAATGACGTCACGGATCCAAATGACGAATGGTGCCTGAAATTCATTACTGCGATGATCCTCTCGTACCAAACGGTTGTACACACCTCATCAACTTTTGACACTCTACAAAGCCCAGATTCGACCATCATTAGAATATTGCTCTCATGTCTGGAGCTCTGCACCCAAGCACACCCTTCGGCTACTGGATTCCATTTAAAGGAGAGCCGTTCGTCTGATCGGCGACCCCGAGCTGACCAAGACCCTCGATAGCCTGGAGCATCGAAGACAGGTTGGTGATTTGGCTCTCTTTTACAGATATTTCCATGGCAGGTGTTCGACTGACATTGCCCACTTGATTCCACCTAGAGCAATGCAAAACAGAAATACACGGCGAACCACTGCCGCTCATCCATATGTTGTTCAGCTTAGTACTCCTCGAACTTCATTGTTCAAGAATTCTTTCATCTGGAGAACGTCATCTTTGTGGAATGATCTTCCTGAGGTCGTGTTTCCCACGCTCCCAGAGCGCCTTAAAGGATTTTTCCTACAGTGCAGGTGTTTTATCATAAAAAAAAATTCCCAAGTTGATACTTCTTTTTTAGCTGTGTATAGAAGGCATTAAAATAAACCACATTTTTAAATACCTTGTTTCAAAAAACTTAAAAATAGCCTGCTATACTTTATGTTGTTTGTCTTATCTCTTATTAGTAATGCAATTTACGGGTCGGCGGTGAGTTCTTTGGCAATACGCTGCGGTGTGTTTTTCTGAAGCAAGTTAATTTTAAATTGGTGACACGTGAAAGTGGTAAAATTTGAAAACAATGAACTAGTAGATATGGTGCTAATTTACGGTGAGTGACGTCAAAGTGCGGCTGCTGCTTCGAAATTATACACATAATGGTTTCCCTTGCGGGCTCATCCTATATCCAGAAGTTTTCTTAATGTTTTTTAACGGACAGATTAGGCAGAACCTTATTTGATCCATAGTGTAATAAATGAATGTAAGTACCTTATTGTTGATTTTTTTGAAAAAGGTATTTAAAAATGTTGTTTATTTTAATAATACACAACTAAAAAAGAATTGTTAACTTAGGAATCACCCTGTATGCAGGGTGTAATATGGAATTGCCGCATTTTATTTAAATGAGGGTAATCCCAGAGAAACACTACGTAAATTTTTTTCTAATCGACCTATTAAAAAGTTTGGTAAGGATCCCTAAGAACGAATTTTGCGGACGCCCATGGGCACAACCATGGCCTTCCTAATGTAAATAGATTTATTGTTATCTTTGCCTCTGTATATCGTCCACGATTGCATCGTCACTTGCTTTTTAGATAAATCCTTCAGATAAAGATTTAAAGAGAAATTTCCTTTACGCGAAGATAAATTCCTTTTTCTGCAATCGTCCCTAAACTGACATCTTCTCGGCGTGATTTGACGCCACAAAAGTCATTATTCCAGTATTGTTTGCCGTTGCTAAGTAATGAGACATATAAAAATACGAAAATATTATATTCTCGGCCTAGGCCGGCGATATTATAATTTCGTTTATTCACGTCATACATATAGGCATACAATCTTGCAAACATCAAATAAATTAATATTCTTTATAATTATATATATTTATATGAGCATTTATTACTTAATTTTTGTATACATTTATTGTTATAGTGCCGTGGTTGCAATTGTTAAACATTGGCTGAGAATAGTGAGAATTCTTCCCAAAAAGAAATCTGCAATATACGAAGATGCGGTATTTACATTTTCATTGGTTCGGTTGTCTGCCTTAAGGATCCTGTTTGCACCATTGATTTGGTTTGTTATCGAATCCTCAACATAACCTTCAGCAACATTGGTAGATCGCCAGCCTCTGTGGCGTTTTAATATTGTAATGTCGCATCCAGAGTCGATTAAAATCGTCGCAGAGGATCGGCGAAAACAATATCCGGTGTACTGTCCAGGATTTTTTAATTTTAAAAATTCGGTAACGGTCTGCGGCATTTTTCCCAATTGGTGAATACCGACTACTTGCCGTTTTTTCCTTTTCTAAACTTGTAGAAAAATCAAGAATTTTTAAAGTTTTCTGGGCGAGATTTAGCATACTGTCTATACAGGGTCCTGCGCCTCTCCCCTCGTCTTCTGTAGCTCACTTATTAATTAAGTTAGGATTATGACGTTTTGCAGGCTTTACCTGTATTCTAGGGCGCATTTCAGGAAAATATTTTTGTTTATACAGGGTGTCATAAGGATATGTTTTTTTAGATTACATGCCATATATTTTCTTACTTATTTGGATGCATCTTGTAGTTGCCTACATACCCCTAAAATTTTAATGAAATCGGTTCAGTATTATAGGCGAAAAAAAATAAAAACTAAGAAAAAACAGGTTTGATTAATACGAATTGTACAGGGTGTCCAAAGTTTAGTGTCAAACTTTGCAAACTTTGAAGCAATTTATTTTTCTTATTTCAAATTGGAATCCCTGTATATTATTATGTCATTCGATGCAGAATTAAAATTCAAACATTTATTCTAATTACAACCCTATCGCAATTTCTAATGCATTAAGACTTATTTGCAGAAAACTCATTTTATCAACTATTCCACCAGTCATTATTATATAATAAATATCAAAGGTGGCTTTTAAAAACAATTTATTGATATTAAAGTTTACTAAAAGGACAAATAAAAATTCTTTTAGCATGCTCCTAATATGAAAATCATATCTACGAGCTTTTCTTGGTTGTATTCCATTACAAAAAATAATATAGCTTAAATAATTAATACTAATCTAATAATATTTAAAATTATAAAATAACTAAAGTCAAAATGGGCTTTTGTCACATTAATAAACTTTAATACCAATAAATTGTTTTTCAAAGCCACCTTTGATATTTATTATATAATAATGACTGGTGGAAAGGTTGATAAAACGAGTTTTCTGTAAATAAGTCTTAATGCGTTAGAAATTGCGATAGTGTTGTAATTAGAACAAATGTTTGAATTGTAATTCTGCATCGAATTACATAATAATATACAGGGGTTCCAATTTAAAATAAGAAAAATAAATTGCTTTAAAGTTTGCAAAGTTTGACACTAAATTTTGGACACCCTGTACAATTCGTATTAATCAAACTGGGTTAACGAGACTTTAGGACCTTATTTATTAAGTACCTTTGTAGAATTTTAATAACGAGGAATTATTTTTGTTTTTTATTAATTTTTAAAACCAGTGGTGCAAAACTGATTTTTTTTAGTTTTAATTTTTTTTGCCTATGATACTAAACCGATTTTATTAAAATTTTAGGGGTATGAAGGCAACTATAAGAGGCATCCAAATAAGTAAGAATATATATGCATGTAATCTATAAAAAATAGATCCTTATGACGTCACAGTTTTTTGGAGCACCTTGTATAAACAAAAATATTTTCCAGAAATGCGCCCTAGGATACAGGTAAAGTCTGCAAAATATCAAAATCCTAACTTAATTAATAAGTGAGCTACAGCAGACGGGAGGTGAGGCGCAGGACCCTGTATAGTGCCATATAACTTTCATTTACTATAAATGACCTCGGCGTTTTGCCGGGGTATTTATTAATTAAAAGTTTAGTTCCCAAGTCTTCAATGTCTTCTAAATTTATTCGATATAGTTCTTTTCGCCTACATGCCCGGCAACACTAAATATTACGGACACCTAAAAGTATAAAAATGCCTAGATTAAACTTTAAACCGACCTTGGTTATTAAATAAATATCATTTGGCACTTCTTTTAAACATCTTTGTATTTCTTTCAAAGATAAAACCTTAGATTTTTTTGACCTGTAATTATTTGATTATCATTTCAAATATGCTTGTAATTTTAGATATTTTGAAAGATCAACATTTTTTCTTATGTTAAATACCCTGCCTTTGGCATCGAATAAGTCGACCAAAGTGTCGATGGTTTGAGCTTTTCAAATAAGTGAGCAAAATAGGCAATCAAAACATTTTCTTAATGGAAGGCCGTATTTTTTCCATAAATCTTGAATATGCCATTTCCTATGTTTCTCTGGACTTGGCTGGTAACAAGTTTATAGTCACTAAAGCTGCAATATCCTTAACATCTGGCGGAGTCCCCGGCAACGAAGACAAACATAGAAAGAAGACAAACAAACGTTTTAATTGGTCGAAGCAAAATTTGACGTAAGAAACGTCAAAACAGCGCCACCATCGGGTCTGGAGGGAACCTCTGGACTATAGGCGGGACTTTCAAATATGACCATTTTAAAAATTTTGGCGGCCAATGATATTTACAGCTTAAAAAACCATCAGGATCCTAATATTTAATTTTTACTATACTTGGAAAATTAAATGAGGATTGTGAATAGTTTGTTGTCTGTAAATATCATTTTAAAATTTTATGTGCAAAAATTTTTAACATCTGGACAACCTTTCGACTATAGGCGGGACTTTCAAATATGGCAATTTTAATAAAATTTTGCAAACAAAACCTTAAAATGATATTTAAGGCCATTAAATTATTCACAATAATCCTCTTATTTGATTTTTCAAGTAGAGTAAAAATTTAATATTAGGATTTTCTGATTAGCTGTAAATATCATTTTAAAATGTTATTTATTAAAGTTGTACAATTAGAAATAAAACTTCAGAAATCAGCTTATAATTAATTTTATTGACAACTACGATTGAAATATAGGTAAGATCAGTACCTCGTTAGAAAAAAACTATACCACTGCTATAACTATGTAAAAAACTACATTATTTACCCACATCAGGATCTGTTTTTTTTTTATATTCCCAAAATGTACTTACTTTCCCAGATTAACCTACAGTACCAGCTGTAGTGGCTCCCGTGTACTAAACATTTATTCATGCAACATACCTAATCATCAAAGATTCACGTATAGGTACTTCTTGAAACAGCCAACCTAAAAGAATATAAAACAAAAAAATTAATGAATTACTTACTACAACACAGAGTTAAAATTTCCTAATGGTCTAAATAATTGAATAGCAAAAAAAATTTATTTTGTATGTATAATTATTTTTGCAACAAGTAGGTAAATTAATGTAATAAATAACGAATAAAAATAACTAAAGAAATGTTCAAATTACGATTTACTTACCTGCAACAAAAAGAAAACGGTCCTTTTGGTAAAAAGATTAGAAAATTAAAAATAATATAAGAATATCAAAAAAGGTTGGTCTGATTTTCAGCTATGAAGAAAGAAAAAGGGGCAATTCCATTCGTGCCATTGACATTGACATTACAAATGTCAATGATTTGTGCTCAACAGGGAAGTTAGGTTGTAAAATAATTTAACAGCTCGTGCTATTTATGTCAAGTACCTATCTCTGTCTGCATCAAGTTATCTCCATTCGATGTAAAAAGAGACAAATATAGTCAGACCAAGTTAGTCTGCCGTAGCTATATTTGTAAAAATAACTACGTAGGTGTAATATTGAGATATAACTGATGGGGATAAACGTAGGTCCTAACTTGAAAAAGTCTGGAGGTCTGACGTCACTCTAGCTTCTATCCCGCCCATAAGAAGTTTCACCGGGCTGGTCCCCGGTGCAAGTTCGTCGTCACTTTCCATTTTTTCGTCGTTTCTAGGAAACAAGCTGAACTGAAAAGGCAAAATTTGTACTGACACCGCTCGTTATTAAGAAATAACAATAATAAAACAGCGGTTGTCAAGCAACCGCAATGCTAAGCATAGGCGATCGATTAGGTAATTTTAATTATTTTTTATTAAGTACAATCACTTTATTTTTGTATTTATTCTAATTTCTTTTTGATTGCAGAAAAAATAGTATGTGCACCTCGTAATAAAATTATATTATCGACCTCGGCTCCGCCTCGTCCACCAATTTTTATCCTCGTCCGAGAATATGCTATTTTTCCTACTAAATACACAACATACTATTAAGTTAATGTCACATATTTAGAAGGCCTTTTCATTTTTATCGAAATCATACATTTCTGCTCCTTCCAAAATATTATTTATACGGAAAAGAAGGTTTTTTAGCGGCAGGCGGACAAAATGGTGCATCTATCTTTTGCATTGAGTACACAGGGACGCCAAAGGTAATGGGTTCCCTGGGGCACAGGTGGACAATGACAGGCTGTTTCGTTCTTATTAGAACTCATCAGAAAGCCATAACCTGTAAGCGACCCCCAGTACAGCGAGACTATGCTTTCAAGGCATTTTTAAGAAATAAAAACGCGATGAAAACCCAGTAACGCCATCTATAGGAATCAACTCAATACAAAAAATAGTCGTGACGAAGCAACAATAAACCAAATACGTTAGGCCAACACACTAGTATAGGCAACATTTACTGGGGGTCGCTTACAGGTTATGGCTTTCTAAAGAGTTCTAATAAGAACGAAACAGCCTGTCATTGTCTATCTGTGCCCCAGGGAACCCATTGCCTTTGGCGTCCCTGTGTACTCAATGCAAAAGATAGATGCACTATTTTGTCCGGCTGCCGCTAAAAAACCTTCTTTTCTATTTAATTATACGGACACTAAACTCTACTATTTTATTATTTATACGCTTTTTTTATGCCATAACTTTACATCAATTTATAATTAATTTAAAAACAAGTAAATATTCATCTAAAATTGTGCTAACTGTTTGCTTAATATTTCAGCTTATATGAGGAGAAGAACCACGCAAAACAGACCTAAATAAACATACGTTTTCACAAAATAAACACTTTAATCTTTAACATCAAAGAAAATAAAAGCGACTTTGGTGGAATTTCTATCTCATTATCAATGTAAACACTTTCATGCTCCGAGTATCATTTCGTCTACCGCCATTTCCCGTATTTTTATTTGGAACTTACTGTTTTTCTTTTTATATTCTTAAATCCTTATGGTTTTGTGATAAGTTTCTTAAAAAGGATTGTGCGGTTTTATGTTCGATAGTAAAACCGGAAAACTTTTAAACTTGAAAAGACAAGGAATATCAATTACTCTGTTTGAACAGAAAATGAATTCTTTTTGTTCGAAGTTTTTTGGTTCTAATAATATTTTCTGGCATTATAGGCTATTGATTATGTCATATCATAAGGAACTACAAAGTGTGTGGGTTTTTATTGCATAAATCGTTCAGTTGGTTATTCAGAATAAAAAAACTGCAGAGTGCTATTAAATTAGAGGGGGAAAACTGGAGATAGGGGGGAAAATGCAACCCTTACGGGTTTTTGAGTATATCTCGAAAACGAAGCAAAATTTGTGGATATTTTATAGAAAAAAATTTGTAGAGAGTTAGATTTTCTATCGAAATGGCGTAATTAAAAAATTTACAAGTCTATTCAGTTCAAATTATGTTAAAAACAATTTAACAAAGAAGTTCAAAAAATTAAATATTTTATTTCTTTTTACTTTTATGCAAATAACTTTTTTTTGAGCAGAGATAGGTATAGGCATTGCTTCATAGAAAAGACAGGATATTAAATTTCCTACAGAATGACGTAATTAAAATTTTTTTTGATGAAGTTTCAATGAGATATGACCGTTTAAACTTTGTCATATTTTTCGGTTTTTATTGAATTTATAACAATATCATATTGTTACTTAGTTTTGAATGTATGCAATTGAATTTTAGTTAATAAAGACATGTTAAATTAATGTTATTAATTTTATTTAATAAAAACATGTTTAATTAATGTTATTTTAAGAAAAGTAGTTATTAATTTGTTTAAAAAATAAATAAAAATGATATACGTTCATGCATGCATATAACATTTATTTATTGTTAATCAATTAATTTAACATGTCTATATTAAATAAAATTCAATTACGTACATTCAAAACTAAGTAACAAAATGATATTGTTTTAAATTTAATAAAAACCGAAAAATATGATAAAGTTTAAACGGTCATATCTCATTGAAACTTCATCAACAATTTTTTTTAATACGTCAGGAAATTTAATATCCTGTCTTTTCTATGAAGCAATGCCTATATCTATCTTTGCTCAAAAAAAAAGTTATTTGCATAAAAGTAAAAAAAATAACATATTAAATTTTTTGCACTTTTTTGTTAAATTGTTTTGAACATAATTTGAACTGAATAGACTTGTAAATTTTTTAATTAAGCCATTTTAATAGAAAATCTAACTCTCTACAAAAATTTTCCTATAAAATACCCCCAAATCTTGCTTCGTTTTCGAGATATACTCAAAAAACCGTAAGGGTTGCATTTTCCCCCCTATCTCCAGTTTCCCCCCTCTAATTTAATAGCACTCTGCGTTTTTTTCATTCTGAATAACCAATTGAACGATTTATGCAATAAAAACTCACACACTTTGTAGTTCCTTATTACCCTGATTTTTAGGACATAGCCTATTAACATTATTACTCATATTGGAAACAAGATAATCCAGTTTTTTGACGATAGTGCTCTGGTAAACTAATAATTTTAAATCTCTCTTCTTATATGTTTCAACACTTTGTAAGGTATACAGGGTGATTCCTAAATTGATACTACTTCTTCTTTTATTTATTATTTGGGGCCCGACAAATAGTCAAATATTCAACAAGAAATCACAATAACACCAAAAAAAAAACACGACGGAACAATAATATTGTAAAATGTCATATTATGACACTTCTTGACGTTTTCTCATCGCAATTAAGCACCTAATAAGACAAATTTGGCCAGGTAAAGTTAATTGATAATTAAGTAAAAAAGTTGTTTGATGGATACAGATTTAATTAGTTCTTCACAATTTATTCTTAATCAGCAAAAATATATGTTGGTGGATACGGGCATTAGAATCAACTTTTAGGTTCAGATCATGAAGCATGGAAACTAAAATATTATTGGTTTTTGGTTGATAGTAGCTTGCCTTATTTTTAAGGTCTGCGTGTTGGTGTAACATCAAATTTTTAAAAGGCAATTTTACTTTTTTGTATAATATTACAGGTGCTCTTCCAATAAAAATAAAAAGAGCATTTTATTGGTTTGGTCCCTTTATTGGCTTTATAGTCTTTACACTGTGTATATTACTCAGCGTTTTATTTCGCCAAATTTGCTTTTATTTTTCTTTTAATGTTGTCATTACTTACAACTTTATTGCGTAGGTTTTTTTGGCACTTATTTTATTTTATGTAGTCGAATAAAACGGGGAAGTTAAAAAAAATAAACTTGGGTGTCATTGCGTCTTTTTATTTTTTGATAATAAAACTTCTGGGCCTTTGTTGTACGAAATAAATTATCTACAGTCGAAAATTTTACATTTGTAGTGTTTTTGGAAAACGAGTGAGCAATTAAATCACGATCTATAGTTACCATGTTTCCGGATATCGAAAGAAAGCTAAACTAGGACACTTAATTCAAATGCTCGACAAAATAAAGGATATAAGATTTTTTACGAGCGTGCGGTAAACCTTGCGCTTGCAATTTATTTAATACAAACTACAGATTTATATCCAGTTACAGAGCAGGAATGCAATTCTAGATTGTAGGAATAAATCATACACTGTATAGATACCTAAAAACTCAGTCACAGATTAATTTCATTAATGCATCTTTTAAATTCTTATATTTTTATGCTAAAAATATCACATTGATGTCCAACTTGGCTGTATAAATTACACATTACACTGATCGGGAAGTTACTGTAGTAGTTAGTTCTGGCAATGTTCACATTAAAGGTTAGAGGATTCCTAGTTCTATACGATGATACATAAAAATTTATTGAAGCTAACAAACTGGAATCATTAATCATGTTGTTTAACAGCCTATATAGAAACAATCACAGGTTGTCAAGTCTAATCAGTGCCGGTATCCGCAGCATCACCTATCGAATTCCAATGAAACACCACCAACTGTCATCTTCTCTTGACGTTATAATTAAAGGGTCGACGGTCCGATCGATTAGGTGGTCAAGACCCCACATTTTCTCCTCTTATTTAATGACATGATGGACTGCTTTTCGTCAGTTCTCTGGTGTCACTTTTTTAATGGCTTGATCAAACAGTAGCTTAACGTCTTTCATTTTGAATGTTGTGTTGTGTCTTGCTACAAATCCTTTCACCTGCGCCCATATAAGTTCTAGAGGATTTAGTTCGCAATGATATGGCGGTGTGCGCAGCACAGTTACACTATGCTTTTTTTCTAGCTATCTTCCACGGCATATTTCATAAAACGAAGTTTGTGTAAATTTGCTATAGTTCCTTCTTTATCAAACTATCTTCTCTTTTTTCTTTGGTTAGTTATGATAAATAATTTAATGCACAAAATTTACTTGCGCCTATGGCCGACACCGAAATTGAGCCTAACTGAACGGAATTTCCCATTTTATTGCTCCACTTCTTCTTCTTCTGGTGCCGTACGCTTTTTGTAGCGCGTTTGCGATCACGTGTTCACTGTATAATGTGAAGTGTGCCTTCTTCGGCTCTTCTAAATATCGTGGCGGCATCCGCGATGTTACACCAGTTTCTAATATTACGAAGCCATGAATGTTGTTTTCGGCCCGGTCCCCTTTTTCCCTCGATTTTTCCCATAAGTATAGTTTTGAGCAGACTATACCTAGGACCTCTTAAAATATGTCCCAGGTATGATGTTTTCCTTTCTTTTACAATGTCTAGCAATTGCCGATGTGTTCTTGCTCTTTGTAAGACTTGCTCATTTGATATGTGGTCTACCCAGGAAATTTTGAGTAACCTTCTCAGGATCCACATTTCAAAGGCCTCGATTCTGTTAATGGATTTGGCCTTTAGTGACCAGGTTTCTGCTCCGTACAGTAGTATTGGCCATATATAGCACTTGACAACTCGCAGCCGGAGA
Source organism: Polydrusus cervinus (assembly GCA_935413205.1). NCBI lineage: Eukaryota > Metazoa > Arthropoda > Insecta > Coleoptera > Curculionidae > Polydrusus > Polydrusus cervinus. Next base: position 13,823,513 of record OW284519.1, on the reverse strand, counting down.
TTTAAGGGTACTTCTTGCCGTAGGAGGTAGGTATTAAACCTAACAAATGTGCTCCGAGCAACAGCTACACGTATTTTGACCTCATCATCATTATCCCACTTGTTGTTCAGCGTTGTGCCAAGATACTTAAACTTGTTCACTCTCTCGATCTGCATATTATTGATGTAGAGGTGTGCGTTCTCGTGAGGCTGTCGACTCACTATCATCAGTTTGGTTTTACTTATGTTGACCTCGAGGCCAAAATCTTTTCCCATTGTGTTTATAACTTTTATGGTTGCTTGTAAATTGTCTATATTATCTGCTAATATAGCTGTGTCATCGGCATAGCGCAAATTATTAATGGGAATGCCGTTCACCTTGATGCCTCTTGGGTTTCCTTCCAGTGCCAGTTGAAAAATCTTTTCCACGTAGACATTGAACAGCAGTGGAGATAACATGCACCCCTGTCGAACCCCTTTAGCAATGGTTATGTTCTTTGTGTGTTGTGAGTCATGAAGTCTCAGCTTTGCTGTTTGGTTCCAATATAGTTTGTGTATTATTTGTATATCTTTTTCATCAATTCCTGTCTCTCGTAAGATAGGTAGGAGTAGATCATGTCGTACGTTGTCGAATGCTTTTTGGTAGTCGATGAAACATACAAATATGTCTTTTCGTTGGTCATAACATTTCTGTACTAGCAGTTGCCTGCAGTATAGTAGTATTGCTCCACACCTTTCTGAAATAGACTATAACAAAGAACTGTAACGTTTCTCTCAATCTAAATAAACCCGTACGCCTACATATAAATATCTACCGCTCTTTTAGCTAATTATTGCGATAATAATCACTGAAATCATTATTTGTACCCTTTTGTTTTCCAGAAAATGAGACATGAGACGAGTGTGAAAATGTCACTTTTCCCTGACCTCTTCAGATAAGCTTGTCTAACACAAGTCCTTTATGTTAGGACCTAATTTTCCCGTACAATACACTGGGCTATCCAATTTACGATTTCCAATGTTGTAAACCTGATTTGCTTCAACTTAGGAAATTCGAATTTCCTGTAACGAATTTGGAAACTCGGTATCTGTTCAATCGGTCGAAGTTCCGAATTTGGGCGATGTTACTCTTGTTTAAGTTACCCGAACATTAAATACACACTGCAATTTGGGTTTTAACTTAGTTTTATAAAAAAATAATGTGTTCACAGACATATTATTGGATAATCACTTATTCATTCGTGACGCTCTTATATCATTTTTGTTTAATGTATAAAATACATGGTGTTATTAAAATGGCTTAATACACATATAATAAAGCAGCGCAATTTGTTTGTTGTTAAAGGGTTTGTCCCTTCACCCTAAATAAGATGAACAAAACTTTACTTTTCCCAACTAAGTCAGTTATCAAACATTTATTTACCTGTTTTCAATAAAAATAAATAAAAAATCTCTTCCTTACACTCAATTTGGAAGACGCTTCCTCTCGTGGATCTTTCAATTAATATGCCTACTCCATAACCATGCTTCTGCTAATTGTTTTATACATCCAAATTCTTTATTTCCCAACGACATAATAAAAAAATCACTGCACTGGTGTTATTGGACTTCTCGAAAGCCTTTGCTACCATCAGTAACAATATTTTACTTTCCAAATTGAAATATTTTGGCTTTCGGCCCAATGCTATCTCTGTTATGAAATATTATCTTACCCAAAGGTTTCAAAAGGTCTTACTTAATATTAATCGTAACTTGTTTGTTTTGACATGGTACTCGTCTTGTTTTTAATGTGTTATTTCATTTATTGGTTTTAATGAAGGTCTGATGATGCTCCGTAGAGAGCGAAACATGTCACCTTAGTTTTTTATTAAATGATTGAGACCATGACTTTGTGATTTTTGTCTTCCTATTTATGGTCTTACTTAACAATACTTTCTCTCCTGTAGCCCCTGTTACATCGGGAGTTCCCCAGGGCTCAGTTTTCGGTCCCTTGCTCTTTTCCATATATACTGCTGACATTGTTATTAGCGTTTAGTTTTCGTATATCCAGGCGTATGCTGATGACACGCAGCTATACATTTGTTTCGAACGGAAGGATGCCATGACTGCCTGTGCCAACTTAAACTCGGACTTCAAAACAATTAGATTTTTATCCCTACGTCACAACTTAATTCTTAACCCTGCTAAGTGCAGTATTATTGTATTTGACAACAAAGGCGATAACAATTCAATCAATGATTTTAGCGTTAGAATTGGAGACAATGTTTTGCCCCGTATGAATAATGCAAAGAGTCTGGGATTACTCTTTGATAGTAAAATAAAATTCTCTCACCACGTCAGCACTTTGCTTTCGCGAGCTTATTTATCTCTTAAGCTTTTATACGCAAATAGGCACTGTTTTGATATTAACCTACAAAAACTTCTTTGCGATATTTTGGTCCTGTCTTTTTTCAATTACGGCGCCGTTGTTTACTACAACTACTTAAGTGCTTTCGATAAGAGAAGAATACAAAAAGTACAAAATGCCTGCTGCAGATATATATTTGGCTTGCGCAAATTCGACCACGCTTCTCCTTCCATATCTCAGCTACAGTGGCTCAATATGCAGAACCGTGCGAAACTTCTCTTCCTTACCTTTGTACATCGAATTTTACTGATTAAGAAACCATCTTATTTACTTGCCTCAAGGCGGCTGGACTGTTACTCTGTTAACGTCAGATCACGATCCTTGCTTGATATTCCTCGACACAGAACTGCTATATTTCAGAAAAGCTTTTCATACTGTTCTGTTAGTATGTACAATAATCTACCATTTTGTTCAAACAACATAAGTATTATTACTTTAAAAAAAAAGTTAAATTCATGTTACTGTCGTCTCAATCCTAATTTTTTTCTAATGTTTTTTTTTATATTTTTTATATTAATATATGTATCTAAACTGGTTTACTTGAGCAGGCTTTTACATTTTTTTTCTTTGCTAAGTTAGGTTATTTACCTTTTTTCTTAGCGAGTAAGTTACACTAGAGTTAAGTGTAAGAATAGCTATTTGGTTATACTTAGCATGTGTATTCATTTTTTTTTCTCTTTTTTAAGTTAGGTTTTATATCTTTTTGTTCTTAGCGAGTTAGTCTCACTAGGGTTAAGTGTAAGACTAGCTGAATCATTGCTGATTAGGCTAAACTTCGCCCTTGTTCAGATGCTTCATGCAATTTTTTTTGTTGTTCAATTTTATTTTATGTAGCTAATAAAGTCGATGTATTATTATTAGTGTGTACTTTCCGGGGTTTCTTCACTAGACTTGAACTGTGGTAGTGTGTTTCTCCACTGTTAAATCTCTGAACGCGCTACACCATGAACCTAAAGCTCAGTTAGGACATTGTCCACCTTTTCTCCTTTCTTAAAGTTATAAAAGTAACTCTCCTGAAGATGAATTTTTATGCATTTAAAACATGTATAGACTCCAACTTTTGATTAATTTTCTGAATATAACAGGGGAGGAAGGCTGAAAGTACTCTTTCTCCCCTTTAAGTTTAACTGTCACTTGTAGCTTAAACTAAACCTAAAGCTACGAAAAAAAATACACCCTTTAGCTAAACTTTTTCTGTAGAAACTCCCCCAAAATACATTACTCAATAACTGCTTAAACGAATTAAAACTTTTAACAACTCTTTTAGGTTTGTTCGTAAAATAAACATATCGATACTTTACGATGTTAAGAAAAATAAAACCAACCAACGAAATTTTACACACTTCCTTAGAAAGGACGGAAAAAGGAAAAGTAAAGAGTTCTTTAAGTTTTATGGAGTTTCCTTGTAAATTATTTGAGGTTGGAGTGATTGTGGTGCTTTTATTTTTCTCATTATTTACAGATAACACCTTTCGAAAGTTAAATTTTTCATTAATAAAGCTTAAATAATTAATATTCTAGACTTTTCTATTAAATTCTATTAATATAGACCACACAGAAAGAACTAATAACATACAGTGTCTCCACGAATAGAGTTTGGAAGAGGAAAAACTTTTTTATTTGTGGATTTAGAAGAAAAAGTTATTCCTTATAAAAACGTCTGCTTGTTCTAAAACTACAATTTCGAATACCAAATTCACGATTGTTATACAGGGTATATCAGAAATACCATTTTTAATGATTTTGATTTCGATTTTTTTTTGAAATTATATGAAAATATTTTCAAAACCGTGATTTTTTACACCAATTGTGCAAAAAAGTCTAATAAACATTTTTCTTAAATAGGTTAATTTCATCATTTAAACGACATCCAAAAAACTAAAAATGTTGTTTGTGACTAACCATGTTTTAAAACGTTTTTTTTGTAGATTTAGAAGAAAAAGTCGCTCTTTATAAAAACATCTGCTTGTGTTGAAACTACAATTTTAGAATACCAAATTTACGATTACTATACAGGGTTAGCCAGAAACAACATTTTTATTATTTTTTTGATTTCTCTTAAAATAAATTTACATAAGAACAGACAACTATTGTTGCTTTCCTACTTAGAATATAATTTTATATCTGGCCGAATAATGATTTTGTTTTAAGAAAACTATTTTTCTTTGTCTACTTTTGAAGTATTTTTATTATTACATTCTTTAATTTATTCAAATTATAAAAAAATAAAAATGTTTTTTCTGTCCAACCCTGTACAGTTATCGCAAATCTGATGTTCGAAATTGTAGTTTTAGAACAAGTAAAATTGATTTAATAAATCAAGGAATTGAAAAAAAAATCCAAAAAACTAAAAATGTTGTTTTTGACGAACCCTGTATAGTAATCGCAAATCTGATATTCGAAATTGTAGTTTCGACACAAGTAGACGTTTTTATAAAGAATAACTTTTTCTTCTAAACCCACAAATAAAAAAAAATTTCCTCTTCCGAACTCTCTTCGTGGACACACTGTATATTCAGTTAGTGTATTTTATTAGATGATTGATTTCCAATTGTTATCATTAAAGTATTTTTCAGTTTTTCAATTTTTTAATTATTTACAAAGAAAAAAACAACAAACTACGCTCGTTAATAAAAACATGCGAAACTACTTACTGACGTCACAACAATTCCAAATAATGGTAACGGCCGAGCATAATAATTGGAAAGTAGATTAAATTTGCAAGAAAAAATGTAAAGATCACAGTTCAATATATTTTTAGTTATTGCCAAACGAATAATTTTTAACACTTTAATTGAAGAAGTGATTGTTTTCATAGTTCAGTGGTCAAGCAATCCACGAACAATTTTGTTTTAACTTTATGATTGTGCAATCATTATTTCATGATCTAAAGACGACTTTAGAATTAATAATATAATTAAGGAAAACTAATAACTCAGTTTTATTGCCTCGGTTATTGCCAAAGGAATAATTTTTAATACTTTAATAGAAGAAGTGATAGTTTTCCTAGTTCGGTGGTCAAGCATTCCACGACAAAAAAATATTTATTTATGATTATGTAGGTTTGTTATTCATTATTTCAGGGCCCAAAAACTACTTTAAAATTATAGTCTATTTCAGAAAGGTGTAGAGTAATGAAACCTCATTAAAGGGACTACAGAGTGATCCAACGATTTTTTAAGCCACTTTCATAATTTGGCATTGATTTCATTGCAAAATTCTTTATTTTTATCAAGTGCAGGTAGTATCACCCGGGTTTGGGTCAATTTATGGGTTTTGCCTATTGTTATCCATTCACAAACATTGAAAATGGTGTGACAAAGGCGTGCTTTATGTACATCGTAGTGTAAAGTACACTTATTTTTTCTTAAACATTAAAAAACGAATATTAGAATACATTAAACAGAATTTAAATTATAACAAATCATAATATTCTTCGTCATCTGAAGAACTGTCATCTCCTCTTGATGTTATAATTAACGGGGCGACGGTCCGATCGATCAGGTGGTCAAGATCCCACATTTTCTCCTCTTCTGTAAAGACATGATGGACTGCTTTTCGCCAGTTCTCTGGTGTCACTTCTTTAATGACTTGATCAAACAGTAGCTTAACGTCTTTCATTTTGAATGCCGTGTTGTGTCTTGCTACAAATCCTCTCACTTGAGCCCATATAAGTTCTATAGGATTTAGTTTCCAATGATTGTTGTTAATAAAAGTAGTTGTCAAAATAAATTTTCATTTAAAAGTCTGTCATAAAAGCTCATTATATATTGAACTTTATAACTATAATATATAAATATAGCTTATCATAAAGATAAGAAGTTTAACAGTTTTCATAAATAAGTTATTGCACAAAATTTACCTGCGCCTATGACCGGCACCGAAATTGAGCGGAAATGGACGGAATTCCCCATTTTATTACTCTACACCTTTCTGAAATAGACTATATTAATGTAATCAAGAAAAACTTCTATTTTCGACATAATTTTAATATGGGGTTTTAAAAAATAATTCTAGATATGTGAAACAAAATTAGGTTTTTTTATTTTGTTTTACCGCTATTTAGATTTATTTTTTAAAACACCATATTAGAATAATTGTGACTAAATTAGAAGTACATTTTTTTAATATTTAATTTTCATTGTGCCCCCTGTGAAATTAACTTAAAAATTATTTCCAGGATTTTCTCCGGGACACGTTAATGATGATTTTTTTCCTGTGTTTTTATACCCAATAATTTCCCACATTCTCGGCCGGTGGAAAACCCTAATGAAAAACTCTGTGTATAAGATATTATGTTCGGTGTTTGTGTTTCTGTAACTAAAGCCTCTTACGTGCAATAGTATATTACATAACAAGTGATGAAAGTGATACTTTTCAAACGAGGAGATATTTAGCACGAGGCGTCAGCCGAGTGCGGAAATTCTCCGAGTTTTAGAATAATCACTTTCATATGAGTAATGTACACTATTTTTCCTACGACCACAAAGAATTATTAAAAAACCTTTGATTTGTGAAAAAAATATTTCAACTCTAGAGTGGAAATACAAGGCACACTATTAATTTAAACATATAATGCCAATTTGACGGACCACCCCTATTTATTAAAAAGAACAAATTTTAGAAAGTAGTTTAGTGTTTAACTTATTTACCATGTATTTTTCGAGTGATTTCGAATTAGAGTGTGAAAATACGCCATCTGAAATTATAAAAAATATTAATAATATACTAAAAAATCTATTACCATTCAAAACAAGCCGCGCTGAAGAAAATGTCATATATTATATTAACAAAGAATTTTTATTGGTATTTTTTTATGGTAATTTAATGGTATAGTAGTGACTAGAGCTATGGCCTACAGATCGAAAGGTTACAGGTTCAAATCCCATCAGGAGTATTTGACTTTTTTTTATAAAAACATTAAACAATTTATAGAATTAGGTATTTTGAATTGAAATTTTCCTTGTTGGATGAATTTTTAAAATTTAATCAAGGAAAGATGCATTAAATATAAATTTAAAAAATTCATCCAACAAGGAAGATTTCAATTCAAAATACCTAATTCTATAAATTGTTTAATGTTTTTATAAAAAAAAGTCAAATACTCCTGATGGGATTTGAACCTGTGGCCTTTCGATCTGTAGGCCATAGCTCTAGTCCCTACGCTATGGTACCACATAAAAATTTTATGTTTAATATATGACATTTTCTTCAGCGGGGCTTGTTTTGACTGGTAATAGATTTTCTAGTATATTCTTAACTTTTTTATAATTTCAATTGGCGTTTTTTCACACTCTAATTCGAAATCAATCGACAAATACATGATAAATAAGTTCAACACTAAACTGCTTTCTAAAATGTATTCTTTTTAATAAATAGGTGTGGTCTGTCAAATCGGTACCATAATGTTTAAATTAAATAGTGTGCCTTGTATTTCCACTCTAGAGTTGAAATATTTTCTTTCAACACGCGTGTGATATTCGGCGCTTTCGAGCCAAGTTAACCTTTTTTTTTTCATTTTCATAGGTGGTCGTAGGAAAAATGTTTTTTAATAAATGATCCGAATATTCGCGGGCCGGCCTTGATTTGTTTCGTGACGCTACTGCATTTAATCAACAAACTTCACTATGCAAATCACGCAATCTTCGACACGCATTCGCCCGTTTTTGTGTATCTTTTTTGTCCACTGTATATGCTAATTTCGCAGCCCCATTTAGTGCCAAATCATCGCCTAAACAACTCATTATTTCGACCGGCCCACTACATGAAGCCTCGCTTTAATGCTAAATGTTCGGCTAAGCATTTGCCGTGTTTTGACTGCATCGTGCTTATCGATTTTGACGCAGGTGCCGAGTCTATTTTTACATAAAAAATGGCCACTTTTAGTTAAATTGGGATATTCGCGTTCGTGTTAGCGAAACGGTGTTGTGTAATGAGGATATTAGATTTTTTTTTTAATGGGCCGTGTCATGCGAATAAGGATATTATTAAAATAAAATGATTTTTTGGGGGTTATTCATCGAATATAAATAGAATAGAGACATGAGTTAGAGGACGAAGTGGTGCATCTGTCTTTTGCATTAAAGTATACGGAAACGTCAAAATAATGGGTTCCCTGGGGCACAGGTAGACAATGACGGCCGTTTAGTCCTTATTAGGACTCTACGGGAAGCCGTAACCTCAATGGCAACTCCAGAAACAACGAAAGCGTGTTTTCACGACTTACTTAAGAATACAATAAGTAGTGGTCACCATCATAACCATCATCATCATGGTCACAGATAGACCTCTTCAACGGTCAATCCTCCTTTTCATCTAACAAATTGAATTTATACCTTCTGACCACCTTTTTTATTATGTTACATTTTGTTAAGTCATGACACTTTTAACTCGATGTTTGCTGTCAATCCTACATTATTAAATTCCCAATTTTGAATTTCTTCGATTTAAATTGGACCTTGGTTTGAACCAACTTTGGCAAAAGAACATCTATGATTTAAACGAAGGTTCAGTTTAAACCGAAGAAATGTTAAAAAGGGTCATTTTATAATGTGAGATTGACAGTAAATTTCGAGTTAAAAGTAATTCATTTATTGTAACATAACATAACAAGTTATGACCAGGTTGATTACTCTTAAATTGCACTTTGATGTCAATTCCACATTATATATCGACCATTTCTGACATTTCTACGATTCTAGAATTATTCTTCTGTTTAAACCTCGGTTTAAACTTAGGTTTAAGACAGTGGCGTCCAATGATGTTTTAACCAGGGTAGGCAAAAATTGCATTTAAGACAAAAATATACCTTCCGTAGCATTTAAGCATCTAAATTTCAACTTTTGTCACAAAATGTCTTGTATTTACGTTTGTGAAAAGAAGAATAAAACGATATTATTTATAAATTAGTTCAACACTGCGACCTTTAAGTAAAAATTCTTTTAAATCATCGTCATAAAAATTGGTTTTGCGTTTTAAATCCTGCAGAAGGTAAGAGAGATCATTGTTAATTCACTTAAGCGTGTCTCGTAAATATGTATGCATTCTATTTAATTCAGATAAGGATCGTTCTGCAGAAGCGCTGCTAGCCGGAATAGTAACAATTAACGCCTCCATATTTCTTTTTTCCCGAAATTAAACGGGGGGAAGTCTGGCGAAAACATTAACTATAAATTAAAAATCTATCATTCACCTGATTGAACCAATGTTGCCAAAAACGAAGTCAATTATATGTAAAATATGATGATTAGCTTACTGATTATTAAATATTATGAACCTATTAACAAAAATTATTTGAATTGTCACAATAGTGCTTCCTATTTTACGATACCTTATCTGTTATCCCTTTAAAAATACCTTATTTTAACTAATTAATAATAAATCTTATAGATGCGTGTTTTATATTTTATATTGAGAAAGCGAAGTATTTTCCAAACTATGGTAAAACTTGAAGATTGGCACCAATGCACACACCAAACGCGGGCTTTCTTGGCGTGGGCTGATAGATAAAGGAAGATCAAAGGTTGCGACGGGTTTATTTGTTACATCTCTTTCTACCCTACTGCCTACCAGCTCTCTCGCTTGTTTTCACTGATACAAAAGCAGTGCTTGTGCACAAGACACGCTAATGTACAGCGAGATCTTTGCTTTTAAAACAGTCTTACGGAATACAGGGATCTAGTTTACGATATAAATAAGCAAATAATGAATTGGTAGAAATGATATAGGATTAATTTTTCGGTCCTATATTATTATTTATTATATTAATTACACATTATTGTATGTACCGGGTGAGTCAACGATTGCGCGGAGTAATTTTATGCCTTAAAGATAAAATTTGTCGACAATAAACTTTTATCCTAAGGTATGGTTGGATATCAGGCACATTTTAAAAATATTTTGAATTATACAGGGTGCGCCCAAAAAGTAAGGTGTCAAAAAGGTACATTTTTTTAAATGGGACACCCTATATATTGTATTATTTTCTGATTTCTCACAAAATTCAACGCTTATTTTGTAAATGTCATATGTCTAAATTCAATTGTTTTTGAGATATTGACGGTTAAAATATGGCATTTTCAGACTTTGACAGGCTGTAGCATTGGAACGGTTCATCTTAGAGAAAAATGATTTTCACCTCCCTATCTTAGTTTTTTATTCTCTATCCAAGGAAACCAATCTCCGGTTTACCATGTTAAACCAAAAAACCGGTTTTAACGGTTTAACATGTTAAACCGGAAATAGTAACGTTTACATAGAGAATAAAAAATTAAGATAGGGAGGTGAAAACCATTTTTCTCTAAGATGAACCGTTCCAGCCTGTCAAAGTCTGAAAATGCCATATTTTAAACTTCAATATTTCAAAAACTATTGACTCTAGACATTTCACATTTACGAAATAAGCGTAAAACTTTGTGAGGAATCAGAAAATAATACAATATATAGGGTGTTCCATTTAAAAAATATACCTTTTTGACACCCTACTTTTTGGGCGCACCCAGTATAATTCAAAATATTTTTAAAATGTGCCTGATATCCAACCATACCTTAACACAAAAGCTTATTGTCGACAAATTTTATCTTCAAGCCATAAAATTGCTCCGCGCAATCGTTGACTCACCCGGTACAATATAAAAAAAAAATATTTCAAATTTCGTATATTTGTAAAAACATGTAAAATAAAGTAAAACAATGGATTTTTAAATGTGTTGTACATATTATAGTAATATGTTTTTCTGTGCGGTAAAATACAATTTTAAAATTTTACGATTGTATACGCATAAGACATCATTGAAAATATGCGTTTTAGTAAACAGCAATTTACTGTAATATTACTACATTTTACGAGCCAATTTTATAGTGTATAGGTCGATACAATAAAGATAAGCTTAGGTTTTAAATTAAACGCAAAACGAAAAGATAATATAGTCCGATGAATATAAAACAACGTCGAGATTCTCTTAAATTCAGGTGATATTCTTTGACTTGAGAAAATCTTTGTAATCTCTTCTCGGTTATGTCATCTTTGTAGTTAAAATCCTTATAATAAAAAAAATAAGGATTAAACAGCAGCTTACGGCACACAATGGTTGTAAAGACATAACAAAACCCACAACTTGTGTTTTTAAAACAAAAGATTTTTGGGACGCGGCCGCCATTGAGGACGATTACGGTTTAAAGCCGGCTTTTGTTTTTAGACCCAGGTCGAAGTAAACTTTTCAGGGGCAGACATTTATCTATTTTTTTTGTTTACGAATGAATTTTTAGCTTAAAGCGTATTTTTTTTTGTGAACAAACAAAATACTAAATTTGGGAAAGTTTTGTGTATTTTTTTGTACGTTAAACTATATCTGTGTTGGTTTAATCCAGTTTTATTGTTGAGAGTTGTACGGAGTAAACAATGTCGCAAAAAATATTACAAAATTAATTCGTTTTTCGCTATGTTGAGTTTTGTTTAGTTTTTTTTTTGAGGTTAAAAAGTTACAGGGAAAAATTGTGGCTGACGCATAACGCAGCCATTTTTCTATAGATTAAAAAAAACTTTCTTTACTCCCACATGAATATTTGTTATTTCCTTTTCCTACGACCACCTATAAAAAGGAGAAAAAAAGCACGGTTAATATGGCTAGAAAGCGCCGTATATCACACGCGTGTTGAAAAAAAAATATCTGAACACTAGTATTAAAATATCAAGGCACACTATTTAATTTAAACATATGGTGCCAATTTGACAAGACAACCCCTTATTTATTAAAAAGAACAAATTTTAGAAAGCAGTAATTGTAAAGTGTTTAACTTATTTATCAGGTATTTTTCGAGTAATTCAGAATTAGAGTGTGAAAATACGCCATCTGAAATTATAAAAAATGTTAATAATATACTGGAAAATCAATTACCAGGAAAAACAAATCGCGCTGAAGATAGTGTCATGTATTAAACAACAAATCTTTATCGGTAGCGATAGCGTAGATAATAGAGCTCTAGCCTACAGATCGCAAGGACACATGTTCAAATCCCATCAGGTGTAATTGATTTTTTTTTTATAAAAACATTAAATAATTTATAGATTATTTCGAATTGAAATCTTCTTTGTTGGGTGGATTTTTTATATTTATGTTTAATGCATCTTTCCTTGGTTAAACTTAAAATTTTCCATTTTGGTTAATCTAGAAGTCAATCCAGGATTAGTTCTTCCTATGATATATAAAATATGAAAAAATGAGAAAGTTAAACTACAAATAAAGGAAAAGCCTATTGACAAACTATGAAACCAGATATTAAGTGGAACATAATCCTAAGTATGCTAATTCAACACTAGTGTTGAAATATTTTTTTCACAGTTAACTGGAATGACCTTGGGACTTAAGTGTAATAATACATTACATAACAAGTGATGAAAGTGATTATTCTAAAACTCGGAGAATTTCCGCACTCGGCTGACGCCTCGTGGTTAATGTCTCCTCGTTTGAAAAGTATCACTTTCATAACTTGTTATGTAATGTATTATTACACTTAAGTCCCGAGGCTATTCCAGTTAACTGTACGGCAAAATTTCACATTTATTACTGTCAGTGCTGCACCGTGTTACTGCAACCGTTAAAAAACTAAATTTCCCATTTGTAAAGAAAAATTCCACGAATCCACACAACACTGAAAAAGTGTTTTTTACAGATCACAATCACAAGTGATCCTAAAGAATATCCTACGAATATAACACTGTGCGTAGAAGTTTCCCCTTGAAAACATAGCCGACCTTTTATTCCTCTGTGGTTTGGATCTTTATTTCTCACGAATCCGGAAATGTCCCTTTAGTTGACAACATTTTTATAAAAATTAGATTCCTCTGTGGCGTCCTTATAAAGTACCCACCAATCACAGTTTGTTGTATTCACTTAGGCTCCGCCTTCTTATTCAATACACTAAATTATATAATTTATATGTATATGGTACATACATTAATTTGTTCAATATAACAAAATATATTCTCATCTATAATAGTTTTATCAATAATGTAACCTCCTGAATGTGTATAAAAATTAATTTCATGTAGCATTATTATTGAGTTGGTTTTACCATAATTTCTAACATGATCATTTGGCCGAAACGGCAAACTGGCGAACTTTGAATCAAACGGTCGTGAGTTCTGCAAACTTTTTAAACAGTTTTTAACATTAGGGTCGTAAGTTTGGTCGTAGAAAAAATATACTGTCCAACTCGAGTGGATTGTCCATATCGCACTCGGACGTTAGAGCCTACGGCGTCATGCTCGATTTACTTCCGCGTAAGAGATAGACATAATATCCACTCTGGCTGTACTACGATTACCTAATCTGCCGTAATTTTTTAAAATTTTTGTTATAGTACTTTGACCGATCCAGACGCGGGAACGCCTTTGATTAGGGATCCTTCCGTTTAGTGGCCAGTTAGTTTGTATCTGTACCAGCGTAGTAGCAGCAAGTGTGACCTGTCCAGCCCCATGTTAAACGTCAAATCTTCGCTTAATTTTTTTTATGAACAGGTCATAGTGTCATATCAGGTATTTTAATAAAACACTAAAAAAAAGTCTGTTTTACATTTCAGAGGGACCCCGGATAGGAATTCTTTATTATATTTTATACTCTACGGCTCTGAGATTCCAAGCCGCCAACCTTCCTTCAAGATTTTAGAAGGTTTTGGCAACACTGTTTTTGTTAACCAAATATAAAGTCACTATTGATCCCACATTCTCTGTTTTTATTGACAGTGACGATTATGGTAAATACCTAAAATCAAATAAATACGCCTATATTTTGAATGTTTTAAAAGTTCCGGAGACATTTGAGTTTAAAAAAAAAAATGCCTTTTAGTTAAAGATACAAGAAACTAATTATAATAAGAAGTATTTTTTATTTTCATCATTAAAACAAAAATCTTACAATTCTACGTTTCTGGAATATTTCTATGTATAAAGCCTTCTATACCAGCGTGAGACGCGGCATCGTTTCCTGGCTTGTCTAATTGAAAATTTAATACAAAAATTTCACTAAGGGCGGATAATACCTTATTTTTCTCAAAAAAAAAATTTAAAATTAATTTTAAAATTTTAATTCATTTCAAATTATATCATGCGTCATGCAGAACATATAAATAGAAATATTACGGCTATTCATGTTAATTTCTTATTTTCCATTAAAATTACAAACGATGCCCCGATATTATCTTCAAAATCTATTTGTTTTTATTTGAAATAAAATGCCCGTTGGACGTGCTAATTGGAACCAAGCCTTTGCCCCTCGCTAGACAACGTTCCTGATTGATCAGCAGTGTTCCTTGTATAGTCTATTTCAGAAAAGTGTAGAGTAATAAAAGCTCCTTAGGTATGCAAAGGGAGTACAGAGTGACCCAACGAATATTTAAGCCACTTTCATAATTTGGCATTGATTTTATTGCAAATTTTTTTATTTTCATCAAGTGCAGGTAGTACCATTCTGGTTTGGGTCAATTTATGGGGTTTGCCTATTGTTATTCATTCACAAACATTAAAAATGGTGTGACAAAGGTGTGCAATATATACATAGTATTAGGTACACTTATTTATTATTAAACATTATTAAATAATACAAAATACAAAAATTCCTTTATACAGAAATTAAATTATAAAAAATCATAATATTCTTCGTCATCTGAGGAACTGTCATCTCCTCTTGACGTTATTATATGGTGGTCAAGATCTCACATTTTCTCCTCTTTTTTAATGACATGAAGGACTGCTTTTCGCCAGTTCTCTGGTGTCACTTCCTTAATGGCTTGATCAAACAGTAGCTTAACGTTTTTTATCTTGAATATAGTGTTGTGTCTTGCTGCAAATCTTTTCTCTTGCGCCCATATAAGTTCTATAGGATTTAGTTCGCAATGATACGGCGGTGTGCGCAGCACAGTTACACTATGTTTTCAGCTATATCTATCTAACGATGTTTGTGTAAATTTGCTATATCTAATAGTTCCTTCTTTATTAAATTATCTTCTTTTTTTTCTTTGGTTAGTTATCATAAATAATTTAATGAATAAAATTTACCTACGCATATGGCCGACACCGAAATTGAACCGAGCTGGACGGAATCTCCCATTTTATTACTCTACACCATTCTAAAATAGACTATAGCCCAGTGTCAGCGTCAGACCTAAATAACAATTATATCCCTGTGCTAATACCTACTAATAAAATGTAGACATTTTTTATAAGAAGAAACAAGAGTCCCTTTTTTCCTTAGAAAATTATTACGACACCTTTTCTTACTTTAAAATTTAGTGTCTAATTACTTTTCGTTTTAACTTCGACGACGCTTTCAAAAAATAAAACATCTTGTTAAAATTAATAGGCCACTTTAACGATATCCTATTACCGGAAAACTAGACGATGAAAAATGACGTTAAAAAGTGTTCCTTCAAAGAACGACGTTCTTTTTAAAGTTGCCTAAGTACCCATTCATAATAATGAAACTTTAGTTATATCCCTTTTTGTTATCAGAAAGACAATTTACAGTTTAACTGGCGTCCATAAAAGTGGTTTATTTTTAATAATACCGGCAAAGTTCTAGTTGTCACCATTTTAGTTTAAAATGTTCGTTGGAAACATAATAAATCCCATATAAGTTTTAGACTGTCCAAATAATTGCTCCCCTGTTGACTTTAGAGCGGAGTTGTAGAGAGCCTTTTTTAGAGTGTCTGTGTAGTGAGTGCATATGCGGAGTTCGAATAATTTTGAACAACCTGATCTTCACTTATTTGAATAGGATTGCGGTTGGGTTTTCATTGGAATTCAACAAGTGATGCTGCTGACACCCGCATTGATTGAACTTGTCAACGCGTGATTTGTCATTGTCAAATGTAATTTGATAGTATTAGACTTTTTACTAAACTGCTGGACAATTCAAGCGGACCGAGCTAATTGTTAGGTGAACTTTGGAGTAAAATATTTTACGAAGAAATAAAGCTATCGATGCGCGGTTTGCAAAATTTAAAAGAGAATTTAATTCTTAATATGCACATTTTTCCGTTTTTTTTACTTGTAACCTTTAACTGTCTACAGGGTTCAAAGAGAAGTATGTTTTTTTTACCAAAGTTTCTTAGTACCGAATTTCCACAAAAATAATTTTAAATTATTTTGGATGACATTTTCTTTATCTCCTATTTATAGAGAACAAAATAAATTCTCAAATTTTTGATATCCCTCTTTGTTCATGAAATTTCGATTTTTTTCACAACCCCTGTAAATTTCAGATATTTTTGTCATTAGGCCTTACATTGTTTTGTAGGAACGGGTTTTGGTAAGGGATTATAACTTCTTAGGACCACTTTTTTGCGTTTCGTCGTGACCAGTGGCGTACCCATAATCGGTTTTATTTTTATTTTTTTTCATTTTATATGCCTCCATTTCCACACATGTCTGTAAGCCGTGTCGCCCGTGGTTGCAAACCGTTCTTTTAGCCGAATGATTGTGGTCTTCCCAACATTATACATATTGGCTACAGCCTCAACTGCCAGGCCTTTACTAAGCAATCTTAAAACATTTGCGCGTTCGGTTCCTGACAATCGTGTCATTATAAAAAATAATTATGTGACTTAATGACATCTCTTAAATTAACAATGGTGTTACCATGGTACCTACTGCAACGTTATCCTGGCACGAAACACACGTGTGTGGAAATGGAGGCATAAAAAAAGAAAAATAAATAAAACCGATTATAGGTACGCCACTGGTCACGACGAAACGCAAAAAATTAAAATGTACTCGTAGCAAAAGAGGTGGTCCTAAGAAGTTATAATCACTTACCAAAATCCGTTCTTACAAATTATTGTAAGGCCTAATGACAAAAATACCTGAAATTTACAGGGGTTGAGAAAAAATCGAAATTTCATGAACAAAGAGGGATATCAAAAATTTGAGAATTTATTTTGTTCTCTATAAATAGGAGATAAAGAAAATGCCATCCAAAATAGTTTAAAATTATTTTTGTAGAAATCCGGTACTTAGAAACTTTGGTAAAAAAAACCTACTTCTCTTTGAACCCTGTAGACAGTTAAAGGTTAGAAGTAAAAAAAAATCGGAAAAAATGTGCATATTAAGAATTAAATTCTCTTTTAAATTTTGGAAACCGCGCATCGATAGCTTTATTCGTTCGTAAAATATTTTACTCCAAATTTCACCTAACAATTAGCTCGGTCCGCTTGAATTGTCCAGCAGTTTAGTAATAATTTTTTACTAAGGTAATTATTATGAGTTACACAATAGAAGAAAAAGTCAAAATGAAAAATGGTACTATCTGATATGTTTTTCGTTAATTTTCCCGATAAACCCATTCCTACCAAGCCGGCAATACAAAAAGTTATTACTAAGTTTGAAGCGAAAAGCACTGTAATAAACCACTGTAAATGCGCAGCACAGAATCGTGAGGGGGCTGAAGAAAATAATGATAGAGATCTTTATATTTTACTTCACGTCGAAGAAAATGAAAATATCAGCACTAGAACTCTGGCAAGAAGTAGAAAAACATTACACCACAGTACTACGAAATATAAAGAGCGAAGATCACTTTTTTGTTTCGAAATGTCCGAGTGAGCTAACAACAACAGATCATTTTTACAAATTTTTGCTTCTCAGACGAATGCACGTTTATTATAAACAATCAGCCGAATATACAACATTATCGGTACTGAAGCCTACAAAATAAACATCGTCTTGCATATACACTCGAGCCCAATACCCTCAGGAAGTGAATACTTGGGCAGGAATTTTTGGACATCGCATAATAGGACAATTTTTTATTGATGGAAATCTTACGGGTCCAACATATTTATATCTTCTTCAAAATTAAATTGGATCCGTACTGGAAAAAGTCGCTGATGAAAATCAGAAGATTTGGTTCCAAATGGATGGTTGCCCGGCTGACAATTCGCTTGTGGTACGCAAATATTTAATTAATACCTTTAATGGGCACGTTGTTGGTCAAAACTCAACAATTAATTAGCCAGCTAGGTCTCCTGACCTCCAAACGACTTCTTCCTCTGGAAGCAATAAAAAAAATGTCTTTATAAAAGTGTGTTTAAATTAAATTAGACAGGCGGGAGCATGCCTATTAAGTGAAGGTGGGCATTTCCAACAATTTTAATAAAACAAAATTTTTCATTATTAATGTTAATAATAATAATAAATAGTTGAGCAAATTTAATTATTTTAATTAAGAACGGTGTGCCTGAGGAAAAAAACGCAAGAGATCATTTTTATGCAGAATTGACCAGGCTATTTAGAAATAATATCCACATGAAAAAATATCAGTGGCGTCCCACTTTTTTTCTAAAAAATATATAATCGCTTTTTCTTTATAATTTATTCTATTGGCGATAACGCTGAAACGAACGGAGATATCGAGCTGCAGTTTTAATATTTTTTCTAGCAAATTTCATCTACTTTTGGATTATGGTATCATAATTATACCGTATGATTTATTTTTTCGGAGTAAAATCAAAAAATGTGTTATTATTACAAATTGCGCCCTCTAGCAATTTTTTTGAGAACTATTATGGACAACTAAATACGATTGGTGAAAGTGCATACATTTCTCTTCCAACCAGTCTTTAGTTTGTTAAAATCGGATAAGTCGTTTATAAGTTACAGCGATTTAAATGATTACACTTTCAACAGCTTCTCCCCCTCTTATTAAAATCGGTACGCCAATGAGTATAGGACCAAAATGATGTATAATTGTCCAAGCTTTTTAATGGTGTTATCAAAGATATACCTTAATGTGGAATTTTCCGAGATATGTAAACTTTTATAATTTACTTTTTAATTACGCCCTCTTGCGGCAAAATGCGGAACTTAGAAATCATTTCCAGGATTTTCTCATGGCCAGTTTAGTTATCATTTTTTTCCCCCGAGTTTCTATGCCCAGTAGTTTCCGAGATATAGCCGGCGTCCTTTCTTATTGAATCACCCGGTACAATTTTTTTTAAATAAAATTATTTTTTTTATAAACATTTGTTTATTTTAAAACACCCTCTTATTTTCTTTTACTTTTAACAATACTTGATGATTTTAATGCTAATAAACTTTTTTATTGTAAGTAAAATAATTCGTTTTCTATGAAAAGATCCGTTTTTTAAAAAATATTCGTTTTATGTGAAAATATTACTTAAATCCGGTGTAACATGTATCGGTTACAGATTTTTAAAGTCTACCTTTTGCAAATTACATTTGACAATGACAAATCACAGGTTGACAAGTCCAATTAATGTTGGTGTCCGCAGCATCACCTGTTGAATTCCAATGAAAAACAGACCGCAATCCAATTGTTCAAACTCCGCATGTGCACTCACCTCACAGAGACCCTAAAAAAGTCTTCCTACAACCCAGCTCTAAAGTCAACAGGGGAGCAAATATTTAAACAGTCTAAAACTTGCATGGGATTTCCTATGTTTCTAACCACGATGCACTATCCGGTATAAATAGGATGTTTCATTTAATAAAAAGTATTCTTGATTTGCCCTAACTATTTGGGACACCCAGTATAATTTAAAATAATTTTAGATCGTAGAACTATACTTCGGAAGATTTTTTTTAAATCTGTCTATTTTATTAACAGTCGTGAAACCAGAAATAAAAATTAATTTTTTCGTTCACTCAAACTTAATGAGATTGTTATTAAAACATGTATTTATCATTGTCTATTTTTTATGTAATTAATTTTATGTCGTTTTTGTTATTTTTGTCGCTCATTAGTTTTACTTTCCTAGGCAAACCTTAATAGCGCACTCAAAAAAATTACACGCCCTCATTGTCCACCGTACGGGAAGTCCTAATTAGTACAAATAGTCTTATTTAATACAATTTATACAGGGTGATTCCTAAGTTGATACTTCTGTTTTAGCTGTCTATAAAAGGCATTAAAATAAAATAAATTACCTTTTTTAAAAAACTCAAAAATATGGTACTTACATTCCTTTATTACACTATCAATCAAATACGGTCCTGCCTAACTTGCCCGCTGAATAACATTAAGAATACTTCTGGGTGTAGGATGACACGCAATGGAAAGCGTTCTGGGTATAATCTCGAAGCAGCAGCCGCACTTTTACCTCATTCACAGTAAATTAGCATCATATCTGCTAGTTCACGGTTTTCAAATTTTACCATTTTCACGTGTCACCAATTTAAAATTAACTTGCTTCAGAAAAACACACCGCAGCTGATCGCCAAATATGACCACCGGCACCGACCCGTAAATAGCATGACTAATAAGACAAAAACAATATAAAGTATATCACTCTACGTTTTGATGATCAGACCTGCACTTAGATTTTTTACTGCTGTATCTCGTCTATTTCTAAGTTTTTTGAAAAAACGTATTTGAAAATGTTGGCTTTACAACATCATAGTTATATCGTAAATGACCACTATTTAACCTCCTGACATAAAGTAATGTTACCGAATGAGGAATAATTGGGAACAAGTTGAGCTTTTTTCTTCGTTGTAGCAAGAGTTGGCGAAAGAGAGCATAAAACATACAACAACGTTATTTTGCGTAAGTCTAAACATTCCTTGTATTTAATTCTCTACCAAAAGAATAAGTGTTAAATATGTTTTAAATTAAACCCTAAGCCGAAGTACAAGATTTTTGATCAATATTTCTTCTCGCATCATTCAAAATTACCAACAGAACTGAAGAAATTTTGATTAATAAATTAATAAAAGCAAAAAACCAAAGTTTGTGAAATTTGTCGTTTTTTCTTTAACTTAAATTGTTGGTAATTATGCTTCAAATGTCGATATTAGGTAGGGTTACCATTCGTCCGGATTTTTCCGGGCATGTCCGGAATTTAGGGGCGTCCGGACTGCGTCCGGCCGAAAAAGCAAACCGGGTCCGGAATTTAGCCATGTCGATATTAGGTAGGGTTACCATTCGTCCGGATTTTTCCGGGCATGTCCGGAATTTAGGGGCGTCCGGACTGCGTCCGGCCGAAAAAGCAAACCGGGTCCGGAATTTAGCCATGTCGATATTAGGTAGGGTTACCATTCGTCCGGATTTTTCCGGGCATGTCCGGAATTTAGGGGCGTCCGGACTGCGTCCGGCCGAAAAAGCAAACCGGGTCCGGAATTTAGCCATGTCGATATTAGGTAGGGTTACCATTCGTCCGGATTTTTCCGGGCATGTCCGGAATTTAGGGGCGTCCGGACTGCGTCCGGCCGAAAAAGCAAACCGGGTCCGGAATTTAGCCATGTCGATATTAGGTAGGGTTACCATTCGTCCGGATTTTTCCGGGCATGTCCGGAATTTAGGGGCGTCCGGACTGCGTCCGGCCGAAAAAGCAAACCGGGTCCGGAATTTAGCCATGTCGATATTAGGTAGGGTTACCATTCGTCCGGATTTTTCCGGGCATGTCCGGAATTTAGGGGCGTCCGGACTGCGTCCGGCCGAAAAAGCAAACCGGGTCCGGAATTTAGCCATGTCGATATTAGGTAGGGTTACCATTCGTCCGGATTTTTCCGGGCATGTCCGGAATTTAGGGGCGTCCGGACTGCGTCCGGCCGAAAAAGCAAACCGGGTCCGGAATTTAGCCATGTCGATATTAGGTAGGGTTACCATTCGTCCGGATTTTTCCGGGCATGTCCGGAATTTAGGGGCGTCCGGACTGCGTCCGGCCGAAAAAGCAAACCGGGTCCGGAATTTAGCCATGTCGATATTAGGTAGGGTTACCATTCGTCCGGATTTTTCCGGGCATGTCCGGAATTTAGGGGCGTCCGGACTGCGTCCGGCCGAAAAAGCAAACCGGTTCCGGAATTTAGCCGGTCACGGCCGTGAAAGCATATTATTAATATTTATACAGTAAGTGTCAACTCTAAAATACTTTTGCGATTTTGTGGGTACCAAATATGAACAGCTTTTGTATCATTCTAAAAGTAGATGGTTGTTCTTATTTCCCGCGATAGAAAGAATCTTAAAGATGTTTCAGCCCTTAAAATCATATTTTATTTCAGAGGCTAACCCTCCATTTTTATTAAAATCTTTTTTTGAGAATAGATTCTCTGAACCATATCTATATTTCATACATTCATTGATGTCTGTTTTTCATAGTAATATAGAAGAAATGGAAAAACAAGATAACTCCATTATTGAAATCATAAAAATAATTCTAGAATCGGTAATTAATATTCTAAATGAAAGACTGCAGCAAAAATTTATGCCGTTTAAAGTTCAAGACATACTGAAAAAAATGAGTGATGAATGATTCACACAAGAAAATCCAGTTTTCAGAAATAATATTTTTCAATGTTATGAAATATCCATAACTTACTTAAATCGTTGGCTGAAGCCTTTTCAAGAATTTTCCTGTTTTAAATTTGTAAGTTTAGAAAATCTTGATAATCTGGACTTGGAAAAAAAAATTTCACCATCTATTTCTTATATGATTGAAAAGGGCAACGATGTAGACGATACTAAAATGTTTAATGAAATATGTCTTTTGCAAAAAATAATTAAAGAAAAGAAATCAGAATTTCAACATCTACCTATACACAAAAAATGGGTGGTGTGTTTTGCAAACTGTCTATCTGAAAAACACTATTCAGAATTTTTGAAGGTTTGCCAATTTTTTTTTGCTATAACAGCGCATAATGCAAATGTGGAACGAGTTTTTTCACTAATTACAGCCCAGTGGTCTAAAGAACGAAACATACTTTTGCTGGACTCTGTAAAACATATTATCATGACGAGATTTATTTTTGCAATGACTTGTAACGAGTTTTATGAATTTATGGCACTACCTGAAAATTCAGATATTTTAAAAGAAGTAAAAGGAAAGGCTAAGTATACCTAGGTTACATATAGGTAGTATATGTCATTATTTGTATATTATATGGTAAAAAATGACAAATTTTATATAAAAAAATAAATTTCGTTTTTCATTTGCTGCGCCTCCAAAGAAAAATATCCGGACTTTGTCCGGAATTTCGGGCCTGTTTGTCCTGAAAAATATTCTAGATAGATGGTAAGCCTAATATTAGGCCGATTTTTGGATAAAAGGAAAAATTAACGAAATATTGATCAAATAACGAAATGGCGAATGCGTCACTAGACCTCACTCTTAACTGGTGTTATCCTTTTATTCAGTAAAGGTTGGTTATAAAGGAAACGGACAATATGCATGTAGGAGTAGAAAAATTTTCGTTTATTCATTTACAGTTTTATAAGCCCCATTTTTTATTGTGATTTCTCATAGTTTCATTTAATTTTTAGCATTAAAATCTATATAAAAATGCAGATATTATAAACTTTATAAAAAAGGGTCTATTGGAATGTCAAAACAACAAACAGCTGGTTCCGACACATAAAGTTTAAGGAAAATTTTAACAATATTTCACCAATTTAATAACCTCTCCGTTTTTCTGCCTCTTATGCGAAACTTCTTAAAATTCCATACGCATTTATCTAAAAAACTCTTTAAAAACTGTAATTTTCTTTTCAGATTGTGAGAGAATTTTTTACACGTTTTGCATGGCTAACGAGAAAAGTTTTTGAACTCGCGTTCACAAAAGTTTTTTCTACTCCCACATGGAATTTAGCTGTGTCCTTTAGTGATTGGAAAAATGGGCTATTCCGGTTAACCGAACGGATATGATTTCATATCAATCCTAGTTAGGATATGGAACTGACCAATCACAGTAGTCAATTACAAAGAAACCAAATTTACATGTTGTACATTTTATAAGTCGTTTTCTGACATTTGACAGAAGTGGGGTTAAGAATATGCTTCAAGAATATGCAAATCTGTCATAAAATTCGTTCTTTTTTTATTTAAATCAAAACATTTATCCCTAAGTCTATGTATATACAATTTTTTCCTAAATAGTGCACGAAATGGTGCAAATATTGTTTCTGACGGAACTAAATATTTGCGCACAGATGCACTGTCGTATTTCAAAAATCTCCAGTTTTTTACTCATTTCTAGATAATTACTACAAGATTTAATGCATAAAATGTACCATATACATACCTACAAAATGAACGTTTTTTACTAACCTTGGTTGGTTCTTGGCCATGCAAATATTTGTCCACCACGATATTTCCGATTTATTTTGATCGGGAATTTAACTCTAATCGACCTTAAAACTTTTATTATACGCAACAGATATAGAAAAATATACCGGGTGTTGCATCGTCGAGCGGGACATAGGAAATCCCATGTCATTTTAAATGGGGTCAATTATTGGCTTCCCTAATTATTTTAGAGAAAAAATCTATTTAGGTTTATTAAAGAGCACTAAAACCCTCATTCAAAAGAATAACTTTAGATATTTTTGATGAGCCCGTTTACGGGTTATCGCCGATTTCTTTTTAACTATTTCTCCTTTTTATGGCCCCGTATTTGCGGGCACCAGTCAAGGTAAAAGATGACTGTCAAATAAGGTTGTCATTTTGAAATGTGTGCTTTATTGTTATAAAAACTCGTACATCGAAAATATAAGCCATGAATTACACTTCTGAAGAAAAAATATTGATGATTAAATGGTATTATCAAGGAAATAGTTTCTGTTTAAAGGTTGGAGACAATGACGTTTCTTGAACGGCAGTAGAGTTTTGGACTTGCATTGTCTTTATTTGTTTAGAATCACTACGTTTCAACTGGTAAGCATCTCCAGTCGTCTTCAGGTGAATACTGAATAAGTACGGTAACTACAGCTCTATTTATACTAGGCAGGTGCTGTGACGCATGATTAGTGGGTGGAGTCATGCGTGTTGCTAGGTGATGACGCATAACTGGATGAGTCATGCTTGATGAGTCATGCTCGATGACGTCATGCTCGATGACGTCATGCGTCTAACTCTTGGGTGGTCTTATTCTAAGATTACATTTACTTAACAAGGGTTTCCAGACGTTTCTCATATCTAATGAAGGCTTACTAAAGCAACCGCACTTAAGGTCATCAGGAGCAGACTTGAGGAAGACCTGACCCTACAAGAAAGAACACCGCTACCTACAAATGCCATCATGGAACTATTGGAATGCTGCCTTTACAATTCTTATTTTCAGGAAAAAGACAGATTCTTTAGCCAAGAAGACGGACTACCAATGGGCTCATCTCTCTCGCCCATAATCGCCAACATTTATATGGAATGGTTTGAATCCGAAGCAATAAAACAAGCAAAGAAGAAACCAAAAATATGGCTAAGATATGTGGATGACACCTTCATTATTTGGAACGGAAACGAGGACGAACTCAGAGAATTCTTACATCACATTAATAACTTTGCACCGACAATTAAATTCACCATGGAGAAAGAAGAGAACAACCAATTACCTTTTCTAGACGTCAACGTAGAGAAAAATGGCAACACCTTCCTAACCTCAGTGTACAGAAAACCTACACATACAGGGCAATATCTCAATTATACATCAAACCACTCAAACAACACAAAACATGGCATAGTAAGAAACCTGGTGGATAGAGCAATTACTCTCTGCAACTCAAACGAAGCTCTCAAAAGAGAAACTAACCACATCAAGACCGACCTCAACAAGAATGGCTACCCCATGAAATTGATTGACACAATATTGGAAAATCGCAAGAATCGGCCAAACACACGTAAAGCAGAGAAAGAGATACAACCAATACTCAATATTCCGTATGTCAAAGGAGTATCCGAGAAAATAAGAAGACTAGGACAACGATACAACATCAACACAGTATTCAGCTCCAGAGACACTTTAAGAAGCCACCTAACGAAGACGAAACCAGCAAGCCAGAAAGACAAGAAAAATTGTGTCTACCAGATTCCCTGCGAATGCGGCCAATCTTACATTGGTGAGACACTAAGACCACTAGAAGTAAGGATTAAAGAACATAGAAATAACACCCAAAAAGGAGAGACCGAAAAATCGGGTGCAGCTGACCACGCCTGGACGCACGGCCATCAGATCATGTGGACAAAAGCGGAAATTCTACAAAAAGAACCGCACTGGAGGAAGAGGAAGTTTAAGGAAGCTGCGACCATACACCACAATCCAGGTTGCTTTAGTAAGCCTTCATTAGATATGAGAAACGTCTGGAAACCCTTGTTAAGTAAATGTAATCTTAGAATAAGACCACCCAAGAGTTAGACGCATGACGTCATCGAGCATGACGTCATCGAGCATGACTCATCAAGCATGACTCATCCAGTTATGCGTCATCACCTAGCAACACGCATGACTCCACCCACTAATCATGCGTCACAGCACCTGCCTAGTATAAATAGAGCTGTAGTTACCGTACTTATTCAGTATTCACCTGAAGACGACTGGAGATGCTTACAAGTTGAAACGTAGTGATTCTAAACAAATAAAGACAATGCAAGTCCAAAACTCTACTGCCGTTCAAGGAAATAGTTATCAAAATGTGTGAGACATGTTTGCTGCTCTGTATCCGAATAGACCGATACCTGCAAAATCTACAGTCGAAAGGACCATCAAGAAATTTGAGACAAAAGGCATTGTAACAAATAACTGCAGATGCGAAGAAAGGCAGGAACAAAGAAGAGATGCAAGAAATGATAGGGACTTGCAAAGGCAGGAACAAAGAAGAGATGCAAGAAATGATAGGGACTTGCAAAGGCAGGAACAAAGAAGAGATGCAAGAAATGATAGGGACTTGCAAGTTTTATTGTGCGTGGAAGAAAATGATGTGAAGATCAGCACAAGGAAACTTGAGGATGACATAGGATTAGATCACACCACAGCGTTACAAGCTTTGAAACGACATAAATATTATTTATAAAAATATGAAAACCACCAAGAGCTAAGAGATAGGAACGAAATACGACTACAGGAGTTTTGTTTTGGTATGATTGAAAGAGCAAACATAAATAGGGAATTTTTAAAAAACATTTGTTTCAATGACGAATGCACATTTACCTTAAACAATGAACCCATGTTATCGATATTGGAGCAAAGAAAACCAACACAGGTTTGTCGAATCAAGGACGCAATATCCACAAAAAGTTAATGTTTGGGCTGGGATTTTCGGAGAAAATATTATCGGGCCATTATTTCTTACACGAAATCAGGAAGTTTGGTACCAAATGGATGGCTGCCCGGCACATAGTACCCTGGCTGTCCGGGAATATTTAAACCGTGCTTTTAATGGAAATGTTATTGGCTTAAATCATACAGTAAATTGGCCAGCCAGGTCTCCTGATTTATCGCCAAATGATTTCTTTCTCTGGGGCCATTTAAAAAACAGGATATAAGTACAAAGATAAAAAATACCCAAATCTAGACGAGTTAAAAAATGCTATTTCTGCCGAATGCAATAGAATTTCAGTTTACCAACTAGCGAATGTAAGAAGATAATTTTATGATCGCCTCGATTATTGTCTAACAGTCAATGGAGGAATATTTGAACATCTTAAATCCTAAAGTTCTAACAATTTAATAGTACCTACCTATTAATAAAATGTCATAATTAACCTTGTAATTGGATACTTTATTTTAGTTTTATTCAGATTAATTTGTACTCATAAATACACCTTTAATATTTTCGATGTACGAGTTTTTATAACAATAAAGCACACATTTAAAAATTCCAACTTTATTTGACAGTCATCTTTTACCTTGACTGGTGCCCGCAAATACGGGGCCATAAAAAGGAGAAATAGTTAAAAAGAAATCGGCGTATACAATATAATATAACCTTAAATGTCTGACAATGCAATCACTTGTATTGTAACGAAGGTGTTATTGGGTCGAATTTTCCAATTCGGCGGCGAATTTTGCACTTTTTTGGTAAAAAGCTGATTGTAATTTCCTATTATAACTTTACTAACAATTTTTTTTTCATTTCTAGGTAAGTCCGAAGAAAGCACCATAAAAAAAGTTCCTTATGTGGCATTCAGAGTTTTAAAGAGCTAAACGATGTTCTCGGCCGTAAAGGTAAGGACCCGCGTTTTTATCGGACCTTTTTTACAACGCTGTATCAATGGCGTTTTTATGATGGCGGATTTTATTTGAAAAAAGGGGAGAGAACGCTGAAATTAGGTTTACAATTTCTTATGGGATATTGAGGCCTTATGTGTGTAAGCTTCAAATCGTATTGGATATTTGTGTAAACGGATATATTAAGGGTTGTTAAAAAAAACGGAAATTTGTTTTTATACAGGGTGGGGATTTTAAATGAAACGCCGCTTACATCTGCTTTGGAAATAATATTTGTCTTAAATCCAAAAATACGTCCTCAAAGATTTTTTATGGGCCTCGCTTTTGCCATGTAAAAAAAATTGGGACGTAGGGGGCACATACAAGAGTCTGTGGTACAGACGCAAAGGACCACCGAAAGAAGCCGAACGCCGCGGTGTCAATCTACATAGGTTATGTGCGTTTACATGTCGTCCGAAACAATAATAAGATGTAGGCGTATTTACAAGTTTACATGTCGTTTTAAAACGATATGTATAAACTGATTCTTCTTTGTTTTTATTTTTTTTGTATATAATACTGAACCGATTTCATTAAAATTTGAAGGCAACTATAAAAGGCATCCATATGTCAGAATATTCAGGGCGGAATATTTAACTGGAATAAATTCAGTAATAGAAAGGCTCTTTATTTGCGGAGAAAATACGGAAATACGGGTGCCTTTATTTTTAGTTTGGTACACTTTTCTCGTCCCGTTATGAAATGTACCCCTTCTGGGGGGTAGAAACCGCCCCTAACTTTTTTTTTCTCGGTAGCTCGTTGGAAAGGGCATAAAAAAAAGAATACGACCCACTATTTACTTTTGCAATTCGATAATCTAGACGCAATTTTTTTTATTGTAAAAATTGTTGGAAATGTTAGGGGGTTTCTACCCCCAGAAGAGGGGTAAATTTCATGACGTGACGAAAAAAGTGTAACAAACTAAAAATAAAGGCACCCGTATTTCCGTATTTTCTCCGCAAATAAAGAGACTTTCTAATACTGAATTTATTCCAGTTAAAAATTCCACCCTGTATCTGTGGCTTGGTACAAGAAGTGCATATTATATGTCACTATTTTGCGTTTTTGAGATAAATATGCCAAAATACTAATAAAAAATGTAAATTTTATGAGGACAAAATGTCGAAGCCCCTAGTATTATCTAAACCCCATTTTACAAAAACAAAAAAAATGTTTATGTCACTTATTAACTATTTAAAAATTTAAACTTTTAAAGCGAATATTATCAATTTCACAAAAACTGACATATGCACACACAGATACAAAAAATATAGCATGTAATCTAAAAAACAAATCCTTATGACGTCACGCTTTTTGGGAACACCCTGTATAAACAAAAATATTTTCCTGAAATGCGCCATAGGATACAGGTCTAGTCCGCAAAATGTCAAAATATTAACTTTTAAGTGAGCTAGGGAAGACAGGAGGTGAGATGCACGACCCTGTAGAATAAACTTTCATTTAAAAATGATAGACTGATATAGACATTGTTATATATCTCCCATTTAAAAAATTTGTATAAGTTAGTAGTGGCTTTTAATCCCCCCTTGTATACTCGTACATAATTCAAAATATATATAATGTACCTTATAGTCGTACATTGTTCTGGCACAGGTCGCACTTACAAGACGCACAATGAATAGGTACGCGTTTATCAAACGTGCCTGTGACAACACATGAATTTCGCGCCAATAAGTTATGTCAAACGGTTTTCTTTCGATTCGATCGATCGGTACCGAAGTTCGGCTTCTTTCGGTGGCCTTTCCGTCTGTACACTAATTGAAAAATTAATTTGTCCATTTATTTTTTTTTACATCTGTCAAACCATGTGTCATAATAAAAACTAATTTAAAGAAAAGTTTAATTAACAATAACTTTAAAAATGTCATGTCACTTTTTAAGCATAGCAATTGATTAAGAAAAAATGAAAATATGCCCCTTGAGTTCTTTAGCACAGACCAAACCTACGCACAGAGCAAAATCGACTAATTAAACAGAATTGTTAAAAATAGTCTTATACCAGTAGCAACATTTTTAATAATCACTATTAAACAATTTATTACTATAGCAAAAAAGTTAATTAACGAACAGCATACAGAATTGTTACGTCTTTATTTATACGAACAATAAAACGAAATAATTATAATCAGCACCGAATTACACAACTTTGCCCCCATTTAACCGTTTCTCTAACTCTTATGGTTTCCGAGATTCCAATGCTGGTATGTCGAATTTGTAACACCCTGTATGTCCCAAGACCTAGAAATCTGGAAGAGTTAAAGGCAAGGATTTGGACAGAGATACGTTTAATCATCCCAGATGTTTTAAAAAGAGGAAGAGTTCTACCATCGGTTTGGCCTGTGCTAACAGATTTATGGGGAATATGGGAAACATTTTTAACAAATACTATGCTAAAAAAGTGACATTTAAACAGTTTTAAAGTTATTGTTAATGTAATTGTCCCTTAAATTAGTTTTTAATAAATCTCTGACACATGTTTTGGCAGATGTAAAAAAATATATGGACAAATTCCTTTTTCGATAAGTTTTCCAAAAGGGTGTTACAAGTGGTATCCTCTAATTTGAAAGAAATTGATTAGGGCTGCGCCCCCTTCTTGGGGTTCTATTTTTTTTACATGACAAAAGCGAAGCCCGGTAAAAATCTTTGAGGACGTATTTTTTGATTTTAGAGAAATCTTATTCCCAGAGCCACTCTTAAGTAACAAAATAAAAATCCAAATCAACATGTTAAAACATTCATGTCTTTATTTTGTCATACGTCAGCAAATTTTTAACATATTTGTATGTACGACCCCTTATTTTGTTCAGAAATGTTTAAGATTTCAAAATCTTGCATGTAAAGATATACAGTGCTATTCAAAAAGTTCCAGCAAGTTGTAAAGTTTAACCAAGTTGAATCGTGTCCGAAATTTTGTTTTTTCAACAAAGCTCAAAAATATAACATCAGCTCTCTTGATCCATCCTCTCTTAAACAAGGTAAAAATCAATAAAATAGGTCCATTAATAAAAAAGTTATTACATAAAAACAAAATTACTTTTTTTCACACAAATATCCAAATATTCATTATGATACCGTGGACGTTATAAAAAGTACTGATGAATCCAGTGGCCCCATAATAGTAGTTTCTACAACAAGAGTGGATATGATGTCTATATCTCACGAGAAAGTAAATTGAGCACGATGCCATAGGCTTGTGGGCGTCAAATTTGCTAATTATACCTCGAAAATACCGAGGTCGCGTAGAGCTTCTAACTGTACAATTGTAATAAAAATTCTTTGTATCTTGTAACTCAACTCGTATTAACCACTTGTGAATTTATGACTCTCCATTCTTTATTAGTATATCTGTCTCCACAATTGGTTAACTCATGATATGTTTTTTTTTGATAATCCAAAATTTTATTGTTTATGACAAGCATTTTAATGCACAAAAAGGCATAGTCTAAATACACAATTCCCTTTAGGGGTCAATGTGTGGCTTAATCAAAATCATTACGACGTCGCCTTAGAATTAAACATGTTCTGTACCTTATATTTTGTCCGTTTTGTCACTACTAGAGTTTTGAAATTACTCTTAACATCAATTGCCTAAATCTAAATGTTTTTTTTTATAGAACGGACGTTGCTAATCCTCCCCCCCCCCCCCCCTCACAAACCTCACCCTTTGGAATGACCTGATAATTCTTTTTGAGTCTCTGAAAACTTAAGACATAAATAATGGTTATTTACGATATAAGTGTTGTAAAGATTCATATTACAACACGAGATGTTACAGTTGTCGAACGAGGCGTCAGCCAAGTTTAATAAAACATCGATTGTAGTAATATGAATTTAAAACAAGAATATTGTACAAAATTTTATCTACTTTCATCTGTGAATAAAAATATTTGGCAAAAGGCATTTTTAAAAATAAAAATGCACCTGTAAAAATGCACCTGCTATTAAGTTTACTAATCAAGTTTTTTATGTTACCTTTCGCATAGTTACTGTTTCGCATGGTTACTATCGAAACTTTGTCAAACAAATTCAGAAATATAAAAAGCGTTCTTCAAAATGAGCGATTCTGATGGAAGTTTACCCTCTGATATAGAAGCAGCGGCAAACGAAGCGATCTCAAGTTTAGTTCCGACAAAATCCAAGGCGCGGTATGAGTTGGAGTATCAGAAGTTTGAAGATTGGTGCAAAGCCAACAAAATCAAGGAGGTGTCTGAGAAAATCCTTTTGGATTATTTTTCCGTAGAGCAACGCTCCCAGAAACCATCTATACTATGGACTCACTACTCAATGTTGAGAACTATGATTTCAGTCAAGAAAAATCAAGATATAAGCAGATTTTCTCAACTAATCGCATTTTTGAAAATAAGTTCAGAGGGTTACAAGGCCAAAAAGTCCAAAGTTTTCACAAAGGAAGACGTATGTAAGTTTCTTAGTACTGCAGATGATGAAACGTATTTACTTATGAAGGTTGTTATGATAATCGGCATTTTTGGGGCTTGTCGGCGCGAAGAACTAGCTAAGTTAATGTTGGATCATATTGAACACAATGATTTGTATATAAAAATTGTGATTCCATTCTCGAAAACCAAAATTATGCGAGAATTTGTTATAACAGAAGGAAATGTGACAGGTGTCAACTATTGAAGTATTTTTCGAAAGTATGCTAAACTTCGTCCTCTTAATGCAACTCACAGGCGGTTTTTTGTATTCTATGGAAAAGGAAAATGCACCTCCCAGCCTGTCGGAATTAATAGTTTTGGAAGTATACCAAAAAAGATTGCAACAAAACTTGGATTGAATAATCCCGAAGGATACAGTGGACATTGTTTTAGGAGGTCCTCAGCCACCATTCTAGTTGATGGTGGTGCAGATATGCAGATGTTAAAGCGTCATGGGGGCTGGGAATCCTCTTCTACGGCAGAAGGCTACGTTGAGAATTCTTTAGAAAATAAGAAACAAATAGCAAAGAAGATCATGGGGTCAGACACAGATTTAATGATTGGAAATTCGAACGTAAAGGGCTCCCTCACATCCACTTCTGGTATACAAATTTCTAACTGTAAAAAGTGTATTATTAATATTTATAATAAACCTTAAGTGTTATGTTTTAATTAATAATTGGTAATTAATTTTATAACTGTTAATAATAAATCATTCTTCTAAAAAGTGTAGTTTTATTTAACAGCATTTTAATAAAACCGTTTTTTTCCATTACAGCACTAGTGCTGTAAAGGCATCTATTACAGCACTAGTGCTGTGCCCTTACAAAACGATTTACAGAACTGTAAAATTCATATTACTAAATGAAAGTAGATAAATAATATTACAGCATGCAACGCCACCCTGGCAAAATCAATCAAATAAATATTAAATATAACCAAACATCAAATAAATCTAAACCAAACAAAGGTAGCTATGGCGTGAATATTAACCTTGTTTGCTTAGGTTAGTTGTGTGAAATTTTGTTATAATTTTTCATGATTGATTTATTGAGTTTATTAACGCATATTGATAAATAAAAAAAAATCTTCGAAATTGACCTGAGTAAGAAGTCATAACCAAACAAATGGTACCTAACAGTAAATTCTATATATCCTGCTAAAATATTGTCGCGTCTTAAAATGACAGGCGACTGGGTTGTGTAGCTTAGACGGTTTTGATCTATGTTTTAATTATTTTATTAATAATTATTTATTAGTTGTGCCCTTATGGTGCGCTATCGAATCACTGAAACACTAAGGGTTTTTAAAGACATTTATTTAATGAATAGCAAAGCGATGACAGATAATAATCATAATGTAAATAAAATACAATGTTACTTTAAAGATTATAAAATGGTAAATTTAGATAGTTCTCTAATAAGAAGAGAAACTGTCTCTTTTCGACTTACTTTGGAAAGGTGTTATTTTAGTAAGTTTAAAGAAACAATTTGTTCTTAACAGACAACTTTGACCAAAATAAGAAGAATACAATTTAACAATTAAATGTAAGGAATACTTACGCAATCGAAGCAAAGTAAACTGGTTCTGGGGCAGTACTCTTCATGGCTTGAAAACTGTTTTAAACTTTAAGTAGTTATTTGGGCAGAGGTTACCCTTACACTTGAATACTTTTTACAACTCTCCGAGTAAGTGTTCCTCCGAGTTTTTTATAAGTTTTGCGACCCTTACCAGATGGAAGAAGGGGTTCCTTTTTGCTATGTCAGCAATTTATTAATGAGGGGATTTTCCCCTGGATGGAACCCTTTATCCCAACCAATACAAACAATTTCCTCTACAAACTTCGCCTACCAAACTAGGAATGTCCTTGTCTTTGTTCTACACACTATTTTTCCACTACACCTATTCTTATCAGCAGACTCAACACCTATTAAGTGTATTAGCACCACAGCGAAGTATGAACTGATTTATTCATCCTTAAGGGTGCCAATCCATATCCGACAATATTTTACAAAGTTTTGATTGAAGCCTACTCACTGAGCCTATATTCCATATATCGAACTGTTATCGTTTTTGATTATATAATTTGCACATTACAATAATAGGTGAGTTGCTTTAGTAGTTATAACGAGTATTATCAATATAAAAACTTACAGGATTTCTTGTTCTGTAGGCTGGAGCATAAAGGTTTGGTCGAGCTAATAAGTCAGGAGCATTTATCTTGTTATTTAGTATATAAAAAAAAGGATGGCAGCAATATTTCTTCTACTTTTAAGTGTTTGAATATTATGGGCTTTAAAAATCTTACTGCGAAATACAACTTGTGACAATAAAATTACCTTACAAAAAATTGTCATTTCATCCAAAGGAATATTTTCAGATCATAGAAAATCTTGAATTATAGTCTATTTCAGAAAGGTGTAGAGTAATAAAAGCTTATTAGGTATGCGAAGGGACTACAAAGTAACCCAACGAATATTTAAGCCACTTTCATAATTTGGCATTGATTTTTATTGCAAAATTCTTTCTTTTTATCAAGTGCAGGTAGTACCACCCGGGTTTCGGTCAATTTATGGGTTTTGCCTATTGTTATCCATTCACAAACACTGAAAATGGTGTGACAAAGGCGCGCGTTATGTAAGTACACTTATTTTTTATTATACATTATAAAAAAATATATAAAATACAAAACTACATTATACAGAAATTAAATTATAAAATATCATATTCTTCGTCATCTGAGGAACTGTCATCTCCTCTTGACGTTATAATTAACGGGTCGATGGTTCGATCGATCAGGTGGTAAGATCCCACATTTTCTCTTCTTCTTTAATGATAATATGATGGACTGCTTTTCGCCAGTTCTTTGGTGTCACTTCCTTAATGGCTTGATCAAACCGTAGCTTAACGTCTTTCAATTTGAATTTAGTGTTGTGTCTTGCTACAAATCCTTTCACTTGCGCCCATATAAGTTCTATCGGATTTAGTTCGCAATGATATAGCGGTGTGCGCAGCACTGTTACACTATGTTTTTCAGCTATATCTTCCACGACATATTTCATAAAACAATGTTTATGTAAATTTGCTATAGCTAATATTTCCTTCTTTATCAAATTATCTTCAAATTCAATACTTTTGGTGGTTAACCGGTCGATAATTTATTGTTTCCTCCAAGATGAAGTTGGAGTCTTCTCTGTGCGTCGTGGATGATAGCTTGCATTATCCATGAATCAGCTGGAAGATTTCACCAAAATAGTCCTCAAAAACGTTCGAATCCATGTTCTCGTGGTAATCTCCCGTATTGAACGACTGCAAGGTTAGCAAACCTTCTTTTTTTTTTTTTTTTTTTTTTTTTTTTTTATGCTAAAACACCTGCACTGTAGGAAAAATCCTTTAAGGCGCTCTGGGAGCGGTGCGAGTGCGAAAAAAGCGATTAACGTTGGTCTTGAAACGTTGAAGATTGTATTCATTGGGAAACACGACCTCAGGAAGATCATTCCACAAAGATGACGTTCTCCAGATGAAAGAATTCTTGAACAATGAAGTTCGAGGAGTACTAA
The DNA here is from genome assembly GCA_935413205.1 of Polydrusus cervinus. Classification (NCBI taxonomy): domain Eukaryota; kingdom Metazoa; phylum Arthropoda; class Insecta; order Coleoptera; family Curculionidae; genus Polydrusus; species Polydrusus cervinus. Next base: position 13,787,124 of record OW284519.1, on the reverse strand, counting down.
GCTGAACAACATATGGATGAGCGGCAGTGGTTTGCCGTGTATTTCTGTTTTGCATTGCTCTAGGTGGAATCAAGTGGGCAATGTCAGTCGAACACCTGCCATGGAAATATCTGTAAAAGAGAGCCAAATCACCAACCTGTCTTCGATGCTCCAGGCTATCGAGGGTCTTGGTCAGCTCGGGGTCGCCGATCAGACGAATGGCTCTCCTTTGAATGGAATCCAGTAGCCGAAGGGTGTGCTTGGGTGCAGAGCTCCAGACATGAGAGCAATATTCTAATGATGGTCGAATCTGGGCTTTGTAGAGTGTCAAAAGTTGATGAGGTGTGTACAACCTTTTGGTGCGGAAAAGTACACCAAGTTTCTGTGCAGCTGCCTTAGCAATTGCGGCAACGTGATCATGCCAAGACATATTACCTCCCAGATTGACCCCCAGCAAATTAATAGACGGTGCCAGGGGAATTGCTTGTCCTGCCATGACTATATCCGGTTCTGCAATGTTAACCTTTTTGGAGAAGACTGCTGCCTGGGTTTTCTTAGCATTAAATTCGACTTGGTTACTGTCACCCCAAGCTCCCTCTTCGTTTCCATGTGCGCCTATGGCCGAGACCGAAATTGAACCGAACTGGACCTAATTTCCCGTTTTATTACTCTTCCCCTTTCTGAAATAGACTATAATAAATGAAATTAAGAACTTGTTGTTTTTGGATTAAGCAACTCTCTTAGATTTAATAAAATACTTTTAGAAATGTTTGACTAAAAGATTCTTTTCACAATAAAATTTCATTTAAAAATTTAATTCATAGGAATATTTTAAGACCATCGAAATTGTTGAATGATACACTTTTTTCTGCGTATTTGTAAATTGGGCACGCCCTGTATTTTCACCATTACGTTTGGTTTAAAAAATTACTGATCTGTAACTTCATTATCACACACACCCTCACACATGATTACCGCTTTTACCATATTAATTTTACTGACGTCTGTTTCCTTTTCGCAAAGTCGAAAAAATATGGAAAATCCAAATTTATTCCTTGGAAAATATTTTCGTTGGATAACCGCAACATTATCCCTCGACAATGTTATACTTTTGAAAATGCTTATAAAAATATTCAATGTACGGCAGCGCTTCGCAAAATAGAAAAATTGAAATAAAATTCATATGCTATTTGTTTTAAGGCTTACTGAATAACGCTTCGAACGCTGCAAAATCCTTCGGTAAATCTCCCCTCGAAAACCGTCTTTTCATATCGAATAGGATTTTTTGTGGCTTACGAAAAAATAATTAAATTCACATGTATGCCGCGGAAACATTACTCAATATACGAAGAACTATCCATTTTCTCTAAGAGACCTGGTTTAAATATAAATAACTTTGGGTCTATTTTATTTATAATTACTGAATATAAAGAAAAAATGGGTTCATCATTACCAATATAGAAAAGAATCTTAATCTTGTCTTTGAAATGAATGTTATGTGAAACTGAAACAGCAGTTTGCACCGTAACAGTGGATATGATGTATTTAGGGTGATTTCTAAGTTGATACTTCTGTTTTAGCTGTGTATAGAAGGCATTAAAATAAATAACATTTTCAAATATGCTTTTTTAAAAAACTTAAAAATAAGGTATTTACATTCATTTAATACACTATGGGTCAAATACGGTCCTGTCTAACTTGCCCGTTGAATAACATTAAGAAAACTTCTGGGTGTAGGATGAGCCCGCAAGGGAAAGCATTCTGCGTCTAATCTCGAAGCAGCAGCCGTACTTTGACGACACTAAATTAGCACCATATATACTAGTTCATTGTTTTAAAATTTTACCATTTTTACATGTCACCAATTTGAAATTAACTTGCTTCAGAAAAACACACCGCAGCGCATCGCCAAATAACTCATCACCGACCCGTAAATTGCATGATTTGTAAGACAAACAACATAAAGTATAGCAGGCTACGTTTTGATGACTAGGCCCGCACTTAGGTTTTTTACTTCTGTATCTCGCCTATTTGTAAGTTTTTTGAAAAAGGGTATTTGAAAATGTTGTTTATTTTAATGCCTTCTACAGAGTTCTGCACCTCACCTCCCGTCTTCTATAGCTTACTTATTAATTAAGTTAGGATTTTCATATTTTGCAGACTTTACCTGTATCCTGGAGTTCATTTCAGGAACATATTTTTGTTTATACAGCTCCAAAAAAGTGTGACGTCATAAGGATCTATTTTCTAGATTACATGCTATATATATTCTTACTTATTTGGATGCCCCTTATAGTTGCCTACATACCCCCAAAATTTTAATGAAATTGGTTCAGTATTATAGGCAAAAAAATATAAAAAACTAAGAAAAGTGAGTTTTTAAAAATTAATATAAAATAAAAATAATGCCTCGTTAATAAAATTATATAAAGGACACCCTGTACAATTCGTATTAATCAAACTTGGTTAACGAGACTGTTCGACCCTATTTATTAGGTACCTTTGTATAATTTTAATATTATTTTTAATTAATTTTTAAAACCAATTGTGTAAAACTGATTTTTCTTCATTTTTATTTCTTCTCGCCTTTAATACTGAACCGATTTCATTAAAATTTTGGGGGTATGTAGGCAACTATAAGAGGCATCCAAATAAATAAGAATATATATAGCATGTAATCTAAAAAATAGATCCTTATGACGTCACACTTATTTGGAATACCCTGTATAAGCAAAAATATATTCCTGAAATGCGCCTTAGGATCCAGGTAAAGTCTGCAAAACATTAAAATCCTAACTTAATTAATAAGTGAGCTATAGAAGACGAGACGTAAGGTGCAGGACCCTGTATTTAAACTGATTTAATAAGTTCTAGGACGCACAATGTCAAAAGTTACTTTTTACGTGATCCTCATCTTCGGTAAAACAAAGAAACACCAAAATAACCTGCGTTCAGTCGTTCAGAACGTTTATATGAATAATTTATAAGGACAGTCCGCATTTTATAGTTTTAAAACGCCTTGAAGAAAATGTTACGAAATGTCCCATTAAATATAAATGTGATCCACGCGGCGCACGAAAGAGGTGCTATTGCTTTTAAAAATAAAATACGATCCAATGAAATATTTAGTGTTCTAGGTTTATGTTTCAAGCGGACATGGGATAGTTTTATTAATACGCATTTTATTTTAAAGAACGCGAATGCTTTTACTCTTAAAAATAACATGGAATAAATTACTAGATTTTAGTTCTGACAACCATTTATTTTCGTGAAATCGGAAATCCCATGTAATTTTAAATGGGGTCAATTATTGGCTTCCCTAATTATTTTAGAGAAAAATTCTATTTAGGTTTATTAAAGAGCACTAAAACCCACATTCAAAAGAATAACTTTAGATATTTTTGATGGGCCCGTTTACGGGTTATCGCCGATTTCTTTTTAACTATTTCTTCTTTTTATGGCCCCGTATTTGCGGGCACCAGTCAAGGTAAAAGATGACTGTCAAATAAAGTTGTCCTTTTGAAATGTGTGCTTTATTGTTATAAAAACTCGTACATCGAAAATATTAAAGGTTTATTTATGAGTACAAATTAATCTGAATAAAACTAAAATAAAGTATCCAATTACAAGGTTAATTATGACATTTTACATGTTTCAATATTTTACTAATTAATTGGTCGGTAGGTACTATTAAATTGTTAGAACTTTAGGATTTAAGAAGATGTTCAAATATTCCTCCATTGACTGCTAGACAATAACCGAGGCGATCATAAAATTCTCTTCTTACATTCGCTAGTTGGTAAACTGAAATTCTATTGCATTCGGCAGAAATAGCATTTTTTAACTCGTCTAGATTTGGGTATTTTTTATCTTTGTATATCCTGTTTTTTAAATGGCCCCAGAGAAAGAAACCATTTGGCGATAAATCAGGAGACCTGGCTGGCCAATTTACTGTATGATTTAAGCCAATAACATTTCCATTAAAAGCACGGTTTAAATATTCCCGGACAGCTAGGCTACTATGTGCCGGGCAGCCATCCATTTGGTACCAAACTTCCTGATTTTTCCTGGCGGCATCATGTAAAGTAGGTAAAATAGGATCTTCAAGTAGTTCCAAAAAATATTCTGCATTTAAATTTCGTGTAAGAAATAATGGCCCGATAATATTTTCTCCGAAAATCCCAGCCCAAACATTAACTTTTTGTGGATATTGCGTCCTTGTTTCGATAAACCTGTGTTGGTTTTCTTTGCTCCAATATCGATAATTTTGAACATTGGGTTCATTGTTTAAGGTAAATGTGCATTCGTCAGTGAAACAAATGTTTTTAAAAAATTCCCTATTCATGTTTGCTCTTTCAATCATACCAAAACAAAACTCCTGTCGTCGTATTTCGTCCCTATCTCTTAGCTCTTGGTGCTTTTCATATTTGTATGAATAATATTTATGTCGTTTCAAAGCTCGTAACGTTGTGTTGTGATCAAATCCTATGTCATCCTCAAGTTTCCTTGTGCTGAACTTCCCATCATTTTCTTCCACGCACAATTAAACTTGCAAGTCCCTATCATTTCTTGCATCTCTTCTTTGTTCCTGCCTTTGCAAGTCCCTATCATTTCTTGCATCTCTTCTTTGTCCCAGCCTTTCTTCACATCTGCAGTTATTTATTACAGTGCCTTTTGTCTCAAATTTCTTGATAGTCCTTTCGACTGTAGATTTTGCAGGTATCGGTCTATTCGGATACAGAGCAGCAAACATGTCTGACACATTTTGATAACTATTTCCTTGATAATACCATTTAATCATCAATATTTTTTCTTCAGAAGTGTAATTCATGGCTAATATTTTCGATGTACGAGTTTTTATAAAAATAAAGCACACATTTCAAAATGACAACTTTATTTGACAGTCATCTTTTACCTTGACTGGTGCCCGCAAATACGGGGCCATAAAAAGGAGAAATAGTTAAAAAGAAATCGGCGATAACCCGTAAACGGGCTCATCAAAAATATCTAAAGTTATTCTTTTGAATGAGGGTTTTAGTGCTCTTTAATAAACCTAAATAGAATTTTTCTCTAAAATAATTAGGGAAGCCAATAATTGACCCCATTTAAAATTACATGGGATTTCCTATGTCCCGCTCGACGATGCAACACCCTGTATGTAATTTATACTTAGTAACGAAAAATATTACTTCCTAGAGTCCCCATTTAAATAATAAAATGCCTTGGTATAACCACTCTGTTAAGTCTGTGTAAACTAATTACTAATACATTATCAGGGATATTATGGTTTCTTTAAGAAAAAAAAATGACAATGTCTTTGTTCTCTCATGTTTTTTATAATACATCCTCATGCAATACAAAACAAAAAAATTAGATTTTAACTTGTTTTAATCAAGCTTTTAGGTTATAATCCATAACTCACTAGTGAGTTATGGATTATAACTCACTAGTGTGTTATTTGATAGTTTACTTGTCTAAAATGACATTGATAATTGCAGCCATAACTGTCATGTATTGGATAAAGAATATTATTCGTTTAAAAATAATCTTTACATATTAAAAATGTAAGTCCAATCCTGGTATTTACGTCAAATAATACCAACATAACACACCTATATTAACCAGCATGTCATTTTTGTCACGTCATTGGGCCACGATCTCGCGAGTTTTATAAAAATTATTACTATATCACTCGTTTTCCATAAACATCTAACGTTCCATCCACCGTGAAACACCCTGTATATCTATATTTTTCAGATTTTGCTTAAAACATATTGTGACAATAATTTATAAACATAACCCTTGCTTCAAACCATTATCCCGAATAATTCCCGGATTGTAAAACACGGCTTCAACTTCTACACTGTTTGTGTTTTAACTTTTCTCATAAATTTCGTTACCAACTTACTGGTTAAAATGTTTTTGGACGATAATAAGCCTTTGTAGCACGGCGTTATACAACTTGCTTGCTTTTATACTGCCACTCTATTTTATCAATTTAAATTATAACAATATTAATGCGACATAACGACTTCGTTATAAATTAGGGTCATTTTGGTTAAATTTATTTCAAAGCCAAACTAAAATTCTCACTGATGTCTGTGGTGCAATGGGGAAATTGCATATTTTTTTATAGCGTAAATATCTGCAGTTATGTACAAAAATGTGATATTCAAAATTTATTTTTTTCGTAAAATTTTTTTTTTATGTCGCGAAAAAAAATAACGGTTGTTGCTAGAGTCCTCTAATTGAACCTATTATGTAAAAAAATTAAATATTCATGAAATATTGTGCAGTAATAAAATGGGAAATTTCGTCCAGTTTGGCTCAATTTCGGTGTCGGCCATAGGCGCACGTAAATTTTGTGCATTAAATTATTTATGATAACTAACCAAAGAAAAAGAAAAGATAATTTGATAAAGAAGGAACTATTTGCTATAACAAATTTACACAAACATCGTTTTATGAAATATGCCGTGGAAGATATACCTGAAAAACATAGTGTAACTGTGCTGCGCACACCGCCATACATTGCGAAGTAAATCCTATAGAACTTATATGGGCGCAAGTAAAAGAATTTGTAGCAAGACACAACACGGCATTCAAAATGAAAGACGTTAAGCTACTGTTTGATTAAGCCATTACGGAAGTGACACCAAAGAACTGGCGAAAAGTAGTCCATCATGTCATTAAAGAAGAGGAGAAAATGAGGGATCTTGACCACCTGATCGATCGGACCATTGACCTGTAATTATGAGATGACGAGGAATATTATTATTTTTTATAATTTAATTTCTGTATAATGTATTTTTTGTGTTTCGTATTTTTTCTAATAATGTTTAAAAAAAAATAAGTGTACCTAATACTATGTACATTGTACATATTGTCACACCATTTTCAGTGTTTGTGAATGAATAACATTAGGCAAAACCCATAAATTAACCCAAACCCGGGTGGTACTACCTGAACTTGATGAAAATAAAGAATTTTGCAATGATATCAATGCCAAATTATGAAAGTGGCTGAAATATTCGTTGGGTCACTCTGTAGTCCCTTTGCATACCTAATGAGCTTTTACTACCTTTCTGAAATAGACTATAGATTCACTGAGAATATTCTATTTTTAATATTTCATTAATAACGTAAACATTTCATCCAATTTGCCTTTTGATTTAAACCGTTAGAATTGAATAAACAAACTCATTGTAATTTTAACGGTTCAGCGGGCTTTCAAGATATAATTTATCCTTTAAAACTTTGATTGAGTTTTCGAAGTAATAAAGAAGCTGAGAGCAAAGTAAAAAATTAAAATTCGAAGATAATGAAGGGGCGTTGGATAAAGATTCGTTTCATTAAGGGCCCCTTTTTAGAATAAGTTAATGATTTTGACAAGCTGACGGTAATGAATATATTTGACGATATTATTTTTCTGTTAAATAAATTATACGTTGAAGGATTGGAACTAGTAGTTTTTCTACTCCCACATGGAAATTTGCTGTTTCCTTTACACTTTAGTGGCGGGTAAAGTAGGCTATTCCAGTTAACTGTGCGGGAAAATTTCATATCCACCCTAGTTAGGATATGGAACTGACCAATCACAGTAGTCTATTGTAGAGAAGCCAAATTTACATGTTGTTAATTCGTTTTCTGACAGTTGAAAGAAGTTAGGTTAACAATATGCTTCAAAAATATGCAAATCTGTCAGATGACATTTGTGCTTTTTAAATTTAAATCAAAACATTTATCCCAGAGTCTATGTATACACAATATTTTGCTAAAAAGTACACGAAATGGTGTAAAAATTGAAGGTATAATAACAAAATTAATACCAAAATATATTTCTACCAAATTATTGTTATTTGCTGACCGAACTAAAGATTTGCATACAGACCCACTTACTTATTTCAAAAATATCTTTATTTTCACTCATTCCTAGACAATTACTACAAGCTTTGCATAATTAATGTACTATATACCTATCAAATAAACGTTTTCTTACTAACCTTGGTTATTTTTTCCATATAAATAATATTATTATAAATATTTGTGCACGGAGATATTTTCCGATATATTTTGAACGGGGATCCAACCCCAATTGATCTTACAACTTTTATACGCAACTAACATAGAAAATTAACTGGTAATTCTTCCTTAAATGGTGGAACTTAAAGATAACCTGATAAAACAGACGAAAATAATAAGATTTCTAGAAAAAAAAATTCATTTGTCACTAAAATTTTTAGGGTTATGTTATTACTTATTACTTACACTGTTGCCACTTCTCTTTTCACGTTAACAGTATGGCTAGTTTGTAAATTGGTGATTATTTTGAAAAATTTGACCATAGCAAACGTTAAAAATTCATATTAATGCACAAAATCCATTTTTAATTGTTTAAAACGGATTCTACAGCTATTTTGTTGTAGTTTCGGAGTTATAATTCTTACGCAAGCAGAAATAAACCCGAAAAATCTTTTTTCTTTTGTGCAATTCAGTAAAACAAGTAATTAAAATATCTACGTTTGAGAAAATGAATTTTTCGTTTTTATTAATACATATATCGCTTCTTGTCTGTTATTCTGCAAAAAGCTGAATGTGAGAAAGATAAATATATTCAAGAGTGAGTTTGTTTAAATATAAGAATTTACCCAAATCGATAAATATGTTACAGTATAATTTGGTCCATGGGTTTGCCATCAAAATGCATTTTTGTTCAATTGTTTCTTATTATCATTCTCACAAGTTTATGGGCAACTTAAAAGACAAGTTATGATGCCTAATTTAAATAATTTTTTAAAATTCTTAGCATGAAGTTCGGAAGTTAAGTCGTAGAAAAAATATACTGTACAACTCGAGTGGATTGTCCATATTCCGCTCGGAAGTTTGAGCACTCCGCCTACGGCGTCGTGCTTAATTTACTTCCTCGTGCGATATGGACATCATATCCATTCTTGTTGCACAAACTACTATTGTATGCTAATTTCCTTGTGGGAGTCGAAATTTTTTTTATCGATGTATCAGATTTATCCCATGAATGGATGCATAATAGCTATTTATGTAACGATATATTATAATGCCCAGAAGGCGAAAGTAGTTTTCGCCTGATATTCCACGTTTACAGTGTTGCTAGTTTTTAGATTGGCGATTATTCTTTTTTTTTTTTTTATGATAAAACACCTGCACTGTAGGAAAAATCCTTTAAGGCGCTCTGGGAGCGGTGCGAGTGCGAAAAAAGCGATTAACGTTGGTCTTGAAACGTTGAAGATTGTATTCATTGGGAAACACGACCTCAGGAAGATCATTCCACAAAGATGACGTTCTCCAGATGAAAGAATTCTTGAACAATGAAGTTCGAGGAGTACTAAGCTGAACAACATATGGATGAGCGGCAGTGGTTCGCCGTGTATTTCTGTTTTGCATTGCTCTAGGTGGAATCAAGTGGGCAATGTCAGTCGAACGACTGCCATGGAAATATCTGTAAAAGAGAGCCAAATCACCAACCTGTCTTCGATGCTCCAGGCTATCGAGGGTCTTGGTCAGCTCGGGGTCGCCGATCAGACGAACGGCTCTCCTTTGAATGGAATCCAGTAGCCAGAGCTCCAGACATGAGAGCAATATTCTAATGATGGTCGAATCTGAGCTTTGTAGAGTGTCAAAAGTTGATAAGGTGTGTACAACCTTTTGGTGCGGAAAAGTACACCAAGTTTCTGTGCAGCTGTTTTGGCAATTGCGGCAACGTGATCATGCCAAGACATATTACCTCCCAGATTGACCCCCAGCAAATTAATAGACGGTGCCAGGGGAATTGCGTGTCCTGCCATGACTATATCCGGTTCTGCAATGTTAACCTTTTTGGAGAAGACTGCTGCCTGGGTTTTCTTAGCATTAAATTCCACTTGGTTACTGTCACCCCAAGCCAAAATTTCTTCCAGGTCATTGTTGATACATAATAGAAAGTATGAGTTATTTTGAAATGCGCGTTTTTATTATATCTAAAAATTATAATGGTTAAATTGCATCGGCAGCGGATGTTTGGGGAGTCAAGGTAAAAGATGAGACAAGTGTGCTGTCATCAGCAAAGCTATAAATTGGATTTTGGGTTTTTACTAGAAGGTCGTTAATATACAGTAAAAAGAGGGTAGGCGACAATATGGACCCTTGAGGAACACCGGCATTGATAGTGAAGGTGTCTGAGAGAAACCCGTCAATCGCCACTTGCAGAGAACGGTTCTTAAGGAAGCTGGTTAACCATCAACAAAATCCATTAGGCATACCGTAGGATCGCAATTTACTTAGAAGCCCATCGTGCCAAACACGATCAAAAGTCCTAGAGATGTCCAGTGCAACAGCCCGGGATTCTCCATGATGTTCGATGGTGTTGCTCCAAAGATGGGTGACATATGCCAGAAGGTCACCTGTTGATCTGGACTTACGAAAACCGTATTGATGGTCGCTGATAATGTTAAGCCCTTCCAGATACTTTAGGAGTTGTTGGTTAATAGCTTTCTCCATTACTTTTGAAATTACTGAAAGCAATGCGACGGGTCGGTAGTTGCTTGGCAGGGTTTCTGAAAAACTTTACCAATAGCGAACGTTAAAAGTTCATATTAATGCACAAAATCCATTTTTAACTGTTTTAAACGAATTCTACAGTTATTTTGTTGTACTTTCCACAAGCAAAAAAAACCCGAACTAACCCGTTTCTCTTTTGTGCATTTCAGCAGAACAATGTAATCAAACTAGCTATGGTTAACAAAACATAAATTGTTCAGTTTTATTAATAAATATATCGCTTTCTATTTGTTATTCTGCAAAGGCCGAATGTGAGAAAGATGGATATATTCAAAGTGATTTTGTGTAAATATAAGAAATTACCCAAATTGATAAATATGTTACAGTGTAATTTGGTCCATAGATTTTCGAAATGAATTTTTCTTCATTTGTTTGTTATTATCTTTCTCACACGTTCACGGACAACTTAAAAGAGAAGTTATAATGCCTAATTTAAATTATTTTTTTAAATTTTTAGTATAAAGTTCGGAAGTTGAGTCGTAGAAAAAATATACTGTACAACTCGAATGGATTGTCTATATTGCTTTCGAAAGTTTGAGCACTCCGCCTACGGCGTCGTGCTCAAATTACTTTCTCGCGCGATGTGGACATCATATCCACTCTTGTTGTACAATAGTATATTACATAACAAGTGATAAAAGTGATACTTTTCAAACGAGGAGATATTTAGCACAAGGCGTCAACCTAGTGCGGAAATTCTCCGAGTTTTAGAATAATCACTTTTTTTTTACTTTTAAAATATCTTTGTTAATTTACTCTTTATAATTACATGTCATTTTACTTTACAATTTGTAGTTTGTAGCTGGACTTCTAGCAACTTTCCAAGACATTCGTCGGAGCAACGCTCCAACGGGGCTGGTGTAAACCCTTTAGGTAAAAGTGAAATTGACTTTAAATAAATGATTTTGGTCAGTTCCAGTAACCCATACACTGCCATGAAAGAATTTTATTTTAGTTATTGCTTTAATTGTGTGTTTGTTTGCGATTGGTACTTTATAATAATAATTTATTGCTTGGTGTTTGCTGGAAAAACGTTTTGAAAAAACCAGCATGAAGAATAATCACTTTCACACGAGTAATGTACACTATTTTTCCTACGATCACAAAGAATTATTAAAAAGCCTTTGATTTGTGAAAAAAATATTTCAACACTAGTATTGAAAAAAATATATCAACACTAGTGTTAAAATTAGCATACTTATGATTATGTTCCACTTAATATCTGGTTTCATAGTTTATCAATAGGCTTTTTCTTTAGTTGTAGTTTAACTTTTTTATATCTTATATATCATAGGAAAAACTAATCCTGGATTGACTTCTAGATTAACCAGAATCAAAAATTTTAAATTTAATCAGGGAAAGATGCATTAATCATAAATTTAAAAAATCCACCCAGCAAGGAAAAATTCAATTCAAAATAAATCTATAAATTATTTAATGTTTTTATAAAAAAAAGTCAAATACTTCTGGGGGGATTTTAACCTGTGACCTTGCGATCTGTAGGCTAGAGCTCTATTCTCTACGCTATCGACCTATAAAGATTTGCTGTTTATTACATGACACTTTCTTCAGCGCGATTTGTTTTTTCTGCTAATAAATTTTCCAGTATATTATTTACATTTTTTATAATTTCAAACGGCGTATTTTCACACTCTAATAATTCTGAATCACTCGACAATTACATGATCAATAAGTTAAACACTTTACAACTACTGCTTTCTAAAATTTGTTATTTTTAATAAATAGGGGTGGTCTGTCAAATTGGCATCATATGTTTAAATTAAATAGTATGCTTTGATATTTCAACACTAGCGTTGAAATATTTTTTTCCTACGACCACCTATGAAAATGAGAAAAAAACACGGTTAACTTGGCTCGAAAGCGCCGAATATCACACGCGTGTTGAAAGAAAATATTTCAACTCTAGAGTGGAAATACAAGGCACACTATTTAATTTAGGCATATGATGCCAATTTGACAGACCACACCCATTTATTAAAAAGAACAAATTTTAGAAAGCAGTTTAGTTTATTTATCACGTATTTGTCGAGTGATTCAGAATTAGAGTGTGAAAATACGCCATCTGAAATTATAAAAAAGTTAAGAATATACTAGAAAATTTATTACCAGTCAAAACAAGCCCCGCTGAAGAAAATGTCATATATTAAACTTAAGCAGAAAATGTTTATGGGTCACCGTAGCCTAGAGACTAGAGCCATGACCTACGAATCAAAAGATCAGAGGTTCAAGTCCCATCAGGAGCACTTGACTTTTTTTTATGAACATTAAATAATATATAGAATTATTTTGAATTGAAATCTTCCTTGTTGGGTGAATTTTTTAAATTTATTTTTAATGCATCTTTCCTTAATTAAATAAAAAAATCATTCAAGAAGGAGGATTTCAATTCAAAATAATTTTATAATTTATTTAATGTTTTTATAAAAAAAAGTCAAGTACTCCTGATGGAATTTGAACCTGTGACCTTTCGATCTATTAAATTGGCATCATATGTTTAAATTAAATAGTGTGCCTTGTATTTCCACTCTAGAGTTGAAATATTTTTTTTCAGCTCTAGAGTTGAAATATTTTTTTCACAAATCAAAGGTTTTTTTAATAATTCTTTGTGGTCGTAGGAAAAATAGTGTACATTACTCGTGTGAAAGTGATTATTCTAAAACTCGGAGAATTTCCGCACTCGGCTGACGCCTCGTGCTAAATATCTTCTCGTTTGAAAAGTATCACTTTCATCACTTGTTATGGAATATACTATTTTTGTAATATACGGCGCTTTCTAGCCAGATTAACTGTGCTTTTTTTCTCATTTTCATAAGTGGTCGTAGGTAAACTATTATTCTGATCACCCATCTAGTTTTGAAAATTTAATGAACCGCTGAAAAATTACGATAAAGTTTCAAAAGTTACATAATATTCTCAAAAACCAATTTTCCGTAATCTCAACAAAAAAAGAATAAAAGTTGAACAAACTTATACACATCGAAAGGGTTGTAACTACAGGAATTTAATAAACTCGGCGTCACATTTTCGCCATATTATCGAATATTATAATGTTATGTGGCGCTTTATTGGCCTTACCGACGTAAAACCGAACGAGATTGATCCAATCGTGTCGCGTCTCTACGTGCCATAACGGCGCTAAATTATATTTTATTTTTCTCGGGCGTAAAAATTTCATTAATGCATATCAAAACCGTCTTTGTCGATTTTATTATGAAATTTTTACGATCGTTTCATAAGCGACTTTACGCATTTCGAAGTAATAAACTTTTATTTTGTGTGCAAGGTCAACAATCCGAGATCGAAAATACAACATAATGTACAGATTTCGTCTTGGCATAATTTCATATTAACGAGGCCTGTGCGGAAAGGGACGGTTGAGTCGGATCCTTTTATTTATCCATAAAAGATAATGAATACATTTTTTTTTATGATAAAACACCTGCACGTAGGAAAAATCCTTTAAGGCGCTCTGGGAGCGATGCGAGTGCGAAAAAAGCGATTAACGTTGGTCGTGAAACGTTGAAGATTGTATTCATTGGGAAACACGACCTCAGGAAGATCATTCCACAAAGATGACGTTCTCCAGATGAAAGAATTCTTGAACAATGAAGTTCGAGGAGTACTAAGCTGAACAACATATGGATGAGCGGCAGTGGTTCGCCGTGTATTTCTGTTTTGCATTGCTCTAGGTGGAATCAAGTGGGCAATGTCAGTCGAACACCTGCCATGGAAATATCTGTAAAAGAGAGCCAAATCACCAACCTGTCTTCGATGCTCCAGGCTATCGAGGGTCTTGGTCAGCTCGGGGTCGCCGATCAGACGAACGGCTCTCCTTTGAATGGAATCCAGTAGCCGAAGGGTGTGCTTGGGTGCAGAGCTCCAGACATGAGAGCAATATTTTAATGATGGTCGAATCTGGGCTTTGTAGAGTGTCAAAAGTTGATGAGGTGTGTACAACCTTTTGGTGCGGAAAAGTACAACAAGTTTCTGTGCAGCTGCCTTGGCAATTGCGGCAACGTGATCATGCCAAGACATATTACCTCCCAGATTGACCCCCAGCAAATTAATAGACGGTGCCAGGGGAATTGCGTGTCCTGCCATGACTATATCCGGTTCTGCAATGTTAACCTTTTTGGAGAAGACTGCTGCCTGGGTTTTCTTAGCATTAAATTCGACTTGGTTACTGTCACCCCAAGCCAAAATTTCTTCCAGGTCATTGTTGATACATAATAGAAAGTATGAGTTATTTTGAAATGCGCGTTTTTATTATATCTAAAAATTATAATGGTTAAATTTTAAGATTAGAACATTATACAGGGTGATTCCTAAGTTGATAGTTATTTTTTAGCTGTGTATAGAAGGCATTAAAATAAACAACATTTTTAAATACCTTTTTCAAAAAACTTAAAAATAGCCGAGTTACAGAAATAAAAAATCTAAGTGCGGGCCTGGTAATCAAAACGTAGCCCTTTACTTTATATTGTTTTTCTCCGTTTTTTGTATTGTTAGGCATGCATTTTACGGATCGGTCGTCAGTTATTTATTTTGTCAATTCGCTGAGCGGTGTGGTTATCTGAAGCAAATTAATTTTAATAAATTGGTAAAAATGGTAAAATTTGAAAACAATGAACTAATTATGGTGCTAATTTATTTATTATTTTATTATTTTAGAGTGTTGTAAAAGTGCGGATGTTTCTTCTCTACACCCAGAAGTTTTCTTAATGTTATTCAACGGGCAAGTTAGGCAGAACCGTATTTCATTTGTAGTGTAATAAATGAATGTAAGTACTTTATTTTTGGGTTTTTTGAAAAAAGGTATTTGAAAATGTTGTTTATTTTAATTCCTTCTATACGCCGCTAAAAAAGAAGTATCAACTTAGGAATCACCCTGTATATATTTTAGACAATATATCGTTTAAAAAACTGTATTTTTCTCCTCCGTGTATTGTAAAATACGTATTTTGACACTGTTTTGAAGGACGTTAGTAACAATTACCAAAAAGGTATCGATGGCCCTTGACGACGGGTTGTAAGTCAACTTACCACCCTTGGGTGGTAATAATTTATGCAATATGAAAACAATGATTTATAAAAATTGAGTAGTCTTAAGTGATATAAATATTAATAGTACAATTATTAAGTACAATTATGAACATTATTTACAAAATTTGGATAAATGTTTTCTCGTTTTTTTTTTCAATTTGTATGAAATGTTCTTACTCCATAATTTCTCCATCTCTAACCAAGTTTTCTGTTACTCTTGAAGTACTGCAAGATACTTCTGGCATCGTTATATTGTATAATATTTTATTTGCAACTTCATTTTTATTGTTGACGCTCTCCGCTACATAACTTTCCGCAATAGTTACAGATTTCCATCCGCCATGTCGCTTGAGAGCTAAGACATCAACTCCAGTATTCGCTAATAAAGTGACCGACGTTCTTCTAAGGGAGTGTCCAGTATACTCATTAAAGTTCTGAAAGTTCAGAAATTTAACAATTTTACTTGGAATTGAAGAAATAGAGTTTTTCCCGACATGCTGGTTTAAACACTTTCCATTTTGATATCGCATAAAGAAGCGAGGATTAAAATTCGTCATGTTGGATCTTATATCAATGTAATTTCGAACTATTTTGAAACAACAAAACCTTCTCCATCGTCACTTTAAGGCACTATAAATTTACATGCCATTCCATTTTTGGAATCAGGAATAGTAACAAATATGACTTCATGCCTTAATTCAACATTGTCCATTTTCATTGCTCAGAGTTCACTAGAACGGCACGCTCCAGCAATTTTCATTATCATTACAACCTTCATCATT
Organism: Polydrusus cervinus; assembly: GCA_935413205.1. Classification (NCBI taxonomy): domain Eukaryota; kingdom Metazoa; phylum Arthropoda; class Insecta; order Coleoptera; family Curculionidae; genus Polydrusus; species Polydrusus cervinus. Next base: position 13,770,727 of record OW284519.1, on the reverse strand, counting down.
AAATAAATATCAACGGGGGCTTCAAACAGGAATTTATTTACATCTTCCCTGTCAAACACATTAGATTTTTTGGGTTTATATCCGTCATAATTTCTTTTAAAAATGCTCGAAGTTTAGGATACTTGGAAACATCTATGTTTTCTTCTATGAAAAGGGTGGACTTCAGCATGGAATATTCACACCATAAGCTTGATGGAGACTTTAATACAGCAGATTTTTTGTGAAACCATTTCTTGAAGTATTGATACGTTGCTTCTCATACCTCTTCCTCGATTTTTCTGGCAGCAGCGACAGACAAGCGATATTTGCTGATTCTTCTATATCCATTTGGCTGTTATACAATTTCTCTTAATTTTTCATAATAAAGTGTCAACTTAACATTGTTGATAAAATAACAATGATAGAAATCGGTCAAAGCTGCCCATTATTTCATGCAAAAAGTATCGAATTAAATTAATAAACATCCAAGATTAAATTCTGCAGGGAGGAGAAAAAATGTTGTATACTTCATGGTATGTAAGTATATTTACTAGTTTCGAACTTTATTGTCAGCCTTCGCCATCGCTCGGGCGCAAAATCGTTCTCGACTAGTAAATGTTACTTACATCCCTTGTAGTATAAATAACTATTTGACTGTTTTTTTGATTTCTAATTAAGCAAAAATAAACTAGAAATTTTTTTTTTCATGGATACATTTTTTTTCGAAATGGTGTAGACTTTTCCAGAGAAACTGTATTTAGTTAAAGAATATTTAGAGTTATAATAAAACTACTTCAATAATAAAAAATTACTTGGATTTTGTGCTCGAAAAGTACTGGTAGATTGTTCTTTCAGTAAGTTGCACTTTTTAAAAAAAAATTATTTGGTTTAGGCATTTTTACTAAATTTGATAAATATTTCGTTTTAACTTTCCAATTTCAAATCATAGCCATTAACTCAATTTATTGATTATCAATTCACTGTCTTCCTTAGTAATCTAAAGTGGTTTTTACAATTTAACTTATACTTTATAAGTAATAAAAACGTTTGACAGCATGATTATGTTTGTTTTAAAGTTGTTAAATGGTAATAACCATTAAACTTTACAAAATTTAATTCGTAAAGTTAATGTTATTGCATTAAACTAATTAATCTAAAGAGCCCCTAAAGCTTTATCTGCTTTTATAATTATAAATAGATATAATAGCTTTGAGTAAATTTAATCACACAGATGTTAAGCAACTGATTGCATTAGAGTTTTAAGTGATGTGCACCTTTTTTCTTGTTGCTAGGGTTAGCGGAAGAGCCCGTATACTTAGGCATATAACGTCCATTGTATCCCCTATCGTCTGAGTAATGTCAACCAGACGGGCCCTACAGCTTAGCGTTGAATCCGAACCACGTGTATACACCAGTTTATCCTTTTTACTCCCCCAGAGGTCGTCGGTCCTTGGCGCCCCTCTCTCTAGGTCCGGATATTAGGATTCACTGCATTTTATCCACTTAAGTTCCGAGCATACTTTTTTTATTCAGCGTATGCCCGCTCCGGGGATCGAACCCGGACCGCCACGGTCGAATGCCAGCAACTCACCATGAAGCCACTGTCGCTTAGGTTTCTTACAATTAAAATCGTTCTTTTTTAAACCACAAGGGAGCAATTTTTGTTCAGTTTCTGATGGTATTAGTGTTTTGATCGTGGCCTCTTGATCTTAAAGTAAAATGATAAAATAAGCCTTGTCAATGACATGGTTAACATCACAGATTAGAGCCCTACACGGGCCGCAATTTTACAAACCGACCCGGCCCGAGCTGGAATTTTACGACGCGGCCCGGTCTGTCAAGAAAGCAAAGATAGACCCCGCATCTATAAAATTGCTATTACGCCGAGCCTACAACTCACTGTTTATTATAAGAGGGCGATAGCATGTGTAGACTACTACGAAATCCAGGCACTGAATCGGTTATTTGCAAACCTGACACTGTCTTCCTTGTTTTTTTTTATAATTAACCCACAAAACTTTCAAACACTAAACTGTCACCACTTTCTGTTTAAAAAGCTGGAAATAAATAATTTATTGTTATTAATGTCAAAATGATCATTTTCCATTTCAGTATTTTCACTTGCTACCGCTAGGAGGCAAACATTGCCAAGTTTTGCACGATCGATCCGAAAAATAAATTTATTATGACTGTTTGTTGACTGTATGTTAAACGTAATTATAAAATGTCATCGTAATCTTGATTTAGCGTATTTTAAAATATATATTTACTTCTCGAATACAGAAAGAATATGTGGCTATATAGATACTCAAATCGTTTTGACAAGATAACTATTTTATAATTAATTTCTACAGTAGTTCAGCTCAAAATTTAGGTTAAGTTATGTCAAACTGTCTATCACTTTCAAAGTTTAATTCTATTGTGGTTTTCATTTAAATGTCGATACGGATACTATTACTAAATCTGCCAACTCGACTTTGAATAATTGAACTCAATATCTGTGTTGATGTAATTTTTAATTCTCTACGTGGAATAGGGTCGATTCAGGTACTTCATGAAAATGTGGTAGATTATTAGGAATACGAGAATATACCACCGCTGGTGGCAGTCACAGAAGCTCTCTTAGCTGCCATTCAATGAGTAATGTTCTCGAAATGTTTGTCGTTATTAGTAGTTTGACTAGTTTGTTTGTTGTTGTGTTTAATAAGCTATATTCTTTTTTTTACCGGTGAGTCCACCGTTGGCCGCATCGCGTTCTTAATTTGCCTATTGTATTACCGGTTGGACATAAATCATGTTCTTTTATTCATGGTGGATTTCTGCTGATTTCTATCAATATAAACGAGACAGAGAGAGAGATCGTAAAATAATTCCCGAACCGGTTAAAGACGTCATTCCATCAGCTGTCAATCATAAGTTCATCAGTTTCACCACCGGCGAAAAAAGAATATACCTAATTGGGCCCAAATAAAATCCACAATAAGAGAATCTTTTAATCATTTGGCAACAACGTATTATACGCTCGTAAAAATGTCCTACTATTTCCATATGATTTCATTCATGGAACTAGTCAGAAACTAAGTGGTAACTGGAATTTTAGTTCTAGTAGGTTTGTTTTGGTTAGGGGGAATGCGGGGGCTATCTTTGCTTTTCAAAAAAAGCACACAAGCAAATCAAGGTTAACACGAAAGACTGGCTGGCCACAAAAGTCTGGCAGGTCCAGGCCCATCAGGTTCGTCAAGCCCTTGTTAGTGCTCGAAAACCCGAACCGTCATTGATTAGGAGGCCCGGCCAGACCAGAGTCTGAGCGTCGGGTCGGGCTGCATTAAGACCCGATATGAAAACCCGAGCCGTGCAGGTCTCTTATCACAGATCGAAAAAATTATATCAACTTTATTTTTAAACAGTCCCACTTAGAGTAGATAATTTATAATTTTTTTAAATCTAACGAGCCGATTTCCTGTCAAATTTACCGAAAAGCTTAAATATAAATCCTGACCCAATTACTTTGTCAGCTGATGGCTTTCACTACCCATTTAAAAAATATCCAATTTCCTCATTTCGCACTTTTCTAACTGAAAGTCGGATGTCGGATAATTAGCTGAGGCCTTGGCACTTTTAATACTGATTTTCGTTAATAGAGGGGAAATTTCCAAACAGCTGGTTTTAAGAAGTTTTTTTTAGGTTAATACTGAACACTTCAAAATTACCATGAAAAATATTTATTTGAGTTTGCAGACTGCTTTGAATTTATATATTTAAAGAACGACGGATCAGTACAAAAATGTGGCAACCGTTTTTGGAGACGAACTAATGCTTGTCTCCATTTTCGATCGATTTCAGACACAAGATATTGTATTATTTTATGGAATTAAAGACGGCGCACTCCGAAGTCACGTCGGTTCTTACGTAGCGAATGAATCATAATGCGCCTATCTATTCGGCTTTTTTTAAATGTTGAAATTCAAAGCAGGCTGTCATAAAATAATTAGTAAATAGCATTGCCTGCTCGATGTAAGAAGAGTGAGTGAAACAGAAGTCGGCAATGCAATAAAATAGTACTAAGTTTGAGGCGAAGGATACTGTAATTTCAAAAGTATTGGAGAAAGCTATTAACCAACAACTCCCAAAGTATCTGGAAGGGCTTAACATTATCAGCGACCATCAATACGGTTTTCATAAGTCCAGATCAACAGGTGACCATCTGGCATATGTCACCCATCTTTGGAGCAACACCATCGAACATCATGGAAAATCCCGGGCTGTTACACTGGACATCGCTAGGGCTTTTGATCGTGTTTGGCACGATGGGCTTCTAAGTAAATTGCGTTCCTACGGTATGCCTAATGGATTTTGTTTATGGTTAACCAGCTTCCTTAAGAACCGTCCTCTGCAAGTGGCGATTGACGGGTTTCTCTCAGACACCTTCACCATCAATGCCGGTGTTCCTCAAGGGTCCATATTGTCGCCTACCCTCTTTTTATTGTATATTAACGACCTTCTAGTGAAAACCCAAAATCTAATTTATAGCTTTGCTGATGACAGCACACTTGTCTCATCTTTTACCTTGACTCCCCAAACATCCGCTGCCGACGCACATCTTCGCAGGCAGCATGAAGTATTGCGCCTCAACAATGACCTGGAAGAAATTTTGGCTTGGGGTGACAGTAACCAAGTCGAATTTAATGCTAAGAAAACCCAGGCAGCAGTCTTCTCCAAAAAGGTTAACATTGCAGAACCGGATATAGTCATTGCAGGACACGCAATTCCCCTGGCACCGTCTATTAATTTGCTGGGGGTCAATCTGGGAGGTAATATGTCTTGGCTTGATCACGTTGCCGCAATTTCCAAGGCAGCTGCACAGAAACTTGGTGTACTTTTTCGCACCAAAAGGTTGTACACACCTCATCAACTTTTGACACTCTACAAAGCCCAGATTCGACCATCATTAGAATATTGCTCTCATGTCTGGAGCTCTGCACCCAAGCACACCCTTCGGCTACTGGATTGCATTCAAAGGAGAGCCGTTCGTCTGATCGGCGACCCCGAGCTGACCAAGACCCTCGATAGCCTGGAGCATCGAAGACAGGTTGGTGATTTGGCTCTCTTTTACAGATATTTCCATGGCAGGTGTTCGACTGACATTGCCCACTTGATTCCACCTAGAGCAATGCAAAACTGAAATACACGGCGAACCACTGCCGCTCATCCATATGTTGTTCAGCTTAGTACTCCTCGAACTTCATTGTTCAAGAATTCTTTCATCTGGAGAACGTCATCTTTGTGGAATGATCTTCCTGAGGTCGTGTTTTCCAATGAATACAATCTTCAACGTTTCAAGACCAACGTTAATCGCTTTTTTCGCACTCGCACCGCTCCCAGAGCGCCTCAAAGGATTTTTCCTACAGTGCAGGTGTTTTATCATAAAAAAAATAAATAAATAAACAACTGCAAATGCACAGCACAGAATCATGAGAGAGATGAAGAAAACAATGAGAGGGATCTTACTATTTTACTTCGCGTCGCAGAAAATAAAATTTTTAAACACCAGTGGCGTACATACAATATAGGCAAAAAAGCATTGCCTACCCTGGGAACAATAAAACAAACTCCAACCAAAATCATTTCTTTATATTTAAATTTTTATCCGTGTAATATGCGGCAATATTTCTGTGTATGTAGAGGACCAGGACCGAAAAGGTAATCGTATAACATTGAAGATCATTTCTACGAACGCATTCGCTGCCAATTAATCGTAAACTCTATGGCTGTATAAGCAACCCGTAAGAGAATTTGAAAAGCAATACTTTTACATTACATTAACCGCTTATGGGAGAGCAAAAGCACTGCTTTTATAAAGCGAGCGAGAGCCGGTAGGCAGTAAGCTAGAAAGAGTACAAATACACGTGACTCTCTAGCTGAGCATCCGTCGGCCTCACATATACATACACTATATTGCCAATACAAGCAGCCGCACGAAGCAAGCATACACCCATCGTGCGATTCAAAATAACCTGAGTTGGGGGCCGTGGCGCTTGCGCAGTAGGGAAAAAATTAGGCAACCCACATGATTTCTAACAGAACGTAAACAGAACCCAAGGTCTCTTGAACAGAACCGGCTCACCGTTATATTCTTATTAGTCGCCATCTTTTGTTTCGTTCATTCGTGTGTTGTTATAATTTCCAAGTTTTGCGTGTTAATATTTATAAAAATTTACTTTAGATTTTTTTTTTGTTAGTTTGTAAGTTATAGTCGTTTCTATTTTTTTTTACGTTGTATTTGTTCGGATGTTCCGTGTTTGATTGTGGATACTATTTTTAAGTTTTGGGTGCGAATTTAGGTATACAACTTTACCAGACATTTTGTTATTGTTAGCGACTTGTGTCTCAAGATATGGGTAGAAAAAAGTGCATGATCCTTTTCTGCACGAATCGCGATACAATACCAGGAATAAGGTATTTCAGGTATTGAAAATATTGGTTACCTAGTTTTATTTGACCATAAACTGTACACTGTACACACCCGAACTAAACGGGTGAATTTAAATAAAAACTTATACAAATATTTTGAAAGTCGGCCCTGTCAAATGTTTACATCAAGAAGCAAATTTCCGATCTGTGCAAACTCAACGGCCCCTGATCATCTGCTTACAGTGGTGTCATCATTGAAATATGCTATTAGCAATATAGTGTATGTATATATGTGGTCGGCCCGCGTTGGTAAAATGCATTGGTGCCAAGCTTCCAATTTTGTCGTAGTTTAAAAAAATACTACGTGTTCTCGATATAAAACATGTCGGGTTAGTTGAGATCTTTATTTGTAACATAAAATTAGAAGTACTTTTATGATGATTTAAGATAATTTTTGCTAAAAAGTATGTTAAATTATAAATTACATAATAATTGACTTGGGGTTCATTCAAGTGGATGTTAGATTTAAAATCTGAATATAAAACGAATGTGGATGAAATTTATTCATAATAATAATACATATTAGTGTTTTCGCCCAGCGTTTACTTTTGCTATTAACGTCGCGCGTCGTCGTCGGTTGTCAAAAAAAAATGTAGAAGTGGACTTGTCCACGTATATGTAATTGAGGTAATGGCGATGTCAACTGTGTTGAAAATATCAATTGTTTAAAAATTAAATGTTTGCCTACCCTGTTCAAACGGCTTTGCACGCCACTGTTAAACACCCTCCTATTTTCTTCCCATTTGAGCAATTTCTAATGATTTTTATACTATTTACTTGATTTTATTGTAAGTAAAATAATTCGTTTTCTATTAAAGGATTGGTTTTGAAAATAATGTTCGTTTTATTTGAAAATCTTAGTTAAATCCAGTTAAAAATGCATCTGCTAAAGATTTTTAAAAATCCTAACGTTTTCAAATTACATTTGACAATGACAAATCACAGGTTGACAAGTCCAATCAATGCTGATATCCGCAGCATCACCTGTTAAATTCCAATGGAAAACCAACCGTAGTCCTATTCAAATAAGTTAAGATCGAGTTGTCCAAAATTGTTCAAACTCCGCATATGCACTCACCACACAGAGACCAAAAAAAGTCTTCCTACAACCCCGCTCTAAAGTCAACAGGGAAACTAATATTTGGACAGTCTAAAACTTGCATGGGATTTCCTATGTTTTCAACCACGATGCCCCACCCGGTACATCTAGTGATGAGAGTAGTGTAGTGATAATAGTAAGGACCAAAAACTTTAAACTAAATTACACCATAGCAATTTTAAATTGTAAGATTTTAAAACACCTTAATCGTCAAAAGGCCATTACATTGACCCGTTTTTCAATAAGTTTAAGCGGACTTACGGTGCCAAGTTTATCGAGTTTGCCATGATCCAGTGATTTATTATAATTGGATCCGGCCATTTTTGTTTTTCTGATGACATTCAACTGACGTTGCAATTTGCTCCGATTTGTGCTCAATCAGATTTGATTTTCCTTTATTCTTTTATTGTATTTAAATTAAGGACAAACTAAATCTACCGTTTGTTATTGATTTGAAATAAATCGAATTGCTAAATATTCGCATTTTTTTGCTCAAGTTTTTAACCGTAATAATATAATAGTTATTTACGATATAAGTGTTGTAAAGATTTATATTACAACACGAGATATTAAAGTTGTCAAACGAGGCGTCATCCGAGTTTAATAAAACATCGAGTGTAGTAATAAGAATTTACAACAAGAATATTGTACACAATTTTATCTACTTCCATCTATGAATAAAAATATTTGGCAAAAGGCATTTTTAAAAATAAAAATGCCCCTGCTATTAAGTTTACTAATCAAGTTTTTTATGTTACCTTTCGCATAGTTACTTTGTCAAACAAATTCAAAAATATAAAAATAAATAATTAATAATAAATCATGCTTCTAAAAAGTGTGGTTTTATTTAACAGCAAAATTTTAATAAAACCGTTTTCCTTTTTTCCTGCGACATCTCTGTAGCAGGTACGTTGAAAGTACGGGAATACCAGTTCAAAAATCATCAAAAGTAATAGTATTTTGTATTATTTTTAGGGAGAAAATGTTACTACTACTCGAATAAACCTATTCCTAAGTTGATACTTCTTTTTTAGCTGTGTATACACATGCCTTCTATAGAAGGCATTAAAATAAACAACTTTTTCAAATACTTTTTTTCAAAAAACTCAAAAATAGGCAAAATAGAGACGTAAAAAATCTAAGTGCGGGCCTGGCATCAAAACATACCCCGCTATAGTTTCTGTTGTTTTTCTTATCTCTTATTAGTATTAGTCATATGGGTAGTGTTGAACAATCCGGTGCGGTGTGTTTTTCTGAAGCAAGTTAATTTTAAATTATTGATACTTAAAAATGGTAAAATTTGAAAATAATGAATTAATAGATAAGGTGGTAATTTACTGTGAATGTGGTAAAGTCCTTCGAGATTATACGCAGAACGCTTTTCCTTGCGGGCTCATCCATCACCCAGAAGTTTTCTTAATGTTTTTCAACGGGCAAGTTGGGCAGAACCGTATTTGGTCCATAGTGTAATAAATGAATGTAAGTACTTGAAAATGTTGTTTATTTTAATGCCTTCTATACGCAGCTAAGAAAGAAGTATCGACTTAGGAATCACCCTGTATATTTCAGAAAGGTGTAGAGTAATAAAATGGAAAATTCCATCCAGTTTGGCTCAATTTCGGTGTCGGCCATAGGCGCACATGGAAGCAAAGAGGGATTTAAAAAATAAGGATTGCTAACCTTTTAGTCGTTTAATGCGGGAGATTACCACAAGGACATTAAATCGAATGTTTTTGAGGACTATTTTGGTGAAATGATAAAATATCTTCCGGCTGAGTAGTTATGGATAACGCAAGCTATCATTCACGATGCACAGAGAAGACTCCAACTTCATCTTGGAGAAAACAAGAAATTATCGACTTGTTAACCACTAAAATTAATGAATTTGAAGATAATTTGTTAAAGAAGGAACTATTAGCTATAGCAAATTTACGCTAACATCGTTTTATAAAATATGCCGTGGAAGATATAGCTGAAAAACATAGTGTAACTGTGCTGCGCACACCGCCATGTCATTCCGAACTAAATCCTATAGAGCTTATATGGGCGCAAGTGAAAGGATTTGTAGCAAAACACAACATGAACAAATGAAAGGCGTTAAGCTACTGTTTGATCAAGCCATTAAGGAAGTGACACCAGAGAACTGGCGAAAAGCAGTCCATCATGTCATTAAACAAGAGGAGAAAATGTGGGATCTTGACCACCTGATCGATCGGACCGTCGACTGGTTAATTATAACGTCAAGAGGAGATGACAGTTCCTTAGATGACGAAGAATATATGATTTTTTATAATTTAATTTCTGTATAATATATTTTTTGTATTTTGTATTTTTTTTATCATGTTTAATAAAAAATAAGTGTACATTATACTATGTACATAATGCACGCCTTTGTAATACCCTTTTCAGTGTTTGTGAATGGATAACAATAGGCAAAACCCATAAATTGACCCAAACCCGGGTGGTACTACCTGCCTTTGATGAAAGTAAAGAATTTTGCAATGAAATCAATGCCAAATAATAAAAGTGGCTTAAATATTCGTTGGGTCACTCTGTAGTCCCTTTGCATACCCTATGAGCTTTTATTACTCTACACCTTTCTGAAATAGACGGTAGAAACAGTTAAAAACACGGCGGGAAATGAAGAAGTTTGAATACATACGATAAGAATAGATGTACGTCATCCTATTAACCGCTCAATTCTTTTATTTAATGTTATTTTTGTTTCGAGAATTTAAATAAACATTTTCGATTTAGAAACAGGTAACCAGACTCGAGACCTGGGTCAGGTAGGAGTGGCATCGTTACACTAAACTTTGGACACATCCAAATAAGTAATAATAATTATGGCATGTAATCTAAAAAAATCCTTAATAACTTAATTAATAAGTGAGCTATAGAAGACGGGAGGTGAGGTGCAGGACCCTGTATAGTGTATATACATCGAATCATTCATAAACCTTTTTGTTTGTCTTTACAGATTTTTAACCGTGACTAAAAATAAATTGTTTTATATTGCGACAAAAGCTGTCGGATTTTGTATTTAAATTATTGTTATTAATATTGTATACATAAAATTCATTAAATTTCAAAGCCGCTACATAATTAAAAATTGTCGGTTATTCCATACGTGGGCTTAGTCGCTTATAATTAAATTTCGTTGAATTTGATTTTGTGTAAATTAAATTTATTTGTTTTCGCTTAAAAAAGTTATTTGATTTATTTTTTAATCACCAAAAGGTTTTCGATAATTAATTTGTAACGAACATGCAACGAGCGAAGATTTTCAGATAATAATAGATAGGATTGGGAACTGGACTTAAAATCTGCAGTAAAATCGCCATATAAAATTATTAAATTGGCAATATTTCGAAAACTAAAATTTTTTGGGATATACAACCTCATACAAACTTACCCTCATCTTTAATGCTAAATAAGAAATAATTATAGAATTTGGGTGTTTCCATTTGAAAATCTAAACATTTTGCAGTTTTTTCAATTTCATTTTTAATCTTATTGTATTAATAGTTATCAAAATATTATAAAAATCTATTAAAGCAGGTCCTTAATAACAAGGAATCCCACGTAAATTAAATAAATAAGGCTTATAGAAAAAAACTATTTTAAGGCTTGCAAACGTCATTTTCATAAAAATTCAAATATGTCAAAAACGCTTAGACATATGTATAGGACATGGTATACAAAATCTGCCTAGAATCTGTGGTAGAATGCAAAAATGTAATAATATATAAGGTGTTCTATTTAAAATAAGCAAATTAACACTTACTTCCGGTATAACCGGAAGTGCCACCATTATGAACATATTTTAGCCCGGTTGCTCCCATCAGCATACTGTCAAATTTTCAAAATTTTCCTATGTATAGTTTTCCATATATAGATCGAAGCGGTTCCCGGTGGGACACCCTGGATATGTTTACAATAACCATAAAATTTGTTGTTAAAGCTTTAAACACGTTTTTTTTTAGGATGGCTCAGAGTTTATGCATTTCTTCTGTGTAAAAATCTCTTTTAACATTATACCGTACTTTACTAAATATGTTAAAATAATAATGTAATTATTTTTTTCTACTCCCACAAGGAAATTAGCTGTTTCCTTTACACTAAAGTGACGGAAAAAGTAGTCTATTCCAGTTAACTGTGCGGCAAAATTTCATATCCATCCTAGTTAGGATATGAAACTGACTAATCACAGTGGTCAATTACAGAGAAACAAAATTTACATGTTGTAAATTCGTTGACAGAAGTTAGGTTAACAATATGCTTTAAAAATATGCAAATCTGTCAGATGAAATTTGTTCTTTTATAATTTAAATCAAAACATTTATCCCAGAGTCTGTGTATACACAATTGTTTCCTAAGGAGCGCACGAAATGGTGCGAAAATTGAAGGTATAATAACGAAATTAATACAAAAATGTATTTCTAGCAAATTATTGTTATTTTCTTACCGAACTAAAGATTTGCGCACAGACGCACTTTCTTTATTTTAAAAATATCTTTATTTCCACTTATTTCTAGACAATTACTACAAGCTTTAATGCATAAAAATGTACTACATACCTACCAAATGAACGTTTTTTTACTAACCTTAGTTATTGGTAATAGTACTGATGTGATATTGCGTTGCTCATATAAAGAGCCTTATTTTTAAAAAAAATGGTGCCTGCTGTATTATACATTTTTTATATGTAAAATTGTATTTTTTATAAATAATTTTTGCTTTATTCTTTTTTTACCGGACAGCATATAATATTTTTTGATTTATTACTTTATTTTACACATAACTGCGTTATTATCAAACGTCGCCCCGAGGTTATTTGATTTATTTGACGTACCTAAAATAAATATTCAGCTTTATTTAAAGTCATATATTAAAGCCTAGGGGCCGATGCTTATGTTTCCACAGTAGGATTTACAAAAATTTTATTAGAGGTGAGATAAACGGTGACTTTCAAGTAACCGGTATACCGGTGACAGTGACTTTAAGGTCACCGGTATTTTTAACAGCGACTTCAGACCCGGTGACTTTCATAAAAATCTCTACCTTTAGATGAAAATATTTTTAAGAGGAAAAACTACAGAGAATAGAATATAAATGACTTTATTGTAAATAATTGACAAATGGCGAAGTTGAAGCATGCTCCCTCACTTAACCACTAGGTATTTGGATTTTAAAATATTTTAGAGCGTGTTCTTACTGTTTGATGATTTAATCACTGCGTGTAACCCTTTTAAAATCATTTAAAATTTATATAAAAAATATATTTGCAAACCTTAATATTATCTAAAAAATCTTTTAAAAAAATATTCTTTAACAAATCAACTTTTCACACAAGTTCTCATAAAAACTAAACATTAAATATCACTAATCTATAAACACAACTTTCAAAAATAAAAATATACGGTGACAGTGAAATAAAAACCAAAAAGTAACTTGAATCCCAACGAAGACATATCCTATAATCCTCTCAAACCACGTCAATCCGTGGCATCACCCTGCAAGTTATGCAAATACCACCTCTGCAGAGCCCGGCGCCTCGATGAGAATCGAAAATCCAATCGCGCTGTTATCTGTACTCGCAGGTCGCTGTTTAGGTCGCTGGTCGCTGTTTAATATTCGCATTTCGACCAGTTACCAGTGACTTGATCTGATCGGTCGCCGGGTAAGCCCGATACTTGGAGCGGCGACCTGGGTGTAGTACGATAGGTCGCGGTCGCGGCAACCTGGGCAATTTGGTCACCGCTAATACCGGTGACCAGATAGGTCGCCGGGTAAGCCCGATACTTGGAGCGGCGACCTGGGTGTGGTACGATAGGTCGCGGTCGCGGCGACCTGGGCAATTTGGTCACCGCTAATACCGGTGACCAGATAGGTCGCCGGTATAAGTCACCGTTACAAAAATATCGCTCATCTCTAAATTTTATAATCATTGTAATTTCTTGCCCTTTTTTCGAATTAGGCTTTTTTTTCGTTCGCTGCCAGGGCCACTCCCGAAAGGACCTACAACTTAACGTGGATTCCGAACCACGATCCTCAGTCATGCGTCACCCCCCAGGGGTTATCAACCCTTGGGGTGGATTGGGCGATGATACATTTTACACTCTTGCCTGCATTCTTAAATCCACCTAATTTCGGACATACTTTTTTTTATTGTACGTATGCCCACTCCAGGGATCGAACCCGGGTCGCCGCGGTCGAATATCAGTAACTTACCTCTGAGCTACTGCCGCGGTTTATAATCATCTTTGCCACATTAAAATCAACACTCGTGTTGAAATTAGCATATTTAGAATTATGTTCCACTTAATATCTGGTTTCATAGTTTGTCAATAGGCTTTTCCTTTATTTGTAGTTCAACTTTATCATATTTGATACATCATAGTGTCATATATAGACATATATGAATATTCTATTTTATTCAAAATTCAATTTTATTATTTAAAAAGTTAATAGTAAATATACCTACTGACCCAATTATTTGTTATCAAAACATGCAGACTACAAGGATGCTATCTTAGCATATTGCCGAGCTTGCATTTTGTTACCAATCAATATCTGGGTTAAGTTTGTTGATACTGATTGGTATAAATAGCAGGCCGGTACTATGCAAAAGACACCACTCGGTCAACACCACTCGGTCAAGACCATTCAGGTCACCACCATCGGGTCGGGACCATTTGGGTCTCGACCATTCCGGCCGACACCATTTGGGTAGATACCAATCGGTCGACACCAGTTCGGTCAAGACCATTCAAGCCACGATCATTTGGTTAGAAACCCTTCAGGTCGATACCCGATTCCATACACGACTCGGTCCAGACAAGTAATATTGGGTCAGTAGCCGCGCAGAGTCCTGTTCCAATTATCAGCCCTTTGCCCCAGAGAGCTCGTCCCTAGTCAAATATGCTATTGTAAGTAAAACCTAATGTTATGTAACCGTTTTAACTGCCGTTCCATATTATATAATAAAGTAGGTTTTATGGAGACTTGTCGCCTTTAATTCTTCCCCACGTGACAATAGGAGGAACTAATCATGCATTGACTTCTAGATTAACCAGAATGAAAATTTTAAATTTAATTAAGGAATAGTAGATTCTGTAACGAGGTTGGAATGAAACTTTGATCCGAGTGGAAGATTCTGAACGCGAGCGTAGCGAGCATGAGGAACCACGAGTATCGAATTTTCATTCTAACCGAGTAGCAGATTATATTTTCTCCACGACCAAAAATACTATTCGCAATATTTGTAATTTCAGGTGGAGTATTATCCAGTTCCATATCTGATTCATCCAATTTTTCACTCATATTTTGACTTGCACTAAAATTTGTCTGCTGACATTGACAGTTTCAAAATTCATGGTAACCTATGTCGTTTAGATCAATTGCAGAATATTCATTCCGTATCTTGTTATGGAATGAAAATACACGCAAAACGCATAAGAAGCAAGTGTTTCAGAATAAATATTCCAACTCAAGAGCGAGAATTTTTACATTCAAATTATTAAAAATGATTTTGGAATTGTTGCATTCAGTAATGGTCTTGGAGAAAGATGCATTAAACATAAATTAAAAAAATTCACCCAACAAGGAAGATTTAAATTCAAAATAATTCTATAAATTATTTAATGTTTTTATCCTGATGGGATTCGAGCCTGTGACCTTGCGATCTGTAGGCTAGAGCTCTATTCTCTACGCTATCGGTACCAATAAGGATTTGTTGTTTAATACATGACACTTTCTTCGGATCGATTTGTTTTTTTTTGGTAATAGATTTTCCAGTATATATTTTTATAATTTCAGATGGCGTATTTTCGCACTCTAATTTTGAATCGCTCGACAAATACATGGTAAATAAGTTAAAACACTTTACAATTACTGCTTTCTAAAATGTGTCTTTTTAATATCAAATCAAATCAAATCAAATATAGCTTTATTGTCGTAAGATCTACTCATTGACAAAGCAAAGCAACTTATAAAATTATTACAACACTACAGTTAAACGAATTAAATAAATTAAAATCTAAAATACATTGACCAGTTAAACACCCCAAAACAAACAAGAGACCCACCCTTACAGCGATACCTCGAAAAATTCACTGATTGTATAGAAGGCTCTCTCGGTTAACAATTTTTTTAGGTCTCTCCGAAATTTTTTATGGCAAACAATTTTCCGTAAACTAAGGGGCAAATGATTAAACAATTTTTTGCTCTTATAGAGAGTTTTTTGTTAAGGCAGAAGAGGGGAATCGGCAGCGCTATAACGTGTGTTCTTCTTGTGGCAGTTGTCGAGGAAGTTTGTATTTCTGATTTATACTTCTTGTGCATAAGACATGCTGTTTCAAGAATATACTGAGAAGCCAAAGTCAATATTGTCATATATATTGTCATATATGGCATATCCTTTTTTCTTAAATTCCCTTTTTTCTTATTATTTAGAGTTAATATTAAATATACCTACTGACCCAATTATGTGTTATTAAAACAAGCAAACTACAAGGATGCTATCTTAGCATATTGCCGAGCTTGCATTTTATTACCAATCAATAACTGGGTTAAGTTTATTGATACTGATTGGTATAAATAGCAGGCCGGTACTATGCAAAAGATACCATTCGGGTCGGGACCATTCGGGTCTCGACCAGTTCGGTCAAGACCATTCAAGCCACGACCCTTTGGTTAGAAACCCTTCAGGTCGATACCCGATCGATATAAGATTCGGTCCAGAGCAGTAACATTGGGTCAGTAGCCGCGCAGAGTCCTGTTCCAATTATCAGCCCTTTGCCCTAGAGAGCTCGTCCCTAGCTAATAATGTTGTTGTAAGTAAAACCTAATTTTATGTAACCCTTTTAACTGCCGTTCCATATTATATAATAAAGTAGGTGTTATGGAGACTTGTCGCCTTTAATTCTTCCCAACGTGACAATATCCCCAAATTAATAAAGTGCGGTCGACAAGACGTTCGGCGACTCAACTGACAAATACACCGTATTGCTCTTTTTTGTAATATGAATACCGATCTGAAAAGGTATTGAGCGCACGATCCCCAGAAACAGAACCCATACCGAAAGTGACTCTCTATGAGGGCAAAGTATGCGTTCCTCGCACTAAAAACTCCCAACTCTCGCGATATAACCCTCAAAGCATAGCACCCACGAGCTGTTTTAATATTTAAATTCGCTATGTGATGTTCAAACCTCAATTTATCGTCAATATAAAGCCCCAGAAATTTGCTCATTGCTGAATTATTCACTCTTTGAGCTTCTGGTCCTATATTGTGAATGTGGCATTTAAAAGTGAGTAATAAATAGGGGTTGCCTGTCAAATTGGCACAATATGTTTAAATTAAATAGTGTGCCTTGATATTTCAACACTAGTGTTCAAATATTTTTTTTCAACACGCGTATGATATGCCTTTTTTCTCATTTTTATGAGTGGTCGTAGGAAAACAATTTTATTTGTACACACAAATCATAATTCAGATCTAGATAAACACAAGCTTTATATTTCAATATTTAAAGAACGACGGTTCAGTGCAAAAATGTGGCAACCGTTTCTGGAGACAAACTAATGTTTATCTCCATTTTCGATCGATTTCAGACACAAGATATTGTATTATTTTACGCAATAAAAGACGGCGCGCTCCGAAGTCACGTCGGTTCTTACGTAGCGAATGTCAAAGACACAAGGAAAACAGGTCAATGTTCTATTTTAGCGGATTCTTTCTTTCTCTTTTCTCTAAACTTTCTAGACAAATATGTTTCATAACAAAAACGGCTCCTACGATGTCGCCTCTGGATATAACCGTCAATTAGGTTTTGACGTGCCAATCGAAGGCCTACAAAAAAAGTCTAGTTGCGTGTCAACGCCCATATCTTGACAGGAAAAACTGTTGCTCGCAGCTGATCGATGGTCGTGTAATTTCCTCCCTATTTTATTTTTTGATAATATAAATTTTGATATGTAAGTTTTTTATATGGAAGTTTTGTTATGAATAAAGATTCTATATCTGGAAAAATCCAAGTTAAACGAAAATTGCGTGACATTAATCTTGTTTCGAAAGACTATCTGAAACTTTCATTATAAAACTTTCAATTTGTAATAGAGATTAGAAACCTTGTTGGAAATACATTACAACCTTTTAAATTAAAAAAACAAACAAATTTCATCTGACCTCACCCTTGTCAAGTGTCAGAAAACGACTCGTAAAATATACAACATGTAAATTTGGTTTCTTTATAATTGACCACTGTGATTGGATAGATTCATATCCGTTCAGTTAACCGGAATAGTCTACATTCCAATCACTTTAGTGTAAAGAAGGAAACACCTAATTTTCATGGGGAAGTAGAAAATAGTATATTACATAAAAAGTGATAAAAGTGATACTTTCCACATGAGGAAATTCTCCAAATTTTAGAATAATCACTTTCACACGAGTAATGTCCAGTATTTTTCCTACGACCACAAAGAATTATTAAAAAAGCCTTTGATTTTTGAAAAAAATATTTCAACAATGGTGTTGAAAAAAATATCAACACTAGTGGTAAAATTAGCATACTTAGGATTATGTTCCACGTAATATCTGGTTTCATAGTTTGTCAATAGGCATTTCCTTTATTTGTAGTTTAGCTTCATTTTTTCATATTTTATATATCATAGGAAGAACTAATCCTGGATTGACTTCTAGATTAACCAGAATGAAAAATTTTAAATTTAATCAAGAAAAGATGCATTAAACATAAATTTAAAAAATCCATCCAACAAGAAAGATTTTAATTCAAAATAATTCTATAACTTATTTAATGTTTTTATAAAAAAAAGTAATACTCCTGATGGGATTTGAATCTGTGACCTTGCGATCTGTAGGCTAGAGTTCTATTCTCTACGCTATCGGTACCAAAAAGGATTTGTTGTTTAATACATGACACTCTCTTCAGCGCGATTTGTTTTTTCTGGTAATAGATTTTCCAGTATATTATTAACATTTTTTATAATTTCAGATGGCGTATTTTCACACTAATTCTGAGGCACTCGACAAATACATGATGAATATGTTAAACACTTTACAATTACTGTTTTCTAAAATGTGTTCCTGTTAATAACAGCGGCGGCATCAGAGGGGGGCCAGGGTGGGGGTGGCCCACCCTGGTGCTCACCCATAATTGATGGATTCAGTTTTGTAATGGACCGGGGGGAAGGGGGATTTGGCTATGAAGCTTTGATCAGAAAAGAGTAGTGTGTGTCTGTTTGGACCTTGGACAAGAGGGAAGTTTTGCTTGCTCCTGCCTGTGGCGTGGAGAAAGCGGCGATCTTTTTTTTTTTAGAAGTCACTTTCCATATTTGGGTTGTGCCCACTTAAAAATCATCGGGCCCGCTTGTGCCCACCCATCCCAAAAATCCTAGCGTCGCCACTGGTTAATAAATAGGGCTTATCTGTCAAATTGGTACCATATGTTTAAATTAAATAGTGTGCCTTGATATTTCAACACTAGAGTTGAAATATTTTTTTCCTACGACCACCCATAAAAATGAGAAAAAAAAACACGTTTAAGCTTGGCTCGAAAGCGCCGAATATCACACGCGTGTTGAAAGAAAATATTTCAACTCTAGAGTTGAAATACAAGGCACACTATTTAATTTAAACATTATGTTGCCAATTTGACAGACCACACTTATTTATTAAAAAGAATAAATTTTAGGAAGCAGTTTATTGTCTAACTTATTTATCATGTATTTGTCGATTGATTTCGAATTAGAGTGTGAAAATACGCCATCTGAAATTATAAAAATATTAAGAATATACTGGAAAATCTATTACCAGTCAAAACAAGCCCCGCTGAAGAAAATGTCATATATTAAACGTAAAATTGTGTTGCCATAGCGTAGAGACTAGAGCTATGACCTACAGATCGAAAGGTCACAGGTTCAAATCCCATCAGGAGTATTTGACTTTTTTTTATAAAAACATTAAATAATTTATAGATATTTTATAAAAACATTAAATAATCTATAGATATAGGTATTTTGAATTGAAATCTTCCTTGTTGGATGAATTTTTAAAATTTAATCAAGAAAAGATGCATTAAATATAAATTTAAAAGATTCATCCAACAAGGAAGATTTCAATTCAAAATACTTAATTCTATAAATTGTTTAATGTTTTTATAAAAAAAAGTCAAATACTCCTGATGGGATTTGAACCTGTGACCTTTCGATCTGTAGGTCATAGCTCTAGTCTCTACGCTATGGCAATACATAAAAATTTTACGTTTAATATATGACATTTTCTTCAGCGGGGCTTGTTTTGACTGGTAATAGATTTTCTAGTATATTCTTAACTTTTTTATAATTTCAGATGGCGTATTTTCACACTCTAATTCGAAATCACTCGAAAAATACATGATAAATAAGTTAAACACTAAACTACTTTCTAAAATTTGTTCTTTTTAATAAATAGGGGTGGTCCGTCAAATTTGCATCATATATGTTTAAATTAATAGTGTGCCTTGTATTTCCACTCTAGAGTTGAAATATTTTTTTCACAAATCAAAGGTTTTTTTAATAATTCTTTGTGGTCGTAGGAAAAATAGTGTACATTACTCGTGTGAAAGTGATTATTATAAAACTCGGAGAATTTCCGCACTCGGCTGACGCCTCGTGCTAAATATCTCCTCGTTTGAAGTTCATGCGAACTTTGCTATTTCAAATGGAACACTCTGTATATTTTAGCATTTTTGATTACCTCATTAAAATCCAAATCACTTTTGTTAATATTAATCTATTTCTATCTTTAACCCTTTTTGAGATATGAATTATAAAATGATTTTTTTGTGTAAAAACGCTCCGAGAAGAAAGTTTAGTAACTCTGAAACTAATAAAGGTAAACATTTCAAATTTTGTAAGCTTTCAAGTAATACATAAATCTTTAGTTTAAATTACTTAGGTTTCACGTTTTTTATACATGGAGTTCTTAAAATTGTGCCAATGTTTTCATTTAAATAAATGTGCATAAGTTAATTTTTGCAAATGGAACACCCTATATTTTAGCTTACTAACGCGTAGAGAATTAAATTTCCTATCTAAATGCCTAATATGTTACAATCCACATTTTTAGTCGTTTTGGAATTATGAGCAATTTAAATAAAAAATCTTAAAATTTCTGTTTGTGTTAATGCGACATTATTTTTGAAAAGAAAACTTCGACTGGGATTTTCGTTTGACTTTGAAAATTACAAATAGCTAAACATAGGCGCTTAATAGCAAATGGTAACAAAGCTCAAAGTCAAACGAAAATACCAGTCGAAGCCTTCTTTTCAAAAATAATGTCGCATTAACACAAACAGAAATTTTAAGATTTTTTATTTAAATTGCTCATAATTCCAAAACGACTAGAAATGTGGATTGTAACATATTAGGCATTTAGATAGATATTTAATTCTCTACGCGTTAGTAAGCTAAAAAATAGGGTGTTCCATTTGCAAAAATTGACTTATGCACATTTATTAAAATGGAAACATTGGCACAATTTTAAGAACTCCCTGTATAAAAAACGTGAAACCCAAGTAATTTAAACGAAAGATCTATGTATTAGTTGAAAGCTAACAAAATTTTAAATGTTTACCTTTATTAGTTTCAGAGTTACTAAACTTTCTTCTCGGAGCGTTTTTACACAAAAAAATCCTTTTATAATTCATATCTCAAAAACGGTTAGAGATAGAAATAGATTAATATTTACAAAAGTTATTTAGATTTTAATAAGGTAATCAAAAATGCTAAAATATGCAGGGTGTTCCTTTTGAAATAGCAAAGTTGGCATTAACTTCCGGTATAACCGGAAGTAACAAAAACCTCAAAAGATAATGTTTTAAAGCTCAAAGCCAATTATGCCTACTATCAAATTTTTAGAAAGATAAGTTTACTCGTTTCCGAGGCCACTCAACGTGAATCACCCTGTATACTTGCCTGGCGCTAAGACTCCCCTCAGGACTACTACTACTATCATTTCAAAAGAATTAATTTAAAAACGTAATAAAAAAGTTTCGTGTAATGCTCTGTTAGCGTATTCATAGATTCCGTGACAGCGCGATATTAAATCTAGCTAGATCGATGAGGAGTTGAATTTTAATCAACATTGATTAAAACGTAACATTCTGATACCAAATGGAAAAAAAAACAATTTAAAATGTAAAATAGATAGGAAATTTGTTAATTTTACTAATACACAGGGTGAGTCAACGATAGAGTAAAGTTAATTTTCTCCTTTATCTTAAGAATTAGATAAAAATTCGAAATTCAAAAGTTGTAGAGGCCATTGAGGTGCACATTTTAAAATTATATTAAACTATACGGGATGGCCCAAAAAAAACGTGGCGAATATAACTTAGGTTTTTTTAAATTTAACACCCTATATATTGTATTATTTTCTAATTTCCCACTGAATTCTACGCTTATTTTGTATAAAATGTTATATATCTAAATTTAATAGTTTCTGAGATATTGACGTTTAAAATATGGCATTTTTAAACTTTGACATGTTGTAACATTGGAACGGTTCATCTTAGAGAAAAATTGTTTTCACCTTTCTACCTTAATTTTTTATTCCTTATCTAAAAGTTACAACTTCCGGTTTACCATGTTATACCAAAAAACCCGTTTTGAAGGTTTTAATATTTATTATACAGGGTGATTCCTAAGTTGATACTTCTTTTTTAGCTGTGTATAAAAACCATTAAAATAAACATTTTCAAATACTTTTTTTTAAATTTAAACATAGGCGAAAAGTAGCCTGCTATACTTTATATTCTTTATCTTATTAGTCATGCAATTTACGGGTTGGTGCTCAGTTATATGATAATCCGCTGCGGTGTGTTTTTCTAAAGCAAGTTAATTTTAAATTAGTGACCGTAAAAATGTTAAGATTTGAAAACAATGAACTAGTAGATATGGTGTTAATTTACGGTGAGTGTCGTCAAAGTGCGGCTGCTGCTTCGAGATTATACGCAGAACGCTTTCCCTTGCGGGCTAATTCTACACATAGAAGTGTTCTTAATGTTATTCAACGGGCAAGTTAGGCAGGACTGTATTTAATCCATAGTGTAATAAATAAGTACTTAATTTTTGAGTTTTTTGAAAAAGGTATTTAAAAATGTTGTTTATTTTAATACCTTCTATACACAGCTTAAAAAGAAGTATCAACTTAGGAATCACCCTGTATACACAATTAGAGATTTTTTTTGCATGTATCAAAACTAAATATTCCCTGAAGGATCTGTCAAAAGTGCTTAGACTGACTAATACTGGTGAACGGTATCATAGGTAAACCATCCGGGTCCATCTATAACAAATCGTTGATACTAGTATTTCCACTTGAAGCCTCAAGGCAAAATATAAGCTATAACATTTTAAAGTTCTATTTAATAGAACCTTCACAAAAATCGCCTTTTACCAATAAAAAAAATCGGTTATCTTGAACAAAAATGATGAGCAGACATAGCAAAAAAAATATAACATATTTCATAACCAAAAACACGAGAAGGTTAAACACCAGACATTTTTGTCTGCTACGGTATCAAAAGAATTTTAAAATTTTACCACCTTTCCCAGCAGTTTTATAATTTAAATTTTTCAAGTTATAAAATTACCTTTATAAAATTTTTGTAGAATCATAAACATGGAAATATTTCACCTATTCGCTTTAAATATACAATGGCAGATGAAAAATTCCTCGCGGATTTTGTATTATAAGCCCGTTATTATCTATTTCAGAAAGGTGTAGAGTAATAAAATGGGAAATTCCGTCCAGTTCAGCTCAATTTCGGTGTCGGCCATTAGCACAGATAAATTTTGTGCATTGAATTATTTATGATAACTAACCAAAGAAAAAAAATAAGACAATTTGATAAAGGAGGAACTATTAGCTAGGTATAACAAATTTACACAAACATCGTTTTATGAAATATGCCGTGAAAGATATAGCTGAAAAACATTGTAACTGTGCTGCGCACACGGCCATGTCATCGCGAAAGGATTTGTAGCAAGACACAACACGACATTCAAAATGAAAGACGTTAATCCACTGTTTGATCAAGCTATTAAGGAAGTAACACCAGAGAACTGGCGAAAAGAAGTCCATCAGGTCATTAAAGAAGAGTAGAAAATATGGGATCTTGACCACCTGATCGATCAGGCCGTTGACCCGTTAATTATAACGTCTAGAGGAGATGACAGTTTCTTAGATGACGAAGAATATTATGATTTTTTATAATTTAATTTCTGTAAAATGTATTTTGTATTTTTTTTTATAATGTTTTAAAAAATAAGTGTATCTAACTAACATTATGTATACAGGGTGATTCCTAAGTTGATACTTCTTTTTTAGCTGCGTATAGAAGGCATTAAAATAAACAACTTTTTCAAATACCATTTTTCAAAAAACTTAAAAATAGGCGAGATAGAAAAGTAACAAATCTAAATGCGGGCCTGGTCATAAAAACATAGACCGCTATAGTTTCTGTTGTTTTTCTTACATATCTCTTACTAGTATTAGTCATACGGGTAGTCTTGAGCAGTACGCTGTGTGTGTGCTACGTGAAAATGGTAAAATTTAAAAACAATAAACTAATAAATATGGTGTTAATTTACTCCTGTCGTAAAAGTGTCGATGTTCCTTCGAGATTATACGCAGAACGCTTTCCTTATCCTACACCGAGAAGTGTTCTTAATGTTATTCAACGGGCAAGTTAGGCAGAACCGTATGTAACCGTAATAAATGAATGTAAGTACTTTAGTTTTGAGTTTTTTGAAAAAAGGTATTTGAAAATGTTGTTTATTTTGATGCCTTCTATACGCAGCTAAAAAAGAAGTATCAACTTAGAAATCACCCTGTATATTTCAGAAAGGTGTAGAATAATAAAATGGGAAATTCCGTCCAGTTCGGGTCAATTTCGGTGTCGGCCGTAGGCGCACATTAGGAATCACCCTGTATAATGCACGCATTTGTCACTCCATTTTCAGTGTTTATGAATGGATAACAATAGGCAAAACCCATAAATTGACCCAAACCCGGGTGGTACTACCTGCACTTGATGAAAATAAAGAATTTTGCAATGTAATCAATGCCAAATTATGAAAGGGGCTTAAATATTCGTTGGGTCACTCTGTAGTCCCTTTGCATACCTAATGAGCTTTTATTACTCTACATCTTTCTGAAATAGACTATAGTTTTTTGTTTGAATCAAACACTTACATTTTCATATGAACAAATGTAATCACCTTTTTTTTAACTACATTGTAGGTATTATTACAGTATAGGGAGATCTTGTTCACCCAACACAAATTCACAGAAGGAGAATCTTGTTGACCAAATACAAATTCAGCCGTGACATGCTTAAAAACAAATGACATCGTACAATTATATCTCCTTACGTCAAGCGATAGTATAATTCACTTTGCCGCCTAGTTAATACCAAGAAGCAATAATAATCAATTATTCTTTCGGGCAAACCGCGGCGCGCTAGTACCTCGGGGTGAAATTGAAGCCTGCGAGTATTTGCAAGTAGGTAAAATTGATTACAAAATTTTGAAGATAAATCATATTTTATGCATTAGTTTAAAATTTAATATTTTTATCGTATCATTGAAGATTAAGTCATTTTTATATGATATCTTTATTAATAATTATTAACATCATAAACGTACTAAAACCTACATAACACCTTAGTTACTCATAATACATTAGTTACCATAATTTAATACGTTAGTTACGAAAGCATAATTCGTTAGATACCAAATAATATTAGAACTATTTTTCATGAACATGTAAAACAATATTTTGACAATTTTCAAATTTGATGGATACACCTTTGCCTTTAACGTCCACGATCTTAGGTATGCCCTCTAAGGACTGATTAATGACCGAGCAAGCACTCCTTTCGATTTCGTGCGGTTCCCCAGTGCTTAATCCACTGCCGGAAACATCGCCGATTTGAATCCAACATTTTTCTTCTTGATGAAACGTATTAAGGCGCCGTATTTGTCGATTTCCACTCTTTCCTTTAGTTCTAAAGTCGCTCGTAACATGGAATATTTCGGCCATAAGGATGAAGCAGAGTATTCCTCAGAGAGTTTTGCGAAATACGCCAGCAAGACCGTTTCTTCTGCACCTTGAACATGTACTTTGTTTCGCCACTCACAAAACTGCCGATATTCTTTTTCATAATGGATTTTAGATTTGTCCGGAAGCAAGTTCAACCTTATAATGTTGGCTGCAGCTAATATATCGTCAGGAATATCAAAATCTTGCATGATTTTAATGATGACTTTTTGAAATGCCAAAATAAAATGACATAAAACCCTGTTTTTATTTTCGCATCGCCGTTGTCAATGATACGATAAAGCTTTGAATACAACTCGATTATTAGCAATATAACACCGTCTCGGACATTGCGGGTGACTCGGCTGTTGCCTCGTCACCTAGTAATGCCCTGGACTATTATAAATCGCATAATAATCTCGTTATATTAATAGCTATAATATATTGTAAAAAGTAGCAAGAACAAAAATAAATTAACAAGCTACATAGCTTTCATAACAATATGTATCAGACCGTATTGTTAAATTAAGGCAAAATTGCGTATTTTGGGGCTTAATAAGAAAAAAACTGTAAATAAACAACACATTATGAGTATTTCAAAACATTCTTTCTTTACTATTACGGCTCTGGCAATTATTTTTAGGACTACTTAAATATTAAAATACATTACAGGAAGTTATGGTAATTAGGCCGTTTATTACTTCAATAAGATTTATCGTAACAACACTCCAGGAAGTAACTAAGTTTTTAAGGCATGAAAAAGAAGTGTTACCATATTTTATTAATATAACATAACAAGTCCTATGGAATTTGCCTTAGATCTAGACCTAAATACGGTAGAAGAGACAAAAATTAATTCTCCCGAGTGAAAAAAACTATCACTTTCATCACTTGTTATGCAATATACTTTTACGCAGATCGCGTAAAGACGACTATATTTTATCCGTTCTTTCAAAAATATTTCTGTAAACGAATAGCCGGAAAATTCCCTGCTGATTTTTGATAAGCTCGCGGTAAATTTTTGTGGATACGAAATTTAATATTTATTTACTTTGTTTTCGGCTTCGTTAGAGGCTTTATTTTATTTTATTATGTAGATTTTTTTGATAATGTTTATACAGAATAAAATGTCGGTTGTCGTAAAATGCAGGGAGATTAAAATTATAATAAAGATTTTTTCAAAAAATTGTTTTTGATTTTAAAAATATCTACTTAAATTTTTTTTTACATAACCTCTCTTTTTTATTATTTTAACATACATAAATATTCAAGCTATTCGACACGATATATTATAGCCAAATTATTTGCGTTAGATAAAAAAAATTCGGGATGTATAGGGGCTCTTTAGATGTACGTTTTAAATTATTTTCATAATGTACAGGTTGTCCCAAAAACATGAAATGCATCAAAGTTTAATTTTTTTTTTAATTTTATTTGTAATTTAAATGTATATTATTTCATTTTCGATTTCTACGATAAAAATAAAAGTAAGTTTCATTTGTGTTCACTATACTTAAACCTTATGGTTTTATAGAATATAGAATAAAGAAATAATCAGATACTATAGTTTATTTCAGAAAGGTGTAGAGTAATAAAATGGGAAATTTCATTCAGTTCGGCAAAATTTCGGTGTCGGCCATAGGCACAGGTAAATTTTGTGCATTAAATTATTTATGATAACTAACCAAAGAAAAAAAGAAGATAATTTGATAAAGAAGGAACTATTAGCTATAACTAATTTACACCAACATCGTTTTATAAAATATGCCGTGGAAGATATAGCTGAAAAACATAGTGTAACTGTGCTGCGCACACCGCCATATCATTGCGAACTAAATCCTATAGAACTTATATGGGCGCAAGTGAAAGGATTTGTAACAAGACACAATACGACATTCAAAATGAAAGACGTTTAGCTACTGTTTGATGAAGCCATTAAGAAAGTGACACCAGAGAACTGGCGAAAAGCAGTCAATCATGTCATTAAAGAAGTGGAGAAAATGTGGGATCTTGACCACCTTATCGATCTGACCGTCGACCCGTTAATTTTAACGTTAAAAGGAGATGACAGTTCCTCAGATGACGAGGAATATTATAATATTTAATAATTTAATTTCTGAATAATGTATTTTTTTTATGTTTAATAAAAAATATTATAATATTTATAATTTTATTAAATATTATATAATTTCTGTATAATGTATTTTGTATTTTGACACGTTGGCTCTGCGTGATTTTAAAATATTGCCTTTGTGCCGATAAATTAAATACGTTAAACTTAACTAATAAATTCACCAAACATTACTGATATTAGCCAGACATTATTGCCATCAAAACAAGTTTAATCAAAGTTTATTGAAAATCTGTGCTGTTTGATGTTAATTAATTTCTACTATCCGAATTTCCTGCACACATTAATGCACAAAATGAGTAGCCATATATTAAAACAATACATGATTGGCTGTATTTGACAAACAGAACCGGCGCGGCGGTTTAAAGTGAAGTTTGTAATTTTTTACGCATTAGTTATTATCACAAGCTACTGCATATAAATTCGTGATACAATTTTACAATGTAAAGTTTCATAACCGTACTAAAAATTTTAATACTGACTATAGTATATTTCAGAAAGGTGTAGAGTAATAAAAGCTCATTAGGTATGCAAAGGGACTACAGAGTGACTCAACGAATATTTAATATTTTCATAATTTGGCATTGATTTCATTGCAAATTGTTTTCTTTTCGTCGAGTGCAGGTAGTACCACCCGGGTTTGGGTCAATTTATGGGTTTTGTCCATTATGATCCATTCACAAACACTGAAAATGGCGTGAGAAAGGCGTGCATTATACAGGGTGATTTCTGATGTGCGCCTATGGCCGACACCGAAATTGGCCCGAACTGGACGGAATTTCCCATTTTAATATTCTACACCTTTCTGAAATATACAGGGTGATTTCATTACAAATTTTTTTCTTTTCATCGAGAGCAGGTAGTACCACCCGGGTTTGGGTCAATTTAGGGGTTTTGTCCATTGTGATCCATTCACAAACACTGAAAGGCGTGCATTATGTACATAGTATTAGGTACGCCTATTTTTTTATTAAACAATATAAAAAAATACAAAATACAAAAAATACATTATACAGAACCTAAATTATAAAAAATCATAATATTCTTCGTCATCTGAGGAACTGTCGTCTCCTCTTGACGTTATAATTAACAGGTACACGGTTTGAAAAACTTTTACTATAAAAATGGTTTAATCACAATCATCTCATTAAGTATATTAATTAAATTTTAATAATGAGTATCACCTCCTTTTGCCCTAATAACCTCTCTCATACGATTAGGCATAGATCTAATTAAGTTTGTTACAGTTTCGTGTGGGATGTTAAGCCGCTCTTCTTCCACTGCAACAATAAGCTCTGGGATAAAGGTTGGGTCATGAAGTCTAGCACGAATTCTTTGTTTTAGCTCATCCCATAAATGTTTGATCGGATTTAGGCCCGGACTATATGCTGGCCACTCCGTAACCCGAAAACCGACTTCAGTAATGTAAACTTGCATGAATAAAAATACATTCATCTCCAAAGTAGTCGATATAAGATACCACATGAAGTGCTAAAATCTCCTTAAACTTTCTCTTCCGCGAACACGGTCGTCCCTACGGATAAAAACAGGGTCGGTTCGTGCTCCCATAGAAATTGCACCTAGATCATGCAGGAACCATTTGTGTGAGAATAAATGCATGTATTTACATGAACCCAAATACAAAATGTAAAGAATACATGACTCTAAATGATATATCATACGATTATAATCGTATGTATTTTGCTACTTTATACCACAGGGTGTTTTGAAATTAATTAAAAAACAACATTTCGATTAACCTTGTATAATATGTCGAATAACCCATGTCAGTTAAAATTTGTAAAAGTTAAATTAAAACTGATAGTTGAACCTACAGTTCTTTAAAAAAATCTTTAAAATCGGACTAAAAATAAAAAAGTTATCAAGCCTACAACTTAATCTAAATTTTTCAAGGGCCGTTTTTTTGTGCACGGAAGTGCAGTTGCGTTACTTTCATAACAAAGTTAAAGTAAAAAGGGTGGAAGGGAGAGAGAGTTCCAATGTTTTTTACCCTCAGCCACAATATAGTTTTTTATTTGGTAAATATACGAAAAGTTATGTACGCTCTTATTGAAAGCACCACGATAAAAATAAATTTTAAATCTTTGGATCGAATTACAGCAAAAAGAACAATAGTCTCTTTGGTCGGCAGTATAAGAGGGACGCATTACACGCTGCGTTTGGTAAACTGGAGTTCTCATCATGGAAGACGTCGAGCGCGTTTAATAAACCTTTTGAAATGTCTCTTTCGACATTTTGCAAATATCCTGAAAGGTTCGTTTGACTCAAAAGCTAGAAAATTTGAGATGAGGTTTACAGTTGTACATTTCGCATATATCCGAGATTTATTTTTATTCGGACATATCAAAGAATTTACGTTTATCTATGTAAATCTAAAAGCAGATTTTGTGGCTCATTTCTGTGATGATTTTTAAGTGCTTTACTGTGTTCCAGCAGCGTTAAATCAAAGCTCGTAAAGCGATGCCGCAACAATCTATGCACACTTGGCAACCAACATCGGGTTATTCTGTGCTGGGTTTCTGGACACTCCAAAATAGATGGCAACGAGGCTGCCGATGCGCTCGCAAGAGAGGGCGCAGGCATGCCAGCTGATCTAGCAGACAATACAGTGAACAAACCACTGGGATTGGTCAAAGAGGAGATTGACTACACGGCCAAGCAGCTTGCACAGAACAGATGGACAGTGTTGACAACCTGTAGTACATCCAGGCAACTGTGGCCCACATTCGATAAAAAGAGAACCGCAGAGCTATTGAGACACAGTCGAAAAGACGTGAGAAATATTACTGCGGTTGTTACCGGACATTGCCTCTTCGGTAGACATGCCGAACGTATGCAAATACCCACTAACGACTTCTGCAGAAGTTGCAGAGATGAGGAAGAGGAAGAAAGTATTCAACATTTTTTGTGTGAATGCCCTGGCCTCGTAAGAAGGAGGTTCACTACTCTGGGTGAACCATCTTTCGATAGCCTGGAGGAACTAAGCAACTTACAATTTGGACGGCTGAGCAGATTTCTGAACAGTAGTGGCTGGTTTGAATGAGTTGCTAAAATCCTTTCGCGGTTACGTCGCACTAACCATTAGAGATCTGATGAAGGTGGGTTCTACGGAACACGTGTGGTATCACAACGGACCTAATCAAGACTACGTGAGACTGTTTGATCAGAACCCACTAACCTAACCTAACCTAAGTGCTTTACTGAGGCCGTCTATTTTCCAGTCGTTGTTTTCCAGTGTCGAATGTGAATTGACAATAGATAACTGTAATCAAAAGTTTAACTTCTTTTATATTCTCGATTTCTATGCGAATCCGAATGCCAAGGGCGGGACTATGTCGCAGAAAATACGTGTCAACAGTAAAAGTTACTACACAAAGCAAACTGGCTTTATTATAACCGATTGTAATAGTAGTTTTTCTACTCCCACACTTACACTTTACACTTAAGTGACGGAAAAGTAGGCTATTCCAGTTCCAGGCAAAATTTCATATTCATAGGATATGAAACTGACCAATCACAGTGTTCAATTACAAAGAAACCAAATTTACATGTTGTAAATTCGTGTTCTTACAGTTGACAGAAGTTAGGTTAACAATATGCTTCAAAAATATGCAAATCTGTCAGATGAAATTACTTGTTCTTTTTTAATTTAAATCAAAACATTTATTCCAAAGTCTATGTATGCACAATTTTTTCCTAAATAGTACACGAAATGGTGCGAAAATTGAAGGTACCATAACAAAATTAGTACCAAAATATATTTCTACCAAATTATTGTTATTTTCTGACCGAAAGATTTGCTTACAGACGCACTTTCTTATTTTAAAAATATCTTTATTTCCACTCATTTCTAGACAATTACTACAAGCTTTAATGCATAAAATGTACTACATACCTACCAAATGAACGTTTTTTTTACTAAACTTGGTTATTTTTTTCATATAAATAATATATTATTATTATAAATATTTGTACACCGGGATATTTTCTGATATATTTTGAACGAGGATCCAACTCCAATTGATCCTAAAACTTTTATTATACGCAACAAACATAGAAAATTATTTGGTAATTCTTCCTTTAATGGTGGAACATAAAGATATCCTGATAAAACAGACGAAATTATAAGATTTCTAGAAAATGGATGGTCCATATTGCGTTCGGAAGTTTTAAGATTATTTGTTATCTTAAAAACGGATAATATGTCGGTAAATTAATATTTGTAGGTGCAATTTTGTCACTTCTTATTAAAATACGATCAACTTCTCATCCTTATGTATTTCATTACTTCGCATAATATGAATTACATATTCTCGTGTTGTAGTCACAATTTTTCCAGATATAATTCACATTTCCTTCAGTGATGCAGCATTTTTTTAAATATGATTTTTTACTATAATCCACAGTTCTCTTTATATACGGTACCATTACAAATATTTTAAGAACTGTTGAATATAATTTGTTTAAGTTGGCATATTTAGAAAGGACGAAACCGTTGAAAATGAGAAAAAAAGCACGGTTAATTTGGCTGGAAAGCGCCTTATTATCCCACGCGTGTTGAAAAAAAATATTTCAACACTAGTGTATCAAAGCACACTATTTATATTAAGCATATGGTGCCAATTTGACAGACCACCCCTATTTATTAAAAATAACAAATTTTAGAAAGCAGTAATTATAAAGTGTTTAACTTACTCATCATGTATTTGTCGAGTGATTCAGAGAGTGCCATGTATTAAACAACAAATCTTTATCGGTAGCGATAGCGTAGAGAATAGAACTCTAGCCTACAGATCGCAAGGTCACAGGTTCAAATCCCATCAGGTGTATTTGACTTTTTTTTTATAAAAACATCAAATAATTTATAAAATAATTTTGAATTGAAATCTTCCTTGTTGGGTGGATTTTTTAAATTGGTTTTTAATGCATCTTTTCGTGATTAAATTTAAAATTTTTTATTCTGGTTAATCTAGAAGTCAATCCAGAAATAGTTCTTCCTGTGATATATAAAATATGAAAAAGTTGAACTACAAATAAAGAAAAAGTCAATTGACAAACTATGAAACCAGATATTAAGTGGAACATAATCCTAAGTATGCTAAGTTCAACACTAGTTTTGAAATATTTTTTTCACAAATCAAATGTTTTTTAATAATTCTTTGTGGTCGTAGAAAAATAGTGTACATTACTCGTGTAAAAGTGATTATTCTAAAACTCGGAGAATTTCCGCACTCGGCTGACGCCTCGTGCTAACTATCTCCTCGTTTGAAAATTATCTCTTTCATCACTTGTTATGTAATATAGGTACTATTACAGGGTTGGTTAGAAAAAAAAATAAAAACTTCTTTGTTTTCATTAAAACGCCCTGTATATCTATCGGGTTTCAATAGGATGGCGACCGCGCTTATTTTGGTTTATAAGTGCGTCAATTTTTGAACTAAATTTTTTCAAATCATTGGATAGGGAGGAGAGGAGAAATTAAATGGCCTGTTTGATCCCCAGACTTGACCCCTGTAGACTTGGCAATTATTTGTGGGGTGATGTAAAAAATCAGGGCTACAAAGATAATAATATTCCATATTGTACTTTTTGACGCCTTATATACATGCAATTCACCATTTATTCGAAATTTATAACTTTTTACTTAAGATAGGAAACATCTTTCTAGTTTAATAGAACCAAATATAATATTCTATAATATTATACTTCCGAAATATACATCCACTAAAATTCACCTCCGACCTCTCTGAAAGTTTAATAACCATGGCTGTAAAGCATCTTTAGCTTATCCGTTTTATCCACTTTTTTTGAATAACTTTTTCATATTAAGCTTGGCCTTTCGAAGAGTACCTTTTGTTTTATACCCTGTTTTTGCAGCTTAAAACTTTGCTTTAAATATCCAAACAGTGTAGGTACGTAATATTTTAGCTCTGATAAAACAAATATTGAGATAAACCCCATGTTAAATTTAATTTTAGGTAAACTGCTACCTAATTTATTTGTTGGAAAGTTATTTTGGTAAAATCATCATCCTTTGACATTGATATCTATAGGCATGTTATCAGACATGGGTCTAAAATGTCACAGTTTGGGGTGCTGCCAGGGATTTGCACATAAGAAATCTAATATTTTTTTACAGGAAAAAGGTATTCTTAGTTGGACACATTTTAATGTACCGTGTTCGAGATAAATCGACTTAAAAATTACCTTGCATTCCAAAAAAATAATTACTATATTATGGTCTATTTCTTTTCGATTGCGAGCGATGACAGAAACCCGTTTTACAATAAAAAAATGCAAGAATTTTCATTTTTGACAAGTTGAAAAAGTAAGGTTAGGGATTTACGTCATAACTGACATTTTGTTGTTTACAATTTATAGCGGTTAGAATTTTAAATTAACACTTGTTAAGGCCGCTTTACAGTTTGCAATTTTTTTTTCACGCAAGAAAAGATTGCCCGGGAGTATGCGCAGAACGAGGCTAATGATCAGCTGGCGCAATTTGTATTGCTTGCAAGAAATATAACTAGGACTGTATTTTTATTGCCATTGCAAGCGCAATTCTGAGGATTTTCTGGTGATTTATGAGACACCAAACTAAATATAAAAATCCCTGACATTTATTTATGTTTTTTCTAACCTATAGCGGGTACGTTTTGTTTTTGTTGGTTTGCTTTCATGTCCTGTAATGATGTTTGGTTAAAATGAATGCACAAAAAAGCGCCGGTAAGTCCTAACCAAATGTATTTTTATTTTAATGGTTGGCAAGTGGTACATCACCTACGATCTTGGCAAGTCATTGCACGCTAATATTAATTGCTGCAAGACAACTTGCGTGAAAGAAAAATTGCAAACTGTAAAGCGGCCTTTAAGAAGATGAATTTTTAGGTTATGTCACAATGTTTGGCGTTTGGCATGGCCTTCTATATTTTGTCGATAAATCGGGCATCCTTTCTGCTTCAACACAAAGTAGGCATAGGTTTACTATTTTATGTTGCAGAAAAACGTGAAATTAACCGATTTTATGTACAGAAAGTTAATAGATTGTTTGTTTCGTAATATAACTAGAGCTAAAAGTTATTTTTAATTGCTAAAAGGTTTATAATTAGCATATATTTGCTAGAAATCAATCGAACGGAAATTTCTTATTCTTCTTCTGTGATTTAAAAAAAAGACCTTTAATAAGTTGGCTATGCATTTATGTAGTGTAAATTGGTCCATGATTTAACCAATTAGGTGAATTTTTGTTCAATTTTTTTTTCTGTCATCGTTCGCAATCGAAAAGAAATAGACCATAGTTAAGTAATTTTATAAAAACCATATTTTGGAATGGTAAATCTTTTTAAACTATTGAAAAATGTGGTTGTGTGTTAAACATTCTTTTTAGTAATATTGTGAGGAACTATTTAGATGAGCGGTTCCTCAACCAGTGGATAGGTTGGGGTTGTTCATGCTTTTGACCACCACGATCCCCAGACCTAAATTCTTTAGACTTTTTCTTATGGGGATATCTTTAAAATCGTGTTTGGGTACTCCTGTTTATCAAGAGAAAAATAATTAGATATAATTATGTTTTACTGTAAGACAATAAGTAACAATCCAGTCATGCTTTTTGCTCATGCTTATATTGAGCACTTTCCATAATTAAAATTGCGTTTTTTTCTATTATTGCTTACTGTTATTCATAGTTTTATTCTTATTTTTTAAAGATTGTTAGAATACATGTACAGTGCATTTTGGTTTCAGTTTGTATGTTGAATTAAAATTTTATAATCTTTATTTCCTTATTTTTTTTTAAAGAGATAACGACAAATTTTAATAGCTAAAAAAATATTTACTATTGAAAAATATAATTTTTATAATAATAATTCGTGTTTCGTTGGCCACCATAATTGAATTATTTAGTTCTATGTTTTTACGTTTGATTTGGCTAGCTATCTTTTGCATTGAGTTGATTTCCACAGATGGCGTTACTAGGTTTTCATCACATTTTTATTTTAAAAAATGTCTTGAAAGGATATTCTCGCTGTACTGGGTGTTGCTTACGGTTTTTGGCTTTCTGATGAGTCCTTACAAGGACGAAACAGCCTATCATTGTCTGTGCCCCAGGGAACCCATTACCTTTGGCGTCCCTGTGTACTGTAATGCAAAAGATAGATGCACTACTTTGTCTGCTTGCCGCTAAAAACTTTCTTTCTAATAATAATTATCTTCAATAAGTACTGTTTTTTTAGCATGCATGTAACTTTTAAGTCGATTTATCTCGATAACGATACACTAAATTGTGTCTAACTAAGAATACCTTTTTCTTGTTAAAGACATTAGATTTCTTTAGTCCAGAATAGAAAAGTACAAAATTTAACGCCAAAAAAAGTCAGGTCTATTTTTATTCCACTCCTCCCTATTGACGCCATTTTTAAAATACCGACATTTTGGAGTTAACAGATGGACTTAGTACACAAAGCTTACCAAAACCTTAAGATTTCGTATTTGTATCTTTGACGGTTTCTAAAATATTTAGTGAAAACCATCATCAGAGTCCCCCCTTTAGGGGACTGTAGCTCGGTAATTAGGGGACATTGGAGAACATTTTATATGAAGTTCTAACCTTATTTTGATCCAATCACCCTAAATTATAATTATTGCCCATACATTTTAGGACATCCTGTCTAGGCCAACAGGTTTATTCACTGTTAGGTGACACTATATTTTTTATACAAAATTTGCCCTTTTTTAGGGGAACCTTTCATCTTATGCCCTTTTTTCCCCGCTTAAAATTTTGCTAAAAGATCGCAGAAAGTTTACGTATTTTAAATCTAATAAATCAAACACTGAGGTGAACCCCAGGTAAAATGTAATTTTCACTAAACGGCAACCTAATTTCTTTGATGTAAAGTTATCTGGTAAAATCCCCCTTCGATGTGGATATCTTTAGGGTTGTTATCAGACCGGGGACTATAATGTTACAGGGTGGAGTGGTCCGTAGAATTTCAACCATAAATTACTTTATCTACTTTCATTTAGTAATATGAATTTTACAGTTCTGTAAATCGTCTTGTAAGGGCATCTATTACAGCACTAGTGCTATACTAAATGACTTTACAGCACTAGTGCTGTAATGGAAAAAAACGGTTTTATTAAAATTTTGCTGTTAAATAAAACCACACTTTTTAGAGGAATGATTTATTTTCTTGACTGAAATCATAGTTCTCAACATTGAGTAGTGAGTCCATATTGTAGATGGTTTCTGGGAGCGTTGCTTTACGGAAAAATAACCCAAAAGGATTTTCTCAGACATCTTCTTTATTTTGTTAGCTTTGCACCAATCTTCAAATTTCTGATACTCCAACTCATACCGCGTATTGGATTTTGTCGGAACTAAACTTGAGATCGCTTCGTTTGCCGCTACTTCTATATCAGAGGGTAAACTTCCATCAGAATCGCTCATTTTGAAAAACGCTTTGTATATTTTTGAATTTGTTTGACAAAGTTTCGACAGTAACCATGCGAAACAGTAACTATGCGAAAGGTAACATAAAAAACTTGATTAGTAAACTTATTAGCAGGTGCATTTTTACAGGTGCATTTTTATTTTTTAAAATGCCTTTTGCCAAATATTTTTATTCATAGATGAAAGTAGATAAAATTTTGTACACTATTCTTGTTGTAAATTCATATTACTACCACTCGATGTTTTATTAAACTCGGCTGACGCCTCGTTTGACAACTGTAACGAAGTTACATAATTTTTACAGGGTTGTATACGTATCCGTTTTTAACTTTCTTATTTTTCGTCGCACGAAGTTCATTCTTGTTCGTAAATTATTCAAATTAATTGTACTGATTAATTTTCTAAAGTTTTCCGTCGCGAAATACCGGGAAATAGCTTTTCTTAGTTTTCCTTCACTCCCCACTGTTCATAGTACGGGTCGGCGCGGAACCGCCGTCGCCATCGGTACTTCTCGATGTCGCGCGCCGAGTAGAAGGGGACCATCCCGGCGGAGAGCCTTCCTTAGCGAGATCGTACCGTCTTACAATCAGAGTACCGCACTCTCAACTCGCGTCCGGTTGACTACTCCGACTAGCTCCCGACCATCGCCGAGACCGACCGACGATTAACAAACGGTAAGAAACATCATGTAGACTGTTAAAATTGTATACGAGCCGTCATTACACTTTCTGGTTCACCGACACATACATACAATACACTGTTCTCTCTCTGACACATATACCGGGATATAGTAAGTTACATTCTTTATGATTCTAATACATGAGACCAGGTTGCTTGGAAAACCATCGATCAGGTAGCTTTGTCTCGTTCTATTTCTGCACCGACTTTGTTTAACTATTATCCTATATGTATACGATACCGGACTGCTTGGAAAACCATCGATCAGGTAGTTCTGTTTCGTTCTAATCTATCCGACACATACATATTACACTGACACCGTTATACCTTTCTCTCTTCAACACATACAATGACCGGTATAATAATTATCCCATATACGATACCGGGCTGCTTGGAAAACCATCGATCAGGTAGCTCTGTCTCGTTCTAAATAATATACACCGTTCTATCTTTCTCTTTTCAAACGATCGGTATATTAATTGTTCCATTAATATACGATACCGGGCTGCTTGGAAAACCATCGATCAGGTAGCTCTGTCTCGTTTCATTTGTTTGATACACCGGGCAAAATCCAATAATGTATTATCTCCGTTCTCTCTCACACACACACGCATACCGACATACCTATCTCTGTCCCACACATACAACACTCACATTTACAATTTTCCTGCAAACACTGTTGAACCGCCAGAACGTGTAATTCCGCGAAAGTCATATACAAATACAAGTACCGCAAAGCCGGCCTACTATTTTAACCGCTACTAAACTACTAGTCGTTTCTATTCTCTTCTGGAACTTTTTACCGATACCACTCAACGTATTTCCGGCCGCATCTATCTTTGTAAGTAATTTAACCACGGGTTTCTTTTCCGATAGCTCAAGTAGGTCGCGTTCCGTTACTGATATCTGCAAGTCCGTTACTGTTCCGACCTTTACACTGATACCTGCCGATCATGTTTCCGTTTGCGCCTACGTACCGCTGCCGTAAAGCCAACCGCCGGACAGCTTGCAAACATAGAATCGCGAAATCATTTAATCACGCCGGAGCCGGAGTCATTTATTTCAGCCGCAAATAATTAATAAATAAAAGATACCTTGTCGCGTACCGCTGAACGTATACAATCCTCCTCTCTCTTTAACTGGTAAATTCATTTCATTTTAGAACCGCTAATAAATGGGGCATATTTTAATGTACAGTACTTTGAATATAAAATGTTTTAACACCGATTGTTTTATTATTCCTTCGCACCATGCATATGCAGTTGAACGCCTGGATTATTTTCTCCACTGTCTAAAAGCTACTCGAAGGTAACTGTGGGCCTCTTACCACATTAATCCAAGAGGTGGCGCCCGAGACTCCGTTGGAAAAGTACTTTTCGTCCTATAGTCGCATGCAGCAAATCACGCATAAGCGACGTGAGCAATAGATTAGCTAGATAGATAGATAGGAATTAATACGGACCATACAAAACGCCTTTACACAACTTTAATATTTTGGGTTGTAATATGAATCTTTACAACACTTATATCGTAAATAACTATTACAGGAGGAAAAAAAACTTATTTCTGTTATTTTGGATTAAAGTAAAGGTATTTGAAAATGTTTTTTATTTTAATCTAAATTAGTTCTATACACAGCTAAAACAGAAGTATTAACTTATGAATCACCCTGTATAATTAAGGCAGCTAGTGCAGCCACTTTATGTTTAAGGGACGGTTACTTTTATTAAATAAGGAAACCCGTGTTTAGTAACGTGTTCCGTTTACAGCAAATGACCTATTTTTGCGGCATCTTTTTATATTTAACCTTAACCTTAGATGAAATACAAACAGGAAAATCCGTGGTAAAATCTCATTTTGTAAAAGCGGTTGCGTAATCCATGCATCAAATGAGAAATCATCTCCAAACGTCCCTTTTTAGCGCTTACATGACGAGATTTTTACCAGCGCAAAAACCATTTAAATGTCACGAAGCAACAAATTTAAATGTGTTTTTTTATAAAATGATTTTAAAAGTTCCATTGTAGCAATTTTAAATTTATGAGGTTCATGTGATTTATCGAATAAGAGAATAACAATAGCAAAATGTGATTTAACGTTACTAGACGTTGGTCCTGCTTAAAGTCGGGTATAAAGTTGATGATGGTTGTGAAAAAACCAAACGTCGGATTAAAAATCTAATTACACCAGCTTATAGGGGAGAAAAAATGGTAGTGAAAATGTCAACTTTATTTTAACATATCTCTTCAAATAGAGTCAGAAAATAATAAATACGAAATCGCGAAAATTCGTTTTTGCCCAAATATTTTTGGAGGAATTTTTTAAATTTAAAAAACACAATGTTGCAGAATCTAGTAGGACGCAACGGAAAAAGACCTGTAGCAAATTTCCCTACAATTGTAGAAACTTTTTTTTATAATCTGGGGCGCGTATAGGGACTACAAATTGTTTAAAATAGTTACATTAAATTGAACCTTTTATTTCTATTCTATGTATTGGAAACTAAATCATTACAAATTGTTTACCTTTGCGGAGCAGTAAGGAGGCAATTATCCAGTAAACTGTATACTTTTTTTAAAACCAAGTTTAGAGAAAATATTTTTATACGAACGGTATAAAAAATGCAAAGAACTTTGTAGCCGTCGTTGATCGTGAAATACCTCCTATGTGGAAAATTATAAATTTGATCTACTTTCATTTAGTAATATGAATTTTACAGTTCTGTAAATCGTTTTGTAAGGGCATCTATTACAGCACTAGTGCTGTAATAGATGCCTTTACAGCACTAGTGCTGTAATGAAAAAAAAAAGAGGTTTTATTAAAATTTTGCTGTTAAATTAAACCAGTAGAGGGGGATGATATGTTCACCATCAATTCCTGCGGTCCCTTCTGCGCATGCCCAGGCAGTGCGCAGGCGCGTGTCATATGTCATACGTCATCTGTCATGTCACACTCTTGGGCGTGAGCTATTTGGGCATTAGCTACTTGGGCGTTAGCTACTTTGGCATTAGCTACTTGGGCGTTAGCTACTTGGGCAATAGTATTCATTATAGGCTCCGTGTTAAGGATGACGTCATATTATGTTTAGGAAAAGATGGCGGCTGTCACCTGTCAAATAAGATATGTCAAGGTCACCTGTGACTTGTCAAATGTTAAAATTAAAATCTAACACGTGGGTCGGGTTCAGGGTGACGTAATAAGTCGTTTAGAGAAAACCCGAACACGATCGGTTGTCTGGTTCGGAAGATATAGTATTTTGAGATTAGGGCTCTTATGGCTAAAGGTACAAAGCTGAAAGTTGGCAAACTGGTAAAAGATGAGTATGCCTATCGGCTAGAAAAGGAATTATTAAAAAATCCCAACTAATAACAGAGCTAGATGTATTAAACCATTAGGGCCTTAACATGATAAAGTCATGGAAAGCATTGGTAATGTTTATTTCTTAGTAGGAATATACCTCGTATATTAATTATATTTATATACCTCGTATAATACGGTATTGGTAATGCGCTCTTAAGATTGCGTCATCTTTATTTCCTAGCAGCATAATATTCGCCTCATACCAGGAATCAATTAACTATTATTTAGCGAAATAAAACACTCAAGTAATAAAATAATTATTTATTTAGCCATATTACATACAGAGTTTTAGTAATTCTATATAAATTAATTGCTAGCAATAAGAAGCAGGTTACAGCTATAAATACAATTAAACTATAATTGCTGGATGAGTCATCTAAATCCTCGGTTGATGTAAAGTTGTCACATTGGGGGAAAGTGGTGTTCTTGTATACGCTGATTAAAGTCTTCCAATCTGTCTCGCCAATAGTGTGATCTCGGAACAAGAGCTTAACCTTATAGCGAAACAGTTCGTTAGCTGCTGATGGGACTGTTATGTAAGAGGCAGGAGTAATTTTCTTATCAATCATCTCAAAAGGCATCTTTAACCATGTATTATTAGATGGAAAGTCATTGGTTTCAATCATTACTGACACGTTCCGAACGTTAAAAGGAGTGTATACGTAAAACACATTTTGCACCAGCGCCACCAGGAGTACATATGACGAACTTAACGCAGCCATGGTTGGAATATAAATGAGTTAAATTTTCTTCTTAAAGATACTTATAGCTTCATAACTATTAAACAGACCCGTTATAAATATTATCAGTAAAACTATTAAGTAAAAACCACTTCGTTTATAGCAGGATGGTTCTAGTTTTTGCATCTTTTTCTCTTTAACAGGCCTGGACGGTTTATTTGCTTTAAGTTGTCTGCACTTCCATAACGTCTTTGCCAATTTACAGTGTTTAGCGTACTTGTAATGATCTGCTAGAGGATCGTCTCCTTCTTTCCAATTATCAAATTCGCAGTGGCAAAAAGCACATTTAACCACATCAGAATGTTGTGTAAAATAAAAACCTGCATATGCTAGGGCTTCTGGATTAACTTTATTGCGCCACCCAGTAAATGTGATTAATCTGTCTTCAAAATTTCGAATCAGCCCAAGGCCATC
Organism: Polydrusus cervinus; assembly: GCA_935413205.1. Lineage (NCBI taxonomy): Eukaryota > Metazoa > Arthropoda > Insecta > Coleoptera > Curculionidae > Polydrusus > Polydrusus cervinus. The sequence goes on along the minus strand of OW284519.1, from coordinate 13,728,271 downwards.
ATCACCGCAATCTAGACGATCTACACTATCCATTAGGTACATGTTTCTATCTAGAGAGTTGTAACTATACTAAGAAATAAAACATGAAATTGTTTATTTATTCATTTATTAAACATCAGTACACATATATATTTTATCAAAATCATCCATCACCTTCTGCGGATTATAATGCAATAACTCTAAAATATAATAATTCTGTTCAGACATGTTTAAATTACAAATACTTTTAACAACATCAATAATGGTGTTATCTATATTAACATAATAACAAGCATATCTCAATAAATCATCATAAGCGGTTCTAAAGTCTAAGTTTTTTACTAATTCTAACCTATAATTAACTAAATGTTTAATACATAAAATATCATGCATGTCTTTACAGCAAAAACATAATGTAACATTATCACATTTAATATTAATTATTTTTTCTCCCAACAGAACTGCTGTGGACATGGTAAAATTTTCAGTTTCAGATACGGAGGTTGCTACGGTTTCGCCGGATCCATTATCTTCAAGCATCTTGGAAGCCATTTTGAGAAATTCATACCAGTCAAAGTTAGCCAGAGAGATTGAAACTTGTTCTTCAGGTAGATTTAAAAGTGTATTTGTTAACTTTACACTTGGCAGCATTCCTCTGGCGACACTGAGGCCTACCACTACCTTGAAATGGCCAGCAGGATAACACACTTCATTTAAAAACTTCTTTTCACTTCTAATTTCTTCCTTGCTTCTTAAAATCATACTATCGAGATACTTCCAATACGGCGTCGAACTTCGAGAGGTATCATCATCATCTTCAACCATTTCACTAAAGTCTGCAGAGTAGTCGGAAAGACAACTATCGTCAAACATGATTGGAATTAAACTGGGTTTGACAAACATAAAGCTGTTTATATTATACCCCCCACTGCTCGATTGAATTTATTTATGTTGAGTTCTAGAAACAGTAGCTTAGACAAGGCCCAACCGCTACCCACCTCCCTAAATTCTGAAGCTTTGGTTAATAAAATATTTTGATAAAGAGTATAAAAATCTTCCAAATTAGTGTGTTGATCAATAACACAATACTTGGAGTTAAAAGATTTGGTTTCCTGTTCTTTTGTTGAACTCAACAGATAACGGCCATATAGCTCCATATTGACTTTTATTTTTTGATTTGAATTCAAAACCTGTTTTAACAATGAAATAATTTTATCTTTCAATGATTCTAAATAAAGCTTGACATCGGTCGAGTGTGAATCACCGGATACATGATAAGTAACAAGCCGGTTCTTAAAAGCTGTTTGAACAAGTTTTACATCAGAGTCAAAGCCCACACAACAATTCTGTTTGTGTTTTGTCGTACGATTATGGCTGCTAAGCGATACGACTTCGCTGCTGCAGACGTAACAAAACGGCATAATGTTCTCAAATGATGAGATTGCACAAGAGACGTTGTTTTTATTCAAATGTTTGATTAAGCAATTCTGGGGTACCGTAATTAGGTGATGAATTTGTATTTTTAACATCAAGCACAATACTCCATTCTCCATCGATGCTTTCAAATAGTTTAATACATCCATGTAAATGTGGAATCATGCCCTCGACTTCTATAATTTTCTGTGTTGTAATTTCTACAGTTTGAAATTGGGTTGGGAGGATATTAGACTGTAATAATTGTGTTTGTAGCCATGTACCCAGCGGTTTTAGCATACTAAGCATATCCCAGTATCCATGAAATGTCAGATTATAAAAACATTTTTCTCGGAAATGAACGTCCTCGTAATCACTATATTTGATACGCCTATCAACAAATAACGACTTGTGCAATAGACAGATGCTACAGTTGGAGGATGGTGCATCACACAGATCTCGTCTTTCTTTTGCATAAGCTTGACTTGCTAATAGAGAAGCATTGTTAGCCCATATGGGTAAATATTTGTGCTCAAGTAAATAGTACAAGTGGAGCCCTTCCAACTTTGCCGTATTATCTCCAGGTATTTCCGTTATACAAATGGATAAAATTCCTCCAATATATGATTCTTCAAACTTCCAAGTACAGACAACATCAGAAATATAAACTTTTACATCGGTATTTTGCAAATAATTTAAGATTTTTTTAAATTTAGGATGTACTGCTAGATACAACACTTTTTTTCGTCTTGATGCATCTTTTATTCGAAGTGATAGGTAAGCAGCAAAAATTATTTCAATGTACAGAGTATCGTGTAATAACTCATCTCGTTTATAACGACGACCATACATGAAGAGATAAGTGGGTATAGATGTGGTTTGACTATCATCATTATTCTCTTCTAATGAAAATTGAAGTGGTCCTTGAAAACACTTGAGTAATTGATCTTTTTTTGTATGATGTTTAAGCTTTCTGTTCAACCATGGTTTCACCAATTTCACCTTGCTGATAAAGTGTAGAAACGCAGGAAGAAACGTTGATGCTTCATTTAACCTCTCACAATTTATAACTTGGACCCAATCTATGTAGTTATCAAACTTTTTCAACAGCACAACAGATACATCTGTTGCAAGAGCTTCTGCGGTGATGGTACTCATTACCGCCTCCGATGAGAGAACAAACCCACGCTTTTTAGTCACTTTAGACGACATACTATGCTTGTTGATTTGTAACTGAAGAAACAACCGAGGGAAAAACGGTATTTATAGATATATTTAACCAATCAGTAACGAGAACAAACAAACCTGTTGAAACCTGTTTATTCTAAAAACACGTGACATGAATAAATTTAAACCACATCCTTGGACATATCAACCCAACTGTTGTGAGATTTATCAAAACCAAGCCATTTGACATACATTTTCTTGCCTTTTTTGCGTAAAATTTGTTCTATAAGAAACACATCAGGTTGTTTCGTCTTTTGCAATTCGTATTCGTAGAAACCACCACTTATAGGGTGCCCTTGCATATCTTCTATTAAATACGTCGTTGGATTGGTAATCTGTACTTTGATAATTTTAAACAGCTCAGTAGTCCAGTTAGGTACATATCCTTTTTCAAAAACATGCTTAGCTTTACTTATACGAACAACATCACCGACTTTAAATTTCTGTTTCCCTACAACCTTGAGATTATTATAAACAGAATTTAATAATTCTGACTCATTGTTTTTACCCACATCTTTAGGCTTCATACCAATAGTGCGATGCTTTGTATTATTATAAGTATCTGTAACTTGTTCCAACAAGTCGATCCATTTATGATTGCCATTCAAGGTAAACAACTTAAACAACTTTTCCTTTATTGTTCGAATTACACGTTCGGCAATGGAAGCCTTTAAAATGCTAAAGGTGCTATAATGATGTATATTATGTTTCTTCAAAAGATTCTGAAAATTAGAGTTGTAATATTCTTTCCCATTATCGGTGACTAATTTTTTCGGTATTCTCTTTGAATGTTTAAGTATATGTTCCATAGCAGTAGTTACCTCCTGAGCAGTTTTGGACTTGAGAGGGCGTGTCCACAAAAATTTCGAAAAACAGTCAATTACAACCAATATGTACTTAAATCCGCGGTTCTCTCGAGCATACTGATCGAGTTGAGCAAGATCGGATGCAAAAGTATCATCTAATCCATACTGTAGAAATCTACGACGTTTAAATTTAGTTCTAGCTGGCCTATGTAACTCATTAACAACCTGCTCCCTCGCTTTGGTAATGCTCTTCGCCATTTTTTCAAACATAATAAATAATTTTTACAGAACAGGTATATTTATAGGATTACTTTAACAAATCAATGCGCTTGTCCAAATTCAATACATTATTTTTTAATAGTTTTCACATCTTTGCCAATGAGATTAATAGCATTATTAACGGCAGTATCTACATAGTTCTTAAAACCAATGTCAAGTTTATCAAGCCAGTAAGCCATACCCTCGCCCACTTGCTTCCTTATATTAACATCAAACTCGTCAAGCTTCTGCGTGATATAATCATTAGCAGCTAGCTGTATTTTCGCTGAAAGTGAAACCACCAAATCATCTACAAATTTTTTATTTACAGCATCAGAGGCATCTGTTGGCGATTTAACGTTACAAAGTCGATGATCTGAAAAATTATAATCGCCATCCCCAGTAACAGCAATTAGGTTTGGTGCTTGTAGCACTCGAATCATTTTTTGCTGAGATGAGGAGGGTAACGAACGTCCGAACTTATTCATGTCTAGTACTATAATGACGTTGAATAAATAAACCGCTGTATTAATAAAATTCAATTACTCCAAGTCGTTCCAATTCGTGTAATATACTAAAGATTTCGTTTCTGTTATTATTATTGCCAACTACCTCAGAAGCTTCCAACTTTTTCAATCTTTCAATCAACTCGTTCACATCGTCGTAGTATACAAACTCCTTAGGTTTTTCATTATATTGCATTAGAGATGATCCCGATTTATTTCCTCTCTCCGATTTGGATCTTGTGTGTATTTGCCTGGTTGTAATATTGGGCGAAGGCAACTTAGATGTTGATGACAAGAGCGGTCTAACAATAGATGTATATTTATTAGATCTATTACCCTTTAGCTGACCAGTTTGTTTCATGTATAGTCCGGTGCGTTTAAGAATATCCCCATATTCTTGTTCATCAGCTTTAGTGTGAAATTTGGGATCTTTTAAAAACAACAAGTCATATAAGCCCAGAGTTCCTTTATACTTGATGCTACCTACTTGAATAGTTCCATCTGCTAAAAAGTTTACAGGCTCTGATCCTATTTGCCAAGAATCATTTTCAACATTGTATTTTATTCCCTTTGCATCTATTTCAGGAGAGTCATGCCAATATTTCTCTACATATTCACGAGTGATCTCCGGGTATTGCTCGATAAACTTATGAAACACTTCCGAATTTCGAAGAGAAGTTTCAAAAGCATCTTTCATACTTTGCAACGATGCTTCTGCAGGGTCTTGAAAGGCTTCTTCAAACACATCATCAGAATGATCAACATCACCATACTGTGCTTCATCAGTTAGAAATTGCACTTGTGGTTTTAGTTCGATTTTTTTCAAGGGGGGAGGTTTGACATCATCAGAAGTTTCGATTTTTATTTTACGTTTTGTAGAGTTTTTCTTATCAATCGAAGCTTCAACCAGTTTATTTAATGGGTTTGTAATGGGCGTTAAGAATCTATTAAGCGAATCATCCTCCTCACCACGTTCCAACTTTAGCGCTAAATATTTCTTTCGTATGGTATTACCCGCCTGAATAATTCTTCGCTTAACATCCTTATCGAGATTTTTCAAATAAGAAGCCATAATTGCCAAACAGCTAAAAACGCCGATAAAAACAGCTAAAACAGCCCCTGTTTAAAAACAGCCCTGTTTAAAAAACAGCTAAAACAGCCCTGTTTAAAAACAGCTAAAACAGCCCTGTTTAAAAACAGCTAAAACAGCCCTGTTTAAAAACAGCCCTGTTTAAAAAACAGCTAAAACAGCCCTGTTTAAAAACAGCTAAAACAGCCCTGTTTAAAAACAGCTAAAACAACCCTGTTTAAAAACAGCTAAACAGCTATGTTGTGTTATTGATTCGATTTGTTAAGACACGTCTATACTCAATGACGTCATGTGTTGGACTGATGTGTTATGACTTAGGGTAATAAATAAGTATCAAACTTGCTACGATACCGTCCCTTATTAATATCATTATCTTTAACAATAACTAAAAATCCATACCTATCTTTCCAACATTCCGAACATACACGCTTAAAAGTATCAAAGGACATGTCTGTATTTACATGATCATCGTAGATATGTTTCAGGTTTAAATCATCCTGTTTGAATAATATCAGTACATTAGCATTGTCACGAACCAGCTGTTTCGGAATCTTGGAGTATGTTTGAGAGAGGTAGAATGAATCGATATCATTATGACGCCCCATACAGAAATAATTACGTATTTTATCTTGCTTCTCGCAGGCTACATCGTCAAATATAAACACAGAATGAGGCAGGGCACTGGAAGGATCTAGAACATCATCATTATCGCTATAGCCGAAATATCTAAGACGTGAATGCTGTAAGGCCTTTCGCAGAAATTCGTACTTGTCTTGTTGCAGTGATTTGGAATACACATATACATGCTCAAATCTTAAGCCGTTTTCATCAATTAATAAACTTATCATTACAGCGGTCTTGCCACAATTACTTGAGCCACATATTAAAGCTCTTATGGTGGACGGTAGAAGCCGGCCATGTTTCCTATTTTTCGATTTTTTCTGCATATCAAAATTATGTACTTTAATACTAATGTTCTGTTTCTCTTTCCGCATCTCTATAAGTATAAGTCTACACTCTTCAATGGCTTCATTACTAATGCAAACGTCACAGGGTGCAGGTGTGTTAAATAGCGTTATAAGCACATTACCAGTAGAACTCCACCTGCCTGGCTATTCATATTGTGGTCCTGGTACAAAGCTTCAAAAACGATTAGCTCGAGGAGATCGACCAAAGAATAAATTGGATAGTTATTGCCGCGATCACGACATTGAATACTCAAAGTCCACCGACTTGGAACACAGGCATAAAGCAGATAAAGTACTAGAAAACAAAGCTTGGGAACGTGTCAAGGCCAAGGATTCTAGTTTAGGTGAAAAGACATCAGCTTGGCTAGTAACAAACACCATGAAGGTCAAACGCAAGTTAGGTGCTGGCAGCAAGAAGACAAAGAGATCTGTATGCTTGTCTTCGGTTGTAAGACAGATTAAGAAACAACTTAAACATTCAGGTTCGGGGAATGTTGGTAGAAAGAAGACTTTAAGTAACTTACTAAAGGCAGCACGAGTAACAGTGAAGAAAATTGGCGGCTCCAAAAGAATCAAGGTTCCTCGAGTAATTCCACTACCAAAACAAGGTGGTATTCTACCACTTATTCCGATATTTGCTGGACTTAGCGCGCTCGGGGCATTAAGTGGTGGAGCTGCTGGTATTGCCAAGGCAGTTAATGATGCTCAGAGTGCCAAAGACAAACTAAAAGAATCACAACGACACAACGAGACAATGGAGGCTATTGCATTGGGGAAGAAGGGCAGTGGCTTGTATTTGAAAAAACACAAGACAGGCTATGGTTTGTTTTTACGTAAAATGCTAAAAAACTACCAATAAAGCTACCTGAACGTCCTTTGACCGATCAAGATATTAGATTATATGCGACTCGCTTAAAGATACCTAATTTTCGAGGTGTATTTATGCGAGATACATTACCGAATGCACCCCGAAAAACAGAGTGTGGTGTTGTTAATTTGGATCGAAATACAGGAGACGGTACACATTGGGTAGCTTATAAGAAGAATGGTGATAAAGTTGTTTATTTCGATAGTTTTGGCAACTTGAAACCACCAAAAGAATTTGTCAAATATATGAAAAAAACTAAAATTTATTTCAACTATGACCAATATCAGGATTATAAAACATCAAATTGCGGCCACTTGGCATTATCATTTCTCTATCATAATAAAACTTTATAAAATACAGTAATGTTATTGTCTCGCATCAGTCATGTCTCAAACGTTCACGTTAAAGGGTCGTACTAGTCGGCTTGAATCTTATTTTGTACCTCCAATAGAACTAGATTCGAGATACGATTACTCTTTAGCATTGATTTCGCTAAATACTTGGAATACAATCCCAAATATTGAAGAAGGTCGTAACAAGTTTTATTACAAAGTTAATAAACAAGAAGAACGAGTAGTGGAAATACCAACTGGATCCTACGAGTTGGAAGATATTGAACAATTTTTGCAGCAACATCTCGCTGATTCTAAGGCAACTGCTCCAGAGCGGAACCTTATTATATCACTCAAACCCAACAACAATACGCTACGGTGTGAGTTGAAGAGCGTATACCACATAAACTTTGAACCAAAGGATAGCATTGCAAAGTTATTGGGATTCTCACCACAAGTTCTAACAGCTGGTCAGCTGTATGAATCAGATCTACCAGTTGAAATTATACAAGTTGCTACCATCAGAGTAGAGTGTAACATTATTTCCGGTTCGTACTATACAAATAATCCATCACACACTCTCTACGAATTTTCACCAACAGTAGATCCTGGTTATAGCATAAATATAGAACCAAGAAACTTAATTTATTTACCAGTGAACCAGAGGAGAATATATAACATTACGTTATCTTTACTGGATCAAGAATCAAACCCAGTTAATTTTAGAGGTGAAGAAGTTGTAATCAGATTAGAACTTAGACGAGATGGGGTTAGTGTTTAATAGTAAACGTTATTTAAACACCAACGCATCAGCTGATCAATCAGTCTGCAGTCAGAAGTCAAAGGGATCACTCACGTTTTCAAATATAGCTTATTTACAGTCTATAGGCCCACACTATCGCTATCATGTCAGAAAAACTTCAAATATTTAATCAAGTTAAGAGTGATGAGTCGGTCATTCGCGAAGAATGGCATACTTATCACCCATTCACCACCTCATTTAATAATAATGATGAAATTGAGATTGTTATTAATCAACAAGATGTGTTTTTGGATATGAGCGAAGCTCAACTCTACATAGAGGGAACATTTAAGGAGGAAACAACAGCTGGTAAAACTGGTGATTGTAACCTAACCAACAATGCTGGAGCATTTTTGTTTGACAACATATCATATGAAGTGAATGGTAAAGAAATTGAAAAGATTCGAGATCCTGGAATAGTTTGTACAGTTAAGAATTTGCTGTGCCTAAACGATCAAGAGAGCCGCGCATTAGATATTGCTGGTTGGAACTGGCCTAGTGTAGCAATCAAGACCTTGGACGAAACCTCCAAAGAGTTTAATTTTCGCATTCCCCTTTCTATGCTGTTTGGAGTGTTTGCCGATTATAAGAATGTTTTAATGGGCAAACAAAAAATTAAACTGGTTCGAGCCAGACATGATGACAACTGCTACAAGTCCAGTGGAGATAAGAAGGCTGAAATTAAATTAAAAACTGTCGAGTTAAAAGTTAAACACATCTATCCTAGCGATGCAGTTAAATTACGTCTTTTGGATGAAATTGCAAAGAACAAATCGATATTTATTCCGTTTAGAAACTGGGAGATACATGAGCTTCCTGCTCTACGAACAACAAAGAGAGATATTTGGACTGTTAAGACCATGTCTGAGAGAGCAAGATATGTTATTGTATTTTTTATGAAGAAACGTAAAGACAGCTATAAAGCCGATTGCACTTATTTTGACAATTTAAAGGTGACTGATGTCAAGTTGCATCTTAATTCAGAGGTTTATCCCTACGAAGCGTTAAACTTAAACTTTGAAAACCGCCAATTTACCGAGGCTTATCAGATGTATACGGATTTTCAAAAAACATATTTAGGAAAACAGCAGAGTGAACCACTTTTAGACTTTACTACTTTTGCAAGCAGAGCCCTATTTGTTATTGATTGCACAAAGCAAAATGAGTCCATCAAGAGCAACACCATTGATGTCAAGTTGGAATTTCAAAGTTCTGAAAACTTTTCTGCGGATTCACGAGCCTTTTGTATTATTGTGCATGATCGTGTTCTTGAGTATCAGGCTTTAACTGGACAAGTACGAGACATGTTGTAGTCAGTTGTTCTTTAGTCCCAGCAAGATGAAGGTGGTTATAGTAGATGTTCAAGGATTTTGCATCCCAGACTTTTGCGCCAAGGAGCTGGCTATTTATGATGGGAAGCAAATGAAGAGTTATCTGTTTAAACCAGCTAAGCCGTTTTGCATGTTGCCAGAGGATTGTCAAAAACAAGCATTATTTTTATATGGGAATCATCATGGTCTCTACTACAATTATGGAGAAACCGACTACAGCCAACTTTATACAATTATTCGCAACGACCTGGGAGATGCGGACATTATTTATCTCAAGGGACATGTTAAAGAGGCATTTTTAACAAAGACATTTTTAGATATAGAACATAATTTACCATATATTATTAATTTAGAATTTATTAAAGATAGTGTTAACGTACCCAAATTATCTAGAGGTATTACTGATTGTCCTTATCATAGTTTAGATGTATGTAGCTGTAGTATTAAGAATGCTTATATTTTGTATGACTATATTTATAATTTTTTACCTAAATAAAGATTAAAAATGTATGCATTGTTTTTTATTTATATTAATAAGAGTTCTATGAGAATTTAGTCATTTAATGTCCAGCTCATGGCCAAGACAGTCGATCTTAGAGTTAAACTCCAAGAACATCTGCGAAAAATACGTAGGCTGAAAAAAGATATCAAGTGTTACGAAGATCATAAATATTTGGTTAGACAGTTGTTAAAACTTAACCTCTAATACTTATCAATGGCGGCCTCCTCTTCATCATCCGCTTGGGATAAAGTGTTTGAATCTTCGTCTCGATGTCAGCAGGATAATGATGATATTGTACGCAAGATCAAGCCAAGCAGAGTTTATGAAATTGATGATTACATAACAATTATATTTAACACTACAGAAAAAGAGCGTAAACAAGTAATCATAGACACTATTGGATATGGCAAGATTTATTTTTCTAGTGATGAATTTGAAGAATTCATAAGTACGTTTGATTGTTTCAACACCCACTGGGTTGACATCTTTATGATTATTGGACAGTACACTTTGGTGTTTCATCGTAATGACGAAAAGCGAAGCCTCAAGTTTGAAGATGCCATGACAGACAAATATTTGTTTCGATGGACTGACAAGCTAATTCGTTTATTTGCAAGACATATACCTACATTGTTTAAACTAAACATTGAATATTATACTGTTGTAAAATAAATGTTAAAAATTTGCATCTGTTTTTTTCCTTAGTAGGGAAGAGGGAGAGGGGGTAAAATAAGACAAAAAATTTGAATACAAAGAAATCCTGTGTTTATTTGCATATATGATACACATTTTAATACAAAAAATTAACATTTTCATCTATGTATATAATAAGTAATAATACAATAAATATTAATACAATAAATAATAATAAATAATAATAATAATAATAATAATAATAATAATAATAATAATACAATAAATAAACAAATTAAATAATAATAATAATATAATAAATACCTAGCCTAATATCACAACCCTCTAAAACCATCAGCTATCCAAGAAGATTGAAACAAAGATAGCTATGGTCAGTCTTAGCTTATGGAATTTCCGATGATTCCTTATACAATACTATATCTCTATGACCCCAAGCAAGCGTGTGCTCGAAACCGGGTATAATGAAGCGCTTATCGTCCGCGTATGACAGCGCTACCTTATTTTTAAGTTCGACATACATATCGTGTTCATGCGAACGGAAAGTGTTCATTCTACGATGAATCTGAGTTCCTTCTACGTCAGCCGCTTCTCTATAATCGTCAAGAGTCAGTTCTTTTTGGGTGACGTAGTCAGGAACCCCTTTAGCTTTTTTAGTCAACTTTCCCTCTACATTAACGCAATATGCTTTCGCCCCGGTTCCATAGAAATCCCAAATAATCTTTCCTGCATACTCATCTTTCATTTTACCAAGTATAGATTGGTTTACAGGAACATTATGTGGGTTATCTTGTGAGTAGTTGGAAGTATCGAATCTACTTAAATTTGCCGTCATATCATCATAAAAATTATCTGTTGTTACTTTTAGAATTAGGGAGTCGGTGTCAGTGTATAACAATTCCGCGCTGTTGCCATATTTCGGCTTAATGTACCCGTACAAAAAGTCATACATAATGGTTTTGGATATCTCCAAGATTGAAAAACCCACGTAAATGGGTTTATTATACACCACTTTTTGTTTTTTCATCTGGATTGCTACCAGGTTTTCGCTATAAATGGTTCGATCTTTAAAATGAGGTTTCGCGATTAACGCTCCGGCCCCCAACCTCCTACCAATATTTTCCCAATGGGTAACGAGCTTTACATCTACCCGTTTCTCCACGTTTTCCATTGTCTTGCCAAACACAGCATTGTTCATAAGTTTAAAAAAGTCTTTTTCAAATTTATTTTTGGCCTGATTTCGCAACGCTGTGTTTAGATCGATGTACTTCTTAAGCCAGGGCGATTGGTCAAAGGATATAGCGCGGTGAATTTTTGTAAGCTGAAGGCCATAATTTAAAGCTTGTTGTAAATTTTGAATGTGAATAATATATTTCTCTTTTTTCATGAAATTTGGAATTAATTTTGTTATTTTCGGGAATTTAGACCCTGGCGGCGCAATGGATTGTGGGCAAAAGGGTAGTTCATTATGTAAATAATGCAAACTGTCCGGGTATTCCAAATCGACTTCTAAAATGTATCCTGTCGGTGATTCAGGCGCTATATTCATATAATCCAAATTTTGAATTTCGGTTTCGTTTAAAAACTTAAAGCCTCCTGTTGGTAAAAATTTAGACATGCTGGCCCCGTAGAGGTTTGTAGCGTCTAAATATGCTATGTAAGAGGTGGGTTTGTTAACGTCATAATGTGGCATAAATTTATTATTCGCAAAAGCTTTTCTTATACTACACTGACTGACTCCCCCGCGAATACCGTGTTTAAAGAAGTGTACCATGTCTAGATCGGTTAATATCTCCAATTGTATGGACGTGGCCTTGAGGGCGGAATCCATCGAAAGACCCGGCGCAGTAAAGTACTGCGCAGGATCAAGGCCATAAGTAGCCAGGCACACGTCTCTAAAACTTTCAAAGACATCTGTCAAAATTAATACGTCGGATTTTAAATAAATATCAGAATATTCGCCTAAAGTTTTACATTCAAATAAATTCCATACTTTCCAAGCACGCTTATAATCATCGGAGGAGATGTCCTCTTTTTTGAGTTGATTATAAAAGTCTTTATGCGATGGTAACCTGTTTTCGTCTAATTTTGAAAATGAATCTACGTAATTATACGGGAAGACACCCTTCTGTCGAATAAGTTCAAATTTATTATCATCCTCGAAATATTTTCGCACCGTTTTACATTGCTCTGATTTTAAATTTTGACTTAATTTATCTAGCCCACTAGCCATGAATCGAAAACTATCCAAAAAACGCAATTTTAAAAATACCTGTCGTTGTTTTCCCTCCTTGTTTTCGACGTTATCCACCAAGATATGTTTAGTAAAGGAAATATACTTTTCCTTATTTTGGGGGATAACGTCCAACTTTTCTTCATCGCAAGCCAATTCCTTGACAAACAGATGGGAATCAAAATTGGACATATTATGGAAAAAGATAGGAATAAAATTGGGAATTTTATAATTTAGATTACATACAGAGTGACTTGGCCCGCGATACAGCCCCGTTAAATGATCGTGATCATGAACTCTATCGTTTGCTTCTACGTCAAATGGTTTTTCGCAAATATGACAGGTTGTTGCTTGTCGATGCTCATTCTCTTGTTCCGCCGTCATAGGTAACATAGGCACCACTTCCTTCATAAAATGGTTGTATATTGATTTGCAATCAACATCTAGCCGTTTTACAAATTCTTTGTGTGCGTCCTGCCCTCTATAACTTTGGTACTTTGAATAGGCATCATCAAAATCACATTTAATGTAGTATGCAAATGAATAGGGTACATGTTTATGAGTCCTCATGGTATAGGATGTATCAGGGTCCAACTCATTTTCCTCTGTAGGTATAGGTTCAAGGATTGTCTCGAAATCGGCATAAACAACAAAAGGTACCTTTAATTTCTTTTCAAAATTTGTAAATTTCAAAATATTCTCGGGGACCTCTTCTCCGTATTTATTCTTTTTTAAATCTGTTGTCGGTACTTTAGCCAAAACGTGTCCGCAATCATGTTCTTGATGAGCTTTTAATTTTTGCTCTGAATAAAAGTAAGTTAGACAACCATCACATAAATACTTTGTACCGCATCGTGTAGATAATTGACTTGAGATCAGTCGAGACATGTTTCTTATTAAACAGTAATGGCTATTTTCATAATCATCACTGATTAATAACAAATTTACATGTATCTCCTTACGAGATGTAGTAAAGTATAAGGGACCCACGACTTCAATACTATTTTTACCATTGTCATAGACTTTTTCTAGGCCATAAACATTGATAGAAATATTATTAAGGCGTTCAAATTTAGATATATCACTAAGTTTAATCGGAAATTCCATACCTGTAAAGTCCAGCTTGTTCTCAAAAGGCATATAGTTTGCGACTCTGTTTGCATTTTGAGTCCAATGAACCGGATGCAAGGCTGCCAAGACACTCCACATAAAACACTTTAGGTCCGTGTTTTGAATGTTTAAAACAGCTCTCTTTGCTTCAATCTCCTTTGGTAGCGGGATGTATGATGATGCCTTTAGAGGGTTGATTTTATTAATTCCTAATTCTAAGTGCAGGAGCTGCTGAAGAGTCCACCCTGTAACAATAGAAACATTGTTAAGTAAAATGATGTAAAAATGTGTTAGTTAATATTTTTTAAACGCTTGTAATATTACTTACCACTGTCCTTTTCCGCAAATTCAGAGTATTTACGGTCCAGGATGGTAGTAAACTGTCCAAACAGCTCCTCCAAGTCTGTCGCTCCATTCACCATCACGTATCGTGTGTTGAAAGACTTTACCTCAGTCGACTCGTTCGTCTGCAGGAGGAAGCGGCCAAAAAGCTCTACCCCGACTTTCAGTTGATCATATTTTTGTAGTACGGTCCCCACCAACCTAGTAAATTTATCCTGTAGGTGTTCAAGGAACTCGGGGACGTTGGTGGGGTCCTGCCTTGAAGAAAGTCGGTAGGTAGCAATTCGGCTTCGGAATGACGTTTTAATCAGCTCCACACCTTCCTCCTGCATAACGCTGCAGTTCTCCCGATGGCTTAAGGTCCTTAGATGGTTGGACCAACGGGAGACAGACACATCTGACTGACAGGCATTGCAATACCTCTGCTGCATAGATGAACCTGAAGTTGACGGTTCTGAAATAAATTAAAATTCACTTATAATACTTTTTATACAATTATTACCGCACTGTAATGGCAACGTTGTTTTAATTTTTTCCTGTTGACTGATGCTGTTCATATATGGCCAAACATAGGTTATAGCAAATAATTTATACAAGCTGTCAATGCCTTATTTTCGTTTTTTAAATTATGCTGCAATATATTCTAATCTTACACAGTATGATGCAATACCTAATCTTACACAATATGATGCAATAACTTACCATCTGACGAAACGAGTCTAGCTCTCTTGGCCATGGCTACTTGCTGAGACGTAGCTTGTCTTTTGGGGGCTCTATGCTTCTCCTGTTGGTGTCGTCGAAGAGCCCACCTTGACTTAAAGCTCTCCCCGCAAGTTTGGCAGACTGTAGCTGTAAGTCTGCAATCGCCATGACTTTTGAGGTTGTCCTTTCTGGTGTAGGAGCGTTGGCAGTGTTCACACACAAACATTTTCTGTAAAATTAAATTTATTGCGTTATTGCTTATATATACAGACATAATTTTACGTAATATATTTATTAATTTAGGATAATTTTACAATAGTTTAATAATTTACTTTCACTTCATAATACATACTGCGACCCGCTACTATCTACTATGTATGAAGCCCCTTTAGCAACTTCTGTATCCCTCTAATGCCCAATATTCACTTAAAAATAATATAAATCCTTATTTCAGTATTTTTTCCTGTTAAATAATTGTCTAATAAGCAAGCATAACCTGAATTATTCTGTTTTTAGTTTAAACGTCGTAACACTAAAAGAATACATTTCAAAAATATGGATCACTATGTGAGCATTTTTTTTTTTGTTAAATTTTTGATAGAACCAACAATATTTAAATAATTATGCACTGATATAATATAACAAATAATATCTGTACTTACCAAATAATAACACACCACACAAGAAAGAAAAAAGTTGTATTTGTTTTTTATCGGCACACCTTGTCGTTATGAACGCTTGGGAACGTCTGAGGAATAAATGTTTCTGTTAGTATTTATATACCTAAGATGATGCAATAATGTTGAGTAAATACGTTTATTAATTATCATGACGAGGCTAAGAGAATGTTTCCAGGTAATAAAGATGATGCAATCTTAGCAGCGTATTAGCAATACATACAGGACATAACATTGAATATTAATTAATTACTGCATTCATATTATTTTTCAAACATGTCTTAACCTTTAATATTATCTAGTCACTGTATCCGTAAGCACAATAGCAAGTTGACCTTGCTGTCTAATTTAGATGTATTAAATATATTTAGAAATATTTGCGACTAAGAATGAGATAGCTAAAAGGTTTAATAATATTATAATAATAATTTCTTATTCATTATCATATCAATTAATAATATATCATATTTTCTGTTTTTTACTAAAAAATACCAAAATTAAATATACATCTTAGCCTCCCCGATTTACTCTGATTTATTTAACACTTGATTGTTTTGTTTTAAATTAAATAAAAATTAAAACACATAATTATAGAGAATATAATAGGTACTTACAATTTTATCACTTTATGTATACTGTTTTTAACGGTTGCCGAATAATAACTGAATAAACTTCTAGACTGGCCCTGTATTTATATCTTTCCCGAAACTGTGCTAGTTGCTTTCACCTTCTAGGAATATAATTAGATATTTTTTCAAATGTAATAACTCTCGCTTGGTGTTCAAGCTTTTTCCTTGACCTGAATTATAGTCGTTCGATGCGGTGATATTTAATGAGATAATGAGCAAAATGAGAGTTAATTACCATGCACTAATCTGTATGCACTCATATTCAGTTTTCTTATGCGATGTATAATTAAATTGAAGTGTGTGAGAATAGCAAATAATTTGCAGTATACAGGGTAGATAAAAAAGTATGACTCAAACATCACGTTTTAGGGATATTTTTCTATAGCTAGCCGTTCTAAGGATCTTGGTTTTTTCTAACGAGTTAAAGACATATTTGATGATATATCTGATGAGCTGTAGGCGAGTGGTTTTTTGCTAACTTTGACATATTTAGCCGATTATGTAATAATCTGAGATAATAATTATTCTATTAACTTGTTAATATAGATGAGCGGTGTCTATGGATAATGATAAGGACTTGATGGTTTTATACATCTAGTTTCGTTATTACTTGGGATTTTTGAAATATTTCTTCACTAGTCGATAGGTATACTTATCTTATACCTGCTTACCAAATTTCTCCTTTCCACCTTTATGCATTAGAGCCCTAATCGCAAAATACTATATCTTCCAAACCAGTTGACCGATCGACTTTGGGTTTTTTCTAAACGATTTATAACGTCACCCTGAACCCGACCCACGTGTTAGATTTTAATTTTAGCATTTGACAAGTGACAGGTGTCATTGACATATCTTAATTGACAGGTGACAGCCGTTATCTTTTCCTAAACATAATATAACATCATCATTAACACGAGGTCTATAATGAATACTATTGCCCAAGTAGCTAACGCCCAAGTAGCTAAGGCCAAAGTAGCTAACGCTCAAGTAGCTAATGCCAAAGTAGCTAACGCTCAAGTAGCTAATGCCCGAATAGCTCACGCCCAAGAGTGTGACATGACAGATGACGTATGACATATGACACGCGCCTGCGCACTGCCTGGGCATGCGCAGAAGGGACCGCAGGAATTGATGGTGAACATATCATCCCCCTCTACTTAAACCACACTTTTTAGAAGAATGATTCTTTATTAACAATTATAAAATTAATTACCAATTATTAATTAAAATATAACACTTAAGGTTTATTATAAACATTAATAATACACTTTTTACAGTTAGAAATTTGTCTTCCTTTGTGAAAACTTTGGACTTTTTGGCCTTGTAACCCTCTGAACTTCTTTTCAAAAATGCCATAGTTGAGAAAATCTGCTTATATCTTGATTTTTCTTGACTGAAATCATAGTTCTCAACATTGAGTAGTGAGTCCATAGTGTAGATGGTTTCTAGGAGCGTTGCTTTACGAAAAAATAACCCAAAAGGATTTTCTCAGACACCTCCTTTATTTTGTTAGCTTTGCACCAATCTTCAAACTTCTGATACTCCAACTCATACCGCGCCTTGGATTTTGTCGGAACTAAACTTAAGATCGCTTCGTTTGCCGTTGCTTCTATATCAGAGGGTAAACTTCCATCAGAATCGCTCATTTTGAAAAACGCTTTTTATATTTTTGAATTTGTTTGACAAAGTTTCGACAGTAACCATGCGAAACAGTAACTATGCGAAAGGTAACATAAAAAATTTGATTAGTAAACTTAATAGCAGGTGCATTTTTATTTAAAAAAATGCCTTTTGCCAAATATTTTTATTCATAGATGAAAGTAGATACAATTTTGTACAATATTCTTGTTGTAAATTCATATTACTACACTCGATGTTTTATTAAACTCGGCTGAGGCCTCGTTTGACAACTTTAACAACTCGTGTTGTAATAAGAATCTTTACAGCACTTATATCGTAAATAACTATTACAGGAGGAAAAAACTTATTTTTGTTATTTTGGATTAAATTATTGCTTACCGTAAGAAAACTGGAAAAATGGAAAATCGTTTGAAACAAAAATTAACATACAAGAACATCGCGTTAAACTGTAATTATTAATAAACGTGACATTTTACTACATAGGAGGTTTCAACCACCTCGAGTTGACACATAAGATTATTTTCAAATAAAAAACAGGCACATAGTAGCATTTTGCGGACGATGTAACGGAAAATAAAAAATTGTAAACTTTATTAAACTAATAAAAAAACATTACCGATAAATTAAATTTTTTTTTTTAGATTTAAATTTTAGGATAAAACCATAAATGATCGATTCTATACTTTAAAAAAATACATTAACTTTTGTTTTTATTGCAACATAATTTTATTTTAATTTTTTGATAAAAGCCAATAGCTATAATGAGTTTGACAATTTTACCTATTCTATAACATGTTAAAGAAAATGCTAGTTATAATTTAAGAAAAATTTGGTTATGAAAACAACATAGGTAAAAATTATGAAAATATGACTATAAATATAAAGGAAAACTGTTCATTTTTTGTTTTTCTTAATGGTTTGTTTCCTTACAACTTTTTTCTTCTTCTGTGCGATTTCAGAAGTTATCTTCTTATCTTTGGTCTTTTTGTGGGGTTTGAATGAGAAATTATTATAGAAAGCATGGTGATCTTTTTGAATAGCTGATTTAAGAGTCTGCAGATCCTTCAATTTGGATTCTGATATAGGCAATGGTTTGGCATACAGTTGGGTCAAGCTTACTTTCTCAATGGAAGACTGTTGACGCAATGTCTTATTTGTTATTATTGTTTAAATAATATCGTATTTAAAACGTTATATTTTCTAATATTGCATTAATAAAAATGCTTTTTTTATTATTCAACCCTCTTCGTTATTGAACTCCTTTCTAACTTCTATAAAAATATATACTAAGTAAAATTGGTTTTTGAATTTAATTTAAAGAAGTTAAATTAGATTCTATAATATGAAAAAAAAACGGGATATGAATGAGGTATTTTTTAACAATGTTATTGTGATTTTCTAACATATTTTTCTTTTTGTTTTAGGTAAGTTAACAAGAATTGAATTAGATTGAAGCCTTTGTTCCTGTACAGTGGTAAGTTAGCTACGGATAAAAAACGTTCGAATTAAAATCGTTAGTAGAAATATATCCTAAAATAAATAAGGGGTTAGGAAAGAAAGCCCTATCTTCCTTCTTATATTTATATAAATCAGTGCCTACGCGTTTTGGCCAAAGGGGCCATCATCAGGACATGAAGCAATAAGGTTCATAAACACAAGGACAAAGTAGGGCGCACTTTGGTCAATTAAAAATAACTTGATTATTACAACGTACGTACCTCTGTCGACAGTCGAGATATGTTTTAATTGTTTTCTGTAGAATATTTTTAAAATATGTAACTTATACCAGTGTTTTTTGTAATAATTAATTTATTTTTAATAAATGTAAGAAGGAAGATAGGGCTTTCTTTCCTAACCCCTTATTTACAATATCCTTTCTGGAGAGAAATTACGACTTCGTTATTATAATATGTAAGGACGTTTATGTTCAATGAGGAATTGGTAATAAATAATGTATGGTCTCTTCTCATATAACAGGCTGTAACTTTTTTATCAAAAATTTTGATGTTTTATACTCGATATGATACTGAATAAAAGCGTTCGTATTGTAGATAATTAGTCAACAGGACACTCCTACAATTTAATAGCAAAAATGTCAGATTTCTGTAACATTTGTTATAACAATTTGTTGGTAAAATCCTGACAAATTCAGCACGCAATATTGTTTAAAAATTTTATAAACCATTATTTTTTGTGTATGGTTTCCGAGATCCCTGTAGAAGGCATCCTTATCTGGGACACCCTGTAGTTTATCCATGCTGTTGCTATAAAATATTGTTAAAGTGTACATATACAGGGTGCTAAAAATTCGCGTGCGTACAAGGGGATCTCAAAAACGGATAGAGATACATAAATTTTTACTTTTGGTTTTTATTTTTTTGTGCGTTTATTTTTGACGTGGGAGAAAAACAAAAAACGCTTTCTTATAGCCGTTTTTTATGTTCTACGAGATGGCGTTATTAGTTTTTAAATTCGACGTTTCGTTCTTTAGATACCAACCTCACGTCAATTTTTTTAAATACGGATCTGGGATTTTAAAACCCGTTTTAGGGACATCTAAGCTTTGAAAATGTAATGCAATTTAAAGATATTTGAAATTTTAACGTTTTGTCATCAAATAACACATCATAAGGATTTCAAATTATCCTTTATTTACTATTACGGCTCTTGCAATTATTTTTTGGATTACTTAAATATTAAATTACATTACAGGAAGTTATGGTGTATAGGCCGTTTATTATTTGAATAAGATTTACCTTAACAATACTCTAGGAAGTAAATAAGTTTTTAAGGCATTCAATTTTTTATTAGGTAGTATTTTATTTATTTTATTAATATAAGATAATCTTAAGTCCAATGGTTTTTCCCTTAGACCTAGACCGAAATACTGTAAAACAGAAAAAAAATAATCCTTCCCAGTGAAAAAAAGGAACTGGAGTGTTAGTCTAATTATGTTACTGTGATGCGCTTATCTTTGTTTCCAAAGCAATTTCAAATTTTTTTTTAATGTTTATAAGGTTTGATGATGCTAGTTTCAGGCAAAACATGTAACAAAAATAAATAGACAGTAAAATATTTGAGGCCGATACTTTAGGTTTTTTCTCTTACAAAATATCATCCTCTCTAAGTAAAAATGGACAGATTCTTTAAATCAGAAATATTTTTTTTAGTTTGGCTCTGATTGTTCAGGGCCGTAATGATATAAAATGATAATTTGAAAAAATGTGTTATTAGATGACAAAATGTTAAAATTTTAAAAACCTTCAAATTTTATTAAATTTCTAAAGCTTGGAAGTCCCTTAAACTGTATTTAAAGTTGCAGGTCCGTATTAAAAAAAATTGACTTGAGGTTGGTATCCAAAGAATGAAACGTTGAATTTGAAAACTAAGAGCATCATCTTATAAAAATTTTGAAGTAAAGAAATTTTGATTAATGAATTAGTAAAAGCAAAAAACGAAAATTTATGAAACTTTTCCAGTTTTCTGCTTTTATTACTTTATAAATTCAAACTTGTTTAACTTTAAATTATTGGTAATTATGCTTCAAATGTCGGTATAGTCAGATCTGGTCTTAACGTGCGGGTCCAAAGGTCACTGATCATATGCGTCAAATCAGACAACACAGAGGCAATCAAAATGTTGTGAGATTATTTACAAATATACCGAAGGAAGGAAAAATAGTTTCATTATTTTAGCTATCGCGAAGATAGCCACATATACCTAATATTATTAGTTTTGTAAAAATTATGTAAAGGAGTTGAAAAAGTTACAAAAAAATTATATAGTCGTTACTTATATACCTACTGTACCTTTTAATTAAAAACGACAATAATAAACAGTGCAATTTATTTTAACAACTTTACTACTAAAACCTAAAAATAGAATGGCATTTAGTCTGATAAACGATTTCGATAATGAATGAAAAAGTGGAAATTCGCAAACCAATATGCAGGAAACCGTAATGAAAACACTGGGAATTAGTTTAAAGACAGTGCAGAATAATGTGCATGAAAAAAAAAGCATAATATAATACCCAAGAATACTAAAAAATGTAAACGAAAAACACCGTTTATAATTATAGCCTAAAAACTCTCATCGTCACTTATAAAATCTGAAAAAATTAAGCTCACACCTGCACATATCCTGTTGCAGAACCGGCACGCAAAATAATAAAACGCTTTCCCGTACCGCACCCCTTTTTCCTTTTAACACTTTGTACAGACTCATCTTGCCAAGATTTTGAACCACTTCCATTCGAAAATATCCACGTTTCGTCTAAAAATACCACTTTTCTAAATTTCGATTTGTAATTGTCCGTATATTTTTTTAAAAACTGAACATGCTGACTCACTATCTGTGGCTGCTCACATAAAAATCTTCGGTTACAGTCTTTTTTATAGCGAAAACCTAAATTTTTTAATAATTTTGATAACGCTTCAAGTCCAATTTCCAAAACACCCCGAATGTTTAATGTTTTTTGTAAAACTGGAAGAGTTACATTGCTTTTTGATTTGTATAAATCGTAAATCACATTTCGAACTCCAATTTTAATATTTTCGCTTACATCCTCAGTCTTTGGCTTTCTTCGTTTACACTTTTTAGTATTCTTGGGTATTATGTTATGTTTTGTTTCATGCACAATTTTCTGCACAGTCCTTAAACTAATTCCCAGTGCTTTGGCTACTGTTTCCTGAATATTAGTTGGCGAATTTTCACTTTTTCTTTCATTTTCGAAATAGTTTATCAGATTAAGTACCAATTTTTTTTGATTGGGGATGCAAAAACCCAGAAAATTGTTTCATTTTGTCATAAACTGTCAAAGTCACAAAACTGGCATATTTAAAATAAAACGTAGCTGGTGCTATTATAAGCTTTTTTAGAATCGCTGGAAAGTAAATACATATCCTTTTTTTTTCATGTCAAAATGGAATAAGTCTGTCTCATTTAACTTACGTATTTTATTTAGAGGGTAAAATTAAACGCAAGTAAAGAAAACAAAAACTGAGAGTATGTCTTTCTTGAATCGTATGACCCGCACGATAAGACCAGATCCGACTATATTTGGCCGATTTTTGGATAAAAGGAAAAATTAAAGAGATATTGATCAAAAAACGAAATGGCGAATGCGTCACTAGACCTCACTTTTAACACTACAATTTTTTCAGTTAGCAGTACTTATAGGTATTATTGCCTTGTACCATTACGAAGAAAAGTACAAAACTCAAAAAGCGCACTAAATAAATTGACCTACAAAATAATGAAACCTTGAATAAATCCACCAATGCGCTGAAACGAAATGATCTGGAAATTAAGGTTAACCAGATACGTTTAAACTAAAACATGCATAAAGCGTCTATCTTTTAACCGAAATACCTGTTTTCATCGGTTTTACCTTCTTATCTCTGCTTTTAAAGCCCACAGTTTCGTCGTAGCAAGCGTCAAATGAAATACAAACGGAAAATCCGCGGTAAAATCTCGTTTTGCAAAAGCGTTTGCGTAATCCGTCAAATGGAAAATCATCCCCCGAAATTATTGTAACGTTTACAACGTGATGATGTATTTACCGCGCAAAATAATGTTAAAATTCACGATTTAAACTCTTTCTTCTGTTAATAATGCTTATAATTGTTTGTACGCTTTTAAAGTAATATGCTACATCAAAAAAAAAAACATAATAAGGCAGGTATAGAATAAAAATATTAAAGTGACGAGAATTGAACCTTGAGGTACATTGAAAAAACGTATCTATTGGGAGAATTTTTTTTTTTTTTTTTTTTTTTTTTTTTACGGTTCGCCGACTACGTAGGCCATCTTGAACCGGTCATCGAACACAAATGCGATCTACCGACTGGGGAGTGTGAAACGGCACCTTCATCCTACGAGATATCCGATCTCATCCGGCCTGTCCGGCGTGAATAGGATGGCTAGGTGTCGATTCATTTTACACTCTTCCCTGAGGCAAGAGCACGCCGTGTTCCCAAGCGGTCACCCGCCCAAGTACTAACCGCGCTCGACACCGCTTGACTTCGGTGATCTGCGGGAACCGGTGCTTAATATGTCGACAGGCCCTTGCCTATAGGGAGAATGGAGAAATACATACATGCCTTTAATCCAAGACATTATTTATTACGTGTTGCAAAGCAATTACGCCCTCATATAATTACCGCACTCGCCGCAGTTCACTCTATAAGTAAATCCATTCTTGCGCACAACTGTGTGTCTAGTGTAAAAATCAAATTAACCTTAAAACACTTAAATCGCAAGCAGAAATAAACCCGGACAAACATTATTTTCTTCTGTGCATTTTAGTAAATCAATTAATTTATTTGGTTGAGCACATAAATTGTTCATTTTTATTATTACATATATCGCTTTTTGTCTGTTATTCTGCAAAAAGACAAATGAAAGATAGATATATTCAGAGTAATTTTGTTTAAATACAAGAAATTAACCAAATCGATAAATATGTTACAGTGTAATTTGGTCCATTAGTTTACCATCAAAATTAATTTTTGTTCAATTGTTTTTTATTATCGTTCTCACAAGTTCATGGCCAACTAAAAAGACAAGTTATGATGCCCAATTTAAATAATTTTTAAAAATTCTTAATATAAAATTCGGAAGTTAAGTCGTAGAAAAAATATACTATACAACTCGAGTGGATTGTCCATATTGCGCTCGGAAGTTTGAGCACTCCGCCTACAGCGTCGTGCTCAATTTACTTTCTCGTGCGATATGGTCATCATATCCACTCTTGTTGTACAAACTACTATTACTTCGCTGTTTAATTACGAGGTATCTTTTAATTTAATACTCCACCAACTTTTCTATATTTACAACTTTCCAAAAGGTCCAAAGTCGTAAACGGGAGTTGAAAGTATGCCAAGACTTTACAGAAAACGAAATGAGCCGAGCATATAGCGCGGTTGTGTATGAAACAAACTTCTTTGATGTTTTAATTAAAAGTTTATTAGACGAGAATTCGGCGTCAAAGAAAGTGCAAAATTCTTTTTTACAACGAATGTTAAAGAACTTGCATTGATGAAATTCTTTAGTATCAATTTCTATTAAGGTATTGTTTTGTTTAAAATAACACAAAGGCCGGGAAATATTTAATTAGGAGGTACAAAGAAGTTTTAGAGGAAATATATATTGTTATATTTCTTATAAAGTTACAGGGTTATGATAAAGAAACGAATTGTTGTCTATTTCAGAAAGGTGTAGAGTAATAAAAGCTCATTAGGTATGCAAAGGGATTACAGAGTGACCCAACGAATATTTAAGCCACTTTTATAATTTGGCATTAATTTCATTGCAAAATTCTTTCTTTTCATCAAGTGCAGGTAGTACCACCCGGTTTGGGTCAAGTTATGGATTTTGCTTGTTGTTATCCATTCACAAACACAAAATACAAAAAATACCTTATACAGAAATTAAATTATATAAAATCATAATAGTCTTCTTCATCTGAGGAACTGTCATCTCCTCTTGAAGTTATAATTAACGGGTCGACGGTCCGATCGATCAGGTAGTTAAGATCCCACATTTTCTTCTCTTCTTTAATGACATGATGGACTGCTTTTCGCCAGTTTTCTAGTTTCACTCTCTTAACGGCTTGATCAAACAGTAGCTTAACGTCTTTCATTTTGAATGTCGTTTTGTGTCTTGCTACAAATCCTTTCACTTGCGCCCATATAAGTTCTATGGGATTTAGTTCGCAATGATATGACGGTATGCGCAGCACAGTTACACTATGTTTTTCAGCTATATCTTCCACGACATATTTCTTAAAACGATGTTTGTGTCGCTCTCCAGAAAGATTATTGTTTATTCACTTAAACGTCTCTCTTTGTGCGTTTCTTAAATAGGTATGAATTCTTTTCAATCCAGAAAAGGATCGTTCTGCAGACGCACTGCTAGCCGGAATAGTGACAATTAACGCTTCCGTATTTATTTTTTCCCGAAACCCGACGGCGCGATCTCTAGCAAAAGGGCGAAATCACTAATTCTAAATTAAAAATCTATCATTCACCTGATTGGACGAATGTTGCCAAAAACGAAGTCAATTATTGTGTGAAATATGATGATAAGCTTAATGATTATTACGAACATATCAGTAAAAGTTATTTTAATTGTTACAAAAGTGCTTCTTATTTTACGATACTTTATCCGCTATCCCTCTAAAAATTTCTTAACTAAACTAATTAATAATAAAACTTATAGAGGCGTTTTTCATATTTTAAAATGAGAAAGCGAATTATTTTCCAAACTACGGTAAAACTTGAAGATTGGCACCAATGCACACACCAAACGCGGGCTTTCTTGGCGCGGGCTGATATATGAAAGAAGGTCGAAGGTTGGGACGGGTTTATTTGTTACATCCCTTTCTACCCTACTGCCTACCGGCTCTCTCGCTTGCTTTCACTTGTACAAAAGCAGTGCTTTTGCTTTTGCATAAGACGCTAATGTGCAGCGAGATCTTTGCTTTTAGAACGGTCTTACGGAATAGTTATACAGGAATCTAGTTTACGATATAATAAGCAAAGAATGCGTTCGTGTAAATGATATAAGATTAATTTTTCGGTCCTATATTATTATTTATTATATTAATGTATAGATAAATTGCCAAAGTTGGATTACACCGATAAATACTAAAATATAAAACAATTGTATCTGTTTGTTTTATTGTTCCCAGGGTAGGCAATGCTTTTTGCCACTGGCTTTACGCTACGTGTCTTTTTACGTTGTCGCATAGTAGATTTCAATATTTCCATTGAATTCCGGAGGTTTCAGACTTGTTAATAGTTAATTTAAAAGAGAATCAACTTCCCTAATTTACATATCAAATAGACCATGTTGAATTTTGCAATTTTAAGAAAGTACAAAAGTTGGTAAGATACACAGTTTAATTTGATTTTAACGTCGGGTAATTTGGCTTTAATATTATTTTAGGACTCGAGCGACGATATTTAAAATTTTATTTTAGTTACCGAATATATATCTTGGCAGAATGAGGTTAGAGTAATAATAGTAAAAGTGTTTTTATGGAATTCGGTAAAATTTTGCTTGGTAATGGATTTAGCCAGTTATAAAGGCTGTTTTGTAATAAATCTGTTACATTTTAAATTAAGTACGAATAGTCCATACAATTACTAGTTGGGTGCACGTCACAACTCGTAAATACATATAGGATATTTTACGTAAACTTTTAATGGCCGATGATGACGCACGTAATTTCTAGTCACATTCATTTGATAGAACTTCAAGTTTGGTCAGGGCCGGACACATTTTATTAAAAGTTAAGTGTGAAAATAAAATAATCTATTTGTAGTTCTAATTAAACGATTCCTATCAAGAATTACATAAGCAAAATTTCTGATGTTTCAAAAAACACAAAAGCCCATTTTGACTTTAGTTATTATATAGTTTCAAAGATTGTTAAATTATATCAATTATTTAAGCTACATTATTGTCCGAAATTTAGTGTCAAACTTTAAAGCAATTTATTTTTCTTATTTCAAATTGGAACCCCTGTATATTATTGTATCATTCGATGCAGAATTAAAATTCAAACATTTGTTCTAATTACAACCCTATCGCAATTTCTAACGCATTAAGACTTATTTACAGAAAACTCGTTTTATCAACCTTTCCACCAGTCATTATTATATAATAAATATCAAAGGTGGCTTTGAAAAACAATTTATTGATATTAAAGTTTATTGAGGAGACAAAAGCCCATTTTGACTTTAGTTATTTTATAGTTTCAAATATTGTTAGATTGGTATTAATTATTTAAGCTATATTATTTTTTGTGATGGAATACAACCAAGAGAGCTCATAGATATCAGTGGCGACTCGCGGTCTTAAAAAATGGTGAAAATCTAGGTATAGTGCGGGTACTTAAACAAACAATGACTAAAAACAAGTGTAACAAAAAGTATTTCTTATCGTTATCTGTCCAACGACTGAATAGATTTTCCAACAAATTACAAACTATGTCATTTTTAAAACACACAACTAAGTAGGTACGTACACTACTGAATTAACTGAAAAATAAAAACAAAACTTTTTAATCACACAGTAAATCACTTAAAACGATATCTATAACCGTAAGTTTCGCGAAGCCCTAAAATAAATACCTTAAGGTTAGGCGAACCAATGCTAAAACAATGGTGCATACGACTGATCTATTTTTAAATTGCCCTTCATCATAATGCGAATTATTACATGCTGTTTGCGTGACTGACGTCACGTAACCATAGCAACGGTGAAAATCAAAGCCATGTTGAGCATTGAATCTTCACTTGCGTTGAGCTAACGGACACGGTCGGCTGGGGCGCGCCAAAATGCACGAGTGTTTATAATTATTGTCCCTTAGAGTTAACCATGGCCCTATTGTGCATAGCTACATTCGGATTAAATTAATATTATTAATTCGAACATAATTATTTTTTAAGTGCTAAAATGGTAGCTGTATTGGTACATTAATATTTAATATTCTCCAAAAACTGTCCTCCTGGTTTTATTTTTTTTTTGGTGAAGAGCCCCTTCACCTACTATACCTGGCGAGCCGCCACTGATAGATATGATTTTTATATTTGGAGCATGCGAGAATAATTCTTTTTTTGTCACTTTAGTAAACGTTAATATCAATAAATTATTTTTCAAAGCCACCTTTAATATATATTCATAATAATGACTGTTGGAATAGTTGATAATAGTTATTTATGTAACATGTGCAAAAAGTGTATGTTTATTGCACACGGCATAGAAGTTATTCACCGAGACATAGTCGAGGTGAATAATATGCCATGTGCAATAAACACACTTTTTGCACATGTTACATACACTATTTTTTCTACGATCGCTTTCTTATTTAACAAATAGGTTTAAAATTACTCTGTATTACCTCTCCTTTGTGTGCAAAAGTTGTAATTCAAATTTAACAATGGATCATAGATACCTTTGACTTTAATTGTTTGGAAAGAACACGTCCGTTATTCCGCCATATTGTTTTGTGATACACATACTATAAACAAATTGTTCGTTTCCTAGGCAATTTACTTTATTGCATAGGTACTATGCAATAAAGTACTTTACCTACGACCACTACTGTAAATACTTAAAAACACACCGTTTCCGATCAATGTAAGATTCCCATTACGCACGGTAAAAAAATCGCACAGCTTGGTAAAAAAATCGCACAGTTTTCCTAGCAACCGCTTAGCAACGGTCAATACAAACAAACTTATTCAAAAACTGACATAATCGTAGATCAAATTTGTATGTGAGTAATATTATAAAGTGAAATTAGTTTGATTAGGTACCTAAAAAATGTCGAGTGACAGTGAAATAGAAAATTTAACTCCACCCAATATTAGCGAAATTGCAGAAGCTGCTAAAAACAACTTGTTACCGGCGAAATCTGAATATCGATACAAATTTACTTACCAAAGATTTATGGAATGGAGATTAAAAAACGACGTTAAATCATTTTCCGAGAATGTAATGATGGCATATTTCCAAGAACTATCAAAAACGATGAAACCTTCCTCACTTTGGTCATTTTACTCAATGTTAAAGGCCACAATTAATATAAATCACAATGTCGATATTGCAAACTACTCCAAATTACAAGCTCTTCTGAAGAGAAAATCGGACGGCTTTAAATCCAAAAAATCCAAGATTTTGACAAGCAAGAATATAAACGATTTTCTAGAAAACGCACCAGATGATAAACATTTGTTTATGAAGGTAATATATTGAGCTCAATATAATGTTAAATGTGTAAATTTATTTCAAATCGTCTTTTAGGTTGCTCTTATAATTGGTATAAGCGGTGCATGCAGGAAACAAGAGTTGCGTAATATAAAACCGTCAGATATCCAAGACACAGGGAAGAATCTAATTATTAATATTCCCGATTCAAAAACTAAACGGCAACGTTCTTTTGTGGTGTCAGAATATTTTTACCCAAAGGTTAAAAAAATATAAACATTCGCTCTGCAGTAAGTACAGCTCCAAATTTACCTTTTTTTCTAAACTATATAAACGGAAAATGTACCAAACAGTCTGTTGGTATTAACAAGTTAGGAAAGGTTCCAAAAGAAATAGCCAAATATCTGGGACTACCAGAAGCAGCGAATTATACAGGACACTGTTTTCGACGCTCGTCCGCGACTATTCTTGTTGACGCGGGTGGTGACTTATTAGATTTAAAAAGACACGGCGGATGGCAGTCCTCAGCCGTAGCTGAAGGGTTTGTGGATAATTCCCTAAATAATCAAACTAACAATTCGTCTAAAATATCATCTGCAATAGCAAGTACTAGTAGTAGCACTAATAGTATTAATGAAAATTTCATTGAGGCAACTAATAATGTAAATCTTACTTATGCTTCAACAAGCAAAAGAAACGATATACCTTTTGTCTTCAATAATTGTTCTGTAACTATAAATAATTATTGTAATGAGAATAAATAATATTATAAAAAATAACATTTGTAAATTTAAATAATCATACTGTAGAATTATTACAATATATACCTTCTCGTTGATGTTATCACGTTCTTAAATTAATAATATTGTTACCAGTTAAGATGAAAAACTAAAACTAAATGATGTTGTGTGAATAAGTAGGTCGTAGGTAAAGTATGGTACGTAATACGTGTTGTAATGCAATTACGCACTCATAGAGTTACGCACTCGCCGCTACGCGGCGTCGTGCGTAACTTTTCTATTTGTGCGTAAATTGCTTTTTACAACACTTATTACGTAATATACTATTATTGCATAGTATGCAATAAAGACCTACTTTTGTCATTAGAAATGCATACACAAAATGACATTTTTTAAACGATCGTAGAAAAAATGAGTTTTCTGCAAATAAGTTTTGATGCGATAGAAATTGCGATAGGGTTGTAATTAGGACAAATGTTTGATTTTTAATTTTCCATCGAATGACATAATAATATACAGGGGTTCCAATTTGAAATAAGAAAAATAAATTGATTTAAAGTTTGACACTAAACTTTGGACACCCTGTACAATTCGTATTAATTAAACTTGGTTAACAAGACTGTCCGACCTTATTTATTAAGTACCTTTGTATAATTTTAATAACGAGGCATTACTTTAATTTTTATTAATTTTTAAAACCAGCGATGCAAAACTGATTTTTCTTAGTGTTTATTTTTTTCGCCTATAATACTGAACCGATTTCATTAAAATTTTGAGGGTATGTAGGCAACTATAAGAGGCATCCAAAAAAGTAAGAATATTTATGGGACGTAATCTAAAAAAATATATCCTTATGACGACACACTTTTTTAAAACAGCCTGTATAAATAAAAGTATTTTCCTGAAATGCGCCCTAGGATACAGGTAAAGTCTAAAAAATATAAAAATCCTAACTTAATTAATAAGTGAGCTATAGAAAACGGGAGGTGAAGTGCAGGACCCTGTACAATTTCCAATTTTTCTTCATAATATAATGTAACTTAATTATGTAAATTCTACATACAAAGGACAGAGTCTCAGTTACAAGCAACATTTATCTCTGCAAGTCGGAAACATTTTACTATATGTGGGCGTTTGCCTGACAGGCTCTATGTATAATAACTTTAATCTTTGACGTGGTCAGTTTACAAACGATGTTACATGGGACAAAGGGCCACTATCAAGGCGCGTTCTTGCTCGCCCATTTAGTGTAACATGTAACATGTAATTATGGGATAGTCGGCCATCTTGATTATAAGCTTTGTTGGTCTATGTGATTTGGCGCGTGAATATTATATGGAATGTACGCGTGTGCCGCACCCATAACTTTTTTCTGACCGCATTATAGTCTATATCAGAAAGGTGTAGAATAAAAAATGCAAAAGGACTACAGAGTAACCCAACGAACATTTAAGCCACTTTTATAATTTGGCATTGATTTTATTGCAAAATTCTTTCTTTTCTTCAAATGCAGGTAGAACTACCCGGGTTTGGGTCAATTTATGGGTTGTGCCTCTTATTGTTATCTATTCGCAAACACTGAAAATGGTGTGACAAAGGCATGCATTATGCACATAGTATTAGGTACACTTATTTTTTTTTATTAAACATTATATAAAAGAAAATACAGAAAATACATTATACAAAAATTAAAGTATAAAAAATCATAATATTCTTCGTCATCAGGTGGTCAAGATCCCACATTTTCTCTTCTTCTTTAATGACCTGATGGACTGCTTTTCGCCAGTTCTCTGTTGTCACTTCCTTAATGGCTTGATCAAACAGTAGCTTAACGTCTTTCATATTAAATGTCGTGTTGTGTCTTGCTACAAATCCTTTCTCTTGCGCCCATATAAGTTTTATAGGATTGAGTTCGCAATGATATGGCGGTGTGCGCAGCAGAGTTACACTATGTTTTTCAGCTATACCTTCCACGGCATATTTTATAAAACGATGTTTGTGTAAATTTGCTATAGCTAATAGTACTTCCTTTACCAAATTATCTTCAAATTCAATACTTCTGGTGGTTAATTTCTTGTTTTCTTCAAGATGAAGTTGGAGTCTTCTCTGTGCGTCGTAAATGATAGCTGGCTCTATTCATAACTACTACTAAATTAGCTGGAAGATATTTTATCATTTCACAGTCCTCAACAACATTCTAATTTATGTCCTTGTGGTAATCTCCCGAATTGAATTACTACTTGAAATTTTAATATTACAAACACTACTATTTTATCTTAATACCCGTTAACCTAATTCTCTAAAATTTTTGGTTAGTTATCATAAATAATTAATTGAACAAAGTTTACCTGCGCCTATGGCGGACACCGAAATTGAGCCGAACTGGATGGAATTTCCCATTTTATTACTCTACACCTTTCTGAAATAGACCAATCCAAACACCCAGAAATTCGCGTCGGAGTCTATTGCGCAGAATCTTGCTTGTCACGAACTGTCCGTGTGACGACTGTAGGATTAAAACGTATAACTTTTCTATGCGTAACTTTAGAAATAACAAGGTGACTTCGTGTAACACACCATTAACAACATCACCCCGTTTAAATCACGTACTGTTGCTATCAGTGGCGTATTATTGCTGGTTGCTATGTATTTTTTAATATCGACCAATACCTTCCAAGTTCAAGTACAAAATTGCAGCATAGCAATTTCCTGTCGATTAAAGCCCGAGGCCTTGTGACGTATGAACTGGCTGCGTGCCCGAGACGAGAAGTCTTGATACATTTTTAAAATTGAAAACAGGGCCGTTGTAGGCTGTATGGCAAGGCAGAAAATATTTTTTTTTAATTTACTTAGTGCACGCACTGCCTCAGTGTAATTGGTAAAATTCAAAAAATTAAGGAAATATAAGGACACCCATAAATTACTTAACGCAATTTGGGGGAAAGGAGGTTACAGTCCTGGTTCGTAGTGGGCAAGGTTGCACTCTTAAAAATGACTTGGTATTTGGTACTAATTTTTATTTGCTCTCGTGTTTACGTTGCCAAAAATAACTATTTTTAGTTAGGAAAACAAAAAAGATTTTTTTCTTGGTTATATTTACCAAAAAATGATACCATCAGAACAAAGAAAATATCTTGTTATCATATTAGTTGGCAGAAATAAAATATTTTGTTTAGCTGAAATTTGCTCTGTATATATCTTATTTAAATGTTACATTAAGGTTTCTACAAACTTGTATTTATCAATTAAGCTTATTGTAATAACACATTATGAATTAAATTTGTAGTCCCTATCATTTTGTTAATTTTGATTAAGATACATTCTTAGTTACCAGAACTAACTTTTCTTTTCAAGTAATATTATTCTTCATATTTATAACTAACGGCATCAACAGAGACTTATTGACGTGGGTGACATGTAACATCATTCTAGCCAGGACTTTCAGGAGGTTATGTTATGTTAGGGTGCTTTTGCGGTTCCGTGTCCTTTTTTTCGTGTTTTTAAGGCAATAATTCGCCATTTTTATGGCCGTGCCCGTGTGGAAAATAGATATGACAATATTTGGTGTAATTTATTTGTGTTTATTGTCTTTCTTGTGTACGTTCTTATTGGCAGAAGGAAGTTAAATCATAAGTAAGTAAACATTTTATTTTTTATCATTGCAGTTGTACATTAGAAAGTTTAAATGAGATTTTTATAAAGCATGGCAAGATGACCCGATGAGAAATAACTTAAAAATATTTTTCTTTGTTTTGTTTTTGTTCTATGTTCCATTTCTATAAAAGAACGTCATATTGATGACTTTTTAATCTGACCAAGTACAACAAATTTCATATAGCTGTATATATTAAATAGAAAGTCCAGGAGATATTTTTTTTTTTAATAATCGCAGTTGCAGATAACAAAATTTAAATAAGAACAATTCAGTTCTATAAGCAATTGAAAAACCCAAAAGGTTGAGTAAATCAACTTGCTAATTTTTGCCATGCGTTATAAGCAGTTCATTCAAACTTTCTACTGTGCAACTGCAATGACAAAAATATAAAATTTTTACTAATTTATGATTCAACTTCTTTCTTACAATTAGAAAGTACAGAAAAAAGGTAATAAACACAATGTTGTGACTACATACGTAATTGTTACTCTATGAAAATTTCAAGTTTGGCCCAAATAAATGATTGCTTTGGCAACATTTGTAGATTGCATCATTAACAAAACCAATATTGCCTTTAAAAAAAATTTAAATTTTCCATATTTACACATTAGTTGTGACAACTAATTTTAAAAGCGGGAATACCATATAAATTTAGTTATCCGTATATAAAATTTCGTTGTGACAACTAAAATTTGTAGGTTGGGTTGGTTGATGTTATTAATTAGTTCAACAGTTCAATAACGACAATTTTTTTTGGTTGAACAAACTAATTTTTGGGTTTAGTCCGATTTCACGAAAATAAATAGTTGTCAGAACCAAATTTTAGTAATCCATACCATGTTATTTTTAAGAGTGTGCGTTACGTCACGATTTTTAAATTGCCAAAAAAGAAATTTTTTTTTCTGGAACTAAAATATCTATTTAAAGGTGGGCGTAATAACAACACCTATTCCGATGGAACAGGATATCTGGTCAAACCCAAGCGAGGGCCACATATGGGAAACCCTCCAAAAAGATGTCAACTGGAACGTTGCTTCTAACGCGCACCTAGCTAAAACAAGTGGTTGGCCTACTAACAGGCTAATGCAACTTAAGAAAACACCTACGTCTACGACTTTTGCAAGACTGGTGCACTTAGGCCAGGTTTGGCTCATTGTGTTCACCCTGTTTGGTTGTTACACCCACTTCGTGATCCCAGTTCCTTGCACTAGTTTGTGTAGATCAACTGGGAAGAGGGTAATGACGTCCTCTGGTTCCAGTTTTGGTTGCCCGAGTATTTGTTACCTCTTCCGATCTAGTGACTTGCAATGACAAACTATGTGCTGTACAGTTTCTCTGTCTTGTCCGCATAATCTGCAGTCAATGTCTCCATTGTAATTGTGCAGTTGCATTCTGTGCAGATGGTTCATGACAGTCATGTGTCCTGTCAGAATCCCTGTAATGGTTCCCACCTAGTTCCTGTTGATCTGAAGTAGCTATTTCGTAAATCTTGGGTCTGGATCCCAATGAAGCTTTTGCTGTGGTCTAATTCCTGTCTGCTACTTCAATGGATTTTGTGTTCATTCCTGATCCATCGCTTTATAGCATCTCGTGCTATGCACCTTGGTACTCCGAGTACCGGTTCTGGACCAATGAATGTATTTTCGGAGCCTTTTCTTGCAAGTTTATTGGTTTTTTCGTTTCGTGTTATACCTTCGTGGCCTGGTAACCCCTGCGGTATTACTTTGTTTACTTTTGCCGGGGCCTCCAGTTCCTCTTGATATTCCCACACCAGTCTTGTGGGTACCTTGTTGCATATTAGCGACCTAAGCTGCAAGACAGATTGTCAATTAGTGTTATAAAATAAATAAGATTTTGCTATTTTGATCTCGGACACATTTTCGTTGTTCCCCAGTGTTATCAGCCACTAAATTTCAACAATCAATAATAACACTTTTTGTCGATTATCAATAGTTATTAGGAGACGACAGAGTTTCCTGACGATGTATGTATTCTTCCCCCACCTTTATTAACCCATCAAATTAAACTATTAACTTACATGACGTAATTATGTGAAAATATTGCGATCGACTCCAAGATGGCTCGCCTGAATTTGAAATTGTATTCTCGCCTTGACATCGATACCCAGTTACGTTTTTCAAGATTACGGCCCCTCAATCAAAAGCTCGGCAAAATGCCAAATGGCGTCGCAATAAGTCTAAGCTGGAATCTAACAAACGTTCGACAAATTTCGTACGTGACATAGTTTGTGTTCGGTTTCCTTTGCCGATAAGGACATGTCCGATTGGCCAATATTTACTGCTGAACAAACGGCATAGAAAAGAAGTAAAATTTTGGCACCAAGTTCAGAGGCCCCAAAATAGATGGTAATGACAGATTAGCAAGTTGGCATTGGAAACAAAAATTGTCGGGCACCTGGACTTTACTTTAAGAGCCTTAATTCTCAAATAGGTCTTTTTCACTAGCCTAAAAAGAAGAAATTTCAAACGATAGTAGAGCCCCATTTTTCAAATAGCTGTTTTCCTCTAGCCTACAAACTAGAACATTCTATAGTCTACTTCAGAAATGTGTAGAGTAATAAAAGCTCATTAGGTATGCAAAGGGACTACAGAGTGACCCAACGACTATTTAAGCCACTTTCATAATTTGGCATTGATTTCATTGCAAATTTCTTTATTTTCATCAAGTGCAGGTAGTACCATCCGGGTTTGGGTGAATTTATGGGTTTTGCCTATTATTGTTATCCATTCGCAGACACTGAAAATGGTGTGACAAAGGCGTGCATTATGTACATAGTATTAGGTACACTTATTTTTTATTAAACATAAAAAAAATAAAAAAATAAATTATACAGAAATTAAATTATTAAATATCATAATCTTTTTCGTCATCTGAATAACTATCATCTCCTCTTGACGTTAAAATTAATGAGTCGGCGGTCCGATTGATCAGGTGGTCAAGATCCCAGATTTTTTTCTCATCTTTAATGGACATGATGGACTGCTTTTCACCAGTTCTCTGGTGTCACTTTCTTAATAGCTTTCATTTTGCATGTCGTGTTGTGTCTTGCTACAAATCCTTTCACTTGCGCCTATATAAGTTCTATAGGATTAAGTTCGCAATGATATGTTGGTGTGCGCAGCACACTATGTTTTTCAGTTATATCTTCCACGACATATTTCATAAAACGATGTTTGTATAAATTTTCTATAGCTAATAGTTCCTTCTTTATCAAATTATATTCTTTTTTTTCTTTGTATGTGGTACTCTACTTATTGTTGGGACATGTTTTCCATAGGTTCTAGTTCATGATGTTAGTGCTGAATATGACAAATTAACTTCTAAAGGAGCCAATTTTAGCATAAACGCTTTTTTATATTAAATAGGAAGAAATAATACTCAAAGTCAAACTTCACTAAGATATATTTAGTAAGAAAATTTTTTTTAGTTACTTAGTTCTACATATTTCGAACGTAGAAACGTTCATCTTTAAGAGAAGTATAGATAATAGTATGGGAAATTGTGAGTGACACCCTCATAGAGCTTTTAAGGAAGTTAAATAATTGAAGAAAATAATGCTTACATAGAAGTAGCGGAGAAAAATTGTACTACCAGGTTCTGAAGATAAATATGGGGGTTAAATGGTATTTTAGGGTAAAAAACTGAGGAACGCTATGTGAGAATGATCTAGAATCTAGAGAAATTACTGTAACTTAAGTGGTGGAGTATATTGTTGAGAAATTGTGGTTAAAAGAAAAGGTAAACAACTATGTGTGTTGGCAAGATTGAATTTTTTATATTAGGTGCAACTAAAATTGCCTGAAAGCATGCGGTTTGATGAACTTTTTAATCAGCTGATGTCATTACGATTTACTTACATCGCATGACCTTGCACCTAATGTAGTGGCAGAAAGAAATCACCGAAATATTCGGCCAAACAACTTGTCAAAATATCAAAGCTTCGCCAGAATCAAATTGGAATATAACGCACAATAGCCACAACAATCTTTAACCTTAAGCCTGTAGAAGATTTTGAATTTTTTCTCGATTTTCTTAGTTCCCTCATTTCAATTTTACTGCTTGGGCAACGATAAAAGGACATTATTTTCAACAGATTTCCCTAAAGACATATTTATTCGACCAAAGTTCTATCTTGCTGTGCCGAGGATACAATTTATCGAAACATTTAGGTTCCGATGTTGCATTTCGTTCGATAATTATGGTGAACATGAACTGAACATCTTATAGAAAGTTGATGAAGTCCTATAACTAAGCAACCTAATGTAATATATATAATTTGTATAACAACGTAGTACATTCTACTTTCGCATTGCCACAAGGGCAAACGTTTAACGAAATTAATTAAAATAGATCAGAAGCATGGGTGGGCGTCCGGAGCCGGGATACACGGAGTAATATCGAAGAAGAATACGTTTTTCTCTTGGAAAAGTCTCCTACAGTATTCCAAGCAAAAATCTACGCCATATTTCAATGTGCGTATGAAAACAATGGGAGGGCTTACCTCAATAAGCGGATCCATATATATTTATTTATTTATTTTATTTATTTATTAAAAACTACACAATACAGGTTGATACAGAACATATCATTAACCCAATTATACAGGTAGTATTTATTAGGGGGTGGCCACTCATAGCCAACTTCTAAAAGAATAATTATTCTACTCATGGGTGAAACAAGAGCAGTTTTATCTAAAACTAATTATATAGAATAACATAACTTACACGCCTATTATACACAAAGTTAATGTTACAACAAAATTTAGAAATCTACAAAATCTGTTATATTTAAAATTCTTTTTTTAAGTTTGTTTACAAACGTAATCTTAGAATCGCCAAATATATCACAGTATTTTTGATTTTGGTTGTAATTAATAATCATATAGCTAACGGGAGATTTTTTTTGATAATTAGTTCTAATTGATTTAAAATTAAAAATTCTATAGCCTACTGGTCTAGTTCTATTAGGTATACAAATGCTCACCTTATGTAATGTTGTATTGTCTACTGCTAAGTTATTAAATATCTTATAAATATAAACGGTACTATTGAAGGTTCTTCTATTATGCAATGTCATTAAGTTGTAGCGCTTTAGGTTAGTAGGATAGCTATTGTCATGAACTTTTCTCAATAAAAAGTCTGAGATGCGGATAAACTTTTTTTGGACTTTTTCAATCATTTGAATGTACTTGACATAAAAAGGAGACCAGATAACACTGGCGTATTCAAGTTTTGTTCTTACTAAACTAAAGTTTTTGTAGAAGTAAAAGATTTAGAATTTCGTAAGACAAACCCAAGGTTTTTATAGGATAACTTTACTACTGATTCAATGTGTAAATTAAAAGACAATTTGTCATCAAACAAAACTCCCAAATCTTTCTTTTCAGATACTAAGTCGATCTTATTGCCATTAATTAAGTAGGCAAAGTTAGTAGTTTTCTTAGAATAGGAAAACTTCATATGTTTGCACTTATTTATGTTAAAAGGCAAGCTATTTATTATGGACCAGTCATATAGCGCGTCTAAATCTCTCTGCAATGCACTACAACCAATGATACCCTCGACTTTTCTAAAGAGTTTTATATCATCTGCAAACAGAAGAACCTGCGAATTCCTTACAACATCAACAGCATCATTAATGAATAGCAAAAACAAAAGGGGTCCCAAATTGGATCCCTGGGGAATACCAGATGTCGAGAGAAAGTTAGGTGAAGTGTAACCTTTAATTGATATATATATTCTGACAGTCAAGCAGCCCATCATAGATAATATGCAACAAGGTAACCTCAAGGCTGGTGTGGGAATGTCAAAAGGAACTGGAGGCTCTGGCAAAAGTAAACAATAGTATTTTACGTTACAAGGCCGGTAGGTGACTTATTACAGTACGAGTTGGTTTCCGAGGCGACGTAGGAGCCGAGTCTGGAATATAAACTCGTACTGTAATAACACCTAACGGACGTGTATCGTATGATATTTTATTTCATCCTGTCTTTATAATCTTTTTTAAAAAGAATAACAAATAGGTCATATTACCTTTTAAGTGACAACTTGTCAAAGATCGAAAGTAACCAGTCATTGTTTCTAAAATCATACCATTGTTGCTAGGGGCAACCCATTACAGTATCTGATACTGTAATGTTCCATTTACCGGCTACAAATTTTTAAGTAAACGTTAATACCAATAAATTGTTTTTCAAAGCCACCATTGATATTTATTCATAATAATGACTGTTGGAATAGTTGATAAAATGGGTTTTCTGCAAATAAGTTTTGATTCGTCAGAAATTGCGACAGTATTTTAATTAGGAAAAATGGTTAATTTTTAATTCTGCATCGAATGACATAATAATATACAAGGGTTCCAATTTGAAATAAGAAAAAAATAAATTGATTTAAAGTTTGCAAAGTTTGACACTAAACTTTGGACACCCTGCACAATTAGTATTAATCAAACTTGGTTAACGAGACTGTTGGACCTTATATATTAAGTACCTTTGTATCATTTTAATAACAAGGCATTATTTTCATTTTTTAATAATTTTTTAAGCCAGTGGTGCAAAACTGATTTTTCTTAGAGTTTATTTTTTTTCGCCTATAATACTGAACCGATTTCATTAAAATTTTGAGGGTATGTAGGCAACTATAAGAGGCATTCAAATAAGTAAGAATATAATATATAGCATGTAATCTAAAAAAAAAAATATTTTTATGACGTCACACTTTTTTGGAACACCCTGTATAAACAAAAATATTTTCCTGAAATGCGCCCTAGGATGCAAAATATCAACATCCTTACTTAATTAATAAGTGAGCTATAGAAGACGGGAGGTGAAGTGCAGGCCCCGTATTTATGTTTATGCTGACAAATACTTTCTTTCGGTGTACAATAAGCGATAAAAGGAATTCATCTGATGAATTCTCGTCAAAAGCTTCTTTTTTATATATTTCTTTCATTTGTCAAGCTTAAAGCTAACAAAGGTTAATGATGCAAGATATCTAGACAGCAGCATAATTGCATCCATTTCAAATTATTCGAGTAAAAGTTTCTGAAGACAGCATTATTTTATTATTCCATTTAGTTTAGCATCAGGCTGCATCTGAGTGACTATAGGGAACATCTGTTTTAATTTACGGCCAAATATGCTATGTGAAAACAGGAAAGTTTAATTAAATGGTTCTTGTTTAAACATGTTCCTGTTCGTTTTAAATTATTCCTAGGATTTTATTCATAGTTCCCCAGCGTTGAAAAGTTACGCGCCTTGGATATTATTATTCTCTGAGAAATAATTTAATGCAAAGAGAACGTCAAGATGTAGTTATACCCAGTGGCGTAGCCAGAAAATATGCTCGGGGGGAGGGGGGCTCAGTGGGCGTAAGTAGGACTTTTTTTCTGGAGAGAGGGACAGTCGCGACTACGTGTATTTCAAGATATTGCACCTAGGGAAAAAGGTAGAAAAGCGCCCGAAAAATTTTCGGTGCCACGCCCAAAGTTCGATTAAAATTCACCAATTCAAAAATTAAATTATTACCTTTCCCCCTCTGTATGGTTGGATTAGATTTGTTTTTGTAAATTTTTTTTGATATTCTTAGCTGGTTCTTTATTTAAAAAAAATATTTCTTATATTTGTGAACAATATGAATATTGGTGTTAATCCAAGATTTTAACAAAAGACGTATGTATGACTCTAACCAGCGTTTTTCGGGCTCGGTTTTTGATGATTTTTTCAGAAATCATGTATATTAGGAGCGTAGATCTAAGAGCAGTTTTTGGTGCAAATGCTTAGGTTTTTAAATACTCCTCCTTACGTGCCGTTTTGTATTCATAATAAAGCATTCTCGTTTCTTCCCGCACTAATTTTTTTCATGCATGCCTATTAAGTGAAGGTGGTCATTTCCACCAATTTTTATATAACAAAATTTTGCATTATCAATGTTAATAATAATAGTAGAGCTAATTTAATTTAATTATTTAATTAAGAACGGTGTGCCTGAGGAGAAAAACGCAAGAGAACATTTTTATGCAGAATTGACCAGGCTAATCAGAAATAATATCCACATGGAAAAATATCAGTGGCGTTCCACTTTTTTTCTAAAAAATATATAATCGCTTACTTTTAAAAATTATTCTATCGGCGATAACGCTGAAACGAACAGAGATATCGAGCTGCGGTTTTAATATTTGTTCTAGCAAATTTAATCTACTTTTCGATTATGGTATTATAATTATACCGTATGATTTATTTTTTCGGAGTAAAATCAAAAAATATGTTATTATTACTAATTGCGCCCTCTAGCATTTTTTTTAGAACTATTATGGACAACTAAATACGATTGGTGAAAGTGCATACATTTCTCTTCCAAACAGTCTTTAGTTTGCTAAAATCGAATAAGTCGTTTATAAGTTACAGCGATTTAACTGATTACACATTCAACCGCTTCCCCCCTTTTTATTAAAGTAGGTATGCCAATGAGCATAAGACCAAAATGATGCATAATTGTCCAAGAATCGCGTTTTCATTTCTTAAAAATGCATTGAACGAACAGTCTCGCTGTACTTGGAGTTGCTTACAGGTTATGGCTTTCTGATGAGTTCTAAGCGAACGAAACAGCCTGTCATTGTATACCTGTGCCCCAGGGAACCCATTACCTTTGGCGTCCCTGTGTACTTTAATGCAAAAGATAGATGCACCACTTTGTCCGCCTGCCGCTTAAAAACTTTTTTCTAGTAGGAATAAATAAAAAACATGAAGTCTTCCTCCACTGGTTTAATAAGGTAATAAAATTAAAATATGGTAGACATTCTACATGTTTCGGGTGTAGAAACACCCATCATCAGGAATGAGATACAAAGAGAAAAAAATAGTTATATTAAATGAGAGGAACAAAATTAAATGGTAGTGAACATCGATGGAGCTCTCCTGGAACCATGAAAGATAAAATAATATGAAATGAATTAATGATTAAAAAATGGGATACTTAATTCTTAACACTGACCATGGGCAACAGACAACAGTGATAAGAGGGGCCCGTTTGGGCAAAGAGAAAGATATAAGAATAATGGAGACTCACTGGTCAAGAACCTTCATCCCGGAAACCAAGGGGAGAAAGAAAGGTTGTTTATTTAAGTTTTATGAATCTGTAAAGAATAAAAGCAATTGTTCAGTACAAAATATTAAAAGATTATTTAAAACAATTTAAAAAACAAGATTTTTATTTTATAAAAAGAAAGAAAAATTCCCTGTATGTATGAAAAAAGGGACTTACCTTAATCCATAATCACAGGGGGAAATTGGGGAACAAGTCCGAAACGGACTGGCACCCCAGTGGGTTTTAATTTCAGCATTGCTGGAATTAAGTTAAAAAAAATTTTTCAGTTCAAAAAGTTATGGCGAATGTCTCATTGTGGAACATGTCTCATTGTGGAACACTTTTCCCTATTATAAATGCCTCTAAATTTTATTATATTGAACAAATTAATAACATATTGTACCATATGCATTTAAATTATATAACTTAATGTCTTGAAAAAGAAGACGGAGCCTTAGTAAAAATAATATACTGTGATTGGTCAGTTTCATTACCTATCTAGGATGGATATGAGATTTTCCCGCACAGTTAACTGAAACTCGCCACTTAAGTCTAAAGGAAACAGCAAATTTCCATGCGGGAGTAGAAAATATATATTAAACCCTAAGGACAGCTAAAAAAATACGTCTATTTTCTTAATGTTCTACTTGTATACCTTAAATTAATTAAACCAGTTGGGTCCATCGTTTTGTGCAATGTTTAGTCTAGAATATTATTTTAATATTTATAAGAGAAACTATCTTTATATACAAATGTAAATGTTATCATAAGAGGAATGCAATATAAACATTCTAGTTTCAAGAAACACATGTTGAAAATTTCATAGCAAGTGAACCAAGGCCCTCGGGACTTTTAATAATAGTTTGCTTGAATGGAGAAATGCGCCCAGCCGTTTTTATTTGCAATATTTGAAAACTAAATAGTTCTTTGTTCAAAGAATACAGAAAATATATTTTGATAAAAAATTCGCATTACACTTCCAGAACATTGTTTATATCAGTCTGGATAGAGCGATCAATAACCTCAGTCAAGTACGCGAAAACTATCGTGATTATCATAACCTTTCTATAGTTAGACTGTTATACAATACTGACAAACACAAATTTATTATAAAATATCCCGGACCAAATAGTTACCTTCTTGTGGCTGGTCGTGCTCAACGATGAAAAAGCAAAGATAGACCCCACATTCCCCTTGATCACAACAAACTGACAAGAACTAAAATTCATGCTACCACGTAGTTCTTGACGAGTTCCATGAATGAAAGCATATGAAAATAGTAGGACATTTTTAAGAGCGTATAATACTCTGTTGCCAAATGATTAAAATATTCTTCTATTGTGGGTTTTATTTGGGCTCAAATAGGTATATTCTCTTTTCGCCGGTGAATTCAACCAGTTGTGGAACTGATGAACTTATGATTGACAGCTGGTGGAATAACATCATCAACCGGTTGGTGAATTATTTT
Source organism: Polydrusus cervinus (assembly GCA_935413205.1). Classification (NCBI taxonomy): domain Eukaryota; kingdom Metazoa; phylum Arthropoda; class Insecta; order Coleoptera; family Curculionidae; genus Polydrusus; species Polydrusus cervinus. The sequence goes on along the minus strand of OW284519.1, from coordinate 13,683,513 downwards.
ACGATCTCTCTCTCTCTCGTTGACGTTGATAGAAATCACCAGGGATCCACCATAAATAAAAGGACATGATTTATGTCTAACCGGTAATACAATAGGCAATTTAGGAATGCGATTCGGCTCAACAGATGCCACCGGTGGACTCGCCGGTGAAAAAAAAAGAATATACCTAATTAAACACATTGTTGGATTGCTTAAAATATATTCTAACCTCAACCTAGTCAAAATACTAATAACGACAAACATTTCGAGAAAATTTCTCATAGAATGACAGCGTAGAGAGCTTCTGTGACTGCCACCAGAGATGGTATTCTCGTATTCCCAATAATTTATCACATTCTCAGGAAGTACCTATTTACATAAATCGACCTGAATCCATGTAGCGAATTAAAATTTCACAAAAGGTATTGAGTTCGATTATTCAAAGTCGAGTTGGCATATTTTGTAATTGTATCCGTATCGAGATTTAAATTAAAACTGCAACATAATCGAACTTGGAACGCGATTGTCAGTTTGACGTAACTTAACCTAACTTTTGAGCTGAACTGCTGTAGAAATTAATTATAAAATAGTTATATTTTCAAAACGATTTAAGTATACTACATAGTCACCTATTCTTCATGAATTCGAGAAGTAAATATATAATGTAAAACACAGTGAATTAGCATTACGATGACATTTTATAATTCTCTTTAACATACAGTCAACGAACAGTCATAATAAATTTGGCAACGGCAACATTTGTCACCTAGCTGTAAGAGAATATTTTTTATGTGTATAAAAACTTAATTTATTCATATAATATGTTTAAAAGCACCAGAAATTTTGATTATACATTTTTATCTCTATTGCTAGTATATTCCTGTGCTCCCCAATTCTATCAAAATGTAAAATGGGTCTCCGGTATTACAAGTTATTGTACAATAGGAGTTCTATAGGAAGATGCAAGCCAATAAGTCACGGCTTGTTGCAGAGTAATACATTTTTGCCTTCAGTGATTTTATAGCGAGTAATGTCCTATTATATCACTCCATCTTTCAAATATAGCTCTGTGGGAGTTCGAGTTTCTCATAATTGCATGTAAGAAATTGATGAAAAAACGTTTAATGGTATAGGAAAAAACATTGGCTTTTATGGAAACCTGCCAAAATGAATTAAGGATCCCCCAGACCACCGCTATGCTGCGGTGACGGTTTCATCATGGTGCCATAGAACACAGCGATAAATGGCGCGACCCACACCGCTGCGGTGCCTAAGTCGCATTTCCTGCTCTTACTGCGTTTTATTTTGACAACGCTGTCAACACTGCTTTCGTGGCTAACCGTCACATTTGCCACGTGTTTTGTGTTAACTGTTCGATTGTTGTGGCGACTTCGACTAATGTTTTGACATATTATTGCAAGCTATATTCACAGAAGAATTAGGCAATCCAACGATGCGTCAAAATGGCGGCTGGATGGCAAATACAGCTTTGTAATTGGTATACGTGACCGTAAAAATAATATGCTGGTTGCATTTGATAAGATACATAATATGAGAAATGCATTCGAAAAGGGACTTTAAAAAGTTGGAATATCAAAATGAAACAGAATTTAATAAATACTCTAAACAATAATAATTATCATTCAAAACATTTTAACTTGCTTGCACTTAATTGTCTGGGTTTTCGTATAAGCTCCATGTAGGATAAAGTGCAACGTCTGTTTAGCCATTCTTTTATCCAAATCGTTTTTCCTTTACTTTTTCTCTGTTCGTTTAATATAATAACAATTTCCGCTGCGCACACCCTTCTTGTGACATGTTTGAACTAACGATAAAAAACTGTACGTGTACGGTGAAATGGAGGCTGTAATCGAAACCGGCCGAGAACTGTCGGCCATTATCGCTGAACAAAACTGAAGGTGTAGTGTGACTATCGATAACGGCCGGCCAGCCGGCGGACGGACAGTCCACGGACTTACGACGGAGAAGCCGACTGAACGTAAGTAGACTCTTTTAAATACTGCTCGATCTACGGCCGTTATAATTGTTTGCTTATTAAATTTTTGATACCATTACAATCAGAACCAATAAGAAAATAAAAATCAATTAAAAACGCCTAGTTTCACTCATATTAAATGTGATAAATCACGTGATATTTATTTCGTCGTCGTGAAATTTTTACAGCCGAGTTGCAAAAGCCGCAATATTGCAAGAGACGAAGAAAAAGCGACACATGTTGACGGTAGCAATAAAAACCCCGATTCGTATTTTGTTTGCAATTCCTTAACCAGAATCAATTGCTGACCCTTTGTTTACTTTGACTGGAAAAAAGAAAAATCCGAATTTGGCGTCGTCTGACTTTTTCTTTATTAAGAAATTCGAAAAAAACACTTCAGGGGATATCATTTCGCGTTGGAAGTTAAGAAGAAGGTTGATAACCGTAATTATTTAAAAAAAAATCATTGTTGGGGAAAAATATTGTCGGATACGCGGATTGGTATCCTTAAGGATGGATTACTCATCTAATACTTCACTGTGAAGTTAAGACTCTTAATAGGTGATAAATAGGTGTAGTGGAAAGATAGTGCATAGAACAAGGACAATAACATATCTAGTTTCGTAGTAGGAGTCAGTAGACAAATGTTTATAAATATAACTGTTTGTAATTGATTAAAGAGAGGGTTCCATTTTAAATAGTACATTTGAGAAGCTTTTCTCCTAATGTTAATAATTCCGGACACAGCAAAAAGAAACCCCTTCTCTATTTTGGTAGGGGTTACAAAATATTATAAAAATTCAAAGAAGTAGTTACTCAAAGGAGTTGTTTAACGTATTCAAGTATAAGAGTAACCTCTGCCCGTTTGGTCACTCAAGTCTCTCTAAATAATGTAAACCATAATGTCAGAACCCAAACAGATTCTAGCCAATGAGTAAGTGGTCTTTGTAATTATTATTTAAATGTTATTTCTCTTTTGGCCCGAGTTGACTGTAAAGCGGAAATTGTTTCTCTTAAACTTACTTGAAATAGCGTCGTATGTGAGTTTTAAGGGAGCAACTCTTCTTTAGAGAAAACTCCCTAAATTTACTGATATGACAACTTTATTTTTATTTCTTATGTTATTTATTGTAATGTAATCGTAAATTGTTTTGCTTTGCTTTGTTTAATAAAACTATTAAAAATCTTTGGTGTTTGAGTAAATAAATAGCGCACAACAAATTAAATAAGCTACACGTTCTAGTCGCCTACCATTTTGATACGCGACAATATTGAATATCTGACGAGCTTAGTTTTTTGAAAGGACATTTTTGAATTGTGACCACGCTGTACATATTTACGACCTTGAACCCCATTATTACAACCCGAACATTTACTGAATAGTTCGTTAATCTGTAACGGCGGATTAGTTCTTCCGACTTACACTGATTCTGGATAATGGGGATTTAAACCGGCTTTTTGATTTAACTGGATTTTTTTTAGAGAAGTGGTCTCCGGTTAAAACGTTAATTAACGGGCGTTTTCGTTAAAAAGTAACTCGTGTGGAAAAAACGCTTTGTCGTTTTTCGATTCGGTAACTCTAAAAATACGATGTTTTTAGTTTTTAAAAGCTTATTGGTTTGTAAGCGGGTTTTCATTTAGATTTGATTTGGGATTTCTAAATGAACTACAAAAAAAACTTGTTAAATAGTATAAAACAAGTGATGAAAGTGATACTTTTCAAACGAGGAGATATTTAGCACGAGGCGTCAGCCAAGTGCGGAAATTCTCCGAGTTTTAGAATAATCACTTTCACACGAGTAATGTACAGGGACATTATTTTAAGTGTCTCACCGGATTGGCGACTTTGCTATCGACCACAATAAAAAAACAATTATGTATTCCCTAATAGCTTTTAGTGAAAAAGCCAAATTTGATGTAAAAAAAAATCTATGTTTAAAAATTTGACAGATACGACGCCATATTGGATTTTTTTGAATGGCAACCCTACCTTATAGTAAGCCAGCTGCATACGCTTATTTGTTCCAACATTAAAAATGTAATTTGAAAATGTAATATATAAGAATTCTTTTATATTTCTTGCATGGTTTTTAATACCAAAACCTTAAAGAATATTGCCTAATTATGAAAATCTAGACCAAAGGATCTTTTTCCAGCAGGATGGAGTCCCTCCTTACTTTGCAAAAAACGTAAAAGAATGATTAAATGTCACATTTCCAAACACGTGGATACGACTGCGTGGATTTATATAGTGGCCGCCCAAATCTCCTGATATTATACCCTTAGATTTTTATTTATGAGGCGATTTAAAAAGAAGGGTATATATCTCCAAATCTGGAAAAGTTGAAGGCAATAATTCGGGCAAGGATACGTTTAATCACGCCAGAAGTTTTGGATTATTTTTAATGTAATTGCTCCTTAAATTAGTTTTTATTAAATTTCTGACACATGATTTGACAGATGTAAAAAAAGTATATGGACCAATTCCTTTTTCGATAAGCTTTCCAAAAAGATGTTATAAGTGGTATCGTTTAATTTGAAAAAGAAAGTTGGTTAGTACTTCACTCCCCCCCTCCCACCCCTTGGGGCACAATTTTTTTTACTTGACAATAGCAAGGCCCATAATAGTTATTTATGTATCAAAGTAGATGATAATGCCCTGAGGGTGACATTGTAAAAAAACCGAGGGCCTCCGGCCCGAGGGTTCGTAAGTCGCCCGAGGGTATTTATCTATTAGTACCCGTGGTATATATAAACTTTTATGTAATACCAGTTCGTTTTAAATAATAAATATAATATATAAACGTAAATTTATATATTTTTATTTTTTATATATAATAATAAATATAAATTATAAACGTAAATTTATATTTTGTTAATAAAGAATAAGTTAATCGAAACTTTATGCCCGCACGGGCATAAAGTAATCCATTATGTAGATGGTATCTAAGGTATAAAAACACAATAATGTACTGGTATGACATAAAAAATCTTTCAGGACGTATTTTTGGATTTTAGGCAACACTTTAGAAAATACAAAGTAAAGAAAGATTTTAAATAAAAGTTGACAAAAAGAATAATGTTCTTATTAATACATTCTGCTTAGAAAAAAAAATATTAAACCATTTTCTGTTCTGCCCTTTTAAATATCTACATCTTGAGCACATAAAAAAGTTTTTTAACAAAGAACAGCAAAATACCCAAATGCTTAAAATACGGTAAGATGGCCATAATAAAAGTAAACGCACCCCAACATTTATCAAAGTTACCTTTTTCTTTAACATTTGAGAGCCGTTTCGACAAAAAAAAGAAACAAAAGCATAGTGATAGATTTTCGCAGTGAGTCCTGAATAAAATACGATATAAGGTTTTTCTACTCTCTCAACCTGTCAGCGTTATTCCATTTCTCTTTCTCTTCTAGTCCGAGAGCACTGCGTAGAAATTGTTTCGTCAAAGATGCCCCCATTATTTAAGGTTAAATACTAAATAGTTAAATGGTAGCAGAAAAGGAGTGTGACGTCAGGCAATTTAGCGATATAGTTATTTGCACTACAAGGTAGGTAGGAGTGGCGGCTCCTCGAAGAAGGCAAGTGAGGCTGAGCCTCCCCAGTAATTCTTGCCCTCCTACACATTTTCTTGGTTTATTACTTAAATAGTGACTTTTAACTTACAGCAAGCTAATATGTAATATGTTTTCATTCGGATTCTTAATTTATTTCCTTATTTGCTATTTTTCCACTATTTAATATTTTTTTTACAATCTGACAATAGCGTATGAGGCTGGTGGCTGTTAAGTCTCCATGGTTTTTCCTAAAAGCCACATCAGTAAGCTCTGATAAACACGAAATTGTGAGAGGGAAATAGTAGTTTCTAACATTTTACCCACAATAAGTGGCAAACTTTGGACTTTTTGTCCTTGTAACCCTCTGAACTTCTTTTCAAAAATGCGATTAGTTGAGAAAATCTGCTTATATCTTGATTTTTTTGACTGAAATCATATTCTCAACATTGAGTAGTGAGTCCATGGTGTAGATGGTTTCTGGGAGCGTTGCTTTACGGAAAAATAACCCAAAAGGATTTTCTCAGACACCTCCTTTATTTTGTTAGCTTTGCACCAATCTTCAAACTTCTGATACTCCAACTCATACCGCGCCTTGGATTTTGTCGGAACTAAACTTGAGATCGCTTCGTTTGCCGCTGCTTCTATATCAGAGGGTAAACTTCCATCAGAATCGCTCATTTTGAAAAACGCTTTTTATATTTTTAAATTTGTTGGACAAAGTTTCGACAGTAACCATGCGAAACAGTAACTATGCGAAAGGTAACATAAAAAACTTGATTAGTAAACTTAATAGCAGGTGCATTTTTACAGGTGCATTTTTATTTTTAAAATTGCCTTTTGCCAAATATTTTTATTCATAGATGAAAGTAGATAAAATTATGTACAATATTCTTGTTGTAACTTCATATTACTACACTCGATGTTTTATTAAACTCGGCTGACGCCTCGTTTGACAACTTTAACATCTCGTGTTATAATATGAATCTTTACAACACTTATATCGTAAATAACTATTACAGTATAATTTGGTCCCTGGATTTGCCGTCGAAATTAATTTTTCTTCGATTGTTTTTTATTATCTTTCTCACCAGTTTACGGCCAACTTAAAAGACAAGTTATATATTTACTTCCTCGTGCAATATGGACATCATATCCACTCTTGTTGTAAAAACTACTATTCTTTAGCTCGTAAGCATTATATACCAACTATTGCATACAGTTAGCAAGGCGTACAACATCGTTACAGTTCCAAATACAAACATTTCTGCTTTAAGTTAACTTTCTTATTATTATGAATACATACTTCTCTAACTTTGGTGGTTTACTTGAGAATAAACCGCTTAGCAAAATAACTATAGAAAGTTCATTATACTTACAGTCATATTATCTGTTTTATCGGTAGAAAATGGTAAATTATATTTAGTTTGTTGTAAAATGTTATTTTCCCATTTTCCAATATTTACTCTTAAATAATTTTTGGAAGTACATCCAGATTCAGTTGTAACGATGCGCGACAGCTATATTTACATTTTTTGCATATATAACAAAGAATTATTATGTATAACTATGTTTTTGGTGAGATTGCAAATAAAACGCTGTGCCTATTGGAATAATATTAAAATAAAATCTTGATACCAACATAATAGGAAACTTCCACATATTTTTTTTTGATTAAAAATGTTCAGTACCTTGAGAAAAATGCAAAATTTTACGTCTTAAATATATCACTCCTTAATTTTTTTAGAAATAATCAAAGTTCGCTGTGTAACGTCACCAGTGGCGTATTTAAGGGGGAGGGGGCTGCAGGTCCCTCCCGGGCCTTGGAGCTCGGGTCTAAACGTCTAATTGCAACCTAATTTTTCGTCTCATGCTCTCTTAATTTCAAATTTTTAATAATGTTTTCTTGGCTTAGATTACAAGCATCTTGTAGGAAACGTTTAGTTTTTAAACTTTTCCTTTTAAAAGTCCTGTTTTATATAAGTAGAGATGAAGGTTTCGGACGCATATCGTTTTAATTATTGATTTATGTTGCAATTTTATAGGAAAACGAGTAAAAAGAATAATATTTTATAGTATTTTTCTATTATATACTTGTTTGTTCCGTTTTTCCTTTTGTAGAGCTGTTTTAAATCAACCAAAATATAACCCAATGCAATAAAATATTTTTACAACAAAAACAAAAAACAATTAGGTATTTATTTGTAAAGAGAAAAATTAAAGTAAAAATTTTAATTTAAACATTTTTTATGGAAGAAGTGTGATAATTTATAATAAAAAAAATAGCGCGGGAAGAAACGAGAATGCTTTATTATGAATATACAAAACGGCACTTAAGAAGAAGTATTTCAAAACCTAAGCATTTGCACCAAAAACTGCTCTTAGATCTACGCTCCTAAAATACATGATTTCTGATAAAATCATCAGTTTTGGCGTGGTGTGCGATATTTACTTTATTTTTAATCCTGAAAAACCTAGCCCGAATACATATACGTCTTAGGTTAAAATATTGGATTGACACCAACATCATATTTGTCACAAATATAAATCCGTCTTCTTCACTGGGTAGGTACAATATTATCATGAACTATATGTACCTAGTCCCGACTGTCCCTTTTTCCAGAAAAAAAAATGTTTCACTTACGCCCACTGAGTCCCCCCAGCATATTTTCTGGCTACGCCACAGGACGTCACGTAGTGTGAATAGCCTGTTCTCATGCTGTCTGCCGTAGTTTGACGTCACTATCTCAAACTTTATCCGCTTATATTGTAGAGGATTTACTTTTTTAAATTCATTTAGTTAGACTTTTTCACTTTGAAAATTGGTAATAAAAATTGTTTTGAACACGTTTCTAAATCATCCAGGGGACGTAGCTAACGTTTGGCTATATATTTTAGCTTTGATAAAAGACAATTGAAATGAAAAATGAGTAATTCATTAATATTTATGGGCTCCGGTGCATCGTTCCGATATTTTCTGAATATTCAAATTCAATTTGAACTTTTCAGGAGCTTTCAGTAACAATAAACGCGAAATAAATTCTGCATTTTATCTTTACCGGCAATGTCCCCGACGAAAAATAATTTATACGATGTCAGAAAGTTTTATTGGAAATTCAAAAAAAATATAAATTGCCAATACACACTCTTTTCGCTCGAATTAATATACAGGGACATTAATTGTGTACACGCTTTAATTTGATTTTAGTTTAACTTCCTTGTAGTGAATTAATTTTTTTTTATTGCACTGTACAGGATGTCCCAAATTCGAGCCTCATCATGGGGATCTCGGAAACTATAAGAGATACAGCATTGGTCAGATGGTGGCAAAGTTGCGGCATTTTGTGCCCAGTAATATCATTTAAAAAATGTTGACCTTTCTTTTTAAGTTTTAGAAATATTTGAAAAAAAAACTAAAATATTGAGATTTTGTTGTTTTTAAATTGGTCGACTTATTTTATCCGCTATAAAAAAACAAATACAACATTGTTAAGTCAACTTTTCTTGCTCCATATCGTGGTGTATTTAGAATTTCGTTTCAACGTTTCGTTTTTGTGTAAGCATGATCAACTTAATTTTTTTTAATACGGACCTGTATTTTTTATTTTATTTTTTGAAATTTTTTTAAGCCCTGAATTCAACCATGTATCACACTTAATTATATCAAAACTTTTTGATGTCATTATTTCATCATCTGCAATGCCACCTTTGTTTTGTTTCAAATCAATTATCACATTGCAGATGATGAAATGATGGCATCAAAACGTCTTGATATAATTAAGTGTGATACATGGTTGAATTCAAAAAAGATTTCAAAAAATAAAATTAAAAATACAGGTCCGTATTTAAAAAATTTAAGTTGAGCATGGTTCCACAAAAACGAAACGTTGCAACGAAATTCAAAATAACAATGTTGTGTTTGTTTTTTTATAGCGGATAAAATAACGCGGCCAATTTAAAAAAACAAAATCTCAGTATTTTTTTAAATATTTCTAAAACTAAAAAGATAGCTAAAATATTTTTTTACGATATTACTGGGTACCTACAAAATTCCGCAACTTTGCCACCATTTGACCGATGCTGTATCTCTTATAGTTTCCGAGATCCCCATGATGAGGCTCGAATTTGGGACACCCTGTACACACGTAACACCTCCAATAACTGGAAATGTAAATACTTTACCATTACGGTTGTACGCAACGCCGAAAAAGCAAAGATAAACCCCGCATCTCATTCATAAAATTACTTTTACGCCGAGCCTACAACTCACTGTTTATAAGAGGGGATAGCATGTGTAGACTACTACGAAACTCAGGCACTGAATCGGTTATTTTGCAAACCTGACCATGTCTCACCATATTGTTTTTTTTTATAATTAACCCACAAAGCTTTCAAACACTAAACTCTAACCACTTTTTATTTAAGAAAGCTGGAAATAAATAATGTATTGTTCTTTATGTCAAAGTTGTCCTTTTTCATGTCCGTATTTTCACTTGCTACCGCTAGGAGGCATACGTTGCCAAGTTTTGCACGATTGATTTAATAAATAAATTTATTATGACTGTTGGTTGACTGTATGTTATTATTAATGCTGATTGTTGCTCTGTTCTAAAATATATATATTTACTTCTCGAACTTGAATTCATGAAGAATAGATGACTATGTAGTATACTCAAATCGTTTTGACAAGATAACTAGTTTATAAATAATTTCTACTGTAGTTCAGCTTAAAAGTTAAGTTAAGTTATGTCAAACTAACAATCACGTTCCAATTTTGATTCTGTTGCTGTTTTCATTTAAATCTCGATACTAGACCTTAAATAATCGAACTCAATACCTGTGTTGGTGAAATTTTAATTCGCTACATGGATTCAGGTCGATTTATGTCAATAGGTACTTCATGAAAATGTGGTAAATTATTGGGAATACGAGAATACCACCTCTGGTGACAGTCACAGAAGCTCTCTAAGCTGTCATTCTACGAGAAATTTTCTCGAAATGTTTGTCGTTATTAGTATTTGGACTAGTTTGACGTTAAAATATTATGTTTTAAGCGATCCAACGATGTGTTTAATTAGGTATATATTTTTTTTTTCACCGGCGAATCCACCGGTTGAGCCGAATCGCGTTCTTAAATTGCCTATTGTATTACCGGTTGGACATAAATCATGTTCTTTTATTCATGGTGGATTTCTGGTGATTTCTATCAACGTCAACGAGAGAGAGAGATAGTAAAATTAATTCACCAACCGGTTAATGACGTCATTCCACCAGCGGTCAATCCTAAGTTCATCAGTTCCACCACTGGTTGAATTCACCGGCGAAAAAATAATATACCTATTTGAGCCCAAATGAAACCCACAATAGGAGGATCTTATAATCATTTGGCAATCGCAACAGGTTTCATTTATGGAACTCGTTTGGAGCTAAGTGGTAGCTTCAATTTTAGTTCTTGTCGGCTTGTTTTGCTAAAGGGGAATGCGGGGTCTATCTTTACTTTATCGTCGTTGGTTTTACTTACCGGGTGGCCAAATAAGAATGGACGCCGGCCATATCTCAGGAACTGTTTGTTCCAACGTGTGGAAACAAAAGAATCATTACAAAATGGATCAGAAGAAATTGCTGGAAATTATTTTCAAGTTACTAAATTTACCGCTAGAGGGCGTTTAACATAATACAATACTAGACATCATAACACACGGTTGTGCGTTTTTATTTTTTTACTCATTTACTTATAGAGCGAACTGTACGTAAAGCAATTTTTTTACTAATATAGGAGTAGAAAAAAAATATAATGTTTCACATTTATTTTCATGCAAGTTCCCTATATTCCTTATCTCTGGGCAAGATATACAATTTCCGTTATAAAATAAAATTCTTGAACAATATGTTGCCGGAATACACTACCACTTATTTCATCTTGAGACAAATACCAACCGTAATGTAATCCACATGAGGTATATGTTTTATCTCTAAAGCACCAAGATAAATCCATGCTGTGTTATATAACATGTACTCGGATATGATCATAAGGAAAATATGTCGACTGCTTGGGGTCCGATCCATCTAACTAAACAATGCCAATTTGCTGATATAAATTTATGGACTAAAATAAGAGTGGAATAGGCAAGAACTTTGCAATTTTGTTTTGGCGATGTAACAATCTTCACAATAAATTAAGTTCAATTCGTAACGTATTATAGACCAGACTTCTATAAGGTGCACAAATGACAAGTGACTTTGGTATACTACGTTAGAAACTTTTACATGTAATAACTCGGAAGCCTATATCTTTTTTTTACTCCCACCTGGAAATTTGCTGTTTCCTTTACACTTAAGTGGCGAGTAAAGTAGGCTATTCCAGTTAACTATGCGGCAAAATTTTGTATCCATCCTAGTTAGGTTATAAAACTGACCAATCACAGTAGTCAAGAAGCCAAATTTACATGTTGTTCCTAAAAGTACTGACCAATAACAGTATATTATTTTTACTGAGGCTCCGCCTTTTCAACACACTAAATTATATTCAATTATATTCAAACAATTCAATATAATATAATCTATACGCATTTATAATAGATTTATCAATAATGCAACCTGCTGAATGTGCATAGAAAATTAATTTCATGTAGCATCATTATTCAGTTGGTTTTACCATAATTAACTAAACGCTTCGATAGTCGGGACGGTAGAGCGTTTTACTATAGATCCATCGTGAGTTCGAGCCCGCCAACCTGCAACCTTTTTTTTTAGCATAAGGTTTGTAATTTTGGTCGTAGAAAAAATATACTGTTCAACCCGAGTGGATTGTCTAAATCGCACTCGAAAGTTTGTGTGATATCGACATCATATCCACTCTTGTTGTTCAAACTACTATTTTTCGATAAAGCAGACATTGCTTAAGTATAAATGAAATAGAGACAAAGTCATGGTCTATGTCTGACTTCTTGTTTCCCGCCTTTTCCCTGCGACATTATTTGACGGTCTTCTTTTGCTTTTCTGGGCACAAACTTACTAAAGCAGGCGCTTGTCTCGTGCTGCAGTAACCAGGCTATCAAGATAAGAATGGCTGATTCTTGCCTTGACAACACGAAAAAATTGACACGGCACATCAAAATCATCCTTCCTTACTCCCGTCCTCAATGTTGTCATCGTCAACAGTCTCTGTTCGGAATATAGTAAAGTGGTTAAAATGACGTTAGTTATACATATGAAGAATAATATCACTTGAAAAGAAGTGTGATAAGTTATAATAAAAAAAATAGTGCGGGAAGAAACGAGAATGCTTTATTATGAATTTATAAAACGGCACTTAAGAAGGAGCATTTCAAAACCAGAAAGCATTTGCACCAAAAACTGCTCTTAGGTTTACGCTCCTAAAATACACGATTTCTAAAAAAACATCAATTTTGGCGTGGTGAGCGATATTTATTTTATTTTTAATCATGAGAAACCGAGCCCGAAAATCGCTGGTTAGAATCATACATCCGTCTTATGTTAAAATTTTAGATTGATACCAATATTCATATTTTTCACAAATATTAAATAATGTTTTTTTTTGAAATAAAGAGCCAGCTAGGAATATCAAAAAATAAGTAAAAAAAAACATTTACAAAAACAAATTTAATCCAACCATGCAGAGGGGAAGAGGTAATAATTTAATTTTCGAAACTTGATAGTAGCTAGGTGAATTTTAAACGAATTTTAGGCATGGCCCCGAAATTTTTTCGCTGGTGGCGCTTTTCCGCCTTCTTTACTAGGTACAATATCATGAATAACATGTAGTCTCGACTGTCCCTCTCTCTAGAAAACAAAATGTCCTACTTACGCTTACTGAGCCCGACCCCCCCCCCCAGCATTTTTTTCGCTGCGCCACTGTAATTACATTATTTTTTTGGTAAATATAACCAAAAAAGACCTTTTTTGTTTCCCAAATATAGTTTATTTTTGGTAACGTAAACACGAGAACAATTAAAAATTGGTACAAGAGAACCCATTATTTTGGCGTCTCTGCGTACTTTAATGCAAAAGATCGATGCACTACTTTGTCGACCGCTTGCTCATAACTTTTCTTTCTATTTTATTGTTACGTGTGAGTCGTATAGAGAGTGAGTCCATCGCCAAAAAAATTTGAAATTTATGGGTAATTCTCTGGATAGAGCGCTTTTTACCCAAGTGCCGAAAAAAATGTCCACCAAGCCGGATACGCACCGTACTCGAGTTGCACCGTTAGTTTGTTGAAAACGATGTTTCTACTCCCCCGCTTGAACGCCGAATCATTGTAAATTATTGTTTTAGCTGGTTTTGTCTAGATTTACCGTTTACACGTTACTAGGTAGTTTGTAAGTTGTATGACGAAAAAATATTAGTTGTCGTAAGTAAAAATGTGAATTTTACAGCTTTTAAATGTAGGGACAGTAAACATTTATAAACCTAACCATGATATCGGTTGGTCACTCCTCCAATAGAATACTCTATTGGTCTAGCAGCAACGATGCAATTAGACAGGTATAGAGGAGACTATAGAACATTAATTTTTATTGATGAAGCCGCATAAAAAAAAGCAAAAACATTTTAGTCCAAATATCTACACCTGCGTCATTACGCCTACAAAACTTCTACTATTTATTTCTTATTTAAAAACAACATTTTACTTTTATCAAACAATAATTTGCATAATGCTTATTGCTGCACTTAATTATATTCGTTAACTTAGTTAGCCGGACTGACTTGAAACGTCGTAATTGCTGGTTGTTTACAAATAAACTATTTTAACAAAGTTCCCCTTTAACTACTAGAATGTCCAATATTACCAAGCAAACGCGATTTAATATACATACGTTGCTTTGCTTCGCAAAACAATAGTTTGTAAATGAGTTATAAAGGTCCGCTTAAATTAAACACTGGCATTTAGTAATTATGAGGTCTCCCACCATGACTTCGTAATAACACCATGATAAGCTGCAATATACAGGGTGATTCCTAAGTTGAAACTTCTTTTTTAGCTGCGTATAGAATGCATTAAAATAAACAACATTTTCAAATACCTTTTTTCAAAAAACTCAAAAAAAGTACTTAGGTACATTCATTTATTACACTATGGATCAAATACGGTTCTGCCTAACTTGCCCGTTAAATAACATTAAGAAAACTTCTGGGTGTTGGATGAGCCCGCAAGGGAAAGCGTTCTGCGTATAATCTTGAAGCACTTTGCCACACTCACAGTAAATTACCACCTTATCTATTAATTCATTGTTTTTAAATTTTAACATTCTCACGTATCAATAATTTAAAATTGCTTGCTTCAGAAAAACACACCGCACCGGATTGTTCAACACTACCCGTATGACTAATACTTATAAGAGATAAGAAAAACAACAGAAACTATAGCGGGGTATGTTTTGATGCCAGGCCCGCACTTAGATTTTTTACTTCTCTATCTTGCCTGTTTTTGAGTTTTTTGAAAAAAGTTATTTGAAAAAGTTGTTTATTTTAATGCCTTCTATACACAGCTAAAAAAGAAGTATCAACTAGGGAATCACCCTATATTGAGGGAATGTTATGGGTATTTTCTCCTGGTTTATATTACCTCAAATGTCTCTATCACTGATTTAAAAAGCTACTTCTATATACAATAGATTTGTCCCCTACACTCTTAAAAATGACTTGGTATTTGGTACTAATTTTTATTTGTTCTCGTGTTTACGTTACCAAAAATAACTATTTTTGGTTAGGAAAACAAAAAATATTTTTTTCTTAGTTATATTTACCAAAAAATGACGCCATCAGAACAAAGAAAATATCTTGTTTTCATATTAGTTGGCAGAAATAAAATATTTTGTTTAGCTGAATTTTACTCTGTATATATCCTATTTAAATGTTACATCAAGTTTCCTACAAACTTGTATTTATCAATCAAGTTTGTTGTAATAACACATTTTGAATTTGTAGTCCCTATCATTTTGTTAATTTTGATTAAGATACATTCTTAGTTATCAGAACTAACTTTTCTTTTCAAGTAATATTATTCTTCATATGTATAGCTAACGGCATCGCTGTATTGGCCGCTTTACAACAGCGACTTGACGGTGGGTGACATTAATCATTCTAGCCAGGAGTTGTCTTATGTAAGGGTGCTTTTGCTGTGCCGTGTCCAGTTCTTTGTGTTTTCAAGGCAAGAATCGGTCATTCTCATGTTGCTTTCCTGGTTATTGCACGCATGCTTGGCTGTGACAATATTTGGCGTAATTTATTTGTGTTTTTTGTCTTTCTTGTACGTTCTTATTGGCAGAAGGAAGTTAAATCATAAGTAAGTAATTATTTTATTCTTTATCACTGCAGTTGTACATTAGAAAGTTTAAATGAGCTTTTTATAAAGTATGGCAAGGTGACCCGATGAGAAATAACGTAAAAAAATTTTGTTTTGTTTTTTTTCTGTTTCATTTCTATATAATGTTGATGACTTTTTAATCTGACCAAGTACTACAACAAATTTCATATAGCTGTATATTTTAAATAGAAAGTCCAGGGGATATTTTTTGTTTTTTAATAATCGCAGTTGCAGATAAGAAAATTTAAATAAGAACAATTCAGTTCTATAACCATATAAACAACCTAAGAGGTTAATTAAAATAAGTTACAAATTTGGTGTTTCTGTTTTGTATTGCATAAGTATGTAATATAAAAAACATGAGAAAACAAGGACATTGGAAATAATTTTTTTTTTAAAGAAACCATAATATCTCTGATAATTTATTCCAATTAGTTTATACATACCTAATAGAGTAGTAATACCAAGGTATTTTTTTATTTAAATGGGGACTCTAGGAAGTAAAATATTTCGTTACTAAGTATAAATTACATATGACATTTTTTGTAGAAATAAAACATACTTTTTTTAAAGTTATTTCTATCAAATTAACTTGCGAATTTTGCCATGCGTTCTAAGCAGTTTATTCAAACTTTCTAATGTGCAACTGCAATGACAAAAATATAAAATTTTCCCTTATTTATGATTCAACTTCTTTCTTACAATTAAAAAGCACAGAAAAAAGATAATAAAAACAATGTTGTGACTACATACATGATTGTTACTCCATCAAAATTTCAAGTTTGGGCCAAATAAATTATTGCTTTGGCAATATTTGTAGATTGCATCATTAACAAAAATAATATTTCCTTAAAAAACAATTTCCCATAGTTACACGTTAGTTGTGACAACGATTAGGTAGATATGGTTTAAAAGCGGGAGTACCATAAAATATTTAGATATCCGCATATAAAATTTCGTTGTGACAACTAAAATTTGTAGGTTGGGTTGGTTCATGTTATGAATTAGTTCAACAGTTCAATAACGACAATTTTTTTTGGTTGGACAGACTAATGTTTGGGTTGAGTCCTATTTCACGAAAATAAATAGTTGTCCGAATCAAATTTTGGTGATCCATGCCATGTTATTTTTAAGAGTGTACCGGGTGAGTCAACGATTGTGCGGAGTAATTTTATGCCTTGAAGATAAAATTTGTCGACAATAAACTTTTATCTTAAGGTATGGTTGGATATCAGGCACATTTTAAAAATATTTTGAATTATACAGGGTGCGCCCAAAAAGTAAGGTGTCAAAAAGGTACATTTTTTTAAATGGGACACCCTATATATTGTATTATTTTCTGATTCCTCACTAAATTCTACGCTTATTTTGTAAATGTCATATGTCTAAATTCAATAGTTTTTGAGATATTGACTGTTAAAATATGGCATTTTCAGACTTTGACAGGCTTTAGCATTGGATTTTCACCTCCCTATCGTAGTTTTTTATCTAAACGTTACTATTTCCGGTTTAACATGTTAAACCTTAAAAACCGGTTTTTTGGTTTAACATGGTAAACCGGAGGTTGGTTTCTTTGGATAGAGAATAAAAAACTAAGATAGGGAGGTGAAAATCATTTTTCTCTAAGATGAACCGTTCCAATGCTACAGCCTGTCAAAGTCTGAAAATGCCATATTTTAACCGTCAATATCTCCAAAACTATTGAATTTAGACATATGACATTTACAAAATAAGCGTAGAATTTTGTGAGGAATCAGAAAATAATACAATATATAGGGTGACCCATTTAAAAAAATGTACCTTTTTGACACCTTACTTTTTGGGCGCACCCTGTATAATTCAAAATATTTTTAAAATGTGCCTGATATCCAACCATACCTTAACACAAAAGCTTATTGTCGACAAATTTTATCTTCAAGCCATAAAATTGCTCCGCGCAATCGTTGACTCACCCGGTACATTAAGCGTATTTTAAGAAATCGCCGTATCATAGCTAAGTCACTTGTCACTTATGGAACCCTGCTGAAGTCCCAAATTCCTAAATCACTAGATGCGTTTCGCCATGTCATGGCTCATCAGTAGATCTAGAATCCTACCAAAGAAAAATTGTTTAAGCCGTCTAAAATGAAAATAATTAGTACGCTTTTCTGCTTGATGAGCTCCCCACTGCATCCGACAATGTAAATTGTATGAAGGAAATACAGGGTGATTTCTAAGTTGATTCTTTTTTTTTAGCCGTGTATAGAAGGCATTAAAATAAACAATATTTTCAAATACCTTTTTTCAAAAAAGTTAAAAATAGGCGAGATACAGAATTAAAAAATCTAAGTGCAGGCCTGGTCATCAAAACGTAACTTGCTCAATTTTATGTTGTTTGTTTTATCTCTTATTAGTCATGCAATTTACAGGTCGGTGCTCAGTTACTTTGCATCCGCTGCGGTGTGTTTTTCGGAACCAAGTTAATTTTAAATTGGTGACACGTGAAAATGGTAAAATTTGAAAACAATGAACTAGTAGATGTGGTGCTAATTTACGGTAAGTGTCGTCAAATTGCGGCTGCTGCTTTGTGATTATACGCAGAACTCTTTTCCTTGAGGCCTCATTCCCAGAAGTTTTTTTAATGTTATTCAACGGGCAAGTTAGGCAGCTCCGTATTTGATCCATAGTGTAATAAATGAATGTAAGTACCTTATTTTTGAGTTTTTTGAGAAAAGGTATTTAAAAATGTCGTTTATTTTAATGCCTTCTATACACAGCTAAAAAAGAAGTATCAACTTAGGAATCACCCTGTATATTATGGTATTAAATTGTCAACGATAAATACTGTAATAATTTTTTTTACTCCTGTATTAGTAATAATTGTTTTACGTACAGGTCACAACTGTGCGTTATGATGCATAAAAACAAACCACTGTGCGCTATGATGCCTAGTATAACAATCAAGTTTGAACCACTGCACTGTATAAAAAAAAATAATAGAATGGACCTATTTTAGATTAAGCTTGAGGTCTGTCTGTCGCAGCCTTTATTTCCCAACCCTTATCATTATTATTTATCTGAAATATTAAATTGAAAAGGTCCCTTGACATATTTCTTAAGTAAAAGTTTTAAGAGAGTTCATGTACCATGCCTTCGTTGGCAAAACTTCGGCTCTGGAGTGGTCTGTAGGCGTATTTCTGTCTTCAACTTGTACCTTAGTTTATATAATATAGAAACTTACTGTAATTGAAAGGTGGACAGTAAAAAAAATAGATTACATTTTTTTTCTACGCACCGAAAAGATGATAATATGGTCATTTTTAAACCTATATATTGGACAAATTAACAATACCGCCTGATTAATGCGGGCACAGCCATACATATTAATATCAAAGTGCATATTTTTTTTTTAATTTAACCTATTTTCTTTAGGTAGTTAATTTAATGAAATGCACAGTTACACAATTCTAACTGTGGTCAAATTAACAACATTGCGCGAAAAAGAGGAGTCAGTGAGAGTATTGTATAACTTGTGCTTTAGTGGATACTCGACTCTACCACACTAACTAACTAGGTTTGTTAGAGTAAACTAAAAATATAATTACTTCCATGCCGTTAAAATATTGTTATATTGTATTGTTGCGACTACGACTACACTTTTATATTTTAAAATTTGATAGATATAACCATACAATTTGTAGATATAACTTTTATTATATAGTGACCGGCAAAAAGTTGGACCCATATGGGAAACTTTTGTATTATTTAAATTGTAAAAAAACTTTTTATGCCGATAGCCTCTGCATGATTGGTAACCTAGAAATTTGTTTTGACTACTCGTTTGTCTGGAAAATTGATAAGTATATATTTTGTCGTGAAAATCTGGTTTAATAGTACAAGATACTTAAAAAAAGTTATTTGAAAAAAGTGTTTTTTTTTTTAATTTTAAAAAAATATCAAATGTTTAATATTTCCATCAATTTCATGAAAATGTGTTAAAGGATTAAAAACCAATAATTAAACATTTTATTTAAACATTTTTATTATCTTAAAAAAATATTATTTGCCAAAATTCAAAATTTAGCTTTTTATTATGAAACTGGGTGCGTCCAGGCCCTGTATCTAGCAACCATATTTACCAATTATAGGTATTTCTGGAACAATATGCTTACGAAAGGCAGTTCTTTCTCATTTTGAACAAGTTTTAACGTGTCTTTTAAAGCTTCTCCTACCAAATTGAAAATTGGAAAAAGAATTTTTGAAATCAATTTATTTATTTTTAGAAATTGATTCCAAGAATTATTATTTTAATTTAGTAGGAGCAATTTTAGGAGACACGTTAAAACTTGTTCAAAATGAGAAAGAACTGCCTTTCGTAAGCATATTGTTCCAGAAATACCTATAATTGGTACATATGGTTGCTAGATACAGGGCCTGGACGCACCCAGTTACATGATTAAAAGCTAAATTTTCAATTTTAGCAAATAATAACATTTTTTCAAGATAATAAAAATGTTTAAATATTGGTTTTTATTTAATTTTTAATATTTAACACATTTTAATAAATTTATGGAAATATGAAAGTAACATTTGATATTTTTTTAAATTTAAAAAAAATATGTTTTTTTAAATTTTTGTTTTAAACTTTGCACACCAGCATAAAATTAAAATCTAAATACTTTTTTCAAATAACTTTTTTCAATATCTTGTACTCTAATACCAGATTTTTACGACAAAATATGTACTGTTCAATTTTCCAGACAAACGAGTAGGCACGTGACTAATGTCAAAACAAATTTTTACGTTACGAATCATGCAGAGGCTATCAGCATAAAAAGTTTTTTTACAATTTGAATAATAAAAAAGTTTCCCATATGGGTCCAACTTTTTGCCGGTCACAGGGTGTTATTGAATTGACTGATGCCTGTTTTTAATCGATCTTCTATTAAATTGGAGAAGGACCCTCGTTGTTTTTTGGGTTGAATACTTTACCTTTTAGATGAAGTCCCGCATCAACGGAACCGAATCCGGACGAGAATAAACAATTTGAGACTAAGGCCTTAACAATGGCGTCTGTCCGATCTGATGACTTGTTATAAAGTTTATTTCTTTTCTAAACTTATTTTACATAGCACACTGACATTTAAAAAAATAAGTAACTAATCAAAAAGTTTGAGGGCGACATATTATATCCCATGACATTGGCACAAATATTTTTTTCACATTTAAAACGGCCCGGTCACCTTAATTTTTAAGTTACTAATCAGGTAACTTCGATTGTGAGTAAATAATGCCTGCCAACGTCATTTATGTCACAGTCAAACTTGCTGGTTAGTTAATTTTGGTTAAAAATCTTTGTGCAACTCAACATACACGTCCGAATTTAATTGTTTTTGAGATGTTAATGTTTAAGAAATGACATTAATCCCTCTTTGACAAGCTGCAACGTGGCACATCTTAGAGAAAAAATATATTTTTACATCTCTATCTTGAACAAATGAAGATATCCCTTTCATTTCGTCAGATCCATCCCTAGACGCGTATCGCCATGTCATGGCTCATTAGTAGAGTTAGGATCAACGGAATAAAGGAACAACTCAAATCTGCTTACGCATTTTTTGGTGGGACACACCAGTAGGATGTTGCACGGAGCGACATCTGTATCGTTGTTAGATACTCTTTTTAAATACCAGCACCTCTAACAAACTTATAGAAATACGTAAAATGTTAAGAGGAAATCACCTGTAAAGACATTCGTCACAATACATTAGTCCCGCTAGGCAGCGCTGACCCGTAGGTATCGGTTTAAAGTTCCGAAAACTAATGCCAAAACAAAAAAAGATTTTCCTTTCATTTCGTCAGATCCATTCCTAGACGCGTTTCGCCATGCCATGGCCCATCAGTAGAGCTAGGATTCGACCAAAGAAAGGAACAACTCAAAACTGCGTAAGCATTGTTTGGTGTGACACACCAGTAGGATGTTGTACGGAGCGACATCTCTATCTTAGTGTCTGTTTGAAGGTCGGACACAATGATGTTTCTTGAATGATAGAATAGTTTTGGACTTGCATTGTCTTTAATTTGTTTTACATCACAACGTTTCAACTGGTAAGTATCTCCAGTCGTCTTCAGGTGAATACTAAATAAGTAAAGTAACTACAGCTCTATTTATACTAGCTAGATGTACTGGAGCATGACTGAGATGGGTGCAGTCATGCGTTTAATTCTTGTGCGGTATCTTAAGTTTACATCTACTTAATAAAGGTTTCCAGATATTTCTTATATCTAGTGAGGGCTTACTAAAACAATCTGGGTTCTGGTATATGGTAGCAGCTTCCTTGAACTTCCTCTTCCTCCAATGTTGTTCTTTGTGCAGGATTCGAGCTTCGGTCCACACACACGGTCATCACATTAAGTGGATGCAGATGCAGTACATCTAGCTAGTATAAATAGAGCTGTAGTTACTTTACTTATTTAGTATTCACCTGAAGACGACTGGAGATACTTACCAGTTGAAACGTTGTAATGTAAAACAAATTAAAGACAATGCAAGTCCAAAACTATTCTATCATCTCTATCTTAGTTTTTTATTTGCGACCCAAAAATACCAACTGAGGATATACAGGGTGATTCCTAAGTTGATACTTTTTTAGCTGTGTGTAGAAGGCATTAAAATAAAATACATTTTCAAATACCTTTTTTTTTACTCAAATATAAGGTAGGTACTTACATTCATTTATTGCACTATGGATCAAATACGGTTCTGCCTAACTTGTCCGTTAAATAACATTAGGAAAACTTCTGAGTGTAGGATGAGTCCGCAAGGGAGAGCGTTCTGGGTATAATCTCGAAACAGCAGCTGCACTTTGACGACACTCACTGTCAATTAGCACCATATCTACTAGTTCATTGTTTCCAAATTTTACCATTTTCACGTGTCACCAATTTAAAATTAACTTGCTCCAGAAAAGCACACCGGAGCGGATTGCCAATAACTGAGTATTTGAAAATGTTGTTTATTTTAATGCCTTCTATGCACAGCTAAAAATGAAGTATCAACTTATAGGACTCGCCTTGCATTGCTTAAACCTGTGACTCCGGTTTTACTCTATTCGGTGCAGATTACTTTTTCGTTTCAGAGTGATTTTTTTTATAAAAAAATTGTAGTTTTATCTGGAGGTGTTTTCTTAATTTTTACCTAATTTCATACAGTGTTGACGTGCTGTTATTGTAACTTATCTAACCAAATTGGAAGGTAGAAATTTCAATATATTTAAATTACAGGGCGCCTTTTGACGTGGGTCGGCTGTTCAAGGAAATTTATTTCGGAATTGAAATTTTTTTTTGGTTTCCCCAGTTATAATAATAAATAACATTATCTCACTGATTGCGATGCCTATAATAATTTAAGTATTATAGGACGATATTTTCGTCGTTGGTCGAGCCAATAAACAGTGAAGTGCGCGGAAGAATAAAAAAAAAGATTCGAATACCTTCGGAGTCATCCGAAAAAAAACCGAAATTTTTTTTAACTTTTGGTTTTTAATTTTTTGCACGTTTATTTTTGACGTGGAAAGAAAACAAAAAACACCTTCTCATAGCCGTTTTTTATGTTCGACAAGATGGTGTTATTAGTTTTTAAATTTGACGTTTCGTTCTTTAGTTACCAACCTCAAGTCAATTTTTTTAAATACGGACCTGGAATTTTAAAAACAGTTTTGGGGACATCACCAAGCTTTAAAAATTTAATACAACTACAAGATTTTTAAAATTTTTACGTTTTGTCATCAAATAACACATTTATTTCAAATTATTCTTTCTTTACTATTACGGCCCTGGCAATTATTTTTTGGATTACTTAAATATTAAATTACATTACAGGAAGTTATGGTATTTAAGCCGTTTATTATTTCAATAAGATTTACCGTAACAATACACTTAAGCAAGTATTTCAGGTATGAGAAGTAATTCAATTTTTTATTTATTTAATTAATATAACATCTTAAGTCCTATGGTTTTTACCTTAGACCTAAACCGAAATACTGTAAAACAGAAAAAATTAATGCTTCCGAGTGAAGAAAAGGTAACTGGAGTGTTAGTCTAGTTATGTTACTGTGTTACGCTTATGTTTGTTTCAAAAGCAATTTCAATTTTTTTTACTGTCTAATGATGCTAGTTTCAGACGAAACATGTAACAAAAATAAACAGATAAAAACAGAAAAATATTTGAGGCCGAGACTTTGGGTCTTTTTTCTTACAAAATATCAAATATCAGGCCTTGGGTAAAAATTGATTTTTCAAATCAGAAATTTAAGGTCCGTAATGAAATGAAAAAAATAATTTGAAAAATGTGTTATTCGATGACAAAACGTTACAATTTCAAAAATCTTTAAATTGTCAACCTGTTACTGTGCATCAAATGACGCGCTATCAGATTAATTTCTGTTATAGATTCTTTTTTTTCTGCGACCCTAATTTATTTCATTGTAACAAAAAACAAATTTCCAACAAGTCGATTTGTAATATTATTTTATTAAACAAATTAGTTTCTTGCGTGTTTTTCGTCAGGCATTTTAACTTAGTTTTTTTAACGTGGCAAAAAATTGCAAAAATTACTCCATTATGTTGTATAAGGTTTTGTAATGTGGCCGACTTCAGAATCGATATGTTATGGTTAGGAGCAGCCGACCAATATTTCTAAATTCTTCTCCAAAGTTACCACCTTCACGCAAAATATATACTAAATTAGACTATACAGGGTGTGTCAGTAAGGTGTCTGTCTTAGATAGCACCTAAACTATTAAAGATAGGGAAAAAAGTGTAATACAAAAGTTAAAGGGTTTTTTAGGATACATAATCTAAAAATATTTTCTAATCTACAGGGTGGTCCTAAAAAGTGGTACTGAATAATAAAAAAGAAAATTAAATGGATGATTCAATGGAATAATGACTTCGCAACCCTATTAAAATTTTTGAAGTGAAATGCAACGTTGCCAAGTAATTAACTTTTTTCCCGAAATTTTAGTAATTTTAAGGGTATCGTTAAAAAATCATAGCAACCTGTGGATTAACCCTAGGCAAATATAATTTACGTTGTAAGTAGTTTAAGGTACGATATATTGATTTATAATAATGTTTTTTAAATCTCTTATACAGAGCGTTCATTACAAGTTGGACAACTCGATAGTTTTAAAAATGCTTGTTTCAATTTTTATTTTTTTTGGCAAAAGAATTTATTTTTTGAAAACCTTACTTTTTTATTAAACATGTCATATATCTAAATATCATAGTTTTTGAAATATTTTAGGATTTGTCTTAAATCAGGGTAAAAAAGGAAAGTTCTCATTCTCAAATTATTTAGTCACGATTGCTTTGGAACAAAAAATAAATAATTTTCTTTATCACAGCTGTCATTGCAAAAGTATTTTGCCAACATTTTGTGCTTTATTACTGTTTAAAATTTAGTTTCCCGAGCTAACTTTATCGAAATAGAAAAATATAAGTTATGATAAAGTTAGTTCAGGAAACTAAAATTTAAACAGGAAAAAGTTTTGTTTTAAATTCACTTGTATGTCTCTTAGTAATTTTTTAATTATGGCACCAACAAAAGTCGGAACGCATTTTTTTTACTGTGTGTTTAATAGAATCTACCATAATTCCACCTTTCCTTTTCACTAAACTAAAAGTTTTAAATTTTCTTCAAATTCCGTTCATGCGAGACATGACCTAACACATACCATAGCCTCCGGCTATGTTTTAAGCCATTTCCAGTCCGAAACCACCAGGTGATAGGGCTTTTCCAACTTTCCCAGGCATCTCCGTATGTACAGCTTATTCTTGCCCTCGGGCACCAACTAAAACTTTGTCCCTTTTGTGGGTTTAACGTGTGGTGGATGCGGCAACTCTGCTTAAATCGATAAGCAGCTTTTGTTTCGAATATCTTACTCAACTTACTCACTTCAGAGTTTTCAATTTGGAGTCTTGTTTGTTTTTGGTTGCGAAAGAAGATTACCTACTTGATAAAGGAAAGGAATTCTTATTGTTCACGACTTATGTATATACATCTGTTTTCTTATTAATAATAATATCCATTATTCACCAGTGAATAATAAATTCATATGATGTCAATACAATTTTGTACGTACTATAAAAAACAGAGCATGTCATGTGTAATAATTTGATGTTCTGATAGGTGTCAGCAAAGGGTTCCAAGAAAACGGTCTTTCATATTTAACATCAAACTATATTCTGAATCTTAATCTATGTCGCCACATACAGGTTGTTCCACTTACGCTAATGTTTATATTACATATTTGTTATATCGACAGTATTGTTATACTAGCTAATCATAATAACTAATTAGAACACTAAATACAATATACTAATACAGAGTGTTTTACCCTCATATTACACCTCCCCGGAAAATTTAAGGAATTTACACTTTGTTTTCAAATGGGAATTCCTGTTAATTATAATATGAAAGTAATTAACTCATGTGAAATAATAACTATACTTATAATAAACATTTTCTTAGTCAATAAGAATTCAAGAAATGAAGAAAGAAAAGGAAGAAAATTAGAGTAGTCAGACCTAGAATAAATAGCAGATAGAGAAGAATACGAAAGTAGGGCCGGCCGATTCCTTACTACTAAATTATTACCTAGAAATTACTTAACTATGATATAACTTAGTTCTATTTTTGTGGATTACAATCTCCTTATTACCTTTCATCAGTTTTACATTTGGAGATTCATCCTCGATAACTAAATAAGGACCCAGAAAACAAGGACTTGCGATTTTGTTTCCCACTTCATTTTTTACAAGTACTAAATCGCCTTTTTTGTATTGAATGGGTTTAATTTTTTCATCATAACTTTGCTTTCTTTTAAATTTTGAATGTAATTAGTTAGCTCTTGCATCCTCATGAGCCTTTTGCAACCGATACTTTAACTCAATAGGGTAATTCTCAAAGTTATAAATGGGTTCTAACATATTATTTAGATTATTAGGAATCTGACATTTCTTTCCAAAGACTAGTTCAAAAGGAGTATATTTAGTTTCAGTATGGACTGTAGTATTATAAGAGAAACACCAATAAGGAATCCATGTACTCCACGCTGCATCATTATTTTCGGATTGAATTCTTAAGTAGGCACCCAATACTTTATGTGAATTTTCCAAAGAACCAATACTTTCATGATGGTATGCCGTGGAATGAATTTGATTTATTTTTAAAAGCTTACAAACCTTACTCATAGTCGAAGAAATAAATTCAGAACCCCTATCCGTTGCAATTTCCTGTGGAATTCCATATCGTAAGATAAAGTTTTCCACAAATGATTTTGCCACAGATACGGTGTCTTTATTTTTTATAGGATATGCTTCCACAAATTTTGTTAACTCACACTGTAGAGTCAAGATGTATGCAAATTCATTTACATCTGTTGGTAGTGGTCCTACAATATCTAAATATACTTTTTGAAAAGAATAATTGGCTGTAGACGTAATAACCATTGGCTGTCTAGTATAACGATTGCAATGCTTCTGTTTTTGACAAGTGTCACATTTTCTTACAAAGTCTGCAACATCGTTATCTAGACCTGGCCAAAAGTAATACTTTTTTATATTATTTGTCATTCTATTTATGCCTGCATGACCACTTGTGGGAAGTAAATGAAAATCATTTAAAATAATTCGTTTCTCATCATTATCTATTATTTTGCTAGCTCCTTGTACAATATTTATACGGGGGCCCCCCCAATTCGGATTACTATTTATTTCCTTACCTATCCATTTAATAAACATTTTATTTTTCTCATTTTTTAAAATATATAATTCATTTATATTTGCTTTCTTAGTTATTTTGGCCAAATCTCTCAGCATTTCGTCTCGCGCCAATGCCGATCGAGTATTTTGACTAAAGTACAAACTAAGTTGCAGTGGAACATAATAAAAACTCCCCAAGTGTTCAGTTATATCTTTTGACAATGTTTTTATTTTGGACGATGTCGTTAAAACTAACTCAGTGCAATTTTTAGGTTGTTTAAGAACTTCCACAATATCTGGTTGATCAGGCCAAACATTAAGGTTATCCTTGTCCAACACACAATCTTGCTCTTTCATACTCTTACACTGTCCTCTGGTCATAACAGCAATCATGTCATTATTCATGCTTTTTAATTCCTCAGATGTCAAGATAATTCTTGATAATGCATCCGCGGTGACATTTTCACTTCCTTTCACATACTCAACGTAAAAATCATATTCCTCAAGGCCTAATCGAAATTTTGTTAACCGGCTGGATGGGTCAGCAAGGCTAAATAAGTATAATAAAGGTTTATGGTCAGTTACTATTTTAAATCTGCGCCCATATAAATATTTATACGTCAAGTAGGAGCGCTTGTTGCTATGGAAACACCATTATCTGAATTGCGCAATTATTGGTAGAATAAAATTATTCGGTAGTCCTGCACAAGGTATAGTATTCTACTCACATATATTGGCTATAATGTTATTCACTTGGATGATTCATGAGACTGTGTCATAAACATCATCCGCGTAAATAACAGCCATCATTATATACTTGTTGAATAATGTACTATTGTTTCCTGAAAAGAGAATAAGACTTGGCTTTGTTTCTTAATTTTGGTTTGATATCCTAAATAATTTGGAAAATTCATTGAAAAAGCCGGCATTTTTTGATATTTTGGTAATATTTTGACACGCTGTATGTGCAAAGAGGTTTCGCCTAAAGAATTGGGTAAGTCTAGCGAGGAGAGGCTTAGAAAACATATTCATTGGCCCAGAACCGGCACTCGGAGTTCCAAGGTATACAGTACGAGATGCCATAAAGCGATGGATCAGGAGTGAACACACAATCCACTGGAGCAACAGACAGGGATTACACCACATCAAAAGCATCATTGGAAACACACCCAAGACTTACGAAACAGCTTCTTCAAATGAACAGGAACCAACTTAAAACTGTTTAAAGGCTAAAGACAATGACGTTTCTTTAACGGCAGTAAAGTTTCGGACTTGCATTGTCTTTATTTGTTTTGAATCACTACGTTTTAACTGGTAAGCATATGCAGTCATCTTCAGGTGCATACGTTGGACTGGAGATGCTTACCAGTTAAAAAGTAGTGATTCAAAAAATAAAGACAATGTAAGTCAAAAACTTTACTGCCCAACGGGAATTCTGACAGGACACATGACTGTCAAAAACCATCCGCACAGAATGCAACTGCATAATGTAGACGTTAACTGCAGATTATGCGGACAAGTCAGGGAAACTGTACGGCACATAGTTTGCCATTGCGAGTCACTAGATCGGAAGAGGCAACAAACACTTGGGCAACTAAAAAACACAAACAAGCAAGGAACTGAGATTAACGAGTGAGTGTAACAACCAAACAGGGTGAGCATAATGGGTCAAACCTGGCCTAAGTACATCCGGTGCACGGACGGGCCCTCGGAAAAAAAAGTCTTAAGTTTTATTCGCAATATTGTATAACCTATATATAACAACATAACAAGATAATTATTATCAAAATTAATGAAGTTTTGTCAAAACAACAAAATTTGATTTGCGAAATGAATCATATTTTCTTGACTGTATCGAAATACTCCCCGGGGTCCTTTCAGAGTCGACTCAAATTAATTTTCTTTACAAGTTATAGCTTTATCTCGAGTTGATTGCGATAATCTGATTTTTCTTTCCGCGATCTGTTTTTCTTTTAAATTAGTTTTTGTTCTATTAATGGGGAATTAATGGAGAAAGAGCTTGAAAAGTTCGATTGAATAATAAGTAGTTACGGATGAATCTGATTGGTTAGTAAAGTAAAAGGTTTTTCAATTAAGACTGCGCGAATTGGATTTTTTTACGCTTTTTACCCCTTTTCGTAAATGTAACTGTTCCAGATAACTTTGATTGTAACAGAAATCCTTAATAGATTTTTGGCAGAAAAAGTTCAACGTCAATTATTGAATTCAACACTTATGAACGAGTATTTTATATTCCGTTCGGCCCTAATAATAAGGATAAATACCAGGTGGTGCACCACCGCACACCTTTTTTTATTATTTTATTTATATTATTCAAAATCATACCATTCTTCGTCATCTGAAGAATTATCTCCTCTAGACGTTATAATTAACGGATCCGATCCGATCGACCAGGTGGTCGAGATCCCACATTTTTTCCTCTTCTTTAATGACACGATGGGCAGCTTTTCGCCAGTTCTCTGGTGTCATCTCCTTAATGGCTTGATTAAACAGTAGCTTAACTTCTTTCATTTTGAATGTCGTGTTGTGTCTTGCTAGAAATCCTTCACTTTCGCTCATATAAGTTCTACAAAATTTAGTTCGCAATGATATGGCGGTGTGCGCAGCACAGTTACAATATGATAGAAGAGTTTTGGACTTGCATTGTCTTTATTTGTTTTACATTACAACGTTTCAGCCAGTGTTGATATGATTAAAATCATGATTTTAATCGTGATTTTTTTAAAATCAGGATTAATTTTTTTAAAAATGTTTAACACACAAAATGTATTTGTTCGTATAAAAGTAAAACCCAGACGCATTTTTATGTGGTGTTATTTATGATTTTATTATAATAATTGAAAAAGAACAGCTGGTTATAACAAAAATACAAAAAATTAAAACCAAAAAAACCTTTTTAATACAAAAAAAATACTTAATTTAACCAAAAAAAAAAATATAAAAAAACCTTAGTGTTATAATGCTTAAATAGAAATACTAGTTTAGCTGCTTTCCAATCCAAATCCAAATTACCGCAACTTCCACTATTTTCACGTCCACCTACACTTCCCTTTTCACAGTTATCGCTTCTCTATTTCTTTGCCAACTGGACAATTTCACTCTGGCTAGTTCCAGGCTGTGACAGACTATCACCATGAAGAGTTTCAAGACCACTGCTTGTTATGATTCCAAATGTTTTGATAGATTAACCCCCAAAGCAAAAATATTACTGATAAAACTAAAATA
This sequence comes from Polydrusus cervinus, assembly GCA_935413205.1. Taxonomy (NCBI): domain Eukaryota; kingdom Metazoa; phylum Arthropoda; class Insecta; order Coleoptera; family Curculionidae; genus Polydrusus; species Polydrusus cervinus. The sequence goes on along the minus strand of OW284519.1, from coordinate 13,652,658 downwards.
AGTGCGTATCGTTTTTATAGCCGGGCGTTTCTTTCAGCTATTACAAGTTTCGACAAAGGCGCAAACTTGCAAAAACTACGCGAACGAAATTTGTATGTAAAAAGGTAAAACTTCTCCAGGTTTGCTTCGTATCTGTACTATTCCTGACTAAAAATATTTGTTTACCCATCAAAACAAAATATAAGCAGTTAAAAATAATAATATTAGTAAAAGCTGGTAAATTAAAAAAAAAATTATGATTTAAAAAAAAAATCATCGATTTTTGATTTTTTTTTAAATCATTATTTTTATCAACCCTGGTTTCAACTGGTAAGTATCTCCAGTCGTCTTCAGGTGAATACAGTTACATTATGTTTTTTAGCTATATCTTCCATGGCATATTTCATAAAACGATGTTTGTGTAAATTTTCTATAACCAATAATTCCTTCTTTATCGAATTATCTTCAAATTCAATAATTCTGGTGGTTAACCAGTCGATAATTTCTTGTTGTCTCCAAGATATAGTTGTAGTCTTCTCTGTGCGTCGTGAATGATAGCTTGCGTTATCCATAACTACTACTGAATCAGCTGAAAGATATTTTATCATTTTGACCAAAATAGTCCTCAAAAACATTCGAATTTATGTCCTCGTGGTAATATCCTATATTCAACGACTGAAAGGTTATATTTTTGTTTTGCCATAGTCATGGTTATTTTAATTTAATGCACAAAGTTGACCTGCGCCTATGGCCGTAACCGAAATTAAGCCGAACTGAACGGAAGTTCTCATTTTATTACTCTACTACACCTTTCTGAAATAGTGTGGAATAGTGTGCTTAATATTCTATTAATAAGTAATAAAAATATAAAATAAATTAACTTTGTGTTTATTATGACTGATCCTGTATACTTAATTTTATTGCAGTATTTATAAAAATTTTTTAAAAACTTACAATTTTTCTTATTAGGGTAAGGTTGCCTAAATCGGGCCACTTTTTGGTTTTAATTTTTTTTCTTATAAACTGGTAAATAAGATATATATTTTTTGGTTTAAAACAATAGATCGGTCTATTGGACACCTAACTGCAATTTTTAAAATATTATTTTTTATTTAATTTTTAAAAAACAGCTATTTTTGTAAGTAATAGCAAATGGTACGATTTAAGAAACTGGTTACCTAAATCGTAATAGTGTTTTTCTAAATCTTACCACAGTGTTATTTTGCGGTATATTAAATAAAAATGAGTACACTTTGTTGCAAATAAAACAAATTACACAAAAGTATCGTTTATATTAAGTATTTTACAACATTAAAAAAATCCACCACACGTTTGAAAATAATTTTAAATGTACCTACAAACAAAAGTCGCACACGTAGTCCTTATTAAGACGTGTCACATTGGAACGCTTTTCATGTGCGTGTGTGGTACGATTTAGGAAACTGTCAATCAAAATAATAAATAATACAATTCTAACCCCAACTTAAATTTAAAATTAAATTCAATTTTTGCAAAATTACAAGATCTTTCCAGGCTATGCTACTAAAAAATATCTGTATAAATACTACTTACCAATAGCCTTCCAAAAAATTAAGAAAATTAACATAAAACCAGCCGAATTGGCACTAGTTAGACACTACAACAACGTCCGATAGATGTCGTACAATTTATCGTCTAATTTAAAAACTTGTAGTAGTACGATTTAGGCAACGGTACGATTTTGGCGACTTTACCCTACATTTTTCGCTAGTTATTTAACTAATCGACCCTTTCCATACATACATGCGACCCGATTTGATTCTTTTAAAGTAAATATAACGCAATAAATAATAAACGGCCCGTTTCGTCTAAAATAAAAATTTGCAATGGAGCTTTATTTGTTTTATCCTTTTCACTCTACATCTCCCTTTGCGGAATCGATGCTCCACGGAGCACAAAGGACAAAAAAATTGTTTTTTCGCGTTAAACAAGAATATGTTTGTTTCAGATATAAAGTTCGCCGGAAAGTAAATAATAGGACTGGCGGCGTCGCTCTAAACCTGTCACAATATTTCTCCCGCGGGCTTAAGGTTGTAGACAAATTGGGAAATATTTTTACGGGGTTCATTGTGAGTGACTGAGCATATTGTTTCAAAAGTTCATTATAGCCCTGGGGTATTTTCAAACCGTTCCTTGCCTTTATAACTTTTATCCAAAAACCACCTTGTCCAATTTATCTGATTCCATTAATTATGGAATATGTTAAAAAACTTGAATTTCAAAATAGGGATGGGTCGAAACGCCTTTTTTTCGATTTGCCCGAGTCGGTTTCAATTTTGCAGTGATTCGGCCGAATCACAAATAATATTAAGAGATGTGTTTTTAGACATCTTATCGGTAAAATACTTTTTTCCGGGTATAGTCTATTTCAGGAAGGTGTAGAGTAATAAAATGGGAAATTCCGTCCAGTTCGGCTCAATTTCGGTGTCGGTCATAGGCGGAGGTAAATTTTGTGGATTTAATTATTTATGATAACTAACCAAAAAAAAAAAGATAATTTGATGAAGAAGGAACTATTAGCTATAGCAAATTTACACAAACATCGTTTTATGAAATATGCCGTGGAAGTTATAGTTGAAAAACATAGTGTAACTGTGCTGCGCACACCGCCATATCATTGCGGACTAAATCCTATAGAACTTATATCGGCGCAAGTAAAAGGATTTGTAGCAAGACACAACACGACATTCCAAATGAAAGACGTTAAGCTACTGTTTAATCAAGCCATTAAGGAAGTGACACCAGAGAACTGGCAAAAATCTTATCATTAAAGAAGAGGAGAAAATGTGGGATTTTGACCACCTGATCGATCGGACCGTCGACCTGTTAATTATAACGTCAAGAGGAGATGACAGTTCCTCAGATGCTGAAAAATATTATGATTTTTTATGTTTAATAAAAAATAAGTGTACCTAATACTATGTACATAATGCACGCGTTTTTAGTGTTTGCGAATGGATAACAATAGGCAATACCCATAAATTGACCCAAACTCGGGTAGTACTACCCGCACTTGATGAAAATAAAGAATTTTGCAATGAAATCAATTCCAAATCATGAAAGTGTCTTTACTATTCGTTGGGCCACTCTATAGTCCTTTTGCATACGTAATGAGATTTTATTACTCTACACCTTTCCGAAATAGACTATAGTCTCTTGTAACTCTGATTTTTAACAATGGAGTTTTTTTTTTATGATAAAACACCTGCACTGAAGGAAAAATCCTTTAAGGCGCTCTGGGAGCGGTGCGAGTGCGAAAAAAGCGTGCGACATCATATCCACTCTTGTTGTACAAACTACTATTACGTCTTTTCTTTTTAAATGATTAATCACATAGATGTTGTGGAAGCATTTTTGCCAAGACCACCTCGAGAAATATCACATTTACATATATTGTCCTTTACATATTTATTATCTTCACATTATAAATGATATTTCCAAATATCACTCGTCTGTCTATCGATTTTTACAGCTAAATTGCTTAAGATAAACATTTTTGGTTGTATAATATTTACCGTGAATGCTATATCGCCTTTTCTAAATAACCAATAGTTATACTGGGTGTCCGGTAACTTTGGGCCGTAGAGTAACTGAAAATACTAGACATCAAACTAAGCCGATTATGTCATATAAGTTTTTTCGGATTGTCACTTTTTTTTTGGTAATTTAATTATGTACTATGTTTTTTTATGCTTTGGGATGTTTAAAGGGAAATATCTCGAAACCCGTTAAAGATAATAAGATCAATCAAGTACACCTTTTTGACTCAGAAAAAGCCCTTTTTAAGAAACTATAATTGAAAAACGCCTAATACCACAGATAAGAAAAAAATCATAGATTTATGAAGCCCAGTGTATGCAACTAGCGCCCTCTAGTTTGAAACTTAAAAATTTCAACAAATTCGTATGTCTTGCTCATAAAAACATAATATTGCCAACTTTCAAATCGGTTTATTAAACCGTTTTAAAATTATGGCCTTTTTTCGAGAATTAACTTTTACTTTCAACACCCTGTATCTCTAGAACGAGTAACAATCCGAAAAAACTTATATGACTTAATCGGCTTAGTTTGATGTCTAGTATCCTCAGTTACTCTACGGCCCATAAGTTACCGGACACCCCGTATATTATTTAGTAACAGAAACATTTCCGTTAATCTTATAAACCCCTTAAAGAGCTTAAATAGGGCATTTATAAAGGTTGCAAAAACCATTGTTTAGTAACGCTATATAAATATAAGTTATGTAACCAGAAGTAACAGAAAGGTTGTGGTAACCACTATAAAATATCTTAAATAACCGCGTCTATCTGTCACTTATCAGTTAAGGAGTTTATTTTACTGTTATTATTTTGTGGGGAGAGTTTTTTACTGCAAAAATAGACTGATTACTTCTAAAAAAGGTAGGGGCCCTTTAATAATAATTAATTTCATGTAGAGTGTAGAGTTTTCAGAAAAAAAAATGTTAATATTTTTATTGTAGAACGGTTTATAATAAATATTATTAGTATAAGACACTATTTGACAAGTATACGCACGTTTTTTGCATTGAGCATTGGTAAATTTTGTATTTTTGCAAAAACCGTTTCCAAAATGATAAATTTAGGTAAACAATCATGACGGAATCAATAAAGTAGCGTCGGAAAGCCTAATATCACCTATGGTGACCTTATATACCGAATAGTAGATAACAGTATATAACTTTTAGATATGCAATCTTCGTTATATCTACTAATCGTCGTTTAGGAGTCTAATGGCTTAGAATTGAATGTTTTACTGTAGTTTTTTACAATTTCGCAGCGAAATGAAGCGTTGTGCTTATTCATTATGAAATACTAGAAAAATACTATTAACTGTTAGGTTAGATGTGTATAGTATTATGTGAGACGGCCATTTTATAAATAGGTTTATAGGGGTAATTTTTGTTACTAGTACTTGAGAAGTTATATAGAAAAACCATTACTGACCACGAGTGACTACTCACCAAGAGTTTTATAATACATCATAGCCAACACCATCATCTTCCAGTTTTTTATAAAGGTGTATACCATCACTTTTACATAACTATGGGTATTATAGAATGAGGTTGCGGCAACCCTTATATCAATTTAACCATAGGATTGGTAACCATTACTACAAGTTTTATAAAATGGTGATTGAAACAGTTATATTACCTTATTATATACTTGTAACTTATTGTAATTTTATAAACCCTTTATAATTATTATTCATTATATATTTTTAGTACCTTTTTATAACCATTATATAACTCGATGTTAACATAAGCTGTGAAAAATGTTTATTGGGACATCATATATCATCTCGATGACACTTAAGGCTCGATTTAACAAGTCTCGAAAATACATTTTTTCCGCGTCGCTTCGGCCGAATCAGCTTCTGCTTCAGTAAATAGTAAACAAATAGACCTAAGCGGCCGAATACCGAAGCCGAATCGATGCTTCGGCGCATTTCTAATTTAAAATCATATTTTCATCAAAATTCGTTAAATCGATTCTATTTTTACTTCATCTATTAGGCTGTTTATTGGAATACTTTGTACAATGTATTTAACTTTATTTTATGTCTTTTTTATACAGGGTATTGACTAAAGTTTTATAAATCTGCTGGATTTAAAATTGATTTTTCTAAAATACAAAGCAATAAAATTAGAATTTTATTAGTCTATTAGTTAAAGCTTTATGTTAGGTACGTACAGTGTAAAATATTAACTAGTGTTAGTTACTCTTGTGCCAAGGGACCTTTTGCCGAGTTTCTTTTATAAATGAATGACAATAGCCGATTCATATCTTCAAAAGAATGTGCCTGGATATAAAAGGTCTGTTGAAGCATGTTTGTTTAGTCCTAATTTGATATTTCCAGAATTATGAATCTCAAGTTTTAAAACTCCACCGAGAAAATATACTCTATGCGCAAATGAATGTTTTCATGGATTTGCTTTTGCAAGGCAAGGTCAATAAGAAAACTACCAATCGTGATCGGTTTCTAACATCCTTAGTAGTATATCTGGCGGGATTCTGGGCATCGTGGTGCTTCGAATGACCGTGTTCATCAACCACTTGAAATCTGTGATTTCTTCGTCAAAAAAGATGCTGAATGCAGTACAAGAAGTAGTTGTTAGCGTAAGAAGTAAACAATTACGTAATTGACCAGAGTATGTTAAAATGTGACAATCTTTATAGTAGAGAGCTTTCGGGTGGTTCAAAAATTAATTTTTTTTTATTTTTAAAATAAGGGTTGCTATTTTAACTATAATACTTATTCACTATACAAAATAGTCACCTAAGTAATATCGTATTGCTTTCTTGGCAATAGCCCTTATTGTAAAAAGTAGCAAAATTATATTGTTACATTCAGCCCTATGCAGTAAGTACATTGACTTGATGTCAAGGTTGAAATTATGTCATAAAAACGACATTTGACAGAATGTTGGTTTGGTATAGGCCGCTTTACAGTTTGCAGTTTTTCTTTCACGCAAGAAAAGATTGCCCAGGAGTATGCGCAGAACGACGGTAGTGATCAACTGGCGCAATTTGTATTGCTGCTAGAAATATACCTCTGACCCTATTTTTATTGCCATTGCAAGCGCAATTCTGGTGATTTTTTGGTGATTTATTTGACACCAACCTAAATATGAAAATCGCGGACATTTGTTTATGTTCTTTCTAACCTATAGTGGGTACGTTTTGTTTTTGTTGGTTTATTTTTGTGTCTTGTAATTATGTTATGTTAAAATGAATGGCCGGTAACTCCTTACCGAATGTCTTTTTATCTTAAAAGTTGGCGAGGGGTACATCGCCTACGACCTTGGCAAGTCATTGCACGCTGTAAAACGAAGTGAAATTTTTATTGTCGCAATATTAATTGCTGCAAGACAACTTGCGTGAAAGAAAAATTGCAAACTGTAAAGCGGCCTTATGATGCAGGAAGGCTCTCTAATCAATAATTGAAATATTAGTTTTCAAGAAATTAAAATTAAGTCAAGTGGCCTTATACATTGTTCTTTTACTAAGGGAAAAATTGAAATAAATTTCAAGTCAAGGTTGACAAAAGTCAAGAATTCTAACGTAAACGAAAACTTGCCCGGTAGCGAACTTGAAATGATGTCAATAGTCACAGGCCTGCATAAAATTTGTGATAATGTGATTTTGCTTGTTAAGGTCAGTTTTTATATAGAAATAACTAATTAAAATACAATTGGTCTCTATCACCAACAGAATTAAAAAAAAAAAAAAAAATAATAATATAAAATTTTTTATATAATAGTGTTTTAATAAAATTTAAAAATTTCCTGTGGTGTTTTCAAGAAATTTATTAAGTAGGCTATCATAACTTGAGGTAAAAAAAAGTAATGATGTATTAATTGCTAAATTTATTGTAGTTTGGACTTTATTATGCCTTAACTTTATTAGTAATGCGAAGAAGAAGGGTTTTAAGTTTATCCCTCCAAACAAAAAATACATTTTAATGTCATTAAAAAAAGTTTTAGAGATCAATTGGTGAATTTGTGAAAAATGCATATTATGCTTATTTCAAAATCAAATTAGGATATCAAGATAAAATTGGGCATCGCATGTTGATTGCAAGGTATGTGAAAAAGGTTTAAGACATTTGGCCAAAGGGAATAGAAAAAGCCTTTCTTTTGGAATACCGATGGTTTGAAGAGAACCGCAAAATCACCATGATGATTGCTACTTTTGTCTTTGTGATATTAAGGGGCATAATAGAAAAACTTTGAAACATATTTTGTACCGAAACAATATTAAATCAGCAATCAGATCAGATCCTTACAGTGATACTGTACCTATACCCATACCCCCCAAAGTACTAAAAGAAGATACTGAAAACTCCTCAACTTCCAGCTCCCTACAAGCTATGGACTCAACCTCAGGTCAAGACCAACCTCAACTATTTTCACAAGCCGAACTGAATGAGTTAGTAAGAGATTTGGAACTTTCAAAATGCCTTTCTTGCTTTTAAAGAAGTTGTACATAAACTTCTAGAGAATTATAAAGACACAAACTATGTTGAGATCGTTAAAAATATGCTGGAAAAATTCAGGATTCTTGGTTGCACTGTGAGCATAAAAATTCAGTTTTTACATTCTCATTTGGACTATTTCCCGGAAAATCTTGGGGACGTGAGTGTAGAGCAAGGTGAAAGATTTCATCAAGATATAATAGAGTTGCACATTGGGAAGAGATCTTTAGCTGAATATGACAGAAAAACAACCAAAAGAAGCTTTTCCGAAAAAGGAAAACGTTTTTTTTAGGAAGCGCAAAGAATAATATAATAAAGTAACTATTGCTTTTAGTTTCTATGTGTATATTTTGTATATTTTTGTATTTTTTTATTTAATATATTATAAAACTAGCTACCTGTATGAATTGTCAGTTTGACATACCAATTTTTTTAGTCAATTTTTATTGGAATTATTTCAACATTGACTTCAAAGTCAATGTACTTACTGCATAGGGCTGATTAACAAAAATAATAATTTAACAAGAGCTATATAGCTCTGATAACAATATGTATGTATACTAATCAGGTGGTATTGTTAACCCAACCATACGGTTGGGTTTGTTCGGCTATGTTTTCAATGACAATACAATTTTTTAGTTGTGGAAACTCCATAAAGCGAAGGGGGACCCTTAATATATTATTTATATACTTCGGTCTATTTTACATTTACAACATTACCGAGCATAATGCTTACCGTGCATAATTAATTTCATTAACAATTCAGCGGCCTCGCAATTACACATCAGATTGTATATAAATCTGTTATTACTGAATACTGTTTAATATTCAAACACCATTATTCAATTATTCAATATATTGTTGATTAAATCAGGTACACGGGCAGGTACAAATTTCGATGCAAAATGCGGTGCGGGAAACGCATTAGTCATAATTATCGGTCAACTGAGTATAATTTGTGATTGAGCATTTAGGACGTTCTAAGCATTTATTTGTAAAATTCAAACATAAATTATAATCAATCATGAAAGTGATACTTTTCAAATGCGGAAATTCTCCGAGTTTTAGAATAATCACTTTCATACGAGTAATGTACACTATTTTTCCTACGACCGCAAAGAAGTATCAAAAAATCCGTTGTTTTGTATATTATAGATCACTACTGCGTTAAAGAAATTGTTTAAAGATAAATAGAAAACAATACACTTACTTATATATTTTGACTTACCTAGTTTTAAATAAAAATACTTTTAACTTTTTCTCATATTTGTTTACGCTTATTACTATCGTATTATCTACATATGTACCGTCTATAAAACTTAGTTTCTTATTTATTTACCTCCTTACGTCCTTTCAACAAAGGCAACAATATAATAAAAATCCTAAAAACACACGCCAAACTAAATAAAACCTTTAAACACAATCAATAACTATATTAATTAGAGATTGACTCAAATATCGATAGCTTGTAAATTATTAATGTTTGGTTATATTATTGTTAAAATAAATTTAATTACATAAAATACGTTTACTTACTTCTGTATTCTTACCGAACATTGTATATTTTATACCACATACATAACTATTTTATAAATCGATCATTAGTCAGCAACTGGTATTCCATTCTATCTCTACTCAAACGTCTAGCGACAGCGCCGACCTATTATTTCTCTGTGCCTTGACATGTTTAATGGGTTGTCCAACCCATTTTTAAAAGTATTTTGTATAATTGACAAATATATGTCATCAATTTTTTACACTTAGTAATGCCCTCGTGCGTTTTATCCTACCCATTCGCTCCACGAATCCCGAAACTTTTTATACGTCCAGCCAGATGAAACTTTTTTATTCTATCTAGTTTTCGTAATTTCAATCTTCTTGCGTAACTTTTATTTAAAAAAAAAGGTCTGTTGATAAGCATTAGGAAGCTCTTAAAGATTATTTAGGATTCAGTTTACTTACCATAAAGATTGCCTCCAGATATAACCTAGATAAAATTTGGCCTCTATAAAATAATCTCGATTCCGAAGTAAGCCATAACACAAAACCTTTAACATAATGGCGTTTTCCTTGCTATTTTTCGCCACGTTGGTTGTTTAAAAAAAATTAAGTTAATATAACCGAGGAATAACACGCCAAAAACTATTTTGTGCTTTATTACTCCTAGTGTAATTTATTTCTTTAGTTTAAAAAAAAAACAGGACTAATAATGAAGGGCTCAAAGGTTTCCAATTCCATACGAAATTATATTTATCTATATTAAATTAGATCAAAAACATTGGCCCGCAGTCTACCCATGTTTATTAATGGTTTTAAAAACTTTACATTTGGACTCTATTCGAGAGTTATTTATAGTAAGTTGTTTTTTTTTTTATTAAAAAAATTGTTTTTAATATTTTTGACACTCGGTTTAAATCGAGTTTATAAAATTGGCTCTAAAGAACAATCGTTCAAAAATACCAAGCGTTATAACTAGCAGTGTGGCAGTATCAATAAAAGGCCTATTGTCACCTTTCCTTGACCCAATCTGATTGAAATTGAAATTCACGGCTGTAATTCGCTATTATCTCAAAATGTTACATGAATATCAATCAGTCCTAATCACATCGTGTCCTCACTGCTGAACCAATCAATTATTAAACATTTGACTGCCATACCAAAGTGACCATTAAAATTATTGCCTGAAGGGCCGTCAGATTTCGTAATGTTTTAACTAATCGCCATTAGATCTTTGGGGTTAGAAACATTTAATTTAGCTTTAATTTATCTTAGTTAGTTATCTTATTGTTGTTATGACAGGTAACAGGTAGCTCAGGTACAGTATAAGTTGTGATAAGGAATCTGTTGGCACTTCTACATGAAATTTTTGAACCTTTCCTGGTTGATTGATTATTATTGGCGGGGGTCGAATGTGTGACCCAAACTTCTTGCACTGCAGCCTCGTGGCTTATTGCGCGCTCCTATTTTGTTGGAATATATACCTTTTATAAGGTCCATTAGGTTTCTACCAAGTTTGTTATGAGCAAGGTCGTTGCCAAGTTAAATTTTCTCGATAATTTAGGATCTTCTGCTGGTTAGTGCTTTGCAGTTATTTGTGGATGTTGTTTCGTTCTTTTCGCCGCAAAGTCTGCATTGTCTATTGTAAATTCATTTTTGCTAAAGGGGTTTTCGACAATGTTAGAAAGTTAGTGACTTGTCCTATCTGGGATCGCCATGTAAGGTGACTAGTTGGTTCGACGAGTGAGAGGCATAGAGATGCGTATAAAATGTATATTTGATCTATTCTATCTTACAAAATCAGTCGTAGTTCTATATATACTAAACTTAACCTTAAACTCTTAATTTAACCTATGATTAAATAAATGTTATTATTTATAGTTAATATAAAAGAATATACCGTCACCTTTGGTAGAGGGTTATACCCTCGACAATATCCTTGTTATTGATACCAAGGTTCGGGAATGATTATAACAATAACATTATAAATACAACTAAAATAGGTAAAATAAGATAAAGCCTTATTTTTACCCTACAGACTTCCTCACTGGCCAAATTTATAAATAACTCAACTCAAATGAATGAATGTCTCAAACCACAATTGATTTTTAATTGGGTATAGCTTTATTCCGATCGAATTAAACCCGCTAAATTACGAATGCATCTAATTGCGAAAGCGCAGAGCGTCGGACAAATCCGCTCTACATCGAATTGTAATTTAAAATAGAAGATTAAGCCTCTCATTTGCGATCAGGTAATGGGTTTATTTAAATATTTGAGCGGTAAATTTTAATGAGATTCCAATATAGGTTCGTTAGTGCCATGTAAAAAGAAACGATGTCCTTATCTGCTGGTAATTCGCGTTGACTGGTTTAGAAGAACGGGTACAGTTATTGTGTGTTATGGTGGACACCAGTTGACAGTTAGAAATAATGGTGTAGACCGAGGGAGGATTACCTGCTAATTGTCATTGTCATTTTTTGTATTTTAAATAAAGTTATATATTTTATGAACAATTGTTATTTAAACATAACATGGCGTGGTAGGGGTTCTGAACTAGCTCTCCTATTGATAGCAAGCCGTAAAAAAAATCCACAAGAAGACAAGTTCGGATGAGGTAAATGCAAGACTAATCCCTTTTGGAAGTTCATTGTCCAGTACTCAGCATTCCATGGCTTAATTGAAAAAGAAGACAGAAGCTTCTATAATAAATTTGGAATGTAATTTAAAAATAGAAATAAAGCAAATTCAGGAAGCAATAAATAAAATTTTAGAGCTGCAATATAGTAACAGCACAGATGATCAGTTAAATAAATTGCCAAAAACCCAACATGATGAAAGAGGTAATGAAAGTGTCAAGAATATTCTTATTCCTAAGAAAGCCATCAGAATATCAGGCGCTATTCCTCTTCCAGAAAAATTGGTTGATCTTTATCTTTCACACAGTTTAAAGATTGGAGAATCAAATTTAAAAACTACCTAATAGTTCAAGGTTTAGAAAACATTCCTGATAAGCAGGTTATAGCCCTATTAGTATCTTTATTTAACAGTGACAACTAGCAGGTAATCCTCTCTCGGTCTCCATCATTCTTCCTAACTGTCCACTGGTGTCTACCATAACACCACAGCTATCTTTTTTAAAATTTGGTAGCAATGGAACACCCAAATGTCTACTACGGTATTCACAGTTTGTTCTTTACTAGTGCGCCATTGTTCAACGATTAAGCGACAACGTAATTCACAACTCCCCATCTTTATTTATCATTATAATAAAGGTGAATAAAAACATAACTCAACGTCTTCCGGGCACTATTCTATGGCGCAATACGTCGTTGCCACTACAGCGTGCTAGACACGTGCTTGACTATTTAATTTTATTATTTTTTGAAGTTTGTCCATTGACTTCCGACGTCATCGTTGATTTAATTGTCATTTTTACTTATAATTTTTGTTAAAGTAAAAATAATTCTTTTCGGAGCTTTTATTATTGTTCTCCCGTTTACTGCCTTATAAAGACACCGACACCATTCTATCTTGCTTCCAAAACATACAAAATAGTCGTTGCAAAACAGTGCTATCCGGTCTGCACTCCCACTGTTGCTGGACCAGACACTGTATGTACTTCGCGGAAGAATCGAAGAAAGTCTTTGACCACATCGCATAGTGTTCTCTGCACAACATCCTAAACATTTCTAACCTTTACTCTTCTAAACTGGTATTTGCAGAGTAAAAAAGTCGAATACACGAATAATTCTTTTGTCTCTAATACGTTCAAGTAAACAAACCGATGTCAACTTCTTGTCATAACACTAACTTTAAAATATTAACAGCTCGATGTGTATCGTGAACGGATGTTAACGTCTTGTCACGATTTGAAACTAACCTCAAATTATCTTATCTAGTTCTGGCCGCTGACATGGAGGTCTCCACTTAAGGTTAGGCCCCTCTCAAAGATGTTCCTTTCACCGAGATCACTCAAAGTCCCCAAATTAATCGGCAAGAGATTCTGTCTCACTCACTCTTCTTACATCGAGAAGGCAATCATGTATACTTTGTTGATAAAAATATTGTGCAAAGTTTTTTTCTATTAAATATTTGGATAATATTTTGTACTAGACTTGAAAGTTCAAGGTTAATAACGCCTGCTGCCAAATGTTTAAAAAGATAACGTTACTCGTTTCCGATATCTTCTAATGGGCCACTCAATGTGAATCACCCTGTATACAGGGTGATTCCAAAGTTGATACTTCTTTTTTAGCTGTGTATAGAAGGCATTAAAATAAACAACATTTTCAAATACCTTCTTTCAAAAAACTTAAAAACAGGCGAGATACAGAAGTAAAAAATCTAAGTGCGGGCCTGGTCATCAAAACGTAGCCTGCTATACTTTATGTTGTTTGTCTTATTAGTCATGCAATTTATGGGTCGGTGATGAGTTATTTGGCAATATGCTGCGGTATGTTTTTCTGAAGCAAGTTAATTTTAAATTGGTGACACGTAAAAATGGTAAAATTTGAAAACAATGAACTATAGGAGATATGAGGTGCTAATTTACGGTGAGTGTCGTCAAAGTGCGGCTGCTGCTTTGCGATTATACGAAGAACGCTTTCCCTTGCGGGCTCCTAATACACCCAGAAGTTTTCTTAATGTTATTCAACGGGCAAGTAAGGCAGGACCGTATTTGATCCATAGTGTAATAAATGAATATAAGTACCTTATTTTTGAGTTTTTTGAAAAAGGTATTTGAAAATGTTGTTTATTTTAATGCCTTCTATACACAGCTAAAGAAGAAGTATCAACTTAAAAATCACCCTGTATACTACAAACATATAGTAATTTGTAACGTGGATAGAAGAAAAATTATATTCGCGTTTCGTGTAATGGGTCGCTTTGAACAAAAAGCCAGACACTGATGGCGGTTGTAACATGAATTTATATCAATGCCGTCCAAAGTCGGAGATATATCTTTTGTCTTAATAACGGAAATTTGTCCCCGGAGAAAAACAAAGAAAAAAGTGAAGGGAATGTTGAAAACGCAATTTTATTTTTAGGATTTTAAAATATTTGCGAGAAATATTTTATTTGTTTCTACTTTATCCATTCATTTATTTTCCGTCGACCGTGTATTTACATCCGATATTAACGTTCCCAAAATCATTCATTAATTACCCCTATTAATGCATGATTTTCTGTAAATGCACGATTTCCCAAAATCATTCATTAATGACCCCTATTAATGCATGATTTTCTGTAAATGCACGATTTCCCAAAATCATTCATTAATGACCCCTATTAATGCATGATTTTCAGTAAATGCACGATTTTGGTAATTAAAATTAAAGGCAGCCATGCAAACAAATCAATAAAATAATAAAACGTCAATCCAAAACGTCGTCCGCTGTCATTAGTATTTGTAGAATTGTGAAATCTGGATTGTAAAATAAAACTGTTTTTCTTCACTTTAGTAAAAAATACGGTCGACGAAAAAACATTGTAACCAACTCTTACATTGAAATGCGATTAATGATCTCGAACATTAACGCGTTCGCTACGCTCACGCGTTAAATTATTTCGATCATTAATCGCCATTATTAATGTACTTGTTGGTTAAATTACTATAATTTATTTAGTTCTTTCTAATTAAAACTTTAAAATATTGGTTACTTTTATGTCAAACAAATAGAACTATGTCAATTTTTTAACTACATCTCTAAAACATTCACATTTTGTCAGTGGCGTGCATACAATATAGGCAAAAAGCATTTCCTACCCTGGGAACAATAAAACAAATACAAACAATTTATTTTTATAAGTTTTTATCCGTATAATCCAACTTTGGCAATTTATTTCTACATTAATATAATAAATAATAATATAGGACCGAAAAAATAATCCTATGTCATTTCCACGAACGCAGTCTTTGCTTATTATATCGTAAACTAGATCTCTGTATAAGCATTCCGTAAGACCGTTCTAAAAGCAAAGATCTCGCTGTACATTAGCGTCTTATGCAAAAGCAAAAGCACTGCTTTTGTACGAGTGGAAGCAAGCGAGAGAGCCGGTAGGCAGAAGGGTAGAAAGAGATGTAACAAATAAACCCGTCGCAACCTTCGACCTTCCTTCATCTATCAGCCCACGCCAAGAAAGCCCGCGTTTGGTGAGTGCATTAGTGCCAATCTTTAAGTTTTACCGTAGTTTGGAAAATACTTCGCTTTCTCAATATAAAATATGAAACACGCCTCTATAAGTTTTATTAATAATTAGTTTAGTAAGGATATTTTTAAAGGGATAACGGATAAGGTATCGTAAAATAAGAAGCACTTTTATGACAAATAAAATATTTTTGCTGATAGGTTTATAATATTTAACCTTATAATATTTCACATAATAATTGACCTCGTTTTTGGCAACATTGGTTAAATCAGGTAGATGATAGATTTTTAATTATTGTTTTCGGCCTTTTGCTAGACTTCGCGCCGTCGGGTTTTGGGAAAAAAAGAAATATCGAGGCGTTAATTGTTACTATTCCTGCTAGCAGCGCGTCTGCAGAACGATCCTTTTCTGTATTTAAAAGAATTCATACCTATTTACGAAACACACAGGAAGAGACATCCTTATTAACACACGCCGTGTTGAACTCATTTACAAATAATACCGTTTTATTCTTCTTCTGTGTTCTTAGTGTTCTTTCCACAAACTCAAAAACAAGACATTTTGTGACAAAATTTGAAATTTAGATGCTTCAATGCTACGGAACGTAAACTTTTGTTCTAAATGCAATGTTTACCTACCCTGATTGAAACAGCATTGTACGCCACTGCATTTTGTTATAATCATATTGTTGTCATTTATAGTTTATTTTTTGCTCATAAATTTTAGTATTATCACATCATTGGAAACACGGACGGAAACCTATGGCAGCCATTGCCGGAAATCGACTGCTATTTCCAATATATGCGTGTAATGGCCAGCCCGTATCGTGTTGTCCAGTGCCAATATTGTATATATTGTCAATTGTGTGAGTTTAACAATCAACAAACAGCTGTTTAAATGACTTTCTAAACTATTGTCATTGGAACGACCGGACATTGAGAAGAGAGAATTGTTAGAATCATTTATAACTTGAAAAGGCTATAGTCCAGAAGGCAATGAATTTTTTTTGTACTTATTTTCCCAGTCGGTGAATATCAAATAGTCTGCTCGGATGGTGACACAAAACGACAATTTGTGAGTCTGGCTAACATTTTCGGATCGGTTCACGAGATAAAAAAAAAGTCAAGTCCACTTATTTTCCCAGTCATAAATATTTTACATTAATTAAAGTGAGTAATTTTATTAACGGAAATAACAGTCTGGCACATCCCAAGTGGAGGAAAGTCTGTCTGGCTGAAAATTTACTGATGCAAAAATTTGACCGATTTTTGGAATCCGTAACCCTTATTTTCCCATGCTTGAAATTTATCGTATCATTTGACACGATCATCAACTATAATTAAAAGTAAGTGTGGCTGATTTACGAAATTGGCAAATGAGTCTGGCGGCGTCTTGAAAATCGTGAAAATTACAAAATTTTTGCTCTTATTTTCCCAGATTTAAAAATTTGTCACATGATAAATAATACTATAATTTTATAGAAAATACACGTCTGGCTGTCATTTACAATCACTAAAGCCCCTCCAGACTCACAATTCTAATAGTTAAATGAGGAGAGGAAGCGGCAGGTGCGTATTTAGGTAACGACGCTGGAATGCGAGTGACCTGAGAGCAGCTGTCTAGCCCCTAGTCCCTTATATCCCTATCTCTGTCAGTTACTCGCATTTAGATTTATAAAAATTCTGTACTTATAAATCCACTACAGTGAATTTGCTTATCTTGATTTTTTTAAATAGCCAAAAGTGATATTTCTTGTGTTTTAGTGAAATGTCTACCCGCTCGTTCATCCGTCATTAATATTTTTGTTGGAAATTTACTTCTCTACAATATTGCTTCTTAGTCTTGTTTGTTTAATTTATATAATTCCAGAGATAGTCGCGTCTGAATGTAAGAATTATTCGCAATTTTTTATATTTTGACTACATCTCAAAAACTAAACGAGATACACAAAAATGTAAAAAGATATTTTTTTGTTAAGAATTAAATTCCCTACAAAAAACAACGGCACAATTTTCTCCTATCTCTAATAGTTACAAAGTTATTCGCGAATAAAGTTTTTTGATGACGGACGGACGGACTGACATTTTACTAAAACCATTATTTTTGGATTTCTGGGGTCTCAAAAAAATGTTTTTTAGCCATAGTCGAATTTTTCCCTAAACCAGTACTTTTCTTAGCAGAAATTATGAAAAGTAAAAACATGTAGATGACAACAATCGCCTGTATAGTTCAACATGCCGAATTTAGCGCGCCTGTCGAGCGTTGGACGAGTCTGGCAAGGCTGTCGGGGTGTTCCACATTAGCCAAACTATATTTTCAGTTGTTATTATAATATAAACTATCATCTGACAAATTTTTAGGACTTCGAAAATAAGGGCAATGGTTTCGCTAAATTTTTTCCAATTTTCCACCTGCCAGACATATTACCCATCCTCACAGATTAGCCAGACTATTTTTTTTCTTAAATTCACTGTATCTCTCACTAATAGAACTATTTTTATCACTGGAAAAAAAGTGCATTATATTTGTACTTTCTAACGCATTTTCCGCCTCAACCCATCGGAACCCCCCCCCCCCCCCCCCCCCCTACATATATATGAATTTTGCTTAGAATAACAAACCCAATAATTCTATCCATGTTTGCTGACTGGGAAAATAAGTACCGAAAATCGTCACTGCCTCCTGGACTACTAGAAAGAAAGTGTATCAAAGGCTGATATTAAAAAAACTGAAATCAAATTTTAATGGTGTTTTATAACATTATTATTACTTGATAAACTTTCTGTTTTTTTTACTAGACACTAGCTACACTACTACAGCTTACTAGATACACCATCATCAAACGGTAATAAAGACAAGACAAAACTGACTGATTTGAAACTTATACCAAGAAAGAATTTACTATTTTTCCCGTTAAAATATCACCTAAAGTTTTTAATTTTTGTTGTTGATCCTACCTTTATCTACTATTTTTAATTTGTCCACTAAACTAAATCCAGAATATCCGATTCTGTAGAAATATCTTGGCCTAAAAGCAGGGCCGTAGCTAGAAGTGGCTGCCCAGGGCGAAGCCCTGGTAAAAAAATATTGAGCCCTGGTAAAAAATATTTTTAAATAGAAAAAAAATAAATGTTAAAAAGTTATTTGATAAGTTTAATAAAATAAAATTATTTAAATAATTTCGTCATACGGGTAGAGTCCTGTCCTGCCCCTGTCTGTTCCGTTTTTCCTTTTTTAGAGCTATTTGCAATAAATTATTTTTACAACAAAAACAAAAAATAATTAGGTATTTATTTTTAAAGAAAAAAATTATAGTAAACATTTTAATTGAAACATTTTTTATTGAAGAAGTGTGATGATTTATAATTAAAAAAAATAGTGCGGGAAGAAACGAGAATGCTTTATTATGAATATACAAAACGGCACTTAAGAAAGAGTATTTCAAAACCCAAGAATTTGCACCAAAAACTACTCCTAGATTTACGCTCCAAAAATACATGTTTTCTGAAAAATCATCAATTTTGGCGTGGAGAGCGATATTTACTTATTTTTAATTATGAAAAATCGAGCCTGGAAATCGCGTGTTAGAGTCATACATACGTCTTATGTTAAAATTTTGGATTGACACTAATATTTATATTGTTTACAAATATAAAAAATGTGTTTTTTTTTAATAAAGAGCCAGCTAGGAAAATCAAAAAAAAAACATTTACAAAAACAAATTTTAATAATTTTGATGAAATTTGTTAGGTTTGTTATGCATGTCGCATGTCGGTCGATCTAAAATGTAAAAAATTCTACAGCGTCCCGTAAAAATCAAATATCATTATATTTCAACGTGAGAATATGGGCCCTGGTAAGGAATCGAATAGCCCTACCAAAAATTTGGTCTGGCTACGGCCCTGCCTAAAAGAAGCAACTACAATTACGGTCTACAGAGATAATTAACAATGGATTGATTATAATCTACAAACAATCTGTTCCAGCAGCGTTAAATCAAGGCTTGTAAGACGTTGACGCAGAAGTACAATTTTTTTGCCTTTAGAGTTGTTAGGTTTTTGTAGATGACTTTTCTCTATGTTTACTGAAGATTTTATTTTCCTTTGTTTTATAGTTCTATTTTTAGCATTCGATTTATTTTCTGGACTTTTATCAATTTTGTTCATCGCGATCTAATCATCTAATTTATCTCGTCCCTTTTTATACCGTTTTTTACTACCTAAATCCTGTTAAATAAAAAAAAATAATTGAAATCTTTGATCCCTGAATCTAATTTTCAGCGTTGTAATTTATTTCGAAGCCACAAAACCGACGGCTCGCCTGAAGCTTTATTTAAAAAAATCGATTTATCACACGTGTGTTCTGTAGATTAGCACCATGTTTAATTAAAATTTTCATTTGTCCATTAGTCATATGACCGCGGTTTAAACTTTGAGATTGATTGTTCGAAAATTGGTACAGCGTACAGGGTTACTGCTTCTATTTTTGTAGCAATTAGGTTTAAGCAAAAATCCTCACCGAATGAACTGCCTTTTTAATTGAAATGCTAAAGAAAACCACAATTATGAATTTTTTTCCGAGGGCCCGTCCGTACGCCGGATGTTTTGTGTAGGTCAACTGGGGAGAGGGTAATGATGGTTCCAGTTTTCGTTGCCCGAGTATTTGTTACCTCTCAATGACTCGCAATGGCAAACTATGTGTTGTACGGTTTCTCTGTCGTGTCCGCATAATCTGCAGTCAAGGTCTCCATTGTACAGTTGCATTCTGTGCAAATGGTTCTTGACAGCCATGTGTCCTGTCAAAATTCCTGTAATGGTTCTCAGCTGGTTCCTGTTCATTTGAAGCAACTGTTTCGTAAGTCTTGGGTCTGGATCCCCAATGAGGATTTTGCTAAAAAATCTTACGTAACGCTTCTCATTTCTTCTTAAAATACCATTCAACAATCATTCTTATTTATCTATAGAACCTGGTAGTATTTTTCTCCCCTACTCCGTAAATCTAACTTCTTCAAAAGCTCTATGAGGTATCACTGGCAATATCCTAACTTAATAACTTTTTCAATATGAATTATGCTTCTCCTGAAAATGAACGTTTATACCTTTGAAACATGTAGAACAAAATAAAGATTTCTTATTGAATATATCTTAGTGACAGTTGACTTAGAGTATTATTTCTCCCCATTTAACTTGTCAATTCACTTTAAGTATGGACTGCTTCTTTAAATTAGGTTTAAACCAAAATTCATTTTAGACATATTTAGGACCTTCTTCTCTCAAAATACGTTCTCTAATAAAAATACGCTGAAGAAAGCACCGACGTGACAACAAAACCGGCAAATAGGCAACCCAGGACAGCCTTCATACGACACGTTCCGATCTATTTCTGACCTGACTTATCTCCTGAGACTGGTGTTCTATTTTTAATCTGTTCTTTTCTATTTAAGTTATCGGAACAAAGATCGGTCGCGCAGCTCACAAATAAAAGAATGTTTTTAAGCTTGCATCTTTGGCTGTGACTTTGAAATGAAACCCTTAAGAATCGGAAAACCATGGCAAAGAGTTTTCATTAATTTATCTAATATCTATTCTCATCACATTATAAGCATATTTTCTGAAAACCTATTTCTAAAATATCTAGATTAATGTCAGTTTAAGCAATGTTTTCCTTTAAAAAATGTATTTAGATAATGTTGATAATATCTTTAATAATAACGAGAGCAATATGAACCTATGCCGTCTAGATGGATTGAGGTAACGAGTTTTTACAATTTTTTTAATATCGATTTTAAGAACATTATAAGCATAATAATTGTAGAACTATTGGTAATGGCGCGGTAGTGGCTTAGAGGTGAGTTACTGGCATTCGACCGTGGCGACCCGGGTTCGATTCCCGGAGTGGGCATACGTACAATAAAAAAAGTATGTCCAAAATTCAGTGGATTTAGGAATGCAGTATGTTACTAGTGATTCCAGAGGAATTCTGGGGGGGGGGGGGGGGTAACTAGTGCATGCACGTGATTCGGATTCCACGTTAAGCTGTAGGTCCCGCCTGGCTGACATTACCCAGACGATAGGGGATACAATGGGCCTTATATAGGCCTAAGTATACTGGCTCTTTCGCCAACCCCAGCAAAAAAAAAATCGGTAATTTTGTATTATAGTCACACCACGCCACTTATTATCAAATTTTCAGAATCGACGTATATTGATGCGTAGAACACGAATCTAAAATCAAAATTTGGTGGAAAGGCTTAGTTTTCCAGATAATTTCATCTAAAGTGCTCAATTTCAAAATTATCTTTACGTGGCGTTCTCTTTGAATTTATACTTCTATATCCTTAAAATGTCACCACAAATTATATTGCACCACACTTATACTATCACCTGCTTCCAAAATATTACAAAACACATACATATAATAAGGGAAACTCCGTAATTTTTTCTCGAAAACCTTAGAGTTTCTGAAGAACTTCACTCATAAACAGTTTTTGACAGGCCATGACGCCGATTGGTCGACGATATTAGGGTACGTTTTGTTTTTAACTTGCTACTATATTTGATGGTAACATTTGAATAACGTTCAATGTAATCTTTATTTACGGGTTTTTGATGTGTTTGATTCGCGTACGTTCTTACAGTTAGATTATTTCATATGTTTGCCTTCTTTCAGAAATAACACTATGGTGTTAGTAAGTAATATAGAAGTTTTTTGTTTTGCATTGTATACGGATTGGTGCAGCACCCAGTGGGCTACTGCAGCGCGATCTATATTTAAATCTACAAACCCGTAGATAAAGTGTAGGAATCCGAAAAACGTTTCCTATACTGGCGTTTGTTGGCCAACCGTACTTGGTTTATTAAGTTCTATGTTTTCACGTTTTATGGCTTTTTCTTGCATTGAGTTGATTCCTACAGATGGCGATACTAAGTTTTCATTACATTTTTATTCTAAAAAATGTCTTGACAGCATATTTTTGCTGTACTGGGAGTTGCTTACGGGTTTTGACTTTCTGGTGAGTCCTAACAAGGACGAAACAGCCTGTCATTGTTTACCTGTGCCCCAGGGAACCCATTACCTTTGGCGTCCCAATGTACTTTAATGCAAAATATAGATGCAGTATTCGCCTGCCACTAAAACTTTCTTTCTATTTTACTTATACGGACACTAAACTATACTACTTTATAAGTAGATAATGTTCATTTCATAATCAAATTTATGTCAGTTATTTAAATCAGCGGCTTTTGCGAAGTAACATTCCGCAAAGAGTTATGTCTGGGTCTAAACCTTGGCAAACCACAATTTCACGGTGTCATAGGTACGTGCAAGAAAGCCACATGCCGGAAAATTACTAAAATATGCAAAAAGTGGGCGAATTTGCTTGCTTGGTCACGGACTACGGACATAGCACATTTTTTTAAATAGAGGTCTTGACAATTCGCCATTCACGTAACAAGGGGGTTAAAATAATTGGTATGGTCGTTTATTTAAGGTGAAGAAATTTGTTGTTTAACAAGAAAAAGGTTATTTCCGTGGTTTTTCGTACCCAAAAACGAGTAAAGCTGTTAAGTTCATTTAAAGATATGTGGATAAAAGATAAATTTAACTTCAATTTTCCAGTTTAATTTTAGTATTATTACTTAGGTTAATCAACCATATTGTCGCGTATCAAAATTATAGGCGACTCGAACGTGTAGCTTAGATAGTTTCAAATTACATTTTATAGTCTATTTCAAAAAGGTGTAGAGAAAAGCTCATTTTTCAAAGGGACAACATAGTGCCCAACGAATATTTAAGCCACTTTTATAATTTGGCATTGATTTCATTGCAAAATTCTTTATTTTCATCAAGTGCAGGTAGTACCACCCGGGTTTGGGTCAATTTATGGGTTTTGCCTATTGTTATCGATTCATAAACACTGAAGAAGGTGTGGCAAAGGCGTGCATTATGTACATTATTGTACATAGTATTAGGTATAATTATTTTTTATTAAACATTATAAAAAAAATACAAAATACAAAAAAATACATTATACATAAATTAAATTATAAAAATCAATAATATAATATATCTCCTCTTGACGTTATAATTAACGGGTCGACGGTCCGATCGATCAGGTGGTCAAGATCCCACATTTTCTCCTCTTCTTTAATGACATAATGGACTGCTTTTCGCCAGTTCTCTGGTGTCATTTTCTTAATGGCTTGATCCAACAGTAGCTTAACGTCTTTCATTTTGAATGTCGTGTTGTGTCTTGCTACAAATGCTTTCACTTGCGCTTATATAAGTTCTATAGGATTTAGTTCGCAATGATATGGCGGTGTGCGCAGCACAGTTACACTATGTTTTTCAGCTATATCTTCCAAGGCATATTCATAAAACGATGTTTGTATAAATTTGCTATAGCTAATAGTTCCTTATTAATCAAATTATCATTTTTTTCTTTGCTTAGTTATAATAAATAATACATACAATTTACCTGTGCCTATGGCCGACACCGAAATTGATCCGAACTGGACGAAATATCCCATTTTATTACTATACACTTTTCTGAAATAGACTATACTTTATTTAATTTGTTGTGTGCTATTTATTTACTGAAACACCAAAGAGAGCAAAGCAAAGCAATTACGGTAAATAGCATACAAGTCTTAAGAAATAAAAATATAAAGGTATCAAATAAGTATATTTAGAGAGTTTTCTCTAAAGTAGAGTTGTTCCCTTAAAACTCACATACGACGCTATTTCAAGTAAGTTCAAGAGAAACAATATCCGCTTTACAGTCAACTCGGGCTAAAAGAGAAATAAACAATTTAACATTTAAATAATCATTACAAAGACCATTTACTCATTGACTGGAAATTGCTCTGGTTCTTAGATTGTGTTTTACATCATTTAGATAGACTTGAGTGACCAAACGGGCAGAGGTTACCCTTACACTTGAATACGTTAACAACTTCACTGAGTAAGTGTTTCTTTGAGTTTTTATAGTGTTTTATAACCCCTACGAAAATAGAGAAGAGGTTCCTTTTTGCTGTGTCAGGAATTATTACCATTAGGTGAAAAGCTTCTAAAATCTACTCTTTAAAATGGAACCATTTCTTCAACCAACATACAGTTATTTTTATAAAAATGTGTCTACTGACTCCTACTACGAGACTAGAAATGTTCTTGTCCTTGTTCTATGCACTATCTTTTCACTACACCTATTTATCACCCATTAAGAGTCTTAACTTCACAGCGAAGTATTAGATGAGCAATCCATACGTTAGGATACCAATTCATATCCGACAATATTGTAGTTAAGGTAGAATTTAAAGAAAAATTGAACGCACAGTTCGATTTTAGTTTTTTATTCTTTATTTAACGAACCAACTTCTGGTATAACTGTTAAACTTGTATAATAGGTTTTACGCAGACTAAAAAATATTCTAAAATTATTAGTTATGGCTGTGGTTATTGCAGTCCAATATCTTGAAAAATCTATTGTATATAATGGGAATCATAAAGAATATAATATATCAGTGGCGGCTCGTCCGGTAAAGTAGGTGAAAAATAAATAAAACCAGGAGGAAACAATATTAAATATTAATGTACCAATACAGCTACCATTTTAGCCCTTAAAAAATAATTATGTTCGAATTAATATTATTAATTTAATCCGAATGTAGCTATGCATAATAGGGCCACGGTTAACTCCGATGGACAGTAATTATAAACACTCGTGCATTTTTGCGCGCCTCAGCGACCGTGTCCGTTAACTCAAAGTATGTGAAGACCCAACGTCCAAAACGGCTTTGATATTCACCGTTGCTATGGTTACGTGACGTCAGTCACGCAAACAGCATGTAACAATTTGCATTATGATAAAGGGCAATTTAAAAATAGATCAATCGTATGCGCCATTATTTTAGAATTGGTTCGCCTAACCTTAAGGTATTTATTTTGAGGCTTCGCGAAACTTACGGTTATAGATATCGTTTTTACGTGATTTACTGTGATTAAAAAGTTTTGTATTTATTTTTCAGTTAATTCAGTAGTGTGCGTACCTACTTAGTTATGTGTTTTAAAAATGAACCCAATTAATGACATAGTTTGTAATTTGTTGGAAACTCCATTTAGCCGTTAGACAGATGAGGATAAGAGAGACTTTCGTTACACGGGTTTTTAGTCAATGTTTGTTTAAGTACACACACTATACCTAGCTCTTCACCATTTTTTAGAACCACGAGCCGCCACTGTAATATATTATAAAGCGAGGAAAGTACCGGGCAAACGTATTCGCTAATAATTTCTTGGGTGGCTTTAGTAACTAAATTCTAAATGGTAATTGAATGTTCCATCATGTACAAGTAATAGTTTAAAAGTTAGCCAACAGCCAATGCAGAATATATACACACTCAACCTTCTGTACACACATATTTTATTACCTCTGCCTTTGAGTTACTTTGAATTCTGACACTGTTAATTATACGCTTCGATCAACTTGAGATGCTTTGTCTCGCAAACTGCGAACAAGGCAAGGGTGAGATTATGCAGATGTTGTGGTTTACTGACGATGCAACAAGTATTATTTCTAGATAATAAAATCAACATACAGGGTGGCCCATTTGTCTGACAAAGTAATATACCGTCTCTACTATTAAAGATATCAAAAAAAAGTTTTTATAAAAGTTGTGAGGTACAAAAAAATATATGTTCTAAAATGATTTTTAAACATACAGGATGGTCCAAAAAAGTAGGACAATAAAAATATACATTTTTTTAAATGGAACACCCTATATATTTTAGCATTTTTTGTTTCCTTACAAAATTGTCCATATGACGCCATATTTAGTTTTTTAATTTTTTGCAACGTTGCCAAACAAAATGCAAAATTCTTAAAATTTTGGAAAAAACATGATAGTAAAAAATGACCTGTATTTCTCAATAAGAGTATCGAAAATCGAAAATTTCTTGTAAGCTCTTAAGTTTAGGGATAGAAAAACTGTCTTAAATCTTTAAGTACCGAAAATTTTGTACAGGGTGTTTTCTGTTGACATCCAAATATACAAAATTTTAAAATACAATAACTCTGTTTTTTCAAATGAGACACCCTATATTTATTAGGCTCGTCTGATAGATATTGTAAGTATCTTTTATTATTGTTAAGTCATACCTATACCTAAATTTACTAATTTTGGCAATATTTCGATTTTTATTTAAATTTTGGTGAAAGAAACTATAGTTTTTATTTTTCTAGTAAGCCATGACTAGCAAAGTCAAAACAAATGTAATTGAATATAATGTCATATTTATAATTATTATATTTATATTTATAATGTTTGTAAACTTATTTTCAATATCCAGTTGCGTAATAAAAACAAAATTTTATTAAATTAAATAAATACGTAACTAACTATGGTTATCAATTTATTTTAATATGGGATAATATTTAATTACATTTGTTTTTAGTTTGCTGGTCATGGCTTACTAGAAAAATAAAAATTATAGTTTTTTTCACCAAAATTTAAATAAAAATCGAAATATTGCCAAAACTAGTAAATTTAGGTATAGGTATGACTTAACATTAATAAAAGATACTTACAATATCTATCAGACGAGCCTAATAAATATAGGGTGTCTCATTTGAAAAAACAGAGTTATTGTATTTTAAAATTTTGTATATTTGGATGTCAACAGAAAACACCCTGTACAAAATTTTCGGTACTTAAAGATTTAAGACAGTTTATCTATCCCTAAACTTAGGAGCTTACAAGAAATTTTCGATTTTCGATACTCTTATTGAGAAATACAGGTAATTTTTTACTATCATGTTTTTTCCAAAATTTTAAGAATTTTGCATTTTGTTTGGCAACGTTGCAAAAAATTAAAAAACTAAATATTGCGTCATATGGACAATTTTGTAAGGAAACAAAAAATGCTAAAATATATAGGGTGTTCCATTTAAAAAAATGTATCTTTTTATTGTCCTACTTTTTTGGACCATCCTGTATGTTTAAAAATAATTTTAGAACATATATTTTTTTGCACCTCACAACTTTTATAAAAACTTTTTTTTGATATCTTTAATAGTAGAGACGGTATATTACTTTGTCAGACAAATGGGCCACCCTGTATAGAATGCGCCGTGAATATGTTTAAGGCAGGTGAATAGTAAATTAGCCTATGCGTTTCTGGAGAGTCATAATGACATCAAAATATCAGGTTGTTTTGCGTATAATACAAGCTTGTTTGTACTTTATTTGCTCATTTGTTGTTGTTTTTAAACCTTTTCAACTAAATCCTAATATGACGATCTTCAGTCATACGACTCCCCCCCTTTTCTCATCGGACATGTATAAACGTTATCAGTCTATTTTAGAAAGGCGTAGAGTAATCCAGGTCGGCTCAATTTCGGTGTCGGCCATAGGCGCAGGTAAATTTTGTGCATTAAATTATTTATGATAACTAACCAAAGAAAAAAAAGATAAATTAATAAAGAAGGAACTATTAACTATAGCAAATATGCACAAACATCGTTTTATGAAATATGCCGTGGAAAACATAGGGTAACTGTGCTGCGCACACCGCCATATCATTGCGAACTATATATATATAACGTCAAGAGGAAATGACAGTTCCTCAGACGACGAAGAATATTATGATTTTTTATAATTTAATTTCTGTATAATGTATTTCTTGCATTTTGATTTTTTTTATAATGTTTAATAAAAAAATAAGTGTACCTTATACTATGTATATAATGCACACCTTTGTCACCCCATGTTCAGTGTTTGTGAATGTATAACAATTGGCAAAACCCATAAATTGACCCAAACCCTGGTGGTACTACCTGCACTTGATGAAAATAATTAATTTTGCAATGAAATCAATGCCAAATTATGAAAGTGGCTTAAATATTCGTTGGGTCACTCTGTAGTGACTTTGTATACCTCATGAGCTTTTATTACTCTAGACCTTTCTAAAATAGACTATAGTTCTAAGGAAGTTATTTTTTAAAATATTTGTTACTCCCTTTTTGCACCCCCTACGACGTATTGACTTTCACCCATAAAATTTTAAACAAAAAAAAGGGGGTCAAGTGATACTTTATTTTAAAGAAAATTGCAAAATGTTTTATAGTCACCTTTTTAATATATCTAAAATAGAACACATAAACCTATACAATATCAACCTGCCTTTTCTAGCCTTGTTCATAAAAGAACAATTCCCCATACCTGACCCGACATTCCGGCGAAGGTAATCCAGTCTAATCCGGACTCTCAGTATCCCTGGGGATCGCACGGGAGCCAGATATTATCCCTTTAGCAAAAACGGGTCCGCATTTATGTTATTATTTAATCTCGGTTTATCAGTCACGTAGGAACGTCTAACTATAGAATAATAAAGAAGAGATGGCCATTTTAAATAATATTAACAGAAAAAAACTAATCTAAATAATTTAAGCTTAAGGGTCATCTTTAGATTACCAAAAGAAAATTTAATTTAAAGACTCCGCCCAATAAACATTTTTGGTTGTATAATATTTACCGTAAATACTATATTTTCCTACGACCACCATGAAAATGAGAAAAAAAGCACGGTTAACTTGGCTCGAAAGCGCCGAATATCACACGCGTGTTGAAAGAAAATATTTCAACTCTAGAGTGGAAATGCAAGGCACACTATTTAATTTAAACATATGATGCCAATTTGACAGACCACACCTATTTATTAAAAAGAATAAATTTTAGAAAGCAGTTTAGTTTATTTATCACGTATTTGTCGAGTGATTCAGAATTAGAGTGTGAAAATACGCCATCTGAAATTATAAAAAAGTTAAGAATATACTGGAAAATCTATTACCAGTCAAAACAAGCCCCGCTGAAGTTATAAAAAAGTTAAGAATATACTGGAAAATCTATTACCAGTCAAAACAAGCCCCGCTGAAGAGAATGTCATATTAAACTTAAACAAAAAATGTTTATGGGCCGCCATAGCATAGAAACTAGAGCTACAACCTACAAATCGAATGATCCCGGGTTTAAATCGCATCAAGAGCATTTGACTTTTTTTTATAAAAACATTAAATAATTTATAGAATTATTTTGAATTGAAAACTTTCTTGTTGGGTGATTTTTTTAAATTTATGTTTATTGCATCTTTCCTAGATTAAATAAAAAAATGCATTCAACAAGGAAGATCTCAATTCAAAATAAGTTTATAATTTATTTAATGTTTTTATAAAAAAAAGTCAAATACTCCTGATGGGATTTGAACCTTTGGCCTTTTGATCTGTCAAATTGGCATCATATGTTTAAATTAAATAGTGTGCCTTGTATTTCCACTCTAGAGTTGAAATATTTTTTTTCAACTCTAGAGTTGAAATATTTTTTTCACAAATCAAAGGTTTTTTTTAATAATTCTTTGTTGTCGTAGGAAAAATAGTGTACATTACTCGTGTGAAAGTGATTATTCTAAAACTCGGCTGACGCCTCGTGCTAAATATCTCCTCGTTTGAATAGTATCACTTTCATCACTTGTTATGTAATATACTAATCCTTATTAGCTCTACTATTTATTATTATTAACATTGATAATACAAAATTTTGTTTTATAAAAATTGTTGGAAATAACCACCTTTATTTAATGCTTCCGCCCGTCTAATTTAATTTAATTATTTTAGTTAAGAACGGTGTACCTGAGGAGAAAAATGCAAGAGGCAATTTTTATGTAGAATTGACCAGGCTAATTAGAAATGATATCCACATGGAAAAATGTCAGTGGCGTACCACTTTTTTTCTAAAAAATATCAGAGGAAATGTTTACAGGGACGCCACTGGTGGTACAAAAAAATTACTTTTATAACTTAAACATGTGGTTTTATGTCCTATTAACACATGCCAAACTTGAAAATATTATCTAAAGTACTTTCGGAGATATTACAAAAAAACGCATTAAAAAAAATAATTCGACACCCTGTAGCAAAAAATTTAAGCCGTTTGGGACATATGGTTTATATGAACTTTTCTTTATAAAATGACTTTAGGAATCACACCCTAAAATATTAGCACATCATTAAGGAACACCCTGTATAACATCTTATATAACCCCTGTCATCCGTCACTTGTCAATAAAGGAGTTTATTTCTTTCTCTTAGATACATTTTATTTATTATTACGGTCTTTTTCTGGTTCCACAAGTAAATTAGTCGTAAATAAAAATAATTAGAAAATTATTGTTTTATTCTATTCTTTATACGTATGAATCAAAATTTAGGTGGAACAGTTATTTACTGCAAGAATAGACCGAGTACTTCAAAAAAATGCAGGGGCCTTTCAAATATCCATTAATAATTAATTTCAGGTAAAGTTTTCAAAAAAAATTATATAATGATTTTTATATTAGGAAAATGTATTACAAATATTATTAGCATAAGACACTATCTGACAAGTGTAAACACGTATTTTGAATTGATCATTGTTACATTTTGTATTCTTGCAACCAACGTTCCCAATATGATAAATTTAGGTAAACAATCATGGCGAAATCAATGTAGTAGCGTCGGGAAGTCTAATAGTACCCATGGTGACCTGATATAATAAATAGTAACAGCACTGGGAGGACACTCTCGTATTTTCGCCGAATTCTCTGGTGACCTTGAGATTTTCGAAGAGTTTTATTGGCTGTTCATTTTCGCGCCAAGGATTTGATTACTTTTTTGTCTAGGATCACTCAGATTGCCTTGCATCTTTTTCTTTCATATTATGATCCAACAATAACAAACGATGATCGATGTACTCCTTTCCTAATAAGATACTAGTTTAGTTTTTCGACGGAATGAAATCATTTCATTCATAAATAGTTGTTCTAACCTCAAAATTTTGACAAAACTTTTCTTCACGTCAAAATTTATTATTTATATTTATGTCCGTCTTAACTTCGGGCTTTGATTAAAGCGTTAAATATAAATAAACCATTCTGGTTTACTGCTCAACGTGGTTGGCATATAATTTTTCAACTATCGAACTATTTCAAAATGAGAAGACGCAAAGGAAAAATATTTGTATTATTGTCACAACTTTCCTAATTCCCCAAGAGGTACCTAATGTAAGTTTTTTTAAGTTTGCAAATACACAGCCACAGGTTACAAGTTATGAAGTAATTGAAAATAACTTGCCAGAATCCCAATGCCCCAGAATTTATAAGCTATCTATAGAAACCGAATGTGCCATCAGGAAAATCAGGATTGTTAAAATATAGATAAAGTAAGTATGTTTATTTCA
This sequence comes from Polydrusus cervinus, assembly GCA_935413205.1. Taxonomy (NCBI): domain Eukaryota; kingdom Metazoa; phylum Arthropoda; class Insecta; order Coleoptera; family Curculionidae; genus Polydrusus; species Polydrusus cervinus. The sequence goes on along the minus strand of OW284519.1, from coordinate 13,620,730 downwards.
ATCAGCCAGTGTGTACACTGTACCACGATTATAATTAAGTACTTAGAAGTATTCTTTTTTTTTTAATTTAAAGAAGTAGTCCATTTATTATAGAGACCATTGTTTTTTTCAAAAAAAAAACAAGGACAGTTTGTTGAAACTGCGACTAGTAGCTTTATGTTGTTTTTTTGAAAAATCTTTTTTCTTGTACATACTTAGTAACACTGTATCAAAAGTTTTGTGTCAAACACAAAATTAATTGTTATTTTTAGGTAACGAAGAAGATATGACTATCAGGTTGATTGTGGAAAAGATGTTCCCGAGACCCTTTTCAGGCTAGTTTTATTTAATCTACGTAAGTGGTTTTTATTAATAATGATACAAAATTTAGTCATAAGTATATATTAATTTATTCTATTTTCATTAATACATATTTGATATTTAAACAATACCATATTTTATTTAGCTAATCAAGATCTAGAAACCTTCAGTGTAAGAAGAAAGACAAGTGAAATATATCCAATCCTGGATCACGGGTTTTTAAGGAAAATTAACTTTTGTACATTTTTTCCAATATTACTGTTTAGTAAGGTTAATACAGTTTTTATTATGGTGTTTGTTTCAAAAATCCATGTTCTTTACTTATTTAAAAGGTCTATACAGTCTATAAATGGTAAACTCAATACCTAAAATGTTCAAATTATTGTAAATAGTGTAAATAATTTATGCAATTGTTAATTTTGAGTGGCGCTTACTCCATTTTTGTATAAACCGGCGTTGAATGTCATTAACATTCCTTATAGGTCCTAACTTTGTAATTATTTTTTTTTATTTTGTACTAAATTGCCTATAGATATTTCATAAATGTAGCCTATTAGGTTTAGAGCTTACTTATTACAGATTGTGCTGGAATTAAAGATCAATAGCTGCATTTAGATCTTCGTATTTAGACTACAGGAGCATCAACAATAGATATTTGGTATCTACCTAAAAAAATGAATAGATGCATACAAAATAAGTGGATTTTCTGATACTTATTAGTCATATAACTGAATGTTTTAACAAAACTGTAATCATTTAGTAACTTAATATATATTTTAAATCTATTCCTGGTCTTTTTTTTACCCTCTGGCATTCTTTATAACTCTAGTAATTTAATAGCCTTTAAATATACTTACAAACATGATGCAGCAGGTAATTTCTTTGGGAAAGTTAATTGTTTTATTTCCTCTTTTATCTATTTAATATCAACTAGTTAAATTTTCTGTGTAGAAACATTTAATTATTAAATATAAAGTTGGATCTAAAATTGCTTAAATACTTCACAATAGGTCAAAATATGTGACTGCAATGGTAATGCATACAATCGCATTAAAAATACAAGATCCGGCAAATTTTTGGCCACAACATTATTTGCTTGAAGACTGATAGCACAGAATATATAGTTGCGTAGTTATATATTCTGTGCTGATAGTCGGACTACCACCCCATTGAATATATCTGATTAGGAAATTAACAAGAATAATTCCCGCTGCAACTAATATCTATAATATGACAATAATAATCCAACGTTTAATGTACTGTATAAATAAAAGCCGAGCTTGCCTGCCTAAAATGTTTAAAAGAAACTAAATAAAATTGGGAAAATACATAAAGTTGCTAATACTATTGTGACTACCTCTGAGATAGATATATAGTGTTGCAAATTTTGTGGTGTTGAAAGCTCCTAGCCTTGATAAAATTGAATCTATACCGATTTTTTTAATGTCCCTATTGTTAAAGTGAAGGAAATTCTGTGGTACATACTATACTGTAAAACAAATTTAGTCTTGTTCAAAGATATATAATATAATAAAATATCTTTATCACAAAATATTAAAATAATAACAAATAAATCAATGGATTTGCTTCATCATATAAAGTCCCAGCAACACTAGAAATAGTAAGGTTAGAAAACGTAAAAGCTGCCAAACGTCGTAGTAAAAATACTATGTCATTCATAAATAAGGGGGACACCAGGCCAATAAAAATGCCGGATTTCGGCCTGGTTGCTATGGCACCCGGTGTCCCCTCCGCCATCTTGAAAAAAATCCTGATTGGTCAGAACCCGAAGTGTCCTCTCTGGTATAGCGACAGCGACGACCTATCATTCCTCTGTGGTAACAGTATAAAACTTTTAGATATGCAACCTTCATTACCTCTTACCTACTTATCTTCGTTTGGAAATTTGATGACACAAAATTGAATATATTAGTAATTTCGCAGCGAAACGGTTGTGCCTATTCATTGTAATATACCAGAAAAGCAAAAAAACTGTTAGGTTAGGTGTGTTTATACTACTATGGGAGATGGCCATTTTATAAACAATATGTATATATAAAGGTTAATAGGGGTAATTTTTGTTACTAGTATTTGAGAAGTTATATAGAAGAGGCAGTGGTTACTGGTAATAATAACCAAGATAACCAAGAGTTTTATAATACATTATAGCCAACACGACCATTTTACAATTTTTATAAAAATGATTACCATCACTTCTACCTAACTATTTGTGTTCTAATTGTATAAATGAGGTTGCGGCAAACATTATGTCAATTCATTATAAACAGATTAGTAACCATTGCTACAAGTTTTATAAAATTGTGATGGAACCAGTTATATTACCTTATTATATACTTGTAACTTATTGTAATCTTATAAACCTCTTATAACCTTCTTATATACTTTAATTACCTTTTTTTGATTTTTGTTTTTGAAATATTTACTTTTAAAATATGACATTTTCAGACTTTGACAGGCTGTAGCATTGGAACGGAGCTTCGTTGGCGGACCCTGTATGAATTAGACCGAACATGCGTACTGAAAAATTATTTGATCCTTTACACCGGTTATACCACTTGTTGCGTAAACTTAAATTGGGGATCGGTTCATACGACATTACCGCAGCCTTAAGCAACATTTTTTTGTGTAGGTAACAAAACTACGATTACTCTGTAATGACAGTAATTTTCCGGTGATACTAGACACCATCTCTGAATTATTATATCAAGCCATAGCAGTAAGCATACTACTAATTGCCTGAACGCCTGGATGCTATGATAAGCATTTACCGAGACAATGCTTACTGAGCACATTTAATTAAAACCTTATAATGATGTAGTTTTGAGCTAGCACCTGTGCTGGTACAAATAACTACACACTGTAAAAAATGATGGTAACATTTTACAATATTTACTGTATTTTATACGCTATACAGGGTGTGTCAGTAAGGTGTCGGGCTTTGATAGCACCTAAACTATCAAAGATAGGGAAAAAAGTGTAATACAAAAGGTAAATGGTTTATTAGGATGCATAACCTAAAAATATTTAAAAATCTACAGGGTGGTCCTAAAAAGTGGTACTGAATAATAAAAAAGAAAATTAAATGGGACACCCAGTATAATTTTCCAGAATATGATTCAATAGAATAAGGACTTTGCAACCATCTTAAAATTTTTGAACTAAAATGCAACGTTGCCAAGTAATTAATTTTTTTCCGAAATTTTAGTAATTTATAGGGTATCGTGAAAAAATCATAGTAACCTGTGGATTACCCCTAGGCAAATATAATTTACATTGTGGGTACTTTAAGGTACGATATATTGATCGATAACAATGTTTTTTAAATCTCTTATACAGAGCGTTCGGTATAAGTTGGACAACTCGACAGTTTTAAAAATGCTTTATTTCAATTTTTTTAAATGGGACCCCCCTAATTTTTTTAGGCAAAAGGATGTATCTTTCGAAAACCTTACTTTTTTATTAAACATGTCATATATCTAAATATCATAGTTTTTGAAATATTTTAGGATTTGTCTTAACTTAGGGTAAAAAAGGAAAGTTCTACATTGAACAATTTAGTCAAGATTGCTTTGGAACAAAAAATAAATAATTTTCTTTGTCACAGCTGTCATTGAAAAATTATTTCGCTAAGATGTTGTTCTTTATAACTGTTTAAATTTTAGTTTCCTGAACTATAACGTTATCGAAACAGAAAAATATGAATTTTTCAAGAGAAGAACTACTTGACATGATCTACGTTTGATCTGACGTTGATTACGAAAAACATGAAAGAACTAAGCCAGCTACCAACGATGAAAATAAATTTATGGTTATGTTAAGTTTAATTGAAGATCCCCACAAAAGTACGAGACAGCTTGGCAACAAATTTCCGTTCAGTGCGTCCTCAGCATCAAGGATTATCCGAAGTGAAAAATTGCATCCATATCACATACAATTATTATAAGAATTAAATGAGCAAGACTATGAAAGGAGAGTTGTTTTTGTCAGTGGTCGCAGGACATGATACAACATCAAGCGCAGTTTTTCGATTATGTAATGTTCATAACAATGGATTCGTAAACCGGCATAATTTTCATTACTACGGCACAAGTAATCCTTTTTTCACTAGAGAAGTTAGGAATCAACATAAATGGAGTATTAATGTGTAGGCTGGCATAATAAGTAATCATGTTATTGGGCCACATTTTTTTGAAGGAAATGTTACATGCCAGATTTACCTTGATTTTTTACAGAATGATTTACCTGGACTTTTAAATGTACTACCAGAATACATTCGCGAAACAATGTGGTTTCAACAGGATGGAGCACCACCTCATTACAGTATGCTCGTGAGAAATTTTTTAAATCAGCGATGTAGTGATCACTGGATTGGTAGAGCAGGTTCAATATCGTGGCCTGCAAGATCTCCCGATCTAAATAAGCTTGATTTTTTTATGGGGATATGTAAAGGAGAAAATGAACCAAACAGCTCCCACGATAAGAGAAAACATGCAAGCACAAATAAGGGAAGTTTTCAAACAATTAATCCGACTATGTTGAGAAATGTAAGCGAGTCTTTTAAAAAAAGAACTCGCTCCTGCATTTTAAATTTAGGAGGTCATATTGAACACTTTTTATAGTATTTTTATAATGTCCCCGTTGTCTTTTGTCACCAAAATTTTGAGTCATCTAAATATTGTTAATTTTTTTTTAATTTAAATTTTTTGCCTCAATTTAGCTCCCTAGCCCCCCCCCCTCTAGGTGGGCCGATGTTTTGCCTACTTCTTGTTTTGTCAGTGTTTTTAAAAATAAATGTGTAGTTTCTTCCAACACAATCTTGACTAAATTGTTTAATTGGTCTTTTCCTTTTTTACCCTGAGTTAAGACAAATCCTAAAATATTTCAAAAACTATGATATTTAGATATATGACATGTTTAATAAAAAAGTAAGGTTTTCGAAAGATACATCCTTTTGTCTAAAAAAATTAGGGGGGTCCCATTTAAAAAAATTGAAATAAAGCATTTTTAAAACTGTCGAGTTGTCCAACTTATACCGAACGCTCTGTATAAGATATTTAAAAAACATTGTTATCGATCAATATATCGTACCTGAAAGTACCCACAATGTAAATTATATTTGCCTAGGGGTAATCCACTGGTTACTATGATTTTTTTACGATACCCTTAAAATAACTAAAATTTCGGAAAAAATTCATTACTTTGCAACGTTGCATTTTAGTTCAAAAATTTTAAGATGGTTGCAAAGTCCTTATTTCATTGAATCATATTCTGGAAAATTATACTGGGTGTCCCATTTAATTTTCTTTTTTATTATTCAGTACCACTTTTTAGGACCACCCTGTAGATTTTAAAATATTTTTAGGTTATGCATCCTAACAAACCATTTAACTTTTATATTACACTTTTTTTCCTATCTTTGATAGTTTAGGTGCTATCAAAGCCCGACACCTTATTGACACACCCTGTATAATCAGGAATTATTATTTTCACTGTGTGTAAGCTATATTTCCATGAATTATGAAAATTACGGACAACTGTGCGCAGTGGCATAGCCAAAAAATATGCTGGGGGGGAGTGGGAGGGGGGGCTCAGTGAGCATAAGTAAGACTTTTTTTCTGGAGGGAGGAACAGTCGGGATACATGTATTTCATGCTATTGTATTTAGTGAAGAGGGCGGAAAAACGCGGCTGGCGAAAAATGTTCGGGGCCACGCCTAAAAATCCTTTAAAACTCACCTAACTACTATCAAATTTCGAAAATTAAATTATTACCTCTCCCCCTCTGCATGGTTGGATTACATTTGTTTTTGTAAATCTTTTTTTTTACTTTTTCTTTATATTCCTGCGGGCTCTTTTTTTTTTTTAAAAAACATTTTTTATATTTGTGAAAAATATGAATATTGGTGTCAATACAAAATCTTAACATAAGACCTATGTATGACTCTAACCAGAGTTTTTCGGGTTCGGTTTTTCATAATGAAAAATAAAGTAAATATCGCTCCCCACTCCAAAATTGATGATTTTTTCAAAAATCATGTATTTAGGAGCGTAGATCTAAAAGCAGTTTTTGGTGCAAATGCTTATGTTTTGAAATACTCCTTCTAAGTGCCATTTTGTATATTATTAAAATTTTTACTTTATCTTTTCTCTTTAAAAATAAATACCTACTTACTTGTTTTTGTTGTAAAAATATTTGGGTTATATTTTTGTTGTTTTAAAATAGCTCTAAAAAAGGGAAAACGGAACAGACAAGTATATAAGAGAAAAATACTACTATAAATTATTATTCGTTATTAAAATTGCATCATATCTCAATAACTAAAACGATATGCGTCCGAAATCTTAATCTCTATATTGTCACGCCCAGATTTTAGGGTGTGACGAGGGACGTAAGGTAGCACGGGACCTTGGCGACTATAAGAAAAACAACGTGATTCCGTAAACAAATTTATTAAAATGATAAAAATAATAATTTTTCGATACGGGGTGGTTAAATTTGAGAGACATTATATAATATGGATAAAGTAAATTTATTAGATTTTTTTAAAGTCAAATATTTTATAAATTATTATATTTACCATTACCACAAAATAATAAATAAAGCTAATACAGGTAATAAAATACATTTAATAAAAAGAAAAAAATTGCGAACACAAAGTTTGTCAAAACAACACAAAATTAATATTTGGTCATAGAACCATTTCTGTTTATTACTTTTTGGAGCCTTTGTGGCATACTTAAAACTAAGTTTCTACATAATTCGACAGTTATTTCATCCCAAGCTTGATTTATCCTATGACGTAATTCATCCCTGTTTCTAGGTTGAAAATCATGTTTATACATAGATTTGACCATGGCACCCCAAATGTTTTCTATCGGGTTCAAATCGGGACTCTTCGAAGCCCAGGGAAGAACTGCTATGTTATTTTCTTGGAGAAAATTTTGTACAATGCGCGCTGTGTGTATTGGAGCATTATCATGCTGAAATGTGTAATTTTGACCGTATACAGCGTTTACCGATGGTATCATCACTTCGTTTAGTATATTAACGTATACTGCTGCAGTTAGTCTTCCTTCGACGATTTGGCAAAGTCCTGGTCCTCTAGCGCTAATCCAGCCCCAAACATTTATGGAGAAACGCCCACTTTGGTAGGTTTTGTGGGTGTATCTCTCATCATACCGCATGCCGGAAGGCCTATACACCCGAATTCTCCCATTATTGCATGACTGAAAAGTTTTCTCGTCAGAAAATATAACTGTTTCCCATAAATTTATTTGATTAATATATTCATGGGCAAATTCTAACCTGCCCTGTTTATTTATTTCCGTTAAAAATTTTTTATTGGCAGCACAACGGCTTCGTATATCGGAATTTCGAACCCTGTCTCTAGCGGTATTTGCAGAACCTTTAGGGAGACAACGGGCTTAGGTCGTATACCTTGTTTCTGTCGACTTGATGACACCACAATAATTGTTAGATCGGGATGTACGTATAACATTTCATAATTGCAACTTTTTAAGATTTGTTTAATAAACTGGGCGCCGGTTTCATGTTGCGTTGAATGGCCTGTGTTAAACGCGAATAATGATTAGAATGTTAAAATGGAAAATATATTAATTTATGAAATGTTATGATCTTATAGTTCCCTATCGTGACAATATAAAACAGAACATCATATGTTTAAATTAAATAGTGTGTCTTGTATTTCCACTCTAGAGTTGAAATATTTTTTTTCAACTCTAGAGTTAAAATATTTTTTTCACAAATCAAAGGTTTTTTTTTAATAATTCTTTGTGGTCGTAGGAAAAATAGTGTACATTACTCGTGTGAAAGTGATTATTCTAAAACGGGACAATTTCCGCACTCGGCTGACGCCTCGTGCTAAATATCTCCTCGTTTGAAAAGTATCACTTTCATCACTTGTTATGTAATATACTATTTTATCACAATTTATACGTAATATACGATTAACAGTGCAAGGCTAAATACACATAAACGTGTTTATCTGAGGCCTAATCTCGAAATCATGGAACAGCCTTCTTATGGAATTAATGGGCGGAGTTAGTTTGATACCTTCAAAATCTTATGCGACACTGACGAAAAAGCAAATTATTTCATGAGAAGGCTGTTCCTCGATTTCGAGAATTAGGCCTCTGGTCTTTGTAACTCAAAGATTAAGTTACCTTAATCTAATTTTTTTAAATTAATTTCTTAGTTTCGGGGGGTTTCAAATTTCTCGTTGATATTCTACTATTTTGTTTAGAACACTCGTATTTCTATATAACTTATTTGAGCTAATAAAATTAATTACTTCGGATCGAAACACGTGTCTGGAGACTGAATAGACATTGTGAAACATAAAAAGTAATTATTTTTTTGTAATTCCGTACTTATAATTCTATATCAAGGAGGCATTTTTACAAGAATTAAATATATTTTGTAGCCGTGTAATATACAGGGTGTTTTTTAATTGAGGGTCGATACTTAAGGTTGTGAATCCTTGGGTGATTTTAAGAAGAAAAGTTAATATTAACATATGTCCTAAAGCTCTTCATTTTTTTTTGAACAAAATATCGAAAGCAGTCTCAATGAACCGAAGAAAAAAATGGATTTTTTGGTTTTTATTTTTTTATGCAAAAAGGGTGCATCATACGAAAGTAAGCCTATGGACCAAATTTGCTCCAATATAAATGGGGATTTTAAATATAAGTTTAGTTTTTAGAAAAATCAGTGGCGTACCATTTTTTTCTTTAAAAATATTCAGTTCAAACCCCGTACGGACGTCACTGGTAAAAATTGAAAAAAATCTTTTAGGTCAAAAAATGCTCCTTAATGATTAAGAGGTGTGTACAAAATTTCATAAAAATAACAAAGAGTTATATAATAATTATGATAAAAAAGTTATATTTTAAAAAAAATGTTAACACCCTCTAGCTCAAAAATGAAGAGCTTTAGGACATATGTTAATATTAACTTTTCTTCTTAAAATTACCCAGGGATTCACAACCTTAAGTATCGGCACTTAATTAAAAAACACCCTATATACGGTAATTAAAATATTTTTCGCTACATGGAATCCATTATAATGTTATTAACTATAGTCTATTTCAGAAAGGTGTAGAGTAATAAAAACTCATTAGGTATGCAAAGGGACTACAGTACTACAGAGTGACCCAACGAATATTTAAGCCACTTTCATAATGTGGCATTAATTTCATTGCAAAATTCTTTATTTTCATCAAGTACAGGTAGTACCACCCGGGTTTGGATCAATTTAAGGGTTTTTCCTATTGTTATGCGTGCATTATGTACATAGTATTAGGTACACTTATTTTTTTTTAAACATCGTAAAAACATTACAAAATACAAAAAATATATTATACAGAAATTAAATTGTAAAAAATCATAGTATTCTTCGTCATCTGAGGAACTGTCATCTCCTTGTGACGTTATAATTAACGGGTCGACGGTCCGATCGATCAGGTGGTCAAGATTCTACATTTTCTCCTCCTCTTTAATGACACGATGGACTGCTTTTCGTCAGTTCTCTGGTGTCACTTCCTTAATGGCTTGATCAAACAGTAGCTTAACGTCTTTCATTTTGAATGTCGTGTTATTGTGTCTTGCTACAAATCCTTTTACTTGAGCCCATATAAGTTCTATAGTATTTAGTTTGCAATGATATGGCGGTGTGCGCAGCACAGTTATACCTTGTTTTTCAGCTATATCTTCCACGGCATATTTCATAGAACGATGTTTGTGTAAATTTGCTATAGCTAATAGTTCCTTATTAATCAAATTATCATTTTTTTCTTTGCTTAGTTATCATAAATAATTTAATACATAAAATTTACCTGTGCCTATGGCCGACACCGAAATTGATCCGAACTGGACGAAATTTCCCATTTTATAACTCCACACCTTTCTAAAATAGACTGTAATGACGTATGACGACTGGAGATACCAGTTGAAACGTTGTGATGTAAAACACATAAAGACAATGCAAGTCCAAAACTCTTCTATCATTCACAATCAACTATGTTATCGTTATTTGTTATTATTTGTAATTTTCTGTATTTTACGTGTGTACCTGGAAGTTGTTAAATTATGGCTAGCCGAGGTCTAGACGCAAACATTACCCTTTGAAGAATGTAACTTCGCAAAGCTGCTTATTTAAATAACACATAAACTTGAGATTTTCCATATAGATTAAATATTTTCTTAGGGGGAAAACATCGCTTAAAGTAACATTAATCTAGGTATTTTCGGTTATGCAGAGTTGAGCTTCCAAAGAGTATGTTAATAAATGTTCCTAAAGTCATTTAGTAATTTATGACATTCTTTACCCCGGTTCATCTGAACAGCATTTGTTTTTACTCTCGCTCTTCGCAAAACCGATTTTCTTAAACTATTTTACAATATTATTACTCCATAATACAAATATCAACTGAAACATTTTATTTAAAGATCCAAAGCACGGCCGAATGATAAGTCTGCGTTCTCTCCAAAGGGAAAAGGAAATAATTAGGCACAGTGTTATATTCTTAGGATATTTTTTACGATCACTTATGATTGTGATCTGCTAAAAAAAGACTTTTTCCGTATGGTGTGCATTCGTGGAATTTTTCTATAAAAATGGAAAATTTTATTTTTAAAGGTTGCAACACTGTGCAGCACTAACAGTAATAAATTTGAATTTTTTTCGTACAGGTAACTAGAATAGACTACTTTTCTCATTACTTAAGTGAAAAGGAACAGCAAATATCCATGTGGGAGTAGAAAAATAATAATATTGTGTTTATTTTTTTTGATCAAACAATAAATAAAAAATAATATAAAAAATGGAATGGTTTTAATATTTGAGATTGAACATCGTACGTGTCATGTTGCGAAGCAAAGCCACAGATGAGTCCCCCAATTGATGATGTTCGTTTATGGCTGGTTTTAGTAGAGCTCATGTACTTGGGGGGTCTATTGCCAAGAAGCAACAGGAGGTTGTCTGGTGCCGAGAGGGAAATCACCCCTGCACTCTCGATCGTGCAACACTGCAATCTTTGCAGTCCCTACCCAGAGTCCCTCAAGTTCTTTGCCTGGCTCACCGTTTTCTGTCCTAGCGACAGTCAAGCTAGGCTGCCGCTGAACGAACAAATTATTTTCTCTTTCGAGACAACTATTGGCTTTAACTAAGCTCACCAAAAGCCGACCCAGTCCGGATCCTGAAGGAGGTCCGTGATTGTGGAGACTGAATTCCCTTCGACGATGGTGGATAACGCAAAAGCACACAGTTGTCAGACGATGGACTAGCTACTAATGTTGGATGGGTTCGTTGGACTCTCTTTGGTCTTATGCAAGATCATCGCGACTCCCGCGAGGCCAATGTACAGGGTAGAACATACAGAGTATGCCTGCACTATGTGTGGTGCCTCACGGTCTGTCAACGGTGAACTGGTAAAAACCATTAAACCGTCATTCCCCACTGGTAAGGTGAGGGGGCAGATACGTAGTCAATACTACTTATTTGAGCTCCACAGAGTAACCTCAAACGTGGTTATCCCAAATCCCTTTTTCGGTGATTTCGACATGTGCGACATGGTAGGCTCCTGAGTTTTGGTAAAGGCAGTATTTGCCTTTCTTTGCTTTTAGACCAGTTTTAATATTTGTTGTAAGGTAAACAAAAGTTTACTAGAATATCTTCATCCTGCTTTACAAATATACCTCATAACTCTCTTTTGTACAATAAAAATAGAATGAAGAATATTTGATATACATTTTCCCAGAAACAAGTTACATATCTCAAAAATCAAGCACGATAATCATTTCGAAGAAGTGTATTACTTATTTTATGAGAAAGCACTCGCAGGGAAAAACAAAATATTAACCTTCTTGTTAAATTTTTTAACTTTTATACGCGAGCGGCAATTTGGCAAGCTCCAAGCAAACAAATTCTCCCAATTTTTGCACATTTCTCTAAATTTCTGGCATCTGTTTCTAGCACGTACCTATGAGACCAATAAGTTGGTTAAATTGTGGCCAGCCGAGGTCTAGACGAAAGCGTTACCCTTTAGAGAATTTTACTTCGCAAACCCTCTGATTTAAATAACTCACATAAATTTGGTACCGTTATCCAGACTATCTAAATACATTAAATATTTTATTATAAGGAAAACATCGCTCAGGTGACACTGATCTAGGCAGTTTCGGTTATGCGGTGTTAAGATTCTTCAAAAGGTATGCTAACAATGATCTTAAAATCGATATTTAATAATTTATGAAATTCTTTGCCCCGGTTCATCTGAATATCATAGGTTTTTGATATCGTTACGAGCAAAAACAATTTTTTAAAACTTTCTTTACAACAATATAGCTTGGTTTATTAATATTTAAAACTCACTGGCTGGTAACTGCTCTGGTTCTGAGATTGTGTTTTTACGTCATTTAGAGAGACTTGAGTGACCAAACGGGCAGAGGTTACCCTTACACTTGAATACGTTAAACAAATCCACTGAGTAAGTGTTCATTTTAGTTTTTATAGTGTTTTGTAACCTCTACTAAAATAGAAAAAGTGTTCCTTTTTGCTCTGTCAGGAATTATTAACATTGGGAGAAAAGCTTCTTAAATTTACTATTCAAAATGCAACCTTTTTTTTAACCAATTACAGATAACTCAAAGAAACAGTCCATACTTAAAAGAATTCTTACCTCTCAATTACAAACAGTTATTTTTATAAACATTTGTCTACTGACTCCTCCTACAAAACTAGAAATGTTCTTGTCCTTGTTCTATGCACTATCTTTCCACTACACCTATTTTTTTTATCAACCTTATCATCCAATAAGAATCTTAACTTCACAGCGAAGTATTAGATGAGCATTTCATTCTTAAAGATACCAATCCATATCCGACAATATTGTTATTTAACAGCAGTAAAGTTTTGAGCTTGCATTGTCTTTATTTATTTTAAAACACAACGTTTCAACTGATAAGTATCGTCAGTCGTCTTCAGGTAAATACTGTATAGTACGTGAAATTTATTATGGTCGTACACTGTGTTAATATTTTGATATTCCAAATATTTTCATATTGATTTTCGATCTCCCGACGCCTTTTTACCAAACAAAAATAACTGTTTGGTTCGACAACATATCCCGAAGGTACATATGTATAAATCGGGATACGTCGATTTGGGCTCGAATTTCAATGCTGGTAATTATACAGCGCGCTACTAACTCTACAGCCTGTTCAGCTACAGGCTGTTTATCTTGTCATCGTAAACTGTAACTGGATCGGGGTTTATCCAGGATAAATAGAATTATATTTTGACCGAAACTGAATAAACTTTGTGCTTTAACAAAGTAAATGTAATCGGCTTAAATTTTTTAGTGCGTATGAATATAAAATGTTGTTTAAATTTTAATCGGAGTTAAATTCTAAAAGGTCGGTCAAAAATATTCTGGCATAGGCAATTACCTTTTTTTACATGCTAAATTATATAAAATTTATACATCCTGTTCATGTGAACTACCAACATCATATCTTGGATCTTGTCGATCATTTCTGGGATATAGAGAATTTATTAATATTATCCAAAATTTGAAAAATAAAAGATGCGCAGGAGATGATGAAATTCCACTATTTTTATTAAAAAGATGTATAATCATTATTACCCTGCTATGTAATTGTAAATTGTTCTCTTTTGGAAAGTAAATATCCAAGTACTTTAAAAAACGCGTTTGTCATACCCATATACAAAAAAAAGGTGATACAAATACCTTGGAGAATTATCGTCCTTTAAGTATTTTGCCCTCGTTTTCAAAAATATTTGAAAAGGTTTTTTATAATCGACTTAAGCAGTATTTTTTGCCAGCTGATTTATTTTTGAATTTTCAACATGGGTTTTTGCAGGGTCGATCGATGGAAACAGCTGTTTTTAACTTTATTAAGAGGACTGTGGAAGCCTTGGAGGAAGGAGATTTGACGTGCGGTCTTTTCCTTGATCTCTCTAAGGCTTTAGATTGTCTCTCTCATACCTATTTACTAGATAAGCTATATAAATATGGAATAAGAGGTTCGGCATTGTCGTGGATAAAATCATCCCTAGAAGATAGAACCCAAAAAGTTGTTGTTAAGGATAAGCATCTCTGATAAGTTGACAACTAACCTTGATATACCACAAGGAAGCATTCTAGGGTCACTTCTGTTTATTATTTATCTAAATCACCTACCAATAATTTGATTAAGCCCACCTGTATCCATCATAAATTATGCCGACTGCACCAATATATTAATTAGAAAGAAAAATATCATTGATTTATTAAATATCTCAAAATAACAATTCTTAATAGTAAAAAAGTGGTTCCACGACAATTGCCTTATTCTCAATACAGAAAAACCCCAATGCTAAATTTTTAAGACATCTAGAAATAAGAAAGATACTCCTGATTTTATCACTATAGATAGTTCCAATGTTGATATTGTTGAGACTTGCAAATTTTTGGGTATGCACATCGATGCAAATCCTAAATGGAATACCCATACAGACGCCCTTTGTAAAAACCTTGCCACATCTTGTTATATGCTTAGAATAGTGTCTAGATATCTAAACTTTAGTATATCTTGTATGATATATCATAGCAACTTTTTATACTAACTGCGATTCGGTATAATATTCTGGGGTCACACATCGGGTTTAGGAAAAGTCTTTATCTATCAAAAGAAAGCTTTAAGAATTCTACTAAACAAGAGTTATATTCAGATATTTAGGGGTAGAATTAGTTAGGAAATGGTCAGTAAAACACTTCAGAAATTCAAAGTTTGTATTTTTGCCAACGTTTCGACCTCTATGAGGTCATCTTCAGGGCGATACAGTTATGAACTTGCTTGTTAAAAATAAATTTATCAGGCACATTGTATAACCATAAAGGACTGCTTCTTTGTTAAAATATTGTTTAAAATCAGTAGCCAACAGCAAAGATGTCTTGCGAATTTTTGAATTAAAGTCACACGTATGGTACTTAGTCGGCCAAGAGACAGCCTACCCAATAAACTGAAAATGAAACGGATTGATTGAATTTTGATTAAAAAAATGGACTTTTGAAATTAAAGTACTTTTGTAACTATTCCATAATTAATGGACGCAGTGTATTTGCAATATTCCAGATTTTCTGACATCCTATATAATAATATAAAATGCGCATATTTTTTACGATAAACACTTGACAGACTCTTTTTTACGTAGTAGTAAAATGTTTTTAAGCTGATTGAACCATTAAAAAAGTAACAAATCTGCTAATGAACCGCTTCTGTTTTATGAAGGTTACCAAACCAAAGGTTTTATGACAGCTCATTCATAAGGCGCGTCTTTCCAGTGTTTTCTTTATGTTGCTCTATATTTTCCACATAAAGCATTAATTAAACGTTGTACAGTTCTAAAACTGAGAAGGAATAACGACTCTTGACACGAGCAAATTACTACTCACAATAACGAGTACAGGGGAAAGGGGACACATATAAAACGGATACCGAAAAAAGTAGAAACATAAACAGGGTGTTTCAGTTATTTTTAGTAGAAGTGGCAACATATACAATTCTAACTGCGGTATACTTAGCATACATACAAAGTTAATCTATTGTGTTGCTAATAACTTGTGCTGTATTAGATACTCTTCTATATCACACTAACTAACTAGGCTTGTTAAAGTAAATTTAAAATATAATTACTTTCTTGCTGTCGCTATAAAATATTATTATTTTGTTAAAATATGACGATATGTAATTGACTACGGTAACTTAATGGGTGTTGAGTTTGATAAAGATAGGCGTAGTGGAAAGTTAGTGTATAGAACATGGACAAGGGCATTTCTAGATTCGTAGGAGCAGTTAGAACACAGATGTTTATAAAAATAATTGATTGTAATTGGTGGAAGAAAAGGTTCCATTTTGAATAGTACATTTAAGAACCTTTTCTCTTAATGCTAATAACTCCTGACTCAGCACAAAGGAAACCCTTTTCTATTTTGGCAGGGGTTACAAAACACTATAAAAACTCAAAGGAACATTTACTCAGTGGAGTTGTTAACGTATTCAAGTGCAAGGGTAACATCTGCCCGTTTGGTTACTCAAGTCTCTTTAGATAATGTAATTCCAGAACCAGAGCATTTTTCAGCCAATGAGTAAGTGATCTTTGTAATGTTTTTTACTTGAAATAGCGTCTTATGTGAGTTTTAAGGGAACAATTCTTTAGCGAATTTACTGATTTGATAACTTTATTTTTATTTCTTCGTCAATTGCTTTGCTTCGCTTTATTAAAACTATTAAAAATCTGTGGTGTTTCAATAAATAAATAGCGCGCAACAAATTAAATACAATAAAACGTAATTTCAAACTATCTAAGCTACACGTTCCAGTCGTCTACCTTTTTGTAGCCCGACAATATAACAATATAAATTATGGATAGAACCATATTCTGCCTCACAATATTTTATTTTTAACGAATAGCAATATAATTTTTTATGTGTGACTATAATCTTATTCTTTATTTATTTTGCAAACGAGGTTGTAATGCATTGTTTTTGTTTTAGGTAAGTTGCTGATATGAAGGTTTAAAAAAAGTTCCATGCAAAAAGTAAGTAGGAAAAATACAGTTGCAATCTAAGGTTACACCAAAAGCGATAGTAGTTGATTAGTATATTAGATATCCAAAAGTAGTTTATAATATAAGTTGTCAACAAGTCTGGGAATGTACTTTTACTACGAGAACCATATAATTTTTTCTTCCAAAATCGCATCAGTATTTTTATTTAATTTTATTATTGTTGTTTCCTTGACTATCATATATTTTGATGTTTAAAAGTTATAAACGAAATAAACACTCAATCTGAATACAGATATGGTTGCTCAGCAACGGACTAAAATACTACAATATAATATTTTGCGGCGAGAAAGTTGATCGATTTCAAAAGAAAGTTTTTCCTTACAATGAAAAAAAATAGGAATTTTTTTGATAATTGTATTATTAGTATTTTTTCCTACGACCACCTACGAAAATGAGAAATAATGCACGGTTAATTTGGCTAGAAAGCGCCCTATATCACACGCGTGTTGAAAAAAAAATATTTCAATACTATTGTTGAATTATAAAGGCACACTATTTAATTTAAACACATGGTGCTAATTATAATAATATAACCCCTATTTATTAAAAAGAACAAATTTTAGAAAGCCGTAATTGTAAAGTGTTTAACTTAATCATCATGTATTTGTCAAGTGATTCAGAATTAGAGTGAAAATACGCCATCTGAAATTATAAAAAATCTTAATAATAAGCTGGAAAATCTATTACAAAAAAAACAAATCGCGCTGAAGAGGGTGTCATATATTAAACAATAAATCTTTATCGATATCGATAGCGTAGAGAATAGACCTCTAGCCTACAGATCGCAAGGTCACAGGTTCAAATCCCATCAGGAGTATTTGACTTTTTTTTATAAAAACATTAAATAATTTATAGATTTATCTTGAATTGAATTCTTCCTTGCTGGGTGAATTTTTAAATTTATGTTTAATACATCTTTCCTTGATTAAACTTAAAATTTTCCATTCTGGTTAATCTAGAAGTCAATTCAGGATTAGTTCTACCTATGATATACAAAAAAATGAAAAAGTTAAACTGCAAATAAAAGAAACACAAACTATAAAACCAGATATTAACTGGAACATAATCCTAAGTATGCCAATTTCAATACTAGTTTAGATTTTTTTTTTAACACTAGTGTTGAAATATTTTTTTCACAAATCAAAGGCTTTTTTAATAATTCTTTGTGGTCGTAGGGTAGGAGAAATAGTGTACATTACTCTTGTAAAACTCGGAGAATTTCCGCTCTCGGCTGACGCCTCATGCTAAATATTTCGTCGTTTGAGAAGTACCACTTTCATCATAATAATATGTTATGTAATATACTATTATAAGACTTCTCACTCCGCTTCTCAGACTGAGAAGCGCACACACAATCTGCTGAAGAACTCATGGCACCATCATTTAAGACACAACAGTAAAGTTATGTTATGCCTGCTATTTGTTGAATCCATTAATGAGGTCTACTTGCTCTTGACCGCTGTTTTCCCTTTTCTACTTAGAATTCATGAATAAAATTATTAACATCTTTAGAACATTTTTTCCTCTTGCAAAATAAAAAAAAGGGACAGCTATTCCGAACTAAATTAAACATGTGACTCCATTTCCATCCATCTTTATCGTAGTCGGCGGGCACGTCATTCCAAATAAAACTCTTTTGTTTTCGCTCTAGGGTCGCTTCAAATTAGAACAGTTTTTATTCGTAGTTAACACGCGGAAAACAATTTAAAATGAACACAAAGGCTTTTAGGGTAGTAATTAAACGGAGCTGGCTGATGAGTCGGTTCTCGGAAAATTTTCGGTTTTGATAAAATTTTGACACTACGGCAAAATTAAACTAGGAAAAAATGTATGCTGGTCCATTGGGCTTTTATAAAAAAAAATACCGTAACCGTAAAGTACCGGGTGAGTCAAAGATTGCGCGGAGCAATTTTATGGCTTAAAGATAAAATTTGTCGACAATAAGCTTTTGTGTTAAGGTATGGTTGGATATCAGGCACATTTTAAAAATATTTTGAATTATACAGGGTGCGCCCAAAAAGTAGGGTGTCAAAAAGGTACATTTTTTTAAATGGAACACCCTATATATTGTATTATTTTCTGATTCCTCACAAAGTTTTACGCTTATTTCGTAAATGTGAAATATCTAGAGTCAATAGTTTTCGAGATATTGAAGTTTAAAATATGGCATTTTCAGACTTTGACAGGCTGTAACATTGGAACGGTTCATCTTAGAGAAAAATGGTTTTCACCTCCCTATCTTAATTTTTTATTCTCTATCTAAACGTGACTACTTTCGGTTTAACATGTTAAACCGTTAAAACCGGTTTTTTGGTTTAACATGGTAAACCGGAAGTTGGTTTCTTTGGATAGAGAATAAAAAACTAAGATAGGGAGGGGAAAATCATTTTTCTCTAAGATGAACCGTTCCAATGCTACAGCCTGTCAAAGTCTGAAAATGCCATATTTTAACCGTCAATATCTCAAAAACTATTGAATTTAGACATATGACATTTAAAAAATAAGCGTAGAATTTTGTGAGGAATCAGAAAATAATACAATATATAGGGTGTCCCATTTAAAAAAATGTACCTTTTTGACACCTTACTTTTTGGGCGCACCCTGTATAATTCAAAATATTTTTAAAATGTGCCTGATATCCAACCATACCTTAACACAAAAGCTTATTGTCGACAAATTTTATCTTCAAGGCATAAAATTACTCCGCGCAATCGTTGACTCACCCGGTACAATAAACGGATTCTGATAATGAGTAAATGACTCTCTTAAATTTATTAGATTTTAAATAAAATATATATCGAGTATCAGATAAAAATGGTACGTAAAAACACAGAAATTGCATGATACGACGCTAAAAGTTATACACAACCCACGAAGATTGATTTTATAATTTTTAGTATTAAGATTTTTGGTTGGTAGGATATAAACACTTACCCCGTACTGACGAGAACAAAAAAGTTCGAAATCGGTCTGCAGGGAGCAATAGAAACGTTTTCACTCCTTAATACTACTATGCAATCTGAACAGTCTTTTCATATCTAACAGTGTTAGACATGTTACGGCAAACTTTGCTTTATAGCATTATTTGTTTTATCCTTTTGGTATAAGGAACTCCACTTCACTTGGTGATAAAAGGAGATGCAAGAATGGGATTGGGATTGTATGGACTGCAGAGTTCGACGTCGCTCTTAGGCAGGCGGAGAACTTTACACGAAATTTTAAGCGAGACTATAGGTGGACCTGAGTTAGAAATGAGATCAGATCACATAAATCCAAGGTTTCAGTATAACATACCATAAATGATAAATGAAATGTATGAAAAACAACACACTAGAAACTATACCTGGGGCAATGATCCGGTACACAGATGGTTCCAAAACCAAAGAGGGTTCCTGAGCGGAGATACATGGAGTAAAACAGTAGAAAATTGCGTTTTTCTCTTTGGGAAAGTCCCCCACAATGTTCCAAGCAGAAATCTACGCCATATTGCAATGTGCGTACGAAAACAATGGAAGGGCTTCCCTCAAGAAGCGGATCCATATATATTCTGACAGTTAAGCAGCTCTTAGATCGCTAATATGCAACAAGGTAACCTCAAGACTGGTATGGGAATGTCAAGAGGAACTGGAGGCCCTGGCAAAAGTAAAGAAAGTAATATTGCAGTGGGTACCAGGACACGAAGGTATTCCAGGAAATAAAAAAAAAACGATAAACTTGCAAGGAAAGGTTCAGAAAATACATTCATTGGTCCAGAACCGGCACTCCGAGTACCAAGATGCACAGTACGAGATGCCATAAAGCGATGGATCAGGAGTGAAGATGAAATACACTGGAGCAACAGAGAGGGATTACACTACAGCAAACGCTTCATTGGGATCCAGACCCAAGACTTACGAAACAGTTGCTTCAACTGAACAGGAACCAGTTGAGAACCATTACAGGAATTCTGACAAGACACATGGCTGTCAAGAACCATCTGCACAGAATGTAACTGTACAATGGAGATAAGACAGAAAAACAGTACAGCACATAGTTTTCCATTGTAAGCACTAGATCGGAAAAGGCAACAAATACTCGGGCAACCAAAACTGGAACCAGAGAACATCCTTACCCTCTCCCCCGTTGACCTACACAAACTAGTGCAAGGTGGAATCACGGAGTGGGTGTAACAACCAAACAGGATGAGCACATTGGGCCAAACTTGGCGTAGGTGCATCCGGCACACAGACGGGCCCTCTAAAAAAAAAAAATAAGGAACTTTTAGGTGGTTCAAGAATTATACTGCTTCTCTTACTTCTTTTAAATTAAATGATTTACATACGTCATAGTGTCGACGATGAGGAGGGTCTTACCCGATTACCCGGCAAAATATTATATATTATTATTTTATCAATAAAAGTTTTTTAAATTTAACATATATTCCCCAGATAATGAAATACAAGGCTATCACGCCTATATCCACTGTGACATTATCTAAAATTGAATTTATCCAGACATGCAGAAATTCCCGTAATACCACAATTCCTAAGCCCGAGAATACCAATACGCTGCATTCTTATACT
The DNA here is from genome assembly GCA_935413205.1 of Polydrusus cervinus. Lineage (NCBI taxonomy): Eukaryota > Metazoa > Arthropoda > Insecta > Coleoptera > Curculionidae > Polydrusus > Polydrusus cervinus. The sequence continues at coordinate 13,599,196 of OW284519.1, read as the reverse complement.
TGATAGAGTTGATTGAAAACGATTGGGTTAGTGCAGCATTTCCACTTACATGAAACATGCCGCATTCATTTAAATGGGTTTTATTCAATTTGCCACAACTTGAGGATTCTACATAGGACATATAATATGTATACCTATTGTGTGTAAGTCGGTATTGAATAATATAAAAAAAAATCAGTAAAGGATAGATTATAGTATAAACTATTCCAGATATGAGTAACAGGCAATTCCTAATTTATAATCACCGAAGGGAAATACCGGGTCCGCCAACGTGGCGGGGATGGAAGATTAAATCATTATCGAGGAGCTTATCAAAAAATACTAAACCAGCATAAGGTATCGACTTAAAAGCGGCATATTTTAAAAATATTTTACATTATACAGGGTGGCTCAAAAAAGTGTGGCGGACTAAACTTGCATTTTTTTAAATGGAACACCCTATATATTATATTATTTTCTAATTCCCTATACAATTCCACATATATTTTGTATAAAATGTCATATGTCTAAATTCAATTCTTTTTGAGTAATTGACGTTTAAAATATGGCATTTTTTGACTTTGACAGGCTGTAACATTGGAACGGGTCATCTTAGAGAAAAATGGTTTTCACCTCCCTATCTTAGTTTTTTATTCTCTATCCAAAGAAACCAACCTCCGATTTACTATGTTGAACCGTTAAAACCGTTTGCAAAATTATTTCGCCAACATTTTGTGCTTTATTACTGTTTAAAGTTTAGTTTCGCGAACTAACTTTATCGAAATAGAAAAATATGAATTATGATAAAGTTAGTTCAGGAAACTAAAATTTATACAGTAATAAAGCACAAAATGTTGGCCAAATAATTTTTCAATGACAGCTGTGACAAAGAAAATTATTTATTTTTTGTTCCAAAGCAATCTTGACTAAATAGTTTAATTAGAACTTTCCTTTTTTACCCTGATTTAAGACAAATCCTAAAATATTTTAAAAACTATGATATTTAGATATATGACATGTTTAACAAAAAAGTAAGGTTTTCGAAAGGTAAATTCTTTTGCCTAAAAAAATTAGGGGGGTTCCATTTAAAAAAATTGAAATAAAGCATTTTTAAAACTATCACTTTCCAACTTGTAATAAACACTCTGTATAAGAGATTTAAAAAACATTATTATAGATCAATATATCGTACCTTAAAGTACTTACAACGTAAATTATACTTGTCTAGGGTTAATCCACAGGTTGCTATACTTTTTTAACGATACCCTTAAAATTACGAAAATTTCGGAAAAAAATTAATTACTTGACAACGTTGCATTTCACTTCAAAAATTTTAATAGGGTTGCAAAGTCCTTATTCCATTGAACCATATTCTAAAAAATTATACTGGGTGTCCCATTTAATTTTCTTTTTTATTATTCAGTACCACCTTTTAGGACCACCCTGTAGATTAGAAAATATTTTTAGATTATTCATCCTAAAAACCCTTTAACTTTTGTATTATAATTTTTTCCCTATCTTTGATAGTTTAGGGGCTATCTAAGACAGACACCTTATTGACACACCCTGTATATATTATAATTAAAGTTTACCGTGTGACGTCACGTAGTATGAATAGCTCGCTCTCGCGCTACGTATTGTCACAACCGGAGACTTTAATCCCTTCTATTTAATCCAGAGTATTAAAATAACATTTATTTGTGAATTGTGAGTCTGTTTGATGACATTAGCTTATGGGTAAAATTTTTCAAATTTAATTTTTATGAAAGTTCCCTGTTGTGACCTTAAAAATAGCTCCATTGGTCTGCTGCTCGCCGTGCTACCTACTGGCCATGACCTCGTTACTCCTCCGAATAATTCACGCGAACCGATGGTCTATTTGGGCGAATATCTGCATCACGGCAGTCACAATTTTCTGCGTTGCCAAGTCTTATTAAATATACTGGAATCGAGTTAATTTTAATTTTGGTTATAACGGAACAAATACAATTTTCGCTGGCGTTCTGTTCGTCCCTTACTTGCAAAACTTACGCTTAAATCTGCTGACTGAAACCAGATTTTACTCTAGATCAGTCTTTCCCAAAGTGGGCGATAACGCCCCCTTGTGGGTGCTGCAGGGCTAAAAGGGGGCGGTAAGAGACCCAGAAAAAAAATGAGGGCGTTGTGTAGAGGATTGGGGGGCGATTTGTAATTTCATCTAGCTAGGAGGAATCTTAGACACCGACTGAGCTTGTGAACTTCAACTACTATTAGTTGATATTATATTAATTAAGAGATTGTTCAAACTAGGTTCGATATTTCTCTGTTTTATTGAATAAATAAAATAAAAATCATGTCAATCGGTCGCTCCGTTTCGAAATGAAAGTAGATACAAACAAACAAATAAAAAGGCAACAGACACACTTTCGCATTTTAATAGTTATTATTATTTCTAGATAGGTAATTTTCGTAGATAATAGACCGCAGGCAATCATGTTTTAACAAGTTTTTGTTAAATAACCCGATTTGTACATTCCTGTATCAATGCGATCGTTCTTGAGTAAATTGGAACCTGATATCAACAAACTTATTAAACAGCATCAGATTCATCCTTCACATTAGTTTTTATATAAGAATCGATTATGTTTGTTTTATTTTGAATAAAAGATACTCTGTCTGAATATTAAAATTTTTGCGTTTCAATAATCATTCTCATTGGCAGGTGTAGCCCGTAAGAGTTAACTTGAGACCTGAGCGCCGTTGTGTACTACCTACTGCGCTCAGGTCTCAAGTTAACTCCTGCGGGTTATAGTAAAAGTCTCGTTTAGAATGAATGTTTAATCTCCGCTAATATAGCTCACAATAATTAATTAATTTAATTTGAAGTTATAGAGGTTTTTAAGTAGGTGAAAAAATGGGGGCGCTAAAAAATAATTTATTCTCATAGTGGGCAGTAGACAAAATAAGTTTGGGAACCCCTGCTGTAGATGATATTTAAAGCCTCAATCGATGTTTTACATAATATAAAATTAAATGAACACATTTTTAAAAAGTAGCTATAAAAGCTGTGCTTGGATTCCGAAACATTTAAGTCACAGTCAAAGTATGCTTTAATGTCTTTATTGACAATACTTTTACAGATTTTAGCTTGGTTGAGTTACTGGCGTTTGGCCAGTGGCGGCTCGTACAGTAGGGCCAAAGTGCCATGGCCCTACCTACCTGTAGCTTTTTATTTCTTACTCTTAATTATTATTACTTTGTCTCCCCACGCGTCATTCTTTTTGCAACTGCGAATGATTTATAATTTAAGACGTTGATATCTGATAACGCCTAAATATGCAAAAACTCCTTAAGGTCTGGATGACGCCCCAAAAATTCCCTGCCGCCACGCTGATCCGGCCAACTCTGTATTTTGCCCGATATTAAACGCGTACGAGAGAGATAATAATAATAATGAATATATTGCCCTCTCTTACTGACGCGTAGGGAAATCGGCCTTGTTTGGCCTGGCCAGATTTTTATATGATGTTTTATTTTATCGAGAGTGAAGAGTCCCAATCGGGTTAGGGCACTGCTAGGCTATATAGTTATGCTTTCGGGTTTGCTACTGCTACCAGCTACTTTGTGGCAGCTGTTTTTAAAACTGTTGTGCCTGTCGAGATATTAATTAATAATAATAAGGATGCGAGCGGAAAATAAGGTTATAAAGAACAGCCTAAGTTTGTATCGGATATATACAGATGTCAGAAATAGTAAAAACTTAGAACTTCCGAAGGGGTTTGGAAACATAGTAATAGGGTGTAACAGTAAAAGATTTAGATTTAAGTCAGTACAGGCCTCGGCTACCCGATGCCAGTACCCAGCAAGGCTGCCTACGTCGACCTCTGTGATGTCGATTTACGCTCCGGCAGCGGAATAACTCCCTAATAAAATAGTATAAGCCGGCAACCGGTAACATAGCATGACTGGTAACAGGGCAGGAAAATTTGTAACTATCATACTCTAGACGTCGAGTCCATTTCAGTCGGCAATTCGCCCATTTCTTCACGGTTTTCCTGTAGTTTGCGTTTTTTTCTCGCCTCCTCCGTCTGGGTCCTACGTGACCGGAAAAGTATTTATTAAGCTCGAGCACGGAACTAAGTATAGGACGGCACCGGCTAGATGCCCGTGATGTATGGCTCGTTTAAACGGCCGCGGAAAGAAATAAATATCCATAAACGTTTTTGTTCGGGACCTAATTTTTGTAAATTTGCCAGGTTAAATTGTGTGTAAGTCTCGATGTATAAAGAGGATAATGTTATATCGCTTTCGTGTTTTTTTTTATTCGATATTTTATCTTTATATCACTTAGCCAGACTGACCATAAGAAATTCAATATACCGGGTGACACAAGAAAGTGTCTCTCAATTTTTTCCCGTAATTTAAAAGATTTAAAAATATGAGTCGTTAATAAGTATGTAAATGCCATTTTTCGACCAATTTAATAGTGCCTATATTACATAACAAGGAAATTTGGACGGAAATTCTCCTAGTTTTAAAATAATTACTTGCACACGAGTAATATACACTATTTTTCCTACGATCACAAAGAATTATTAAAAAAGCCTTTGATTTGTGAAGAAAAATATTTCAACACTTGTGTTGAAAAAAAATATCAACACTAGTGTTGAAATTAGCATGCTTAGGATTATGTTCCACTTAATATCTGGTTTCATAGTTTGTCAATAGGCTTTTCCTGTATTTGTAGTTTAAATTTTTCATTTTTTCATATTTTTTATATCATAGGAAGAACTAATCCTGGATTGACTTCTAGGTTAACCAGAATGAAAAAATTATAAATTTAATCAAGGAAAGATGCATTTAACATAAATTTAAAAAATCCACCCAACAAGGAAGATTTCAATTCAAAATAATTTTATAAATTATTTAATATTTTTATAAAAAAATGTCAAATATATCCTTATGGGATTTGAACCTGTGACATTGCGATCTGTAGGCTAGAGCTCTATTCTTTACGCCAGCGTTTCTCAAACTTTTTTGACCACGGACCCCTTTTGATTTTGGAATTTTGTTGTGGACCCTCATCCCGCACTTGCTACATTAGTACAAAATGACACAGTACAGAATGATATTCCCAATAATTTACAGTTAGTAGTTAATCTACAAATTATTTTTATTCAAAGGTTATTTTTTTAACAAAGCAAAAAACATCAGTAAGCAGTAAGCTGGTTGCAGCAAATGTTTTTAGTGAGATGGATGGATCTGCTTTCTACTTCCACACAATTTCCTTATGTTGGGCAACCAACATCGGGTTATTCTGTGCTGGGTTCCTGGACACTCCAAAATAGATGGCAACGAGGCTGCCGATGCGCTCGCAAGAGAGGGCGCAGGCATGCCAGCTGATCTAGCAGACAATACAGTGAACAAACCACTGGGATTGGTCAAAGAGGAGATTGACTACACGGCCAAGCGGCTTGCACAGAACAGATGGACAGGGTTGACAACCTGTAGTACATCCAGGCAACTGTGGCCCACATTCGATAAAAAGAGATCCGCAGAGCTATTGAGACACAGTCGAAAAGACGTGAGAAATATTACTGCGGTTTTTACCGGACATTGCCTCTTCGGTAGACATGCCGAACGTATGCAAATACCCACTAACGACTTCTGCAGAAGTTGCAGAGATGAGGAAGAGGAAGAAAGTATTCAACATTTTCTGTGTAAATGCCCTGGCCTCGCAAGAAGGAGGTTCACTACTCTGGGTGAATCATCTTTCGATAGCCTGGAGGAACTAAGCAACTTACAACTTGGACGGCTGAGCAGATTTCTGAACAGTAGTGGCTGGTTTGAATGAGTTGTTAAAATCCTTCCGCGGTTACGTCGCATAAACCATCAGTGATCTGATGAAGGTGGGTTCTACGGAATACGTGTGGTATCACAACGGACCTAATCAGGACTACGTGAGACTGTTTGGTCAGAACCAAGGGTCTGCCACTCTTACCTAACCTAACCTAACCTAAAATATTTTTTTTCAACACTAGTGTTGAAATATTTTTTTGCAACACGCGTGTGATATACGGCGCTTTCAAGTCAAATTAACCGTGCTTTTTTTCTCATTTTCATAGGTTTTCGTAGGAAAATCTTTGAAACCACTTTCGGTTTAACCGGAAACAAAGTCAATTTTTAAATTTTTAAACCCCTTATTTTTATGCTATATTTAAATTCTATAGAAATATTCTCTTTTCAATGACATACTTTATCATTTGTTTTAAAAATTGCCGCCTAGATCAATTTTCCTTTGTTTTTTAAATTGTCCATAGTTTTGGTATAACAAGGTAAGTAGTAAAGAGTAGGCCATGGAAACGTTAAAATGGTTCATTTTAACCTAGTTAATAGTAAAAAATTGACTTCTTTGAAAAACATGTATCCGCTAGAGCTATTTTACTTACAACGTGTTTTGTAAAAAAACAAAGCGGAATTTCTCTAGTTTTTTAAATGACAACCCATCTTTGTTTTATTATAATAATATTGTTCATTTAATTTTCTTTCTAACGATGCATCACAAGTTAAAATTATTCATTAGGTAATAGTAGAAATTAACAAGAAACATCATACATTTCTAGACTTAAATAAGCTATACGAATCTTAGTCAAGACCTGGCTATGCTGTGGAAAACAAAAATAGTATTAAAGATGTGGAATTTTACGAGTCGCTACTCGTAAAATTCCACATCTTTGATACTATGAAGACTTTTGATACAGTAGACCGTTTCCCTTCACTCATCGACTTCTAGCCCTACTGATGAGTCATGATATGACGAAACGCGTCTAGGGATGAAGTCCGATAAAGGAAGGGAAACAAAACTCTTTTCACTTTAAAAATATTATTTCTGCATTCATTAGACCAAAATATCAAATGGTGTTAAATGATAATTACGAATATTGAAATGAATGAATTGTTTTCCACGACATACTTGACATAACTTCTTATGGCTTATACGGATCTAGAAATTATATTTATTACAGTTTTATTAATTTTCACAATTACCTAAAAAATAATTATTAACTTGTGAGACACCGTTAGAAAGGAAATTAAATGGTTTTAAATAGAATAGCCCTAACAGACACATTTTTCTCAAACAAGTCAATTTTATATTATAAAGTCGATTGAAATGAACCATTTCAACGTTTCCTAGGCCTACTATTTACCACTTACCTTGTTTTATTAAAGTTATGGACATTTTAGCAAACAAAGGAAAATTGATCGAGGCGGCCATTTTCAAAACAAATGATAAAGTGTAATATGTCATTTAAAAGAGAATCTTAATAGAATTTAAACATTGAATAAGAATGGGGGGTTTCCACATTATAAAATGGCCTTTTTGGCATTTTTTCGATTTAAACTGGATCTCGGTTTAAACCATAGATGTTCCCAATTTTCGCCATTAATTTTTTGATCAATATTTCTAATCCTTTTTGCTTTATTCAAAAAGGGGCCAAATACCCGTCCTTGAGTGGCAATTACCTACAGTTTTAAACTAAAGAAATTTTGATTAATGAATTAATAAAAGCAAAAAAACGAAAAGTTGTGAAATTTATTCATTTATCTTTTCCTGCTTTTATTACTTTATAAATTCAAACTTGTTTAACTTTAAATTGTAGGTAATTATGCTTCAAATGTCGGTATATGGCAGATTTTTGGATAAAAGGAAAAAGTAATAAAATATTGATCAAAAAACGAAATGGCGAATGCATCACTAGAACTCACTCTTAACTCTTACTTAAATTGAACTTTTCCGTCAACCCCACATTATAAATCGACCATTTCTCACATGTCTACGAGTTTAGAATTATTCTTTGTTTTAAACGTAGATTTAAAAAGACTTTATAAAATTGGGCTGAAAGGTCTAACTTAAACCAATCGGCATATCCCCTTTTCGTTATTTAAATTTGAACTTTATTATTCTCTTCAAATGTATATTGATCTTTTTAAATAACAAATATTTAAACAAGTAAAACTCTTTAAATTTCCAAAGTTGGTTTTGAGTTTGAACAGCTAAATATCTCTTAAAATTCAAGCAGTGTGGTTTTATAAAATCTAATTTCATATTCTGGCTTTATTCTTAGTTGAGTATATCGATTTACGATTACACTCAAGTTTTGTAAAACTTGGGATATCGTGTTCTTTACCGAGATTTTCTTAGTGAAATAAAAAAATGATTTATGTTTTATAAATTTCCTTTTTATAAGAAAGTGGAAAGTATAGAGGATGTTCTTTACGCGATATTACCAGACGTTGATTTAAGAAAGTAAGAAACAGTTATCCCCTGCGAATAATAAGACCTTATAGTCTATTTCAGAAAGGTGCAAAGTAAAAAAACTCATTAGGTATGCAAAGGGACTACAGAGTAAGCCAAAGAATATTTAAGCCACTTTCATTATTAGGCATTGATTTTAGTGCAAATTTATTTTCCACAAGTGCAGGGTTTGGGTCAATTTATGGGTTTTGCCTATTGTAATCCATTCACAAAGACTGAAAATGGCGTGACAAAGGCGTGCATTATGTACAAAGTATTAGGTACACGTATTTTTTATTAAACATTATAAAAAAATACAAAAAATACATTATACAGAAATTAAATTATATCATAATATTATTCGCCATCTTCTCTTGACGTTATAATTAACGGGTCGACGTTCCGATCGATCAGGTGGTCAAGATCCCACAATTTCTCCTCTTCTTTAATGACATGATGGACTGCTTTTCGCCAGTTCTCTGATGTCACTTCCTTAAGGGCTTGATCAAACAGTAGCTTAACGTCTTTCATTTTGAATGTCGTGTTGTGTCTTGCTACAAATCATTTCACTTGCGCCCATATAAGTTCTATGGGAATTAGTTCGCAATGATATGGCGGAGTGCGCACCACAGTTACACTATGTTTTTATATATCTTCCACGGCATATTTAATAAAAACGATGTTTGTGTAAATTTGCTATAGCTAATAGTTCCTTCTTTATCAAATTATCTTTTTTTTTTCTTTGTTTAGTAATCATAAATAATTTAATGCACAAAATCTACCTGCGCCTTTGGCGGACACCGGAATTAAGTCGAACTGGACAGAATTTCCCATTTTATTACTCTAACCTTTCTGAATAGACTTTAAAAGAAAAATAGACACATCCATCAACAGTTCTGCAGTAGATCAATCGATCCAAAAATGCATGTTGTATATTTTATACTACTTGTGGAGAAATATCTCGTATTACTGGTCGAATGGACTTCTTAAACGTATCTATCGAGTCGGATTTAGATTTATAAACTAAATTTTTGACGTAGCCCCACAAAAAAAAAAGTCCAGTTGATTAAGATCGGGCGATCTGGGAGGCCACTCTAGTGGCCCCGGTCTCGTATTTAAGTACTCCTATCCTGTTGAAACCATAGTTAAACTTGGTAAATCAGGTTTATTATCTAGAAATAGAGTAGTAAAATCTGGAACCAGATCATTTTAATGGACATTTATTTTTCGACCTATAATAGTTTTACGATATAAGTGTTGTAAAGATTCATATTACAACACGAGATGTTAAAGTTGTCAAACGAGGCATCAGCCGAGTTTAATGAAACATCGAGTGTAGTAATATGAATTTATAACAAGAATATTGTACAAAATGTTATTTACTTTCATCTATGAATAAAAATATTTGGCAAAAGGCATTTTAAAAAATAAAAATGCACCTGCTATGAAGTTTACTAATCAAGTTTTTTATGTTACCTTTCGCATAGTTACTGTTTCGCATGGTTACTGTCGAAACTTTGTGAAACAAATTCAAAAATATAAAAAGCGTTTTTCAAAATGAGCGATTCTGATGGAAGTTTACCCTCTGATATAGAAGCAGCGGCAAACGAAGCGATCTCAAGTTTAGTTCCGACAAAATCCAAGGCGCGGTATGAGTTGGAGTATCAGAAGTTTGAAGATTGGTGCAAAGCTAACAAAATAAATAGGTGTCTGAGAAAATCCTTTTGGGTTATTTTTCCGTAAAGCAACGCTCCCAGAAACCATCTACACTATGCACTCACTACTCAATGTTGAGAACTATGATTTCAGTCAAGAAAAATCAAGATATAATTGTTAATAATAAATCATTTTTCTAAAAAGTGTGGTTTTATTTAACAGCAAAATTTTAATAAAACCGGTTTTTTTTTCATTACAGCCCTAGTGCTGGCAATCATTTTATTCCCAACAAAGTTGACTCCAAATTATCAACATAAAACAAAAACCAGTTAAAAGATGTTTGATGTCTACATTTGAAATAATAGTAAAAAACGTCCTTATATTTATATTCTATTTAAGACAAGTCACTAAGTCAGCCATTGTGTTATACCATCCCGATCTCTACGGTGATTGTTAAAGGACTATCCCCTTTCATCCCCTTACTTGGCTTTGATTTATGAAAATTGTTCATTTTCCTACGACCACCTATGAAAATGAGAAAAAAAGCATGGTTAATTTGGCTAAAAAGCGCCGAGTATCACACACGCATTGATATAAAAATATTTCACACATATCACACTAGTGTCAAAATATTAAGGCACACTATTTAATTTAAACAGATGGTGCCCATTTGACAGACAAGCCATATTTATTAAAAAAAACAAATTTTAGAAAGCAGTAATTGTAAAGTGTTTAACTGATTTATCATGTATTTGTCGAGTGATTCAGAATTAGAGTGTGAAAATATCCATCTGAAATTATAAAAAAAGGTTAATAATATACTGGAAAATCTATTACCAGAAAAAACAATTCGCGCTGAAAGAGAGAAATCTTTATTGCTAGCGATAGCGTAGAGAATAGAGCTCTAGCCTACAGATCGCAATGTCACAGGTTCAAATCCCATCAGGAGTATTTGACTTTCTTTTATAAAAAACATAAATAATTTATAGAATTATATTGAATTGAATTCTTCGTTGTTGAGTGAATTTTTTAAATTTATGTTTAATGCATCTTTCTCCACGACCAATTTAATAATTCCAAAATCATTTTTGATAATAGAATGTAAATATGCTCGCTCTTGAGTTGGAATATTTATTCTGCAACACTTGCTTCTTATGCGTTTTGCGTGTATTTTCATTCCATAACAAGATACGGAATGAATATTCTGTAATTGATCTAAACGACATAGGTTGCCATGAATTTCGAAACTGTCAATGTCAGCAGACAAATTTTAGTGCAAGTCAAAATATGAGTGAAAAATCGGATGAATCAGATATGGAACTGGATAATACTCCACCTGAAATTACAAATATTGCGAATAGTATTTTTGGTCGTGGAGAAAATATAGTCTGCTACTCGGTTAGAATGAAAATTCGAAACTCGTGGTACCTCACGCTCGCTACGCTCTTCCACTCGGATCAAATTTTCATTCCAACCTCGCTACAGAATCTACTATTCCTTAATTAAATTTATATTTTTTCATTCTGGTTAACCTAGAAGTAAATTCAGGATTAGTTCTTCTTATGACATAATATAAAATATGAAAAAATTTAAAATCTAAACTACAAATAAAGGAAACGCTTATTTACAAACTATAAAACCAGATATTAAATGGAACATAATCATAAGCATGCTACTTTCAACACAGTTTTTTTGTTTTCAACGCTAAAATATTTTTTTCATAAATCAAATGCTTAATAATTCTTTGTGGTCGTAGGAAAAATAGTGTACATTACTCGTGTGAAAGTGATTATTCTAAAACTCGGAGAATTTCAACACTCGGCTACCGCCTCGTGCTAAATATCTCCTCGTTTGAAAAGTATGACTTTCATCACCTGTTATGTAATATGCTATTATTTTTAAAGTTCCCGCCAACTAGAAAAATTTGCGTTTTTTTAACCAGACGATCCTACAAAAGATAATACAACCCTATTTTATAAATCTCTTTCGCAAAGTGATACCCACTTTAAAGATATTAACACGGCACAAACAAAAACACGATACGGGGCTTTGTGGCAAAAAGGGTTTCCTTTGGGACATTATTAAGAGGTTTTACAACGGTCTTATTTAGGATGTTATATAGAGATTAGAGAGAGGTCTGCGGCTTTCTGATAATTAAAACGAAGCGATGGACCGGACAAAGTTATGATTTAGTGAGGTTATGGGATGGAAAAGATCTAAGAAAGCTGATAAAGGAGAGACTAAACAGAAATATACCCTTAAAATGATTGAAAAGGTGTTTGAGGCATTTAATTTCGAACTTTCTTAAGCATTACTTTTGGGGAGCCTAATCGATTTAGAAGCCTAAATATACTTATACACTGTAACATATTTTTCGATAATGGAAAAATTTGGACTTGCATTGTCTTTATTTGTTTTACATCACAACGTTTCAAAATGATCGTCTTTGGGTAAATACTAAATAAGTAGAGTAACTACAGCTCTATTTATACTAGCTAGATGCACTAAAGCATGACTGAGATGGCTGCAGTCATGCGTTTAGTTCGTGTGCGGTATTTTCAGTCACATCAAGTGGACAGAAGCTCAAATCCTGCGTAAAGAATATCATTGGAGGAAGTTCAAGGAAGCTGCTACCATATACTGGCCAGAACCGAGATTATTTTAGTAAGCCCTCATTTAATATTAAGAAATATCTGGAAACCCTCGTTAAGTAGATGTAAACTTAAAATACTTCACACGAACTGAACGCATAACTGTACCCATCTCAGTTATGCTCCAGTGCATCTAGCTAATATAAATAGAGCTGTAGTTACTTTACGTGTTTAGTATTCACCTGAAGACGACTGCTATAATACTTACCAGTTGAAACGTTGAAATGTAAAAGAAATAAAGACATTGCAAGTCCAAAACTCTTCTATCATTCAAGCAACATCATTATCACCAATCTTCAAACTTCAGACATATATTTATCGATTTTGGTAATTTCTTACATTTGCGCAAAATCACTTTGAATATGTCAATCATAACAATGTCTCTTCTGACTCCCATGTACGGTAGCTGCTTATGCCAGTCTTTTTAATATTTAGGAGAAAAAAATATCGAGTAGTTTTTAAACTCATTTTTTCCCAAATATATTTTGTAAAAGATAGATAAAGTTTGACGTGACAATCCGTTTATAAAGTACTTCTCCAGTCTCGTCTCATTTAGAAGATATTAACATTGATCAGATAAACCAGGGGTTCCCAAACTTATTTTGTCTACTGCCCACTATGAGAATAAATTATTTTTTAGAGCCTCCATTTTTTCACCTACTTAAAAACCACTATAACTTCAAATTAAATTAATTAATTATTGTGAGCTACATTAGCGGAGATTGAACATTCATTCTAAACGAGACTTTTACTATAACCCGCAAGAGTGAACTTGATACCTGAGCGCAGTAGGTAGTACAGAACGGCGCTCAGGTCTCAAGTTAACTCTTACGGGCTACGCCTGCCAATGAGAATGATTATTGAAACGCAACTTTATAATATTCAGACAGAGTATCTATTATTCAAAATAATACAAACATAATCGATTCTTATATAAAAACTAATATGATGGATGAATCTGATGCTGTTTAATAAGTTTGTTGATATCAGGTTTCAATTTACTCAAGAACAGCCGCATTGATACAGGAATGCACAAATCGGGTTATTTACCAAAAACTTATTAAAACATGATTGCCTGCGGTCTATTATCTACGAAAATTACCTATCTAGGAATACTAATAACTATTAAAATGCGAAAGTGTGTCTGTTGCCTTTTTATTTGTTTGTTACTTTCATTTCAAAACGGAGCGACCGATTGACATGATTTCTATTTTATTTATTCAATAAAACAGAGAAATATCGAACCGAGTTTGAACAATCTCTTAATTAATATAAAGATTTCAACTAATAGTAGTTGAAGTTCACAAGTTTTAGTCGAAAGTCGAGAGCTCAGTCGGCGTCTAAGAGTCCTCCTAGCTAGATGAAATTACAAATCGCCCCCCAAACCTCTACACAACGCCCTCATTTTTTTTTGGGGTCTCTTACTTCAGCCCTGCAGCACCCACAAGGGGGCGTTATCGCCCACTTTGGGAAAGACTGAGATAAACGAATATGGTAAAAAACTTGACTTGTTAAGTATTTGTGATGAAAAGGATTATTGACCATTTTATTAGGAAGTTTTTATAGATAAAGCCAGATTCTATTAGATTTAAGAAGTTTTAAAATGACATATTTATCGGTCCCTATAATGTTTTTTTTTAAACTAATATAATCAGCATTCGTAGCATTGAATTAGCATGTTTTTAACGGGTTTGAAGAAACAACAACGTTTTCTATTCGATCTGGATTAGCCTTTTTTAAATTTGTGTTAAAAATATGCGACAGAATTTTCGTTTTACAAGTTCTATCTACATAGTAGCTGTACACGGTGAAATTTTTTAACTGGAATAAATTTAGTATTAGAAAGCCTCTTGATTAGCGGAGCTTTTATTTTTATTTTGGTACACTTTTTTCGTTTCGTCATGAAAACTTTTTTTTTCTCAAATGTAAAGGTATGTAGTGCGATAGCTCGTTGGAAAGGGCATAAAAAAAGGAATACGACCCACTATTTACTTTTGCATTTCGACAATCTAGACGCAATTTTTTTTATTGTAAAAATTGTTGGAAATGTTGCCCATTTTTTTCATGACAAACTTCTAATCTAAAACAAAATTCATTCTTGATATTATGTACCATTTCCGGGGTTATTTGGCGAATTTCGTGTGTATTTGGATGGTGCCTTGGGAAATTGATGGTAGATCAGGGTGTGTTTCGTGAAATAAAGCTGCTACTTCTGCTTGAGTACTCGATCTGTCGCCAAGATTAGGTTAGGTTAGGTAAGAGTGGCAGACCCTTGGTTCTGACCAAACAGTCTCACGTAGTCCTGATTAGGTCCGTTGTGATACCACACGTGTTCCGTAGAACCCACCTTCATCAGATCTCTGATGGTTAGTGCGACGTAACCGCGGAAGGATTTTAACAACTCATTCAAACCAGCCACTACTGTTCAGAAATCTGCTCAGCCGTCCAAGTTGTAAGTTGCTTAGTTCCTCCAGGCTATCGAAAGATGGTTCACCCAGAGTAGTGAACCTCTTTCTTGCGAGGCCAGGGCATTCACACAGAAAATTTTGAATACTTTCTTCCTCTTCCTCATCTCTGCAACTTCTGCAGAAGTCGTTAGTGGGTATTTGCATACGTTCGGCATGTCTACCGAAGAGGCAATGTCCGGTAACAACCGCAGTAATATTTCTCACGTCTTTTCGACTGTGTCTCAATAGCTCTGCGGTTCTCTTTTTATCGAATGTGGGCCACAGTTGCCTGGATGTACTACAGGTTGTTAACCCTGTCCATCTGTTCTGTGCAAGCTGCTTCAATCTCCTCTTTGACCAATCCCAGTGGTTTGTTCACTGTATGGATATGAACAGTAAAAGCCAAGAAATTGAAATAATTAACGATCTGGAATTGGTACAACCTGTAATTCAACAAGAGACAATTGACAGTAACTTAATACAACATAAAATTATTCTAAATAATAAATTGCTTAATATTCTTCATTTAAACATACGAAGTGTAAGGAAAAATTTTAATGAATTTATTACATTTTTAGAGGCATACAAAATTAAATTTTGCAATGTAATTATCTTAAGTGAATGTTGGCAGAATAATGGAGATTATAGTATACCTGGATATAAAATGTTCAGTGACAATTCCTGTCTTAACAAAAATGATGGAGTTATTATTTTTATAAAAAATGATATAAATGCTAGACTCACTACTCAAAAACTTCTAAGATCAAAGGTAAGTATTACAAAAATTATTTTTGAACTGGAAAACATAAGTTTTGGCATACATTGTTTGTACAGACCTCCCTCCACGCATGTCCAGTCATTTTTAGAAGACTTAGAAACGTATTTTGTAGATAGTCCAGCAAATCAAATTGATATTATTATAGGAGATATAAATATAAACATCGCTAATCACCTCGAAAACACTACCAATGCATATATATCTATACTAGGACATCTTGGGTTTTTCCCCGCCATTAATAGTCCAACGCGAGTAACAAAAGAAGCAGCATCATGCTTAGATCATATCTTCGTTAGAAAAAAATTAAAAATTAACTCCGTTAAATTCGCATCATTTATTCTTGATTCCGCTATCACCGACCATTATCCTATAATGCTTAACATCACTAAGGAATATGTTAAATCACAAACAACTTCAAAATATACAACTTATACAAATTTAAAATCTGACTATGAAAAAATTAAAAGCCTAACTCAAAATCAAGATTGGCAAACTGTTTTGGAATCAAACGATGCTGAAACTGCATGCCAAAAATTCTACGAGATAATTTTTAATATCTTAAATGAATCTACAACTAAATATATAGTTAAAACACGACAATATAATAAAATTAAACCATGGATAACAAACGGTATTATTAATGCTATCAAACATAGGGATCAGCTAAAAAAGCGCCTTCTTCTAAATTTCAACAACGCTGACAATACTATCTATAAAGAATACCGAAATAACCTTAATAAAATTATTGAAAAATGTAAATATAACTACTATAAAGTACAAATAGACAATAATACTCATAATATTAAAAAAATTTATCAAATAATATCAGATGCAACTGATCAAAAAATAACCAAAACAAATGAAAAAATTGAAATTAAAAACAACAACATGACCTTTTCTAATGATAAAGATATGGCAAATTTCTGTAACGATTACTTTATTAATGTTGGCATTTAAATGCATCAACAAATTAACCCCGCTAACATCGAGCCAAAAACAATCAATAACAATATATCATCAATGTTCTTAAAACCTGTTAACGAAAATGAAATTATCAAACATATTAACTCGCTAAAAAATACCTGTGCTCCTGGGCCAGATGGGATCAACACCAAAATAATAAAATCTTGCCATAAATATATAATAAAACCCCTTATTCACATCATAAACTTAATTTTTAAAACAGGTAAAGTCCCAAACAGATTTAAAATGACAATCGTTGCTCCTATTCATAAATCAGGTGATAAAACCAATATTGGTAACTACCGACCCATTAGTGTTATAAATAATTTTGCCAAAATATTTGAAAAGTGCGTTAAAGATAGACTAACTAATTTTTTCGAAAACAGTAATACTCTTTCAAAAAATCAATACGGATTTATGAATGGATCTAGCACTGAAAACGCTATATATGAATTAACTAGTCAGGTAACAAAACATTTAGACAATAACGAAAAATGCATTGCTGTATTCCTCGACCTAGCAAAAGCGTTTGATACAGTACCGCATCACTTGCTCCTAGATACCTTACGCAATTATGGAGTTAGAGGCGTCGTATTAAATGTCTTAGAGAGCTACCTAAAAGATCGACAACAAGTAGTGAAAATAGCGAATACCCAAAGTGATCCTCTGATTATAAAAATTGGTATACCCCAAGGAACCGTACTAGGACCAATTCTGTTTATAGCTTATATAAATTCATTAATAAAAATAAATATCAATAATGGCACAATAATATCGTACGCAGATGACACAGCGGTCATTTTTAAAGGTACAACATGGGATGAGGTAAAAAGAAATGCTATACAGGGAATTAAGATAATAAAACACTGGCTAGATTTTTTCAAGTTGACACTAAATACATCAAAAACCAACTATATAGCTTTTTCTCTAACCTTATCTAATCGTCCTAATTTTAGTGAAATAGAAGTTAATAACTTAAATGATGTCATTTGTGAAGTAGAAACCACAAAATATTTAGGGGTTACTATTGATAAACACCTTAAGTGGCACATGCATGTCTTAAACCTAACAAAAAATATAAGGAAATTAATTTACAAATTTTATACCTTAAGAGAAATTTTTGGAAAAAAATTGTTACTCTCCATATATAAAGCATTAGTAGAATCCCTAATTAATTATGGCATAATTGCGTGGGGTGGCCTGTACAAAAATTCGCTAAAACCATTAAATGTTGTTCAAAATTACATACTGAAAATAATTAATAAAAAAAACAAGCGCTACGCAACCCACTTACTTTACAATGCAGAAATTTTAAATGTCCGATCCCTTTATATATTATCAGCCTCAATATTCATTCATAAAAAACCTGAACTCAAAAACCATATTAATCATTTACATATTACGCGAAGCAAAACTAACAAGCATCTAAGAATACCACATAGTAACACTACAATCAATTTACGTTTCTTCAGTTATCTGGCTCCTAAGATATATAACATATTACCTATAGAAATTAAAAATATCAACAATATTAAAAAATTCAGGAAGCGTTGCAGAACATTTATATATACAGACAATCATAAATTCATTGCCTTATTCTAAAAACCTATTCTTTTTTTCCGACGGATATATGTTTAAAAGTTTTAGTCTAGAGATAAGTTTATAATGGTGTTTCTTTGTTTAATGCATATTAGCTGTGCAAATATTTTAGGATATTTTTATTTGCTTTTGCACATTGTTGGTGCAACTATTTTAGATTAAGTTTATTTAGCTATTTATATAATTAATTACTAAAACAATCAAACAAAATGTTACTGATAATTAAGGTGCTTTTAAGATACCATTGCACATACAGGGATTTAGTTCCCTAGGTGCAAACCCAAAACTCCCTATAGACAATTATTTACACTGTTAGATTTTATTTATATATACACAATTTGTTATAATTTATAACCAAGTATGTAATATATATATTTCTATTTCTATTTCTATTTCTATTGTCTGCTAGATCAGTTGGCATGCCTGCGCCCTCTCTTGCGAGCGCATCGGCAGCCTCGTTGCCATCTATTTTGGAGTGTCCAGGAACCCAGCATAGAATAACCCGCCAAAGCCAATCATCATTAACATTTCGATTTTCTGTGATTCAGTTAAATAACTCATTTTAGTATAATAAAAATACTTTTTACTATAAAGTAACGGTCTAAACAGCACAAAATACTACAACAGATAAGTATTCACTTCTTCCAAACCGACAATAAAGTGACCACTAAAATGCCACATTAACTAAACAAACAACCTTATCAATAACATGTTTCCTTTTTTTTAGCCAACCTGCCCTGCTAAAAAAAATTGTAGTATGAATTGTCGCTAAAATGGCCAGTTACTATTTTTTCCTGGCTTTCTACATTACCAAAATGCAAAAGTAAATAGTGGGTCATATTCCTTTTTTTATGTCCTTTCCAACGAGCTATCGCAATACATACCTTTAGGTGTGAGAAAAAAAAGTTGGGGGCGGTTTCTACTCCCAAAAGAGGGGTAAATTTCATGACGGGCCGAAAAAAGTGTACCAAACTAAAAATAAAGGTACGGGTGCCCTTCTCGTATTTTCTCCGCAAATAAAGAGGCTTTTTATTACTGAATTTATTCCAGTTAAAAATTCCACCCTGTCTGTGATGTGCTGATTCTTGTTTTAATTACGTTCTAGTGAAAACCCAAAATCCAATTTATAGCTTTGCTGATGACAGCACACTTGTCTCATCTTTTACCTTGACTCCCCAAACATCCGCTGCCGACGCACATCTTCGCAGGCAGCATGAAGTATTGCGCCTCAACAATGACCTGGAAGAAATTTTGGCTTGGGGTGACAGTAACCAAGTCGAATTTAATGCTAAGAAAACCCAGGCAGCAGTCTTCTCCAAAAAGGTTAACATTGCAGAACCGGATATAGTCATGGCAGGACACGCAATTCCCCTGGCACCGTCTATTAATTTGCTGGGGGTCAATCTGGGAGGTAATATGTCTTGGCATGATCACGTTGCCGCAATTGCCGGCAGCTGCACAGAAACTTGATGTACTTTTCCGCACCAAAAGGTTGTACACACCTCATCAACTTTTGACACTCTACAAAGCCCAGATTCGACCATCATTAGAATATTGCTCTCATGTCTGGAGCTCTGCACCCAAGCACACCCTTCGGCTATTGGATTCCATTTAAAGGAGAGCCGTTCGTCTGATCGGCGACCCCGAGCTGACCAAGACCCTCGATAGCCTGGAGCATCGAAGACAGGTTGGTGATTTGGCTCTCTTTTACAGATATTTCCATGCCAGGTGTTCGACTGACATTGCCCACTTGATTCCACCTAGAGCAATGCAAAACAGAAATACACGGCGAACCGCTGTCGCTCATCCATATGTTGTTCAGCTTAGTATTCCTCGAACTTCATTGTTCAAGAATTCTTTCATCTGGAGAACGTCATCTTTGTGGAATGATCTTCCTGAGGTCGTGTTTCCCAATGAATACAATCTTCAACGTTTCAAGACCAACGTTAATCGCTTTTTTCGCACTCGCACCGCTCCCAGAGCGCCTTAAAGGATTTTTCCTACAGTGCAGGTGTTTTATCATAAAAAAAAAGTAACACAATTTTCTGGTACGTGGGGGGATCAGGGGGTTAAGGCTTGCTTTTGGTCACAATTTTTAAAACTACCAGAAACAGAAAAATATTTTTATTGGGAACTAAAAAATCTTTCTTTTTTAAATATAAGCCTAAAACTTTTCACAATAAAGCACCTTTTCGTAACAGAATGGCGAAAGGGGAGGGGGTTCGGGTTTGTTGTTTGTTGTGGCTTTATTGTTCTAGTACGTTAGGAGAGAGAAGCGGGGACTCAAATATTTCAAAAAATTGCGTTACGTTTTAAAATCAAAACATTTATTGAAAAATATTTCATTGTTTTTACATAACTTTAAAATTCGTCACAGACTTGCTTATAACGTAGCAGAGAATGATCTGTTTGGTCCGGTTGTAATATAGCTGCATTTTTTATTAGCATGAATAATTAGCCTGTTTTGCAGACCACAAACTTGCATATCATGTACATACGAAAATGCATACGCCACACAATAAAAACTCTAAAAAGTCCTTTATTCAGCTTAAAATGTAGTTTTAAAAGTTTGTAACGTGAGCTCTCTCTCTCTGCTAAAAATATTAATATTACGAAATGAGTTTGTAATATTTAAACTTTTTTGCCACGTTATAGTTTTGTTAAAAATTTCTAACATTTTAAACATTCTGTCGCATTAACTTTTTTTAAATAGACCGATATGAGAATTTCTGTAAAATTGGTTTTACAAAAAAAAAACGTTTTAGAAACGAGCTTGTTTATTTTCTACCTTAACTGCTTAACACTTTTTAATACTCGGATATAAAATAATATATAAAAGAAATATATTGTGTTTTAGGTTTATACCTGTTGTTTTCTTTTTTTTTTTATATCCCATTTGATAAATGGATCTCTGTAGAATGTGGTACTATTAAATAAATAAATAAAATAAATAATATATTATAATATATTTTGAAAAATTAATTATAGACAATACACAATAGCGGAACATGGCCATTTACTGTTTCTTTTATATTAAGGTGATTGGAACAGTTTGTTATTCCGTTTAACTGAACGAATATGACTTCATATTCATCCTAGTTAGGATATGAAACTGACTAATCACAGTGGTTAATTACAAAGAAACCAAATTTACACGTTGTGAATTTTACGGGTCGTTTTCTGACACTTGACAGAAGTGAAGTTAAAAATATACTTTTTCTATTCCCACATGGAAATTTGCTGTTTACACTTTAGTGGCGGGTAAAGTAGGCTATTCTAGTTAACTGTGCGGCAAAATTTTATATCCATCCTAGTTAGGTTATGAAACTGTCACAGTAGTCAATTACAGAGAAGCCAAATTTACATGTTGTAAATTCGTTATCTGACAGTTGAGAGAAGTTAGGTTAACAATATGCTTCAAAAATATGCAAATCTGTCAGATGAAATTTGTTCTTTTTAAATTTAAATTTATATTTATTTATTTATTTATCCCAGAGTCTATGTGTATACACAAAATTTTCCTAAAGAGTACACGAAATGTTACAAAAATTGAAGGTATAATAAAATTAATACCAAAATATATTTCTACCAAATTATTGTTATTTTCTGCCGAACTAAAGATTTGCGCACAGACGCACTTTCTTATTTCAAAAATATCTTCATTTACACTCACTTCTAGACAATTACTACAAGCTTTACATGAAATGTACTATATACCTACCAAATGAACGTTTTCTTACTAACCTTGGTAATTTTTTTCCATATAAATAATATATATTATTATAAATATTTGTGCACGGGGATATTTTCCGATATATTTTGAACGGAGATCGAATCCCAATTGATCTTATAACTTTTATTATACGCAACAAATATAGAAAATTAACTGGTAATTCTTCCTTAAATGGTGGAACATAAAGATAACCCGATAAAACAGACGAAATTATAAGACTTCTAGAAAAAAAACATTTTTACTAACATTTTTACGGTTATGTTATTTCTACTTACACTATTGCCACTTTTCTTTCCACGTTAACAGTGTTGCTAGTTTGTAAATTGGCGATTATTTTGAAAAATTTGACCATAGCGAACGTTAAAAATTTATATTAATGTACAAAATCCATTTTTAACTGTTTGAAACGAATTCAACAGCTATTTTGTTGTACTTTCGGAGTTATAATTTATACGCAAGCAGAAATAAACCCGACAAACCTTTTTTTCTTCTGTTCAATTCAGTAAAATCAAAATACCTACGGTTGAGAAAATAAATTGTTCGTGTTTATTAATACATATATGGCTTTTTGTCTGTTATTCTGCAAAAAGCCGAATGTGAGAAGGATAGATATATTCAAAAGTGAGTATGTATAAATATAAGAACTTAACCAAATCGATAAATATGTTACAGTGTAATTTGGTCAATGGGTTTGCCATCAAAATGAATTTTTGTTCAATTGTTTCTTATTACCGTTCTCACAAGTTCATGGCCAACTTAAGGGACAAGTTATGATGCCTAATTTAAATAATTTTCTAAAATTCTTAGCATGAAGTTCGTAAGTTAAGTTGTAGAAAAAATATACTGTACAACTCGAGTGGATTGACCATATTGCGCTCGGAAGTTTACTCCCTCGTGCGACATGGACATCATATCCACTCTTGTTGTACAAACTAATATTAAAAATGTGCAAACGTATCAGATATAATTTGTTTTTTTTTTATATTTAAATCAAAACAAATATTCCAGAGTCTATGCATACAAAAAAATTTTCTAATAAGTACACGAAATGGTTCGAAATTTAAAGGTATAATAACAATATTAATACCAAAATATATTTCTACCAAACTATTATTTCTGACCGAACTAAATTGCACAGATGCACTTTCGTATTTTAAAAATCTCTAGTTTTCTCTCATTTTTAGACAATTACTACAATATTTAATGCATAAAATCTACTGTATACCTACAAAATGAACGTTCTTTACTAAGTTTGATTGATTGCCATGCAAATGTATGTCCACCGCGATATTTTCCGATATATTTTGAACGGGGATCCAGTCCCAATCGACTTCAACACTTTTATTTTACGCAACAGATATAGAAAAATAACTGGTTAATCTTCCTTCAATGGTGGAACATGAAGATGAGTACATAAAACCAGATAAAACAGACGAAATTATAAGATTTCTAGAAAAAAATGTATTTCATTTTTTACTAAAGGTTTTAAGGTAATATTAATATTACAGTATTGCCACTTCTCTTTTCACGTTAACAGTATTGCTAGTTTGTAAATTGGCAATTATTTTGAAAAACTTTACCATAGCGAACATTAAAGGTTCATATTAATGCACAAAAGCCGTTTTAACTAATTAAACCGAATTCTACAGCTGTCTTGTGGTTTTTGTTTGTACTTTTTGTAGTTATAGTTCTTACGAAAGCAGAAAAAAAACGGACAAACCATATTTTCTTCTGTGCATTTCAACAGAAAAATTTAATCAAACTAGCTATGGTTGAGGATCCCCTTATACGCACACGAATTTGTAGCACTCTGTATATATCGCATTTTGTCTGTTATTCTGCACAAGGCCGAATGTGAGGAAGATAGATATATTCAAAGTGATTTTGTTTAAATATAAGAAGTGACCCAAATCGATGAATATGTTACAGTGTAATTTGGTCTATGGATTTGCCAACGAAATGATTTTTTTTTATTTGTTTTTTATTATATTTCTCACAAGTTTACGGCCAACTAAAAAGACAAGTTATGATATCTAATTTAAATAATTTTTAAAATTTTTTAGTATGAAGTTCAGAGTTGGGTTGTAGAAAAAATATACTCGAGTAGATTGTCCATATTGCGCTCGGAAATTTTAGCACTCTGCCTAAGGCGTTTTTTTTTTCGTACGATATAGATATCATATCCACTCTTGTTGTACAAAATACTATTGTACCAGTCATCGCATTCACATCGCCTACACGTGATTTATTGTATAATTATTCACATTTACTTGTTGCGAGACATTTTATTTGTTTTTATAATGACTCTAATCTATTTTTACTCACCACAATGTCTTGTTTAATGATACACATCTGTTACTACCGATAACAATTTATTGTTCAATTATTCAATTTTATTACCACTTACAACAATTTATTGGTAAATGATCCACAACTAGTTATAATCAGGGCCCTCTGCGATTTTATAAAGAGTAGGAAAGACACAATCAATACCAGGCATGTTTATAAAAATATAAAACAAAACTTGTTTTAACTTATATTTTGAAGTGTACTTACCGGGTGGTCAACTAAGAATGATCGCCGGCCATATCTCAGAAATGACTAATCGTACAGCATCCGGGTAAATTTTTTTATGACAAAAGTGCCCAAGATAAAATGCTGGAAATTATTTTTAAGTTCCGCATTTGGCCGCAAGAGAGCGTAATTGAAAATTCAATTTTAAAACTTTACATATCTCCGAAAATACCACATTAAGGTATATCTTTGATAACCCTATTAAAAAGCTTGGACAATTATGCATCATTTTGGTCTTATGCTCATTGGCGTACCGACTTTAATAAGAGGGGGGTTGAAAGTGTAATCAGTTAAATCGCTGTAACTTTTAAACGACTTATCCGATTTTAGCAAACTAAAGACTGCTTGGAAGAGAAATGTATGCACTTTTACCAATCGTATTTAGTTGTCCATAATAGTTCTCAAAAAAAATGCTAGAGGGCGCAATTTGCAATAATAACACATTTTTTGATTTTACTCCGAAAAAATACACCATACCGTATAATTATGATACCATAATCGAAAAGTAGATAAAATTTACTAGAAACAATATTAAAACCGCAGCTCCATATCTCCGTTCGTTTCAGCCTTATCGCCAATAGAATAATTTTTAAAACTAAGCGATTATTTATTTTTTAGAAAAAAAGTGGTACGCCACTGATATTTTTCCACGTGGATATTATTTCTGATTAGCATGGTCAATTCTGCATAAAAATGGTCTCTTGCGTTTTTCTCCTCAGGCACACCGTTCTTAATTAAAATAATTAAATTAAATTAGCTTCATGCATGCCTATTAAGTGAAGGTGGTCATTTCCACCAATTTTTAATAAACAAAATTTTGCATTATCAATGTTAATAATAGTAGAGCTAATTTAATTTAATTATTTTAATTAAGAACTATAAGTTCTTGCGAGGCGATACCATCAGTGCTCCAGTTTTAAGAACAAAGTCACCTCCCATCTCCTATAGGTCATTTATTAATTAAGTTAGGATTTTGATATTTTGCAGACTTTACCTGTATCCTAGGGCGCATTTCAAGCAAATATTTTTGTCATTCGATGCAGAATTAAAAATTTGTCCGAATTACAACCCCATGCATCGAAATTTCTAACGCATCAAAACTTATTTGCAGGAAACTCATTTTATCAGCTATTCCAGCAGTCATTATTATAAATAAATATCAAAGGTGGCTTTAAAAAACAATTTATTGATATTAACGTGCCAAAAAGAATTCTTTTCGCCCGCTCCTAATATGAAAATCATATCTACGCGCCCTTCTTGGTTGTATTCTATCACAAAAAATAATATAGCTTAAATAATTAATAATAATCTAACAATATTTGAAACTTTATTATAACTAACGTCAAAATGGGCTTTTGTCACTTTAAGAAACTTTAAGACCAATAAATTGTTTTGCAATACAACCTTCGATATTTATTCATAATAATGGAATAGTTGATAAAATGAGTTTTCTGCAAATAAGTCTTGATGCGTTAGAAATTGCGATAGGGTTGTAACTAGAACAAATGTTTGATTTTTAATTTTGCATCGAATGACATAATAATAATATACAGAGGTTGCAATTTGAAATAAGAAAAATGGATTGCTGTAAAGTTTTCAAAGTTTAACATTAAACTCAGTTTCATCGGACATGCGCCTACAGTAGGGTGACCACAAAAAATCGATGTCGGAATTTTGTTAGTCTGAACCCCACAAAACGGTTCCCCTTTCCAGATATTGAGATAGCCAAAATTTGAGCTCGATTAAACGACGTTAACCCGTGCCGCTCGTCGCTCAAAGTTTGAAAAATCCAAATTTTTGGCCAAAAAGCTAACATAAGGAGCCATAACTCCAGAACGATAAATAATAGAAACACGCTGAATATCTCAAAAGAAAGCTAATGTTGTTCTTTAAAATTTATATTCTATATATAATTGTTGTTATTTTAAGTCAAACCGAGTTACAACAGCCTTTAGCCCCAAAAACGTGACCTGGTACCACTAGGAGCATACTTCGTATATTTTGTTATTAAGTGATAAATTTTGCTTTTTTTGGTATATTTTTGAGTTTAAAGTAGAAATATAATACAAAAACAAGTAATATTGATAAGTCTAATGACATTTTTTATTTTAAAATATAAAAATTTGCCGGGGGTTTTAAAAAATGAAAAATGTGAGCAAATAGCTATTGCTGTTTCATATGGCGAAAAGGAACAGCTGCTGGGAGTTCTTGTAACAGCAAACAGCTCTGGAAAGGAGCAAGCCGTAGCCGTATATGAATGCCTACATGAATGGGGTCTTCCTAATACCGTCCAGGCGATGTGCTTCGACACTACATCATACAACACCGAAAGAGTCAAAGGAGCATGCGTCATGTTGGGAAGATAATTATTATACCTAGCTTGCCGTCAACATAATATCTTGGAAATTGTCTTAAGAGGCGTATTCGACACAAAAATGGGATCAACCACTGGACCTCATCCAGACATTTTCAAGAGATTCCTCACTGCGTGGCCCAAGATAGACAAACAAAAATACGACACCGGTATCAGTGACAATCTAATACAAAAGCAGCTAACTCCAGAAGTAATTGCAAATGTTACTGCTGAATTCGAGACCAAATTAACTGAGAGCTACCCCAGAGATTACTACAAGGAGCTATTGCAGTTGGTTCTCGTATTTGTTGGATCACTAGACGGCAATGTTCTGGGTTTTAGAACTCCAGGAGCCATTCATCACGCTAGGTGGATGGCAAAGGCTATTTACTGCTTAAAAATGTTCATTTTTCGTCGTCAATTTAAGATGTCTAAAGAAGAAAAAAGTTCTGTGCGTGCCATTTCTGTTTTCCTAGTTAAAATTTATTGTAAAGCTTGGTTCAATGCTCCAAAAGCTCATTTTGCACCAAAGCAAGATTGAGGTATTTTGAATAGTCTGTTAGACTATAAAGAATGTAACAACGACATTGCAGAAATAGCCCTGACTAAATTTTCGAACCATTTGTGGTATTTGAATGCAAAGTTGGTGGGATTATCGTTTTTTGATCCCACCATCACAGACGATGAAAAATGGCTAATAAATTGCTCAGTAGTACAGATGAACCATCAGAGCACGCTAGGGTTGTAAATCCAAAAGTTAGTAAAGAAAAATTAAAAGAGGTAGTTGATGGAGGATTGGTAAATTTACTTACCAAAGAAACGTATACATTCTTTGACCGATTTAATATAAAAACAGATTTCCTAAGACAACATCCAAACACCTGGCCTCAAAATAATTACTTCCAAGAAGGATTGAAAATTGTCAAAAAAACATTAAAAGTAGTTAATGATATGGCTGAGCGTGGTGTTAAATTAATAACCGACTTTAACGACCTTCTGACAAAAGATGAAGAGCAAAAGCAATATGCCCTGCAAGTTGTAAGCAAATGCCGAGCATTATATCCTGACGTTTTAAAGACCACTTTAACAAAAGCTCTAGAATAGATCAGATAACTATGTAAAGTTATCAACTTAGGTAGGTACTACGTCTGTATCTTTTGTGTCTCTGTTTTGTATGTATTATATACCTGATTTTTTATATTTTAAAATAAAAAATGTCATTAGACTTATCAATATTACTTGTTTTTGTATTATATATCTACTTTAAACTCATACCAAAAAAAGCAAAATTTATCACTTAATAACAAAATATACGAAGTATGCTCCTACTGGTACCAGGTCACGTTTTTGGGGCTAAAGGCTGTTGTAACTCGGTTTGACTTAAAATAACAACAATTATGTATAGAATATAAATTTTGAAGAACAACATTAGCTTTCTTTTGAGATATTCAGCGTGTTTCTATTATTTATCGTTCTGGAGTTATGGCTCCATATGTCAGCTTTTTGGCCAAAAATTTGGATTTTTTCACACTTTGAGCGACGAGCGGCGCGGGTTAACGTCGTTTAATCGAGCTCAAATTTCGGCTATCCCAATATCTGGAAAGGGGAATCGTTTTGTGGGGTTCAGACGAACAAGATTCCGACATTTTTTTCCCCCCATATGAGATCCGGTCACCCTAGCCTACAGCTTTGATCCCCATTCGGATACCTATTATTTTTTTGGCTAAAATTACGTTTTCCGCAAAACATTAAAAATAGTTTTAAAAGAGTTATCCGTGCCGTCATCTTTTAAATCCCCAGTGTAACAAACGACCGTCTTATCTAACTTGCAAACCTCATTCTGTCTATTAAATTTACCGCTAGTATTTGCAAATTGCAAATCGATATTTTCAGCTTGAAAATAAAGCCTCTGAATATGGGGAAGTTGGCTTAGTCGAGGTTGATTATATAAAAATTAAATTTTCTATGTGCCATGCTGTATCACAATTTATATACCCAGTTGAAAAATAGGTTGTGCCATGAATGATGTAACATTACGATATACCTGTAACAATACAGGGGTTCCCAGCTGGGACTGCTTCGGTCGATATGGAAAGCTATACAAATTTTGAGGATGTTGTTTGGGCAACCCAGCTTAAATATTTTCAATATGGTGGCACTTCCGGTTATATCATAAAGAAGTGAGCACAAAATCCACCGGAGCAACAGACAGGGATTACTCCACAGCAAAAGCTTCATTGTGGATCCAGACCCAAGATTTACGAAACAGCTGCTTCAAATTAACAGGAACCAGCTGAGAACCATTACAGGAATTCTGACAGGACACATGGCTGTCAAGAACCATCTGCACAAAATGCAACTGTACAATGGAGACCTCGGCTGCAGATTATGCGGATAAGTCAGGGAAACTGTACAGCACATAGTTTGGCTTTGCGAGTCACTAGATCGGAAGAGGCAACTAATACTCGGGCAAACAGAACTGGAAATAGAGGACATCCTCACCCTCTCCCCAGTTTACCTACACAAACTAGTACAAAGAACGGGATCACGGAGTAGGTGTAACAACTAAATAAAGTGAGCACAATGGACCAAACCTGGCCTAAGTGCATGCGGTGCACGAACGGGCCCTCGGAAAAGAAAAGTAGGTGTTAACTTGCCTATTTTAAATGGAACCCTCTCTGTAACTGCGCACCCCAACATAATAAACACCAATTTTGTACACCCTCAAAAAATATAATTAACCCTTACAACTTTTCCGATATTTTATCGCAACTCATTCCCGATCTAAAGGAGACAAATTCCGACAAAACTAATGTTCTTTCTGGACGTTCCTCTTAACACTTTCCGGTATTTCCAGGACTCGGGGGCAAAAACGGTCTTGCAGAATTATCGCAGTTCCTGCTACGGCTTTTATAAATGACGGCGTTAATTTGTCACCGGTTTCTGTTTTATCCTGTAAACGGGATGGAGATAGAGACGTTAGGAATATTTTGCTGCATACTGCTACTTTTGGGGACGCGACGTCCTGTCATTTTGATAATATTTTAGGAGTTAGAGAACAGAGTGGAGAAATTAAGTTGGCCGTTAGCCAGTATTACTATTTATACATAAAGAATCTCTTAAATTCAAAACAACTCCCTTATTTCGGGAATATTTTGATTTTTGATACAATTGGTACCAACGACGAGAAAGCAAAGGGTCTATTTTTGCATTCCCCTTTATCAAAACAAACCAACAAGAACTAAAATTCATGCTACCACTTAGTTCTTGACGAGTTCCATGAATGAAATATATGGGAATAGTAGGACATTTTGACGGGCGTATAATACGCTGTTGCCAAATGATTAGAAGATTGTTACATTTGTGGGTTTTAATTAAGCGCAAATAGGTATATTCTTTTTTCGCCAGTGAATTCAACCAGTGGTGGAACTCGCATACGACCGTAAGTTCAAGAGAAACAATTTCCGCTTTACAGTGAACTCAGGTCAAAAGAGAAATAAACAATTTAACAATTAAATAAACAATACCAAGATCACTTACTCACTGGCTGGAAACTGTTCTGGTTCTGAGATTGTGTTTTTACATCATTTAGAGAGACTTGAGTGACCAAACGGGCAGATGTTACCCTTACACTTGAATACATTAAACAACTCCACTGAGTAAGTGTTTTTTTTGAGTTTTTATAATGTTTTGTAACCCCGACCAAAATAAAGATGTTCTTTTTTGCTGTGTAAGGAATTATTAAAATTAGGAGAAAAGTTTCCCAAGTGTACTATTCAAAATGAAACCCTATCTTCAACCAATTACAAACAGTTATTTTTATAAACATTTGTCTAGTGACTCCTTCCACGAAGCTAGAAATGTTCTTGTCCTTGTTCTATGCACTATCTTTCCACTACACCTATTTTTTTTTAATAAACTTATCACCCATTAAGAGTCTTAACTTCACAGCGAAGTATTAGATGAGTAATCTATCCTTAAGGATACCAATCCATATCCGACAATATTATTGTTGTTTTTTACAAATTAAACAATAATAAATTAACTCGTGCTACTTTGCTGAAATACCCTGGAGCTCGTCATCCATAAACACTCGCCACACAAAAAATCTGGTTTTCCAACTGGTTAGATAAATAACTATTTCGCATGTAAGGTTTTTATATTTTTAAACCTTGCGTGATATACTGACATACCCAGTAAACATCTTGGAGTATTCTCGTGCAATAAATCATAAAAATTTAGCAACCGTGTAATTAAAGACATTCTTAAAGGAAAACTAGAGAAAAGTAACAAAGTAAAACGTGTTAGTGGGGTTTTAGACCTTCCCACAACACTTACGAGATCTCTGTTTGATTGGCGTATATATAGTAATAAGTGTTTTGATAGAACTGGAGAGATCGTGGATCAATCACGTAACATGAATGACATGCTGGTTAATTTTAGTGTGTTATGTTGGTATTATGTGACGTAAATACTAGAATTGGACTTAGAAATTTTACATTTTTAATGTGTTAAGTTTATTTTTAAATGAATAATATTCTTTAAGCCATTAATTGTAACTGTTATCGTGCCAAACAAGATTATAATAAGATGAAGAAGTAAATCGCCAAATGTTAGCGAAAGCGCTGCAAAATTGAAGAAAATTTGTACTGGCTGGATAAGTGAATGTAGAAAAACCGTAAGGTTGGAAATGTCATTTAAGAAAGATTGAAGAACCCCAAGATGTCTGTTGCATGCATGGTAAACTAGTTGAATAGAAATATGGCTTATTCTTAGTCTCTGGAGGAATTTTAATTGTATCTGGAAAAAAAGAAAAAAACGTCTTAGTTATTAGAATATGAAATCTCGCGTATCTTTGCAGACAATTTCCTCCAACATTTTACTTATTTTTATACGTTCGTTGTATGGCTTGGTATCCTTTGGAACTCTCCACCATCGACACTAGATGTCGCCACTGGCGTAAATAATAGAACGGTTTAGAAAGCCCAATACAACTTCTCGTTTTCTTTTTATTTTGTACATGCCCCATTTCATTATATTCATTGACCCACACAGAGTGACTCCGGTAATGAGTTTTCTAACCGAACTTTTATATTTCACACACTTCAGTTAATCTCTATCACCGTCCACACCCCCGTCTGCAGAAAAAAGCTATCTTTATGGTTCCGTTCGCCTATAAGAGAAAATCAAGTAATTTAGGATATGAGTCCTGTGAGATTGAGTATACTAACAGAAATAATCGATCGCCTTTTTTGTACACATACCGGGTGATAACGTAATTACTTCCCAGCTTGTTACGTCCGTATAATACATTACTAAGAAATTTTGGTGGGTTTTCAGTATTCAAACATTTGGTTGTCACTTTTGGTTGAACCGGAAGTGCATACAAGTTTGTTTTTTTTATAGGAACGCCCTATATGTTTTTAAAAATATGCATTCTAGGATATAGAATTCTAAGTATAAAAAATGTAGCATATCCTATACTTACCTATTTTTTACTTCTTTTTAGGTATTCGGTGTGAATAAATCACAACTATTTAATTTCCGGTTTAACCGGAAATGCTGGAAAATTAGACATTCAGATACAAATTTCCCCTGCCACTGCCCCTTATAAATTTAATTTTCAAAATTATCTTTCCTAAATATTTTTTTATTCATGTCTAAACTTATTAAAGTCTATTTCAGAAAGGTGTATAGTAATAAAAGCTCATTAGGTATGCAAAGGGACTATAGAGTGACCCAACGAATATTTAAGCTACTTTCATAATTTGACATTGATTTCATTGCAAAATTCTTTATTTTCATCAAGTGCATATAGTACCACCCAGGTTTGGGTTAATTTATGGGTTTTGCCTATTGTTATCCATTCACAAACACTGGAAATGGTGTAACAAAGGCGTGCATTATGTACAGAATATTAGGTACACTTATTTTTTATTAAACAGTATAAAAAGATACAAAATACAAAAAAATACATTATACAGAAATTAAATTATGAAAAATCATAATATTCCTCGTCATCTGAGGAACTGTCATCTCCTCTTGACGTTATAATTAACGGGTCGACGGTCCGATCGATCAGGTGGTCAAAATTCCACATTTTCTCCTCTTCTTTAATGATATGATTTTCGCCAGTTTTCTGGTGCCACTTCCTTAATGGCTTGATCAAACAATAGCTGAACGTCTTTCATTTTGAATGTCGTGTTGTGTCTTGCTACAAATCCTTTCACTTGCGCCGATATAAGTTCTATAGGATTTAGATCGACGGTCCGATCGATCAGGTGGTCAAGATCCCACATTTTCTCCGCTTCTTTAATGACATGATGGACTGCTTTTCGCCATGTCCTTGAATTTTTTGGATTTAAAATTACAAATCCTTGCACTTGCGCCCATATAAGTTCTATAGGATTTAGTTCTCAATAACATGGCGGTGTGCGCAGCACAGTTACATTATATTTTTTAGCTATATCTTCTACAGCATATTTCATAAAACGATGTTTGTGTAAATTTGCTATAGCTAATGGTTCCTTCTTTATCAAATTATCTTTTTTTTCTTTGGTTAGTTATTGTTGCGGTAACGCAGTTAGCAATGGACTGTAACTTAAAAGAAAAAAGAAATGGGCACACAAGATGGTCGAAATCGCACTCTTACCTGGACTGATTAGCCGTGGCGGTAGAGAGGGCCCTCTTTCTTCCTCCAATTTTGTTCTTATATGATGGAGAATCAGCCACGCACTTGCACTGAATAGTTTTAGATAAAATCCGATTTATTACCAATACATTATGTCTATATTAAGCAAAAATGGTGAGTTTTTCGCACAACCTCTTTCGCCGTACTTTCTGGCTTCACGGTTCGGACCCAAGTCCTCGACATGCGCGACTCTGCGCCGTTCATGGAGAGTGTCGAAATCGAGAACTTGTGCGTTCACGGAAAAATGTCATATAGTATAGACTAATTATTGAAAAGTAATTAACTTAAATAAATTGAAATGAAAGAAAATGTTACCATACCATTGTAAGGCCAATTTAAAAAGAAAATAAGAAAATAATAATAGTTTTCTTAACAGTTATCATAAATAATTTAATGCACAAAATTTACCTATGCCTATGGCCGACACCAAAACTGAGCCAAACTGGACGGTATCTCCCATTTTATTACTCTCTACACCTTTCTGAAATAGACTATAGTTTTTAAGATTATAATTAATAATTATTTAAATTATTCTATTAATATTTGAGATGGTATCTATTTGTATTCCCGATAATCACAATAAATAGAATAAATAAGTACGGCTGCTTTATAAGTTTATCATAGATATCCTGCTTGGATATCAAGTCAGTGTCATCTATTCTCGACTTCAGGATTGATGAGGTACCTACTGCTACTTCGCACTATGTTTGGTATCTCTTCATCTGGTCCCTTACGATCTAGTTGGCACTAGCTGAGAAAGGTGCTGGAAGGAACTGGACCATCATCAGTTGCATGGTAAAGAATGAAGATACTTCATTGGCTGAAGTCTGAGCTGGGCTACAGAGAGCCGTCGTGTGTACTTTTGATAGAGTTATGAAAGCTATCATAAGACACACGCGGCTGTTTGTGGTTTGGTAAATCATCGGCGCAAAATTGTATGGGAAGAAAAATATTGAGATATATCTACGAGACAGATGAAAGGTAGAATGGTTATTTATTTTAGACTGTTCTACTTGAACCCGTGAAACAAATCATTGAATTACATAGTTAGTAAATGATGTTAAACAACACTTCTCGGATTGGTTATTGAAAGATGATAAAATATAAATGTTTATGTAATTTTCTATATAAAATAGATTAGGTATACAGGGTGATTCACGTTGAGTGGCCTATTAGAAGATCTCGGAAACGAGTAAACTTATCCATCTAAAAATTTGATAGTAGGGATAATTGGCTTTGAGCTTTTAAAACAATATATTTTGAGGTTTTTGTTACTTTCGGTTATACCGGAAGTTAATGCCAACTTTGCTAGTTCAAATGGAATACCCTATATATTTTAGCATTTTTGATTACCTTAAGAAAATCTAAATAACTTTTGTTAATAATAATATATTCCTATCTCTTACCGTTTTTGAGATATGAATTATAAAGGATTTTTTTGTGTAAAAACGCTCCGAGAAGAAAGTTTAGTAACTCGAAAACTAATATAGATAATAGTATACGAAGCATTCAAAATGAGGGATTAATATTGATGTTAAAATAAGCCCGTAGGTAAAAAAATCGATCTTACTTACCACCCTGTATATTGTAAACGAGGTCTATTAATAATTTAGAATTTTACGATTAAATATTTGCACTCTTATAGACCCCATCGCTTTTCTTAAATGCTCATATTAAAGATAATGAGCTAATATTCGGTCGTAATATTCAAATTATGGCAGATTTAGTATTCAAGAGTTCGTATTATAATTATCGTCCTTCAGTTACAAGGGTTTTATGTTGTTTGTTGTGAAACAAAGCAGCCTTTATTACTTTTATTTATAATGAATTTTGTGACAATAAAGGATAAAACGTTTGTAAAATTGCTCTTGAGTTAAATTGAAGGGAAAATTAAAAAAGATACGAGCACAATTCGTATGATAAAAGTGTGCCGTAGAATGTTTCTTATTTTTTATTTTTATTTATATTTTAAATTTTCTAAATTTCTATTTTTACTTGTATTGTACCGGGTGTTCCATTATGGATGGCCACCGGCCGTATCTCGGAAACTACTGGGCATAGAAACATAGAAAAAATCGTAATTAAAGTGACCAAGAAAAAATTCTGGAAATAATTTTTAAGTTCCGCCTTTTGCCGCAAGAGGACACAATTGAAAATTAAATATTGAAATTCTAAATTTCTCCGAAAATTCCCACATTAAGGTATACCTACCCTTGGTAACATCATTAGCAAGCTTAGACAATTCTGCAACATTTTGGTTCAAGACTCTTTGGCGTACCGGCCTTGATAAGGGTGGGGGAAGCTATTGAAAGTGTAATCATTTAATTTGCTGTAACTTTAGAACGACTTATCCGATTTTCGTAAACTTAAGCTTGTTTGGAAGAGAAAGGGAAGTACTTTTAATTGTCGTATCCAGTGGTACACGATAGTTACTAAAAAATTTGTAAGAAAGCACAATTTATAATATTAATAGTTTTTTTGATTTTATCCCGAAAACTCGAATCATACGGTATAACTATGATATCATAATAGGAAAGTAGGTATATTAAATTTGCAAGAAAAACTGTGAAGACCCCTATATAATACGTTCTTTCGTTTCAGAGTTATTGCCAAAAGAATAACTTTAACCACTTTAATTGAAGAATGAAGAAGTGATTGTTGTCATAGTTTCATTGTCAAGAGCAATAGACGACAAAAAATGTTTTTAAACTTTACGATTGTGCAAGTTTGTTACTCATTATTTCATGGCCCAAAAGTTACTTTAGAATTAATAATATAATTAGGGAAAATTTATAATTTAACTATAATTCTAATATGATATTTTAAAAAATACACTGCGCAACTTATTTAACGCACAATCAAAAATTTGTCTCAGCTTTAATCGTATGTATTTTCGTAATTTTTTGTTCGTTTTTATTGATTTTTTTGTTAAATTGTAGGTTTTTCTATTGAGAGTGTCACTGTGTTAGTTGTTTTCGTTAAAAATGTTGTTGTGGTATTATACCGGGTGATAATAAAATGTCTTTTTTTTTGGAAAATTACAGACACCCTGTAGGGTATATTAGCTATTGCGAGTTATTCCAATTATAGTTTTAAGCCTATAGTTTTATCTACATTGTCTTATTTTATTTTTTGTTTAATTGCTAAAAAACTAAAAAAAAACCTAAAATGTACGAATCGCTTTAATTAAGGTAACAACAATAAATAACTTAACAAAAAAAAAACAAATTCATTACAGAATCAGTATCTGGTGTTTCCACCCCTTCCGCGAATGAACTCCCGTCATCTGTTATTCATACTTAAAATGAAGTTTCTTATTACGTTTTGATCTAAACCATCCTATAATTCGACCAGACGTTCGGCCAATTCTTGTAAATTTTTTGGCACAACATGTTTTTCAAGAATATCTGTAATATAACTTTCAGAATTAAAATTTCCATTTACAATTGCCAACTGTGTTCGCCCCTTCAAGGATATTCCACCCCATACCATGACGGATCCACCTCCATATAAAGTTGTGTGCAAAAAATTGCATTGACTGTATCGCTCACCTGGTCTGCGGTAGACGCGGATACGTCTGTCACATTTATACAAGTTAAACCTCGACTCATCAGTCCAGAGAACAAGTTCACAATCTACTTCCAACCAATTAACATGCTCATTAGCAAAATTTAATCTGGCTCTTCGATGATCTACTGTTAATGCGGGTCCTCGAGCAGCAATCCAGGGTCTTAAATTGTCTTCTCTTAGTCGTCGACGCACAGTTTGAATACATATGAGTGGACCACCTGCACCTTGAAGTTCTGATCTTAATTTTCTTGCAGTTGTAAATCTTTGTCGTACAGCACTTACTCTTAAATAACGATCCTGGTTAAGGGTTGTAACACGACGTCTACCTTGACCGGTCCGCCTGGAATGCTCTCCTGTTTCTGCGAACCTTTCAATTACCCTCGCTACAGTTGTGTGCCACACTGCCAACCTACCAGCTATGCGGTTGTAACTCCACCCTTCACCATGTAATGTAACCGCATGCACACATTCATCACGTGTTAAATTTCTGTTTTGCCGTTCCATTATTCACTAATTCTTGCTGGACTGTCAACAAAAAACCGATTACACAGATTTCACTTTATTTTCCATAGCCTTCTAAATGCATTTCAGTTGTCACTTGATTTTCCTCCGATAAATGCATTTCAGGAAATAAAAGTACGTGGTGTTTCAAAATAATGTATTTCATAAAGTATCAGAGATAAACAAAAAAAGAAAAAAAGAAAATGTAAACAAAACTAGAGGCTTTAATTTAGCTATAATTGGAATAACTCGCAATAGCTAATATACCCTACAGGGTGTCTGCAATTTTCCAAAAAAAAATTTTTTATTATCACCCGGTATAATACCACAACAACTTTTTTAACGAAAACAACTAACGCAGTGACAATCTCAATAGAAAAACCTACAATTTAACAAAAAATAACGAAAATACATAAGATTAAAGCTGAGACAAATTTTTGATTGTGCGTAAAATAAGTTGCGCAGTGTAGATCTAGATAGCCGTGAAACAAAATCAATCCCTGTCAAAATTAAATCAGTTGTCAACTATTTCAATTTGTTAATCTCCATGTAAACCTAAAAAATTTTTGTTTTACAACTATCTAGATTAATTTTTTAAACACCATATTCGACTTATGTCTAAATTAGAAGTATTCGATGATGATGATGATGATGTTGATGATAGTGACAAACTTACATAATCCTAAAAGTTAAAAATATTTTTTTATCGTGGAATGCTTGATGACAACTATGAAAACAATCACATCTTCAATTCAATTGTTAAAAATCATTCTTTTGGCAATAACTCTGAAACGAAAATAGTAGTTTGTACAACAAGAGTGGATATGATGTCCATATCGCATGAGGCAGTAAATTGAACACGACGCTGTAGGCGTAGTGCTCAAACTTCCGAGGGCAATATGGACAATTCACTCGAGTTGAACAGTATATTTTTTCTACGACTTAACTTCCTAACTTCATGCTAAGAATTTTAAAAAATTCTTATTATTTAAATTAGGCATCATAACTTGTCTTTTAAGTTGGCCATGAACTTGTGAGAACGGTAATAAAAAACAATTGAACAAAAATTAATTTTAATGGCAAACCCATTGACCAAATTACACTGTAGCATATTAATCGATTTGGGTTCTTATATTTAAACAAACTCATTTTTGAATATATCTATCTTTCTCACATTCGGCTTTTTCTGAATAACAGACAAAAAGCGATATTAAAAATAAAAACGAACAATTTATTTTCTCAACCAGGTATTTTGATTAATAATTGTTTTACTGAAATGCACAGAAGAAAAATAGGTTTGTCGGGTTGCGTAAGAATTATAACTCCGAAAGTACAACAAAATAGCTGTAGAATTCGTTTTAAACAGTTAAAAATGGATTTTGTGCATTAATATGAATTTTTAACGTTCGCTATGGTCAAATTTTTCAAAATAATCGCCAATTTACAAACTAGCAACACTGTTAACGTGGAAAGAAGTGGCAATACTGTAAGTAGAACTAACATAACCTTAAAAATTTTAGTAAAAATGGATTTTTTTCTAGAAATCTTATAATTTTGTCTGTTTTATCGGGTTATCTTTATGTTCCATTATTTAAGGAAGAATTACCAGTTAATTTTCTATGTTTGTTGCGTATAATAAAAGTTTTAAGATCAATTGGGGTTGGATCTCCGTTCAAAATATATCGGAAAATATCCCCGTGCACAAATATTTATAATAGTATATTATTTATATGGAAAAAATAACCAAGGTTAGTAAGAAAACGTTTATTTGGTAGATATATAGTACATTTTATGCAAAGCTTGTAGTAATTGTCTAGAAATGAGTGAAAATAAAGATATTTTTGAAATAAGAAAGTGCGTCTGTGCGCAAATCTTTAGTTTGGTCAAAAAATAACAATAATTTGGTAGAAATATATTTTGGTATTAATTTTGTTATTACACCTTCAATTTTTGCACCATTTCGTGTATTCTTTAGGAAAATTATGTGTATACACATAGACTCTGGGATAAATGTTTCGATTTAAATTTAAAAATAACAAATTTTATCTGACAGATTTGCATATTTTTGAAGCGTATTGTTAACCTAACTTCTCTCAACTGTCAGAAAATGAATTTACAACATGTAAATTTGGCTTCTCTGTAATTGACTACTGTGATTTTAGTCAGTTTCATTACCTAACTAGGATGGATATGAAATTTTGCCGCACAGTTAACTGGAATAGCCTACTTTATTCGCCACTTAAGTGTAAAGGAAACAGCAAATTTCCATGTGGGAGTAGAAAAAAGATATTAAACTGCGGTCTGCACATTTTTCTTGCAAATTTAATCTACTTTCCGATTATGATGTCATAGTTATGGTTTGAGTTTTCGGGATAAAATCAAAAGAACTGTTACTATCACAAATCACTCTCTCTAGCTATTTTATTAGGAACTATCGTGTACCAATGAATACGACAATTAAAAGTACTTATCTTTCTATTTTAAACAAACTTAAGTTTACTGAAATCGGATAAGTCGTTTAGAAGTTACAACAAATTAAATGATTACACTTTCAATAGCTTCCCCCACTCTTATCAAGGTCGGTACGCCAATAGGGCTTAAACCAAAATGATGCAGAATTGTCTAAACTTTCTAATGATGTTACCAAATGTATAGGTACCTTAATATGGGAATTTTCGGAGAAATTTAGAATTTCAATATTTAATTTTCAATTGTGCCGTCTTTTGGGAAAAATGCGGAACTTAAAAATTATTTCCAGGATTTTCTCTTAGCCACTTTAATTACGATTTTTTTCCCTGAGTTTCTATGCCCAGTAGTTTCCGAGATACGGCCGGTAGCAATCCATAATGGCACACCCGGTATAGAAATGAAGTGTTCCTTTTGGAATTAATGATGTTTAGTTCTTTAATTTAATAACACAGAAAAAGTTATTTAGTAGGAACTCTGGCGACATCTAGTGTCGCTGTTAACTACTTCGACAGGAACCTATCTTACAGAAGTAATTAAATGTTAGAAGGTTATTGGTAAAGACATACGTCATATTTATAAGCGCGATTCCCCGTAGGTCGTCGGCCTAAAGCTCCGAACCAAATTAAGTCTTAACAATTTTGATGATTCAGATCCATCCCTAGATGCGTTTCACCATATTATGGAACATTAGTAGGGTTAGGAGTCGACGAATGAAGGGAAACTCTACTTGACAGACTTGATTAAGAAGGTTTTTATCTTTATCAATTAATTACACTTACTGCGTAATAAAACTTTTTATTTCTTTAATGACTTTTTTTTTGAATTTTCTTCTTTATCTAAAAGGTAACAAGGCCTGAACGTGCAGGTGACACTTATTTTATTTACATTTAACCTCAAACCCAACTTTTTATGGAAAACACCAACAATGAATAAATGAATACATTAAAGAAAAGAAAGGAACGAATGGAGAGGAATAAAATCTGTGTTTAAACATAAAAGAAATAAAATACAGTCGTTAAAGGATGAAAAGATTTTGTCATATAGCTACTTCGCTTTATTAATGTTATTATTTTAATGAATCAAATTTAGATGTAAAACATTTTTTATTGCCCCTTTTAGGAAGTCATTAAATTTAACTTGTTATTATCGTGTAGTATAATAACACTGTGTGTTCTTTTACCCCTTTAACGCGTTTTATCGTATATAATATCATAAGAGAGAAAATTTTGCCCGTAAAGTTTTCGACGGGTATGAAAGTTTGTTGCTTGGCAATTTATTACCAAAAAGCAACGAAATTGAATAACACGAATGATATTTGACAAGACTATTTCACAAGAAAACAATAAAGACACACTATTTAATTAGCAAATTAGAAACTTTATTTATTTATTTCTAATATTAAATGTACAGTCTTTATAAGTAATAGTTTGTCCATCCAATTTTATTAAAGCATGGGTTTGGGTATGATTGACTTTCATTTAAGTCAAAGGTTCAGAACATGCTTCATTTGTTGCTCTGAGATTTTCGATAAGCTCCAGATGATGACTAGGATCTAGCTGCAGATATATCTTTTTTTTCCATAAATAATCTTACAGGGCACAAGTCTTTGCTTGATGAATTTCTTACCAACCATTTGCTGTTTGCCAATCCTTTTGTCCCACCTTGAGCTGTCTTGAAAAATATGCTGTTATATTCAATTCGTCCATCCGTTCTTACAGAACTATTATGTTATGTAAAAAGATTTAAAATAGTATATTACATAACAAGTGATGAAAGTGATACTTTTCAAACGAGGAGATATTTAGCACGATGCGTCAGCCTAGTGCGGAAATTCTCCGAGTTTTAGAATAATCACTTTCACACGAGTAATGTACACTATTTTTCCTACGACCATAAAGAGTTATTAAAAAAGCCTTTGATTTGTGACGAAAATATTTTAACACTAACGTTGAAAAAAAAATATCAACACTAGTATTATTAGCATACTTAGGATTATGTTCCACTTAATATCTGGTTTCATAGTTTGTCAATAGGCTTTTCCTTTATTTGTAATTTCACTTTTTCATATTTTATATACCATGGGAATAACGAATCCTGGATTAACTTCTAGATTAACCAGAAGGAAAAATTTTAAATTTAATTAAGGAAAGATGCATTACACATAAATTTAAAAAACCCACCCAACAAGGAAGATTTCAATTCAAAATAATTCTATAAATTATTTAATGTTTTTATAAAAAAAAAGTGAAATACTCCTGGTTGGATTTGAACCTTGCCGACCTTGCGATCTGTAGGCTAGAGCTCTATTCTCTACGCTATCGGTACCAATAAGGATTTGTTGTTTAATACATGACACCCTTTTCAGCGCGATTTGTTTTTTTTTTGGTAATAGATTTTCCAGTATATTAACATTTTTTATAATTTCAGATTCTGAATCACTCGACAAATAGGTACATGATAAAGAAAACACTTTACAATTACTGCTTTCTAAAATTTTATTTTTAATGAATAGGGGTTGTCTGTCAAATTGGCGCCATAAGTATAAATTAAATAGTGTGCCTTGTATTTCAACACTAGTGTTGAAATATTTTTTTCAACACGCGTGTGATATACGGCGCTTTCTAGCCAAATTAACCGTGCTTCTTTTCTCATTTTTATAGGTGGTCGTACGAAAAGAAATATACAAAAGCTGAACTTTCCGAGACTAAAGCAGGTGTCTAGGTCGTTAACAAAACCTGTTGTTTTTTATCCTTAACCGTAAAAATACTTATTTTCCTTTAACTTAAGTAATTTAGGAATGCAGAATCGCCTTTTAAAAGGTTTTATTACTTTGCTTTA
Source organism: Polydrusus cervinus (assembly GCA_935413205.1). Taxonomy (NCBI): domain Eukaryota; kingdom Metazoa; phylum Arthropoda; class Insecta; order Coleoptera; family Curculionidae; genus Polydrusus; species Polydrusus cervinus. The sequence continues at coordinate 13,556,119 of OW284519.1, read as the reverse complement.
AAGCTGCCGAGTCGGTGTATGAGAAATCATAAAATTTTATAAGAAAATCCGAAACACAATGCAAGTTTGTTGTAGCTGCACAGCCCCTTCTAAGCAATAAAAATGGCTTTATGAGCGTTTGTGGTTGTATGAATTTAAAATTATAGACTTAAGTTTTAAATAGGCCTGATTAAAAGTGACAAACTAAGATTTAAACTATACAATTTCTAAAGCCTTGCTCAGCATATTTATACAGTGTGTCCGCGTATTATTAATTTACAAAATTTAACTCAATATAATATTTTATAAACTAAGCAATACAATAGCACAATTCAGAAACTCCACCCCATATTCAACGCATTTTTCTATTTGCTTCACTCTTAAAAATAACTTGGTATTAAGTAAAATTTATTGTATTAAGTAAAATCGGACTGAACCTAAAAACTAATCTATACAACCTAAAAAATTGCCGTTATTGAACTGTTGAACTAATTAATAACACGAACCAACCCAACCTACAAATTTTAGTTGTAACAACGAAATTTTATATACCGGTATCTAAAGCAATATCTACATCTTCTACAGGGTGTCCCATAACTTATGGGCCGTAGAGTAATTGGAGATACTAGTTGAGGAATTTTTTTAAAAAAATGTTATTTTCGTTAATGATGCAACTACAAATATTGCCGAAGCAATAATTTATTTGGGCTAAAGTTAAAATGTTTATAGATTAACAATCACGTATGTAGTTTATAACTTGTAGTACATTTCGTAGTGTTTTATTTGTTACGTTACATTTCGTAGTATATTAACGTTTTATAATTTCACTCTCAAAATACCAAAAATCTCAGAAAAACTCGAAGCACATCTACTAGATATACCTTTTTTTGGAAAAAATTAAGCAAGAAATAGAAATTTTTAACTAGAGATTTAGTATATCAAAGCACAAATAGTTATTAAGCTTTAGATGTAGGCGAAGTCCTGCTAGTGGCGCCCTCTGCAAGATGCATCGAAACTGTAATCAAATCTCTATTTTTCATTCTAAAATCCAAATTTTAAGAAAATCGTGTTCTAGATAAATATCTTGGAAAAATTTCTAAAAAATAATACTTTGACACTTATATTCTGCAAACTATCCTATTTTGAACTAAGAAAAATTGAGTTTACATTTTAGTCTCGGGTGCTAGCGTTTTGTACATACATTTTAGATATATCCTGTATTATTATTTCATTACTTTTAAGTCTATGACTTACTGTTTTATAAGTCGTACATTACTTTTTGTTGTATGACAGGCAGTTCTTTAGCTATTGTAGTATGACTCACTCTTTTATAACAAGGACAATAGTACTTATGAAAGTATGAGCTACTTTCTTACAACTGTTTCACACATTTTTGGCATATTTATGATATAATTTTAGAGCTTTTAGTACATTGTGTTTATTACATTTATGTACATTCTAATCGTAAAAAAGACTTTGAATCATAAATAAACTTTTTTTTTATCATTGCAGTTGCACATTGGAAAGTTTAAATGAACTGCTTACAAAGCATGGCAAAATTAGCAAGATGATTTGATAGAAATAACTTAAATATATTGTATGTTTTATGTCATAAAAAATGTCATGGGAACTGTCCTGAGGTTACCTTCTTTTATATTAGTGATCTAGGGGCTGCTTAACTGTCCGAGTATATATATGGATCTGCTTATTGAGATAAGCTCTCTTATTGTTTTTATACACACACTGTAATATGGCGTAGATTTTTTGTTGCTGCTTCTACTTTATACTTTCATAAAGAATAACTTTTTTTTATAATTTTTCATTTTTTGGTATCTTTGTCCTCTTCTAAACCCCATCCGCGGACATACTGTATAAGTATATAACAAAAAATTGTAAAAGAGTAAACCAATTATTATATAATATTTTTTGTATATTTTTGAAAAAAACATTTAAATTATTATTTCTTTCCTTAATCTACGATTCAAACTAAAAATAACACTTGTTTCTTTAACGTACCATACTTTAGTGTGATATCACAAAACCACCCGGTTATGTGGAGTGATGGTTCTGACAAATAGGAAACTGACTTGAACTGCTTACAGTCCTGTATTCTGGTACGCAAAGTTTAAAAGCGCGACCACTTTAAATCCTCCATTAGTTTTTTATTATTTTTTTTATACTCTCGATGAGGACTAGTATTGCCAGATGGAAGATATTATATTATGGCTCAGGGGTGTTAATAATATCAGATTGTTTTTTCTGTTCTGAAAAAACTTTTCTCAGGGAAAAGCCAACCAAGATTATTTTGTTTATCAAAATACTGTAAGTGTAAGTATCCCCCAAGATGCATCCAAGTTTTCCAGGCACTAAATTTAATTATAGCAGTTTTAATTCGTTTAACTACATACTAAGACGATTTCCTTTAAAACTTTAAGCCCGTCCTTGTTTCTATGTAAATTGTTTCGAATAAGTCTGTTGAGATGCAAATGTACTGCCATTTACGAGTTGAGACAATTGAGTTTACTGGGAGAATCCCTTTGTAAAATTATTAGCCGTAAGACGAATTATATAGGTATTACATTTTAGATTATTATACCGGCTGTTCAGTATACATTTTTCACAATTATTGGAGCTATTGGAAACCGTAACCGCTATTAAATCGAACCATTACAATTGTATTGTTATTTGTGAAGCAAAATATGGGGTGATAGAAGAGTTTTGGATTTGCATTGTCTTTATTTATGTTGAATCACAACGTTTTAATTGAATAAGTATGGTTTCATTTCAACATTTTTAAGTTCCTTTCTGAATGCACTTCTCAAATTAAATCAAAAAAGCTTTATTGTCTAAGACAGTGTTTCGTTGAAAAAGCAAAAAGAAGTTTAACAATAAATATTACAGACTTACTCTTATATTCTAAAATACAAAAAAAAAATTAAATAGAAACTCCAGTAACATTTTAAGGGACGTATTAACGACGCACATTAAGTTCTAAAAGTCGTGTCATTAGTAAACATAGAGTCAAACGAATAATGTAAAATCAACACTGAAACGTACAAAGGAAAATTTACGCTGTAAAATAAATGAAAGTAATTGCATACTATATCTATTCAGTTCCTAAAGGAAAGTCAATAGTATTATTAAAAAATTCGCCCAGTAGGCTTTAGTTATAAAAATATTCTTAAGGTTCCCCCGGAATTTTCTTTCACACTGGATTTCTTAAAATCCTTCTGGGAGGTGGTTAAAGATTCTTTTACTCTGATTAACAATACTTTTATATACTTAATTAGATGTATATGTATATGTGCAAATTAAGATTAAACGCTTGACGCGTATTCCCAATTCTTGCTTTCTAAAGACTACATAGGATAACTCTAACAAAAACAAACACATCAAAGTTAAAATTCTATTATTAACAAAAAAGGGCATACATGAGTCTCTAAATCCAATCCTGAACATGTACCGCAAAGCTCTCTTCTGTAAAATAAACATATAATTAAACAAATACTGAGAGCAACCACTCCAAAATGAAATAACATAACGCAAACCGGACTCTATCAACGCAAAATATGCTTTCCGAACTTGGATCCATCCAGCTCATCGGCAATAACTCTTATGGCAAAACAGCCTGAAGCAACTTTCTTCCTAAGTTGTAAGACATATGAATCAAACTTGAGTGTATTGTCAATATACAGCCCTAAAAATTTAGTTTCGCTTTGCTCTGCAATGGGGTGTCCTGCTATGGAAATGTTATTAAATTGATATTTGAACTGTACAATATTTATTTTAGAAATATTAAAGGAAAATCCATTCTATCCAATCTTTAATATTTTGTAGATCTTCAGAATCATTTAATTGTAATTGCTTAGTGTCCCTGTCTATACATAAAATTGTGGCGTCATCAGCGAACAACGTGAGAGAACCCTTGATATCAACTTTAGAAAAATAATTAATGTAAATCAAAAAAAGCAGTGGCCCCAAAACAGAGCCCTACGGTACGTCATATGGAATTTTCCGCTGCTCCGAGAACGTATTCTTAAAGTTAACCCTCTTGAGGCAATAACTCAAACCACGCCAGTGAGCTGCCCCTGATGCCACACTTCTCAAGCTCGTATTATGTATCTTATATTTCACAGATTCTTCAGTAGCTTCAACATCTACTGTTTTATCCAGTAAAAGTAATTCTTCATAAGCATTAGTTCGCAAAAGATCTGTTGGCATATAAAGTATTCTATTTTCCGCAAACATTTGTATTTGCGATACAAATCAATAAGATTTTGGATATTTTAACCTTTCTTTCAGTTATTCTAAATAACAAAATTTTGTTCTGGAGTAAAAGCAGGCCTGCAGTCCAATGCCGGCCGGCAAACGACTACACGCCTTCAGTTTTAACAACCTAGAATCGCCGGCCGGCCCTGGCCCGTCGTTTAAGGGGGATTTCTACTGTGATGGTCCTATGTTTATCGTTTCTTCACGATTTTTTTCTGGGGATAATAAGACAAATGCAGAAAAACAAGTTTTCAATTCTTTTTATTAAAGATAAGATGTACCAAAGAAAAATTTTCAACCCCCAAAAAATAAAAAACTTGAGGGTGCTACAGGGTGCTGAAGTTACCCCCTCAAAAAAATATAACTTGCTGGCGAAATTCAAATAAATTTTTCTATTAATGACAAAAATAAAACTGACCCAGATTTTTCAATTGTAAGCTTGTAGAATCAAGTCAAAACTTGAGTAACTGTTAAAATGGCGCGAGATTTAAAATTTTTTTTGAAAATTGACCATTTTTTTTGTATTTTAAGGCCCGTAACATTTTCTGTAATATCGCAAAATACTTGATTCTAAAGGGGGCTATAACCACTTGTATTCTGAGTATTTTAAGATCAAAAGTACTTTCCGCCAGCAAGAAAAACAACTTTAAAGTTTCAACGGTGGCTCACAACAAAATAGTCTCACTGTCACTTAGTCTGCGATGCCTGGCCCGTAGCATGCCTTCCTCGAAAAACGATAAACGAGCTGATTCTTCCTGCCTCTTTGCGATCCTGGCCTTTTTAGCGCCCTCAGATACCCGTTTTTCAGATTGATTACATATGCAGTGTGTGCCTAACTCAAAAGCCGCTAGTGGTGAGAACTGACCGGCTATCATAAAATTGGATGTAACTTTTTTCGGAGTAGATTTGGTAAAAACGTCCACACACGGTTATTCTAGAGGCTATAGAGAGTCGAAAAACTTCGGAAAAAAAAATCGATTTTTTGAAACCATCACAGTAGAAATCCCCCTTAAATGGTGTGTAGCGAAATCTGCCGGCCGGCCATTATTTCTACGGTAAATTCCGGGCGGCTACTTAAAACCCAACAGGGAGTTTTTTGCAAATAGTTTCTTTTTCGATATTTTCTATGCAAATATTTTTGAAACCACAATATTATTCTTATTCCGAAGTAAGAGCTCTTTCTTTCGGCCAATCGAATAATTTCTTTCAGGATATAGCCGTTACCGCGTAATTTGCGTTTAAAAAATCTGCGAAAGTGTTGCAAAGTTTGTATTTACGAGTTTTATAATTTATATCAACGAAATTGGACCATTTTATAGGCTCTCTTCCTTATTTCCTCCATTAAAATTGCATCGTAACAAAGATTTTATTATAAAATTTTATGCTTTTGCAGATATTTTAAAGTATCTTTTTATTACCGCCACGAAAAAGTAATAACATTTCCTTGAAGATGGTGTCGTACTACCTAAATAACTTTATTAAACAAGAAGAGGGTATACATTGTGAATGAGTCGTGCATATAAATAGTCAGTTTATATATTGGTTTGAATGGGGCAATATAGTTATTTTCCTTACACGCGTAAAATTATATTTCCTGGTCTGATTTAACTAAAAATTACCAAATTTTAAAGAGAAATAAACACGAAGCATTTTTACCAATATAAGTATTCCATGATTATGTTATTAATTCTAAAGTAGTTTTTGGATCATTGGAATAATGAGTGACAAATCTACATAATCATAAAGTTTAAGAATATTTTTTTGGCGTGGAATACTTGACCACGGAACTATGAAAACAATCACTTCAATAAAAGTGTTAAAAATTATTCGAGATATAAATGGTGGCCAATGTTAATGAAACACCCTTTATATCTACAATATATTATAATTTTTTTTCTACTTCCACAGTTGCTGTTACCTTTACTCTTAAGTGACGAGAAAGTAGGCTATTCCAGTTAACTGTACGGCAACATTTCATATTCTTACGGTCGTCAGTGCTGCACAGTGTTGCAACCTTTAAAAATAAAATTTTCCATTTAAAACAAAAATCCACGAATGTACACAATACGGAAAAGTATTTTTCCGAAAATCGATAGGAAATATTGACATATTTGATAATATTTTTGAAAGAAAAAGTCAATATTTCCTTAAACGTAGTCGTTGCTAGGCAACGGAAAATAACTGTTAGGAAATATTTATTATTATACTGTAAGAAATAGTAGTTTGTACAGGGACATTATTTTAAGTGTCTCACCCGATTGGCGACTTTGCTATCGACCACAATAAAAAAACAATTATGTATTCCCTAACAGCTTTTAGTGAGGAAAGCCAAGTTTGATGTCAAAAAAATCTACGTTTACAAATTTGACAGATACGACGCCATATTGGATTTTCATGGCAACCCTACCTTATAGTAAGCCAGCTGCATTCGCCTATTTGTTCCAACATTAAAAATGTATAATTGTCAATATTTATTTTTAGCCGTTCCGGAGATACGAGGCTTCGAAGTTGGTGATTTTGTTATCATCGAATTAACAGAAGCTTTGAGATTAGAAACTCAATTTTTTCTGGAGATACGTAATTTTTTATAACGGAGCCACCCATGCTATTGTCAAATATGTCACATGTCAGAAAATGACAGTTACGACGCCATTTTGAATTTTTTTTAATGGCAACCCACATTTATAACTACACCAATGTATTGCATTTTGCAATCCGATTTCAAAAATATATAGTTGTCGATATTTATTTCCAACCCTTTACGACCGTATCAAAAACTGCATCGTACGATTATGTCTTTTAAATATCTGTATGTAAAAGTTACAACTTTCGGTTTAACATGTTAAACCGTTAAAACTGTTTTTTTTTCGTTTAACATTGTAAATCGGAAGTTGGTTTCTTTGGATAGAGAATAATAAACTAAGACATAGGGAGGTGAAAACCATTTTTCTCTAAGATACGGTCGTATTTCGGTAAGGGTTGGACATAAATATCGACTATATATTTTTGAAATCGGATCGCGAAATGTAATACATTGGTGAGTTATAAATGTGGGTTGCCATTTAAAAAAATTCAAAATGGCGTCGTAACTGTCATTTTTTCACATCTGACATATATGACAATAGCATGGGTGGCTCCGCCATAAGAAATTACGTGTATTCAGAAAAAATTGATTTTTTAATCACAAAGCTTCTATTTTTTAATGGGGTAAGATACTTAAAACACATAATCGTACGATGCAGTTTTTGATACGGTCGTATTTCCTTAAGGGTTGGAAATAAATATCGACAACTATATATTCTTAAAATCGGACCGCGAAATGCAATACATTGGTGTAGTTATAAATGTGGGTTGCCATTAAAAAAAATTTAAAATGGCGTCGTAACTGTCAAATTTGTAAACATAGATTTTTTTGACATCAAATTTGGCTTCTTCACTAAAAGCTGTTAGGGAATACATAATTGTTTTTTTTATTGTGGTCGATAGCAAAGTCGCCAATCGGGTAAAACACTTAAAATAATGTCCCTGTACATAGAAAATTAATTTTATTTAGCATTATTATTGAGTTGGTTTTACCATCGTTTTATGTAGTATTATTAATGAAATTCTGGCTATAATTTCTAAGAAGAGCGATGTGGCCAAATGGTAAGATACTAGGATTTGGCATGTCGAGTCGTTAGTTTCAATCTTCAAGTAAATAACTTTTTTTTTATTTTCAGTATTATTACCAAGTTTCTAAGTTCGGTCGTAAAATAAATGTTTCCTTTTTACGTTTAGATTAGGCTAATACACCATTAAAAAGCAACAGGTTCTTTTATTACAATGAATAATATTTCTTTTTGATATTACATCTAACAATAAAAATGCCATTAAATCAAATACAATTAATTCGAAGGAATGAAATAGGATTTTTTTTTGGTTACTAGGTCAGTTTTTTCTGTTTACCTTTATTCACCACCAAACTTTTTAACATAATATATTATATTGATGTTTGTATTTGTAAGGATAACTAATTTTTCGATTTATGTTTTTTTCTTTTTTTGTCCTTTACTAATATAGTAACATATATATGGGTTTTTTTCGGTACACAAAGCGAAAGATATAAATTAGATAGAATTTATACGGCTGGGGTAATATAATAAAATAAGAAATCAACATGATGGAACAAAAGCATAAAACTTACAAAGAGCCCCTATAAAAAGGTTACAAAATAAATCTTCATACTCTGCCTCACTGCGTAAGAATTCCTTTTACAACAACCTTTTTGTAATAATTTAATATTAGAATGTTGGTTGTTGCAAATGGATTCTTTGACAGAGGCAGGCCAAAATATAAAGAAAAATAAATGCAGACAATTTTATTTTTACCATTTACTATACAGGGTGATTCCTAAGTTGATACTTCTGTTTTAGCTGTGTATAAAAGGCACTAAAATAAACATTTTGAAATACCTTTTTTCAAAAAACCCAAAAATAAGGTACTTACATGAATTTATTACACTATGGATCAAATACGTTTCTGCCTAACTTGCCCGTTGAATAACATTAAGAAAACTTCCGGGTGTAGGATGAGCCCGCAAGGGAAAGCGTTCTGCGTATAATCTCGAAGCAGCAGCCGCACTTTGACGACACTCACCGCAAATTAGCACCATATCTATAGGTCCTTATTTTCAAATTTTACTATTTTTACGTGTCACCATTTTAAAATTAACTTGCTTCAGAAAAACACACCGCAGTAGATTGCCAAATAACTCACCAAATCTTTTTTTCTCTTTCTTTTTTTAGCAGATCACAACTACAAGTGATCCTAAAGAATATCCTACGAATATAACACTGTGCGGAAAAATTTCCTTATTCCCTTTAAAGACAGCGCCGAGCTCTGTGCTTTGTTCTCACGAATTCGGAAATTTCCCTTTTGTTGACGACATTGTAATAAAAATTATATTTCTTTATGGCATTCTTAGAACTACTGACCAATCACAGTTTATTATATTTACTGAGGCTCCGCTTTCATTTTGAAGACACTAAATTACATAAATTTGTATGTATTTGGTAAAATATATTATTAATTTGTTCAATATAACAAAATCTATACGAATCTATAGTAGATTTATCAATAATGCAACCTGCTGAGTGAGCATAAAAAATGAATTTCATGTAGCATCAGTATTTAGTTGGTTTTACCATAAATCCTTAAATGATTCTGTAGTCGAGACGGTAGAGCGTTGAACTTTGGATTCAATGGCCGTGAGTTCGAGCCCGGCAGACTGCAAACTTTTTTTTTACATTTTTTAGTATAAGGTTCGTAGGTTTGGTCGTAGAAAAAATATACTGTTCAACTCTATATCGTACTCAAAAGTTTGACAAATTTGACAAATGAAGCATGCACAGTTAAAGAGCTCAAGTGACAATACTTGTTTATTTTCTTTTGTAGCAAAACATGGTAACGACCCATATCAAAAATAAATGGAATAGCAAATTAATAAAAATAAGATTTGTTTTCCCAAATAATCTAAATGACAGTCGTTTCAAATTATTCTTTATTTTGTCGTTTGGTAGAAAAAAAAAGGCTTGCAACTTATTGGAAAACTAGTTCCAACACTGGAATTATTAAATTTTCAATAATTATTACTCTCATTAAAATATCTTTAATTTGCCCTTTCTAAAAATCAATGCATCGAAAACAGAATAAATCATAAAATTTCCTCAGTTTAAAACTCTCAAATAGACAAATTTACACGTCTCAACTCGATAACATTCCAAGAAATTTCTATTTATAGAACATAGACAGACGCTTTGCATTTCTCGTTTGTCTTCTCTCACCCCTAATCTAAAATATAGATTTCTATTGGTCCCTATTTCGCGTCACTAATCAATCATTGGTCCTTCTGGAGGTCACAGGTTTCTTGCTGTTCCGCGACCCGTCGATCAGATCAGAAGCCAGATACGAAGTAGATATCTCGGGGTCAAGACACGCTCGATTTTGACGTAAATCTCTCGCCGTTTCCGACACCCCCGTCGGTCGGTCTCTAAAGAAGATAGAAATAGTATCTCACATTGTTCAGTAACGCTTTGTTTTTTCGGAGTTTTAAGAAAATCTCGCTGGCAAGACACCCCCGTTCTGTACGTCAGCAACTGAACGTATCGCGCCAAGTCACAATCGGCTTTCGGCAAATTCCTGTCAAACATTCTCGTTTTGGCAGTCTCCAATAAAGTGAAGCAAGACATCAACTGCATTTCTCACTGTGAATTTCCTGTCAAACACTCCCGTTTCTCAGGCTCAAAATAGATTAAAAATAACTCGTGTTCTTACAAAACTCGTGTTATTATCTCGTGGTTATACTCGCAGTTGACTGTACTCTTAAGTTCCCGTAAAATAATTCCACTCTGAAGGTCTACACTCTGACCTCAGTATGTGATATAAGAAAAACAGTTTTGTGATGTATTTGTACTTGTGAAATGTTTGATTATTTAAAATAGAAGACCTGTAGATCAAGGTAGGATCTAATCTAGTTGTCAATCCAATCAAAGTACGAGCAGTTTTGCAAATATTTGCAATCAAAAGAAATTGGTTGCATCCAAGCTACATTTGTATGTAAATGTAAAAAACTTTCATAGTTTTTAAAAATCATTCGACATTGATTTACCCGCCTTGTGGTTAATAAACAATTTATAAAAACCACTGTTTTCGTGATTATAAAAAATAGAAAAGTGACTTTGACATTAAGTGAATATTTTTGAATTAAAAGTTATTTTTAAGCATTATTATGTTCGGGCTCTTTTAAGGTTTAAATGTAAAAACCATTTTTGATTTATAGATTTTAAACAACTGTTCATAGGTTGTTGAGATTTATATTTATTTCATGATCAAAGGTTATTGTATTTTTGATTGAGTATTTTTTAGTAGTATTACTGTACATAGTTAGTTGTATTGTTTTGATCTTAAAACAATATTTTATTTCAATCGTTATTGATCCGGTATTTAAATTTAAGATTGATATCAGACAATGTCAAATTGTATTTGATTTAACTTATTGTAGCTTTCGTAAATAACGGAAGATACAGTAAATAAAATAATTTGTTAACACAAATTTAAAGTTCGTTTTTATTCAACTTGAACCACCCTTGGCATTTTACAGTCTGTTTCAGGCGATGTTGTAGAAACAACTAGCCACCCTTCTTTGAATATGTAAGAGGCTCGACAGTTTCTCACCACAACTTATTATTTTTTGGTTGACTCAAGCGACAAAAAAATCATAGTAGAAAGCTAAAACTTCGCTCATTCGACGCGGAAAGAAAACATTTCACGAAATGTGTCGCTTAAGACCTTTTGCCTTTCAAGCATTGATGTAATATCTACTGATTGTCAACCCCTTATTATGTGTTGCTGTCACACAACTAATTTCACAGACAGTCAAGATCTTGTTATTGGATTTGTGTCCCTATCCTATGTAACAAATTCTGTTAACTTGATTAATGAGTAAACTTAGTCCCATTCGTGCGTTTCTGGGAACGGAATATTCGAGAATTAGTTGGGTCAAGAACAGTTTAGCTTTGCCAATATCGGCTCGCTCCAGATTGCCGAATTAACCTGTGTCAACAAATAGTTTCATTTTCTATTCGGCATAGCTTGATTTAGGAAAACTGTATACGCTTAAGACGTTTTGTTTCGGTAATTTAGGAGAACTTTATAAGCTTATTGACGCATTATACAGGGTGATTCCGAAGTTGGTACTCATTTTTTAGCTGTGAATAGAAGGGATTAAAATAAACAACACTTTTAAATACCTTTTTTCAGAAAACTGAAAAAAAAGATCAAATACGGTCCTGCCTAACGTGCCCGTTGAATAACATTCAGAAAACTTCTGGGTGTAGGATGAGCCCGCAAGGGAAAGCGTTCTGCGTATAATCTCGAAGCAGCAGCCGCATTTTGACGACACTCACCGTAAATTAGCACCATGTCTACTAATTCATTGTTTTCAAAGTTTATCATTTTCACGTGTCACCAATTTGAAATTAACTTACTTCAGAAAAATACACCGCAGCGTATTGCCAAATAAATAACTGACCACCGACCTGTAAATTGCAGGACTAATAAGACAAAAACACCATAAAGTATTGCAGGCTACTTTTTGATGGCAGGCCCACACTTAGATTTTTTACTTCTGTATCTCGCCTATTTTTAAGTTTTTTGAAAAAAGGTATTTGAAAATGTTGTTTATTTTAATGTCTTCTATACCCAGCTAAGAAGTATCAACTTAGGAATCACCCTATATTTAATTCCTTTTTTTTTTACGGTTCGCCGACTACGTAGGCCATCTTGAACCGGTCATCGACCACAAATGTGATCTACCGACTGGGGAGTGTGAAACGGCACCTTCATCCTACGAGATATCCGATCTCATCCGGCCTGTCCGGCGTGAATAGGATGGCTAAGTGTCGATTTATTTTACACTCTTCCCTGAGGCAAGAGCACGCCGTGTTCCCAAGCGGTCACCCGCCCAAGTACTAACCGCGCTTGACACAGCTTAACTTCGGTGATCTGCGGAAACCGGTGCTTAATATGTCGACAGGCCCTTGCCCAGTATTTAAATCCGTAACTCCTAAAATGAAAACAATCTTCAGAAAAATATTTTTCTACCCACACATGGATATTTGCTGTTTCCTTTACACTTAAGTGACGAGAAAAGTAGGCTATTCCAGTTAACTGTACGGCAAATTTTTATATTCTTACTGTTCAGTACTACACAGTGTTGCGACCTTTAAAAATAAAATTTCCTATATTTGAAGAAAAATTCCACGAATGCACACAATACGGAAAGAGTCTTTTTTAGCAAGTCTCAACCTCGAGAGATCCGAAAGAATATCCTAAAAATATACCACTGTGCGTAAAAATTTTGTTTTTTCCAATTGAGACAGTTCTGATCTATCATTCCTCCGGAAATTTGCGATTAGTTGACAACAAGGTTATAAAAATTAAAAGTCTCTGTGGTGTTCTTATAAAGTACTGACCAATCACAGTTTACTGTTGCTTCGTCTTCTTTTTCAACACACTAAATTATAGAATTTATATGTATATGGTACAATATATTATTAATTTCTTTAATATAACAAAATATATAAGCATCTATAATAGTTTTACCAATAATGCAACCTGCTGAATGTGCATAGAAAATTAATTTGATGTAGCATTATTATTGCTTTTACTTTAACACGCCTAGTTAGTTATACAACAATTACAACTTAGATCATTTTTACCTTTCTCTTTCAAACAAGCTTAAATTCACTAAAATCGGATAAGTCGTTTAGAAGTTACAGCTATTTAAATGATTACACACGTTCAATAGCTTCCCCAGTCTTATCAAGATTAGTATGCCAGTGAGCCTTAAACCAGAATGATGCAGAATTGTCTAAGAGTAGGGAATTTATAGGTTTTCTAGACCATGGATATATCCAATGGATATATCCCCCTGCCTCTCCACACATACCCCCCTACCACTCACCTATGAATATCCCCCCACTCTCACCCCCACCATATCCCCCCACTCTCACCCCACCATATCCCCCCAACCCTTCACACACACACACATACATCCTCCTACCATACCTCTCAACACATATTCATACATATTATAACTCGATTAATATCTATGGATATATCCTCCCACCATCCTCCATAACATAACCTCACACATATGTCCCCCCACGCTTCACACCATTCATATATCCTCCTACCACACAAAAAATGTAGTTAACATGAATCTTATAACAAATATCATTTTGTTCGAAACCATCAATAGCGTTTCTTTTTAAAAGGTTCCGTTGTCTGATGATACGATAGTTGATGTTGGGTAGGGATATAACCTTCCACCATGTGTATATCCTCCAACCAAACCCCTCATACATATTCTAACTCAATCCATATCAATGAATATATCCTTCCACCATGGATATATCCCCCTACCATACCTCTCCACACATATATCCCCCTAACCCTTCACACACATATATCCTCCTACCATACCTCTCAATACATATTCATACATATTATAACTCGATTAATATCTATGGATATATCCTTCCACCATCCCCCATAACATAACCCCACATATATATCCCCCCACGCTTCACACCATACATATATCCTCCTACCACACAAAAAATTCAGTTATCATCTTATGACAAATATGGTGCGCACATTTTGTTCAGAACCATCAATAGCGTTTCTTTTTAAAAGGTTACGTTGTCTGGTGATATGATGTTGGGTAGGGATATAACCTTCCACCATACCACACCCTATATAACCTTCCACCATGTATATATCCTCCCTCATACATATTCTAACTCAATCCATATCAATGGATATATTTTTCCACACATATATCCCCCTACCCAAAAATAATAATTTGTATTGGGATAACCCGTTGATTAAATAAATTATTATTACTTTTGGCTAGGGATATAATCTTCCACCGTGTATATATCCCCCTACCACACCCCTCATACATATTCTAACTCAATCAATATCAATGGATATATTATATTATCCTTCCACACATGTATCCCCCCACCCAAAAATAATAATAATTTGTACTGGGTGTAACCCGTTGATTAAATAAATTATTATTATTAAAAATAAGACATTGACCGGAAATATTTAATGTATCTTGTTTTTTGAAAAAAGTCATTGACAGTTCAATCTAAGATGACTGGAATTTATTAATTTATCTAATTCTCACACGGATATAATAATACTAATAATAATGTCTTTAGGTTTACCAATAGAGTCTTATTAAATAAATGTTTTCAATATGACATAGCATGCTAATGGATTTAATACAATAAAATAATTCATTCATAATGTTATAGGCAATTACATAACTATAAAATGTAATATCATTTTCCAGGTATAATTTGCTGACAGTATATAAAAAATATAATTAGTCTCTAGTTTTTATGTGTTATATAAGTCTTTAGAGTGAATGTGTACACTGGAATGTAAATCCTTTAAATTATTTTATTAGCTATTTACAAAAAGGACCTAATTAATACCACGTTACTAACTAATACAACGAAAACTAAATATGTATATTACATACCCCCTTTGATTTCACTGTTAAATCTTCCACAATTATAATAGAACACATTATATTATTATTTCACTGTAAATTATTATTAGGACACACAAGTTCATTTTATCTTGGTTAAAAATGTTATATAAGCGAGACCTTCAAACAGACGTAAAAGGAAAGTTGTCTCTTCCGTGACATTCTAAGACTAGAAGATTTCGACGATTCGGAATTAAACTATAACTTGATAATAATATTTTACTCGATTTACAATGGAAAATTAAAATTTGGTATGAATAATATACCAGATGTCTCATTTATGAATATCTCAGAAACCATTGAACATAGAAACTCGGGGAAAAACTTCTTAATAGAAGTGAAATTCTAAATTTCTTCGAAACTTGCCACATTAAGGTACACCTTTGGTAACATCATTTTAGTAAACTTAAGTTTGATCATACGGTATAATTAGGACATGATAATCGAAAAGTAGATTAAATTTTCAAGGCAAAACGTGAAAACCAAAATACAATTCGATATAATATACCGAGTGTCCCATTATGGATATGGATGACCATATCTCGAAAACTATTGGATATAGAAACTCAGACAAAAAATATTCGTAATTAAGGTGACTAAGAAAAAATGTTGGAAATAATTTCTAAGTTCGCATTTTGCCGCCAGAGGACACAATTGAAAATTAAATATTGAAATTCTTAATTTCTCCGAAAATTGTCACATTAAGGTATACCTTTGGTAACATCATTAGAAAGCTTAGACAATTCTGCATCATTTTTGGTTTAAGCCTTATTGACATACCAACCTTAATAAGAGTTGGGGAAGCTATTGAAAGTGTAATCATTTAAATTGCTGTAACTTCTAAACGACTTATTCGATTTTAGTAAACTTAAGTTTGTTTAAAATAGAAAGATAAGTATTTTTAATTGCAGTATCCATTGGTACACGATATTTCCTAAAAAATTGTTAGAGGAACAATTTGTAAGTAATAAAAATAGTTTTTTGATTTTATCAGGATTCCAGAGGATGCAATCCAAATCCAAAAAAACATGTATCATAAAAAATATTGGTTATTTAAAAGAGCACAAAATCCATTTAACATCATCATTTAGTTTGTATTAGTGTCTAGCACAGTATAGTTATATAATAATAATAATAATAATAATAATAATAATAATAATAATAATAATAATAATAATAATAATAATAATCATCATAATTATGTACTGTAAATAACACCAGCCTTACCAACAAAAAGCTGAGAAACAGAACACTGAAAACATAATAATAATAATAATAATAATAATAATAATAATAATAATAATAATAATAATAATAATAATCGATATAGGTTGCCCACTAACACACATCCTCTCTAAAACCGAATCGGAGAAGAAGACCAAGTACTCGAATTTGACTATAGAGATCAAAAATATATGGAAGCTAGATAAAATAGACATAATTCTGATCATAATATCGGTGGAGGGAGCTATGACGAAAAATTTCAAGCCCAACTTGGAAAAACTGGGCCTTTCAGGTTATTTATATCAACTAATTCAGAAAAGTGTCATTCTCCAAACTTGCCACATATTTCGGAAGTTTCTAAACAGTACAGGTTAAGATGAATGTACTGTAAATAATACCAGCAATACCAACAAAAAGCTGAGAAACAAAACATTGAAAACATTATAATATTAATAATAATAAATAATAACTGGCTGGAACTGGCAATTAAATTACAACTTTTACAGGAGGAAAAAATGCCATACTACCAGTACACTCCGGAATCAATTCTGGAAAACAATAACTTCAGACTATACTGGGACCGCACCATCTTAATTGACCAAACTGTTAATTATAATAGACCTGATATTGTTTTAGTAGATAGAAGAGCCAGAAATACTACGCTTATAGAAATAGCCATCCCAAACACTAACAACTTGTTTCTGAAAAACGCTGAAAAAATAGCAAAATATCGAGAACTTGAAGGATGCCTACAGAGACAATGGCAGATAAATACCGTCAAAACAGTGCCAATTATGATGTCATCAACTGGGGTGGTCCCAAAGAGCCTCCTGAAAAACATCAAAGAACTGGGACTTAACGACCAACTTTACAAGGTTCTACAGAAGGCAGTACTACTCTCCACAGCC
Source organism: Polydrusus cervinus (assembly GCA_935413205.1). Classification (NCBI taxonomy): domain Eukaryota; kingdom Metazoa; phylum Arthropoda; class Insecta; order Coleoptera; family Curculionidae; genus Polydrusus; species Polydrusus cervinus. The sequence goes on along the minus strand of OW284519.1, from coordinate 13,538,632 downwards.
CAAACCGTCAGAAAATTTGTGGGATCCAACAAGGACAATCGTCGCCGTGGGCCCGATAACAGGGAAAGGACCCCCACAGAGCCTAATCCTTTTGATATCTAAGATATCTGGGATAAGTGAATGTTCCCCTGCGAGGGAGTGCGAAGCCGTAAGGCTAAGTCATAATAATAATAATAATAATAATAATAATAATAATAATAATAATAATAATAATAATAATAATAATAATAATAATAATAATAATAATAATAATAATAAATGGAAAACATAAATAAGACCGTCAATTTTAATGAAAAAAACAAGATTTTCACGTTATTTGTATCATACAAATGATAACAGAAAAGCAAGAGAGAATGATTATAAACAGTATATTGGATCGATACCGTTTTCAAAATAGAATAAGGTATACAGAAAAGCTGTTAAAGGATGTATTTGGAGCAAAGGGATAGAAATTAAATATACAATGAACGCGTAATTTAGTTTTTATTTTTAAAATATATACAATAATTAAATTAATTCGCTTTATTATATCCACGAATTGTGTAAATTTACTTAAACTTACTTTCTTACCCTTTCACATTTTTCGATCTCCCCAGGAAACGCTTCAAACCCAGTAAAAAATGTTCATTCAAAACGAACAAAATCAAACAATTCCAGTACAGCAATCAGAATTAATATGTGATCCTCCACTAGATACTGCATACCGTAACTAAAGATCGACAATTTATCAATGCAGACAGGTCGACAATCTAAATAAATTTGCTAACGTCATCAGACTTTTTTTTATGAATTTTATTCCAGTGACTCGAACCATCATTTCGACGCTTTACCAAATTAGCCAGGACAACAATCTAAATATATATATAATCAGGTCTAAGAGGTTCTTGCTCGTGATGTCAGACTTTTTTTATAAATTTTATTACTAAGGCTTGAACCATCAACATTTCAACAATTCGACTACCAGTTCGGCGCTTTACCAACTTAGTCCAGCTTTGACCTGGTTCGCCCCGCAGCACTCCACTCCAAGAAAGATATCGCAAAATTAAATGTATCAATAAAATATCATAACCCAAAACAATTAGTCATTCCTTAATAGTCAGAAGCCAAATTTGATTGATTTGATCAAATAATAATGTCCCTGTACAAATAATTACCTTAAAACCAATTTTTTTAAATATTCGTTATAAAGCACGATATAGACATACATGTGATTTATATACTTAAGAAACATTTGACCCGCTCTCTTAAGCCTTAAAAACATTTAATAATAATAATAATAATAATAATAAATATATTTATTTGTGCCAAAACACGTTTCAGACTTAAAAATCAACAATAATATCTAATAAGTGCAAAATTATCGTGTACCTATCAATTTTCTTTTGGTTTCACAGCCAACTGAAGCTGATAACTTTGGAAAGGAATTTAGAAATATTGTTTGAATCCATTTAAATTAAATAACCAAATAACCATTGATGATAGTAACATATCATTTGACACAAAAAAGATAGGATTTTGATTAACAATTTATCAGTCTTCCATATCCCACGTTAAAAAAAATGTTGAAGTGACTTTTTTAGAATAATTTAAATTATTTTTAGAATAATTTAAATTATTTTTATCGGAAGAAGAAAATCAATGTCTGATCATAAAATACTAGATTATACAGAGCATCCTAACTATATTTCCAAATACGTCTCCAAGGTAACCAGCTGGCCCTATGGACCTTATGGGTACCGTGGATTGGTGAGAAGTCTGTAACGCCGTTATTATAATTTATGTAAATAATATCAACAGTGATAGAAAGACGTATTTTTAATTTTAAAATCGTTTTAAACTTATCTAAAATCATGGCTTATAAAATTATTATAGTTTGAAAAAATATTTTTAGCGGACATCTAATGAAAATTATATAGCAGCCAAATTTCAAACAGTGTTTAAAAATATATTTTTATTCTTAGGATTTTGTTGTATGTAAATCATTCTTAGTTCGCTTACATGGTATGCAGATTTTGTTTTAAAAGGAGTTTCTCATAAGGAAATAGATTCAAATTTAACCTACATAAAATATAGCATGGTCTTTGCGGTTCCCCATTTTATTTAGGTTCGTACTTACATATGTGTATATTTGATAATATTGACTGCAATATAGAGAATGTTTCTAGGGTTATCAGTTAAATTGTAAAATAAATAACAAGCTTTGTTTGTTGACGTCTCGGTTAATTTGATTTAAAACGTAAACAAAAACTACAAAATAAAGTTCGGAATTATAAATTCACTAGAAATCGAAAAACTTCTACACTATTAAATTAAGAAGAAGATGGATTCTAATATAGTACTATTAATTAAGTATGTTGAAAAATAAATAAAACCTGTAAGGAAATATGTAAGTTTATTGACAAATAATTTATTAAAATATATATTTACATATATTACAATTTTTATAAAATAATAATAACATTGATCAGAACACGACCATACCATATTTGTGGGGGTATCTTGTCATTTCTTACCATTCTTTCGAATTTGGCTTTTTTCCTCTTCGTTCGCAGCCAGGACCATTCCCGAGAGGACCTACAGCTTAACGTGGGTTCCGAACCACGATCCTCTGCCATGCGACACCCCAAGAGCTATCAACATTTGGTTTCTTGCCATTACATGACCTACTAATTGAGGAGTGTGTATCTTCTTCCGCACCCACAAGATGTCCGATCTCATCCAACCTGGTTACCGGCGTAAATGGGTGGGTTGGGACTGTTGGGAGATGATACCTTTTACACTCTTCCCAGCATTCATAAATCCGCCCAATTTCGGATATACTTTTTTATTGCACGTATACCCACTCCGAGAATCGAACCCGGATCGCCACGGTCGAATGTCAGTAACTCGCCTCTGTGCGCCGCAGCGGTCTTTGGGGGTATCTATTTTGTGAGTTTTATTTGTTACTACTTACAGTATCATTACCAAAATACGGATGACACATCAAACTTAAAATTATCAATTAATTAACTAACATATAAGTTAGCTAATGATAATTTTCTGTTTCGAGATTTTTAATTGATGCTTTTAAATACAAAGATTACTTAAAATTTTCGGTGATAAAATAAAATCGCAGGTTTTTCTAATTGGCATATTAATTATCAATAAAATAATGGTATTGTTAAAATGTTCGACTTTCTTTGCGACTTTCTCGAGATAGAAAAACAGCGCATTTGTGTTATGTCAACCTTTTTTTATATTATATTTGCTATGGACACCCCAAATGATATCAATTTAATGCTATGGTAGGTATCCTTTAAGATTTCTGCAAAACATTATTATTCATTACCTAAAATTAGGAAGGGAGGAATTTTTATCTAAAAAATGGTACTTTTATTTCTGGTTTGCAATATGTAAGTTCTGTTTGGTGTGCAATAATACATTACACATTTTGTCCCATTCAGTTCTCCGCTTTAAATTTCTTCGTCTGAGGAAGTCACCCTTGATATATGAGTATACTGAAATAATTAACCAAAATTAATTAATTAAGCAAAAAGAAAAAAATTATATAATGCTTACCTACAGTTCCAGGTTTACGATGATAAATAATACATTTCACATAAACTCAGGAGCTGGGGTGCTGCTATCACTAACACCCACCCCTACCTCGCAACACATGCTATATTAAAATATAATAAATGCTTGTTAATGTTTTGAAACATAAGATTAATAACTACAATAAAAAAAATACTAGAACAATATATAATATAGAAAATTAGCTATGACTGTGTACAAGCTAAACGAATGGAAGAAAAAATATTTGTATTATGTGAAATATAACAGGCTACGTACTATATATATTATTATACATCTTCTCTATCACCTCGGCTCTTATTCGAACCCCATACAGCTCTCCACTATATATTTCTCCCCCATGAGAGGCTACTCGCGAAATATGTGTATATGTGAGTGAACTAAAATAATTAGCAAAAATTAATCAAACATAAGAGAAAAAGAAAAAAATATATATAGTTTACTTACAGTTCCAGGTTTACGGCTTCGAACCTCCTTAAATACGGCCACCGTAATTCACAGCCACTTGAATCTTGGGAGCGAACTCCTCAAAGATTCGCCAATCCCAACTAGAATATAAGATTATACTGTATTTACAGCTTGAACTATCTTTTTATTAAGTTAATATTTAAATAAATAATAGCGTTTATACTTTTTGTAATTACATTAATTAGTTCTACTTACTAATATACTGTGAAGACGAACTGGATACATTTTAATAATGTAATAATAATTGTCTACTGTATATATACCAAAAATTTTTAAAAGTTAACTCAATCATGCAATAAATTAGAAAATTAGGACTGAATTAATTTGTGCCAAATTAAATATCCATATAATATTTAAATAATAACGTGATTAATATTAAAATTTGAATTTTCAATAAAAAACTGCTTCTATCTTGCGATAACAACGATGTATTTTTTATATAAAAATTGCAAAATAGTCTCATGTTAAAGAAAAGTGAGAAAGTATCAGGTGAAGGCTGTTAACGCTGTAATTATACATACATACATATTATATTGATAGGAAAATATCAAAACCAATATAATTAAAATCACAATTAATGATGGAACTTATAGGTTTTCTAGACATGGATATATCCAATGGATATATCCCCCTACCACTCACCTATGAATATCCCCCCACTCCTACCCCCCAACCATACACAATTGTGATGATTAAATGTATCCATTGTTTGGATATATGGTAATCCAATCCAATATATCCAAACAATGGATACATTTAATCATCACAATTGTGTATGGTTGGGGGGTAGGAGTGGGGGGATATTCATAGGTGAGTGGTAGGGGGATATATCCATTGGATATATCCATGTCTAGAAAACCTATAAGTTCCATCATTAATTGTGATTTTAATTATATTGGTTTTGATATTTTCCTATCAATATAATATGTATGTATGTATAATTACAGCGTTAACAGCCTTCACCTGATACTTTCTCACTTTTCTTTAACATGAGACTATTTTGCAATTTTTATATAAAAAATACATCGTTGTTATCGCAAGATAGAAGCAGTTTTTTATTGAAAATTCAAATTTTAATATTAATCACGTTATTATTTAAATATTATATGGATATTTAATTTGGCACAAATTAATTCAGTCCTAATTTTCTAATTTATTGCATGATTGAGTTAACTTTTAAAAATTTTTGGTATATATACAGTAGACAATTATTATTACATTATTAAAATGTATCCAGTTCGTCTTCACAGTATATTAGTAAGTAGAACTAATTAATGTAATTACAAAAAGTATAAACGCTATTATTTATTTAAATATTAACTTAATAAAAAGATAGTTCAAGCTGTAAATACAGTATAATCTTATATTCTAGTTGGGATTGGCGAATCTTTGAGGAGTTCGCTCCCAAGATTCAAGTGGCTGTGAATTACGGTGGCCGTATTTAAGGAGGTTCGAAGCCGTAAACCTGGAACTGTAAGTAAACTATATATATTTTTTTCTTTTTCTCTTATGTTTGATTAATTTTTGCTAATTATTTTAGTTCACTCACATATACACATATTTCGCGAGTAGCCTCTCATGGGGGAGAAATATATAGTGGAGAGCTGTATGGGGTTCGAATAAGAGCCGAGGTGATAGAGAAGATGTATAATAATATATATAGTACGTAGCCTGTTATATTTCACATAATACAAATATTTTTTCTTCCATTCGTTTAGCTTGTACACAGTCATAGCTAATTTTCTATATTATATATTGTTCTAGTATTTTTTTTATTGTAGTTATTAATCTTATGTTTCAAAACATTAACAAGCATTTATTATATTTTAATATAGCATGTGTTGCGAGGTAGGGGTGGGTGTTAGTGATAGCAGCACCCCAGCTCCTGAGTTTATGTGAAATGTATTATTTATCATCGTAAACCTGGAACTGTAGGTAAGCATTATATAATTTTTTTCTTTTTGCTTAATTAATTAATTTTGGTTAATTATTTCAGTATACTCATATATCAAGGGTGACTTCCTCAGACGAAGAAATTTAAAGCGGAGAACTGAATGGGACAAAATGTGTAATGTATTATTGCACACCAAACAGAACTTACATATTGCAAACCAGAAATAAAAGTACCATTTTTTAGATAAAAATTCCTCCCTTCCTAATTTTAGGTAATGAATAATAATGTTTTGCAGAAATCTTAAAGGATACCTACCATAGCATTAAATTGATATCATTTGGGGTGTCCATAGCAAATATAATATAAAAAAAGGTTGACATAACACAAATGCGCTGTTTTTCTATCTCGAGAAAGTCGCAAAGAAAGTCGAACATTTTAACAATACCATTATTTTATTGATAATTAATATGCCAATTAGAAAAACCTGCGATTTTATTTTATCACCGAAAATTTTAAGTAATCTTTGTATTTAAAAGCATCAATTAAAAATCTCGAAACAGAAAATTATCATTAGCTAACTTATATGTTAGTTAATTAATTGATAATTTTAAGTTTGATGTGTCATCCGTATTTTGGTAATGATACTGTAAGTAGTAACAAATAAAACTCACAAAATAGATACCCCCAAAGACCGCTGCGGCGCACAGAGGCGAGTTACTGACATTCGACCGTGGCGATCCGGGTTCGATTCTCGGAGTGGGTATACGTGCAATAAAAAAGTATATCCGAAATTGGGCGGATTTATGAATGCTGGGAAGAGTGTAAAAGGTATCATCTCCCAACAGTCCCAACCCACCCATTTACGCCGGTAACCAGGTTGGATGAGATCGGACATCTTGTGGGTGCGGAAGAAGATACACACTCCTCAATTAGTAGGTCATGTAATGGCAAGAAACCAAATGTTGATAGCTCTTGGGGTGTCGCATGGCAGAGGATCGTGGTTCGGAACCCACGTTAAGCTGTAGGTCCTCTCGGGAATGGTCCTGGCTGCGAACGAAGAGGAAAAAAGCCAAATTCGAAAGAATGGTAAGAAATGACAAGATACCCCCACAAATATGGTATGGTCGTGTTCTGATCAATGTTATTATTATTTTATAAAAATTGTAATATATGTAAATATATATTTTAATAAATTATTTGTCAATAAACTTACATATTTCCTTACAGGTTTTATTTATTTTTCAACATACTTAATTAATAGTACTATATTAGAATCCATCTTCTTCTTAATTTAATAGTGTAGAAGTTTTTCGATTTCTAGTGAATTTATAATTCCGAACTTTATTTTGTAGTTTTTGTTTACGTTTTAAATCAAATTAACCGAGACGTCAACAAACAAAGCTTGTTATTTATTTTACAATTTAACTGATAACCCTAGAAACATTCTCTATATTGCAGTCAATATTATCAAATATACACATATGTAAGTACGAACCTAAATAAAATGGGGAACCGCAAAGACCATGCTATATTTTATGTAGGTTAAATTTGAATCTATTTCCTTATGAGAAACTCCTTTTAAAACAAAATCTGCATACCATGTAAGCGAACTAAGAATGATTTACATACAACAAAATCCTAAGAATAAAAATATATTTTTAAACACTGTTTGAAATTTGGCTGCTATATAATTTTCATTAGATGTCCGCTAAAAATATTTTTTCAAACTATAATAATTTTATAAGCCATGATTTTAGATAAGTTTAAAACGATTTTAAAATTAAAAATACGTCTTTCTATCACTGTTGATATTATTTACATAAATTATAATAACGGCGTTACAGACTTCTCACCAATCCACGGTACCCATAAGGTCCATAGGGCCAGCTGGTTACCTTGGAGACGTATTTGGAAATATAGTTAGGATGCTCTGTATAATCTAGTATTTTATGATCAGACATTGATTTTCTTCTTCCGATAAAAATAATTTAAATTATTCTAAAAATAATTTAAATTATTCTAAAAAAGTCACTTCAACATTTTTTTTAACGTGGGATATGGAAGACTGATAAATTGTTAATCAAAATCCTATCTTTTTTGTGTCAAATGATATGTTACTATCATCAATGGTTATTTGGTTATTTAATTTAAATGGATTCAAACAATATTTCTAAATTCCTTTCCAAAGTTATCAGCTTCAGTTGGCTGTGAAACCAAAAGAAAATTGATAGGTACACGATAATTTTGCACTTATTAGATATTATTGTTGATTTTTAAGTCTGAAACGTGTTTTGGCACAAATAAATATATTTATTATTATTATTATTATTATTATTAAATGTTTTTAAGGCTTAAGAGAGCGGGTCAAATGTTTCTTAAGTATATAAATCACATGTATGTCTATATCGTGCTTTATAACGAATATTTAAAAAAATTGGTTTTAAGGTAATTATTTGTACAGGGACATTATTATTTGATCAAATCAATCAAATTTGGCTTCTGACTATTAAGGAATGACTAATTGTTTTGGGTTATGATATTTTATTGATACATTTAATTTTGCGATATCTTTCTTGGAGTGGAGTGCTGCGGGGCGAACCAGGTCAAAGCTGGACTAAGTTGGTAAAGCGCCGAACTGGTAGTCGAATTGTTGAAATGTTGATGGTTCAAGCCTTAGTAATAAAATTTATAAAAAAAGTCTGACATCACGAGCAAGAACCTCTTAGACCTGATTATATATATATTTAGATTGTTGTCCTGGCTAATTTGGTAAAGCGTCGAAATGATGGTTCGAGTCACTGGAATAAAATTCATAAAAAAAAGTCTGATGACGTTAGCAAATTTATTTAGATTGTCGACCTGTCTGCATTGATAAATTGTCGATCTTTAGTTACGGTATGCAGTATCTAGTGGAGGATCACATATTAATTCTGATTGCTGTACTGGAATTGTTTGATTTTGTTCGTTTTGAATGAACATTTTTTACTGGGTTTGAAGCGTTTCCTGGGGAGATCGAAAAATGTGAAAGGGTAAGAAAGTAAGTTTAAGTAAATTTACACAATTCGTGGATATAATAAAGCGAATTAATTTAATTATTGTATATATTTTAAAAATAAAAACTAAATTACGCGTTCATTGTATATTTAATTTCTATCCCTTTGCTCCAAATACATCCTTTAACAGCTTTTCTGTATACCTTATTCTATTTTGAAAACGGTATCGATCCAATATACTGTTTATAATCATTCTCTCTTGCTTTTCTGTTATCATTTGTATGATACAAATAACGTGAAAATCTTGTTTTTTTCATTAAAATTGACGGTCTTATTTATGTTTTCCATTTATTATTATTATTATTATTATTATTATTATTATTATTATTATTATTATTATTATTATTATTATTATTATTATTATTATTATTATTATTATTATTATTATTATTATTATTATTATTATTATTATTATTATTATTATGACTTAGCCTTACGGCTTCGCACTCCCTCGCAGGGGAACATTCACTTATCCCAGATATCTTAGATATCAAAAGGATTAGGCTCTGTGGGGGTCCTTTCCCTGTTATCGGGCCCACGGCGACGATTGTCCTTGTTGGATCCCACAAATTTTCTGACGGTTTGGGCTGTGGAGAGTAGTACTGCCTTCTGTAGAACCTTGTAAAGTTGGTCGTTAAGTCCCAGTTCTTTGATGTTTTTCAGGAGGCTCTTTGGGACCACCCCAGTTGATGACATCATAATTGGCACTGTTTTGACGGTATTTATCTGCCATTGTCTCTGTAGGCATCCTTCAAGTTCTCGATATTTTGCTATTTTTTCAGCGTTTTTCAGAAACAAGTTGTTAGTGTTTGGGATGGCTATTTCTATAAGCGTAGTATTTCTGGCTCTTCTATCTACTAAAACAATATCAGGTCTATTATAATTAACAGTTTGGTCAATTAAGATGGTGCGGTCCCAGTATAGTCTGAAGTTATTGTTTTCCAGAATTGATTCCGGAGTGTACTGGTAGTATGGCATTTTTTCCTCCTGTAAAAGTTGTAATTTAATTGCCAGTTCCAGCCAGTTATTATTTATTATTATTAATATTATAATGTTTTCAATGTTTTGTTTCTCAGCTTTTTGTTGGTATTGCTGGTATTATTTACAGTACATTCATCTTAACCTGTACTGTTTAGAAACTTCCGAAATATGTGGCAAGTTTGGAGAATGACACTTTTCTGAATTAGTTGATATAAATAACCTGAAAGGCCCAGTTTTTCCAAGTTGGGCTTGAAATTTTTCGTCATAGCTCCCTCCACCGATATTATGATCGGAATTATGTCTATTTTATCTAGCTTCCATATATTTTTGATCTCTATAGTCAAATTCGAGTACTTGGTCTTCTTCTCCGATTCGGTTTTAGAGAGGATGTGTGTTAGTGGGCAACCTATATCGATTATTATTATTATTATTATTATTATTATTATTATTATTATTATTATTATTATTATTATTATTATTATTATTATTATTATGTTTTCAGTGTTCTGTTTCTCAGCTTTTTGTTGGTAAGGCTGGTGTTATTTACAGTACATAATTATGATGATTATTATTATTATTATTATTATTATTATTATTATTATTATTATTATTATTATTATTATTATTATTATTATTATTATTATTATTATTATTATATAACTATACTGTGCTAGACACTAATACAAACTAAATGATGATGTTAAATGGATTTTGTGCTCTTTTAAATAACCAATATTTTTTATGATACATGTTTTTTTGGATTTGGATTGCATCCTCTGGAATCCTGATAAAATCAAAAAACTATTTTTATTACTTACAAATTGTTCCTCTAACAATTTTTTAGGAAATATCGTGTACCAATGGATACTGCAATTAAAAATACTTATCTTTCTATTTTAAACAAACTTAAGTTTACTAAAATCGAATAAGTCGTTTAGAAGTTACAGCAATTTAAATGATTACACTTTCAATAGCTTCCCCAACTCTTATTAAGGTTGGTATGTCAATAAGGCTTAAACCAAAAATGATGCAGAATTGTCTAAGCTTTCTAATGATGTTACCAAAGGTATACCTTAATGTGACAATTTTCGGAGAAATTAAGAATTTCAATATTTAATTTTCAATTGTGTCCTCTGGCGGCAAAATGCGAACTTAGAAATTATTTCCAACATTTTTTCTTAGTCACCTTAATTACGAATATTTTTTGTCTGAGTTTCTATATCCAATAGTTTTCGAGATATGGTCATCCATATCCATAATGGGACACTCGGTATATTATATCGAATTGTATTTTGGTTTTCACGTTTTGCCTTGAAAATTTAATCTACTTTTCGATTATCATGTCCTAATTATACCGTATGATCAAACTTAAGTTTACTAAAATGATGTTACCAAAGGTGTACCTTAATGTGGCAAGTTTCGAAGAAATTTAGAATTTCACTTCTATTAAGAAGTTTTTCCCCGAGTTTCTATGTTCAATGGTTTCTGAGATATTCATAAATGAGACATCTGGTATATTATTCATACCAAATTTTAATTTTCCATTGTAAATCGAGTAAAATATTATTATCAAGTTATAGTTTAATTCCGAATCGTCGAAATCTTCTAGTCTTAGAATGTCACGGAAGAGACAACTTTCCTTTTACGTCTGTTTGAAGGTCTCGCTTATATAACATTTTTAACCAAGATAAAATGAACTTGTGTGTCCTAATAATAATTTACAGTGAAATAATAATATAATGTGTTCTATTATAATTGTGGAAGATTTAACAGTGAAATCAAAGGGGGTATGTAATATACATATTTAGTTTTCGTTGTATTAGTTAGTAACGTGGTATTAATTAGGTCCTTTTTGTAAATAGCTAATAAAATAATTTAAAGGATTTACATTCCAGTGTACACATTCACTCTAAAGACTTATATAACACATAAAAACTAGAGACTAATTATATTTTTTATATACTGTCAGCAAATTATACCTGGAAAATGATATTACATTTTATAGTTATGTAATTGCCTATAACATTATGAATGAATTATTTTATTGTATTAAATCCATTAGCATGCTATGTCATATTGAAAACATTTATTTAATAAGACTCTATTGGTAAACCTAAAGACATTATTATTAGTATTATTATATCCGTGTGAGAATTAGATAAATTAATAAATTCCAGTCATCTTAGATTGAACTGTCAATGACTTTTTTCAAAAAACAAGATACATTAAATATTTCCGGTCAATGTCTTATTTTTAATAATAATAATTTATTTAATCAACGGGTTACACCCAGTACAAATTATTATTATTTTTGGGTGGGGGGATACATGTGTGGAAGGATAATATAATATATCCATTGATATTGATTGAGTTAGAATATGTATGAGGGGTGTGGTAGGGGGATATATACACGGTGGAAGATTATATCCCTAGCCAAAAGTAATAATAATTTATTTAATCAACGGGTTATCCCAATACAAATTATTATTTTTGGGTAGGGGGATATATGTGTGGAAAAATATATCCATTGATATGGATTGAGTTAGAATATGTATGAGGGAGGATATATACATGGTGGAAGGTTATATAGGGTGTGGTATGGTGGAAGGTTATATCCCTACCCAACATCATATCACCAGACAACGTAACCTTTTAAAAAGAAACGCTATTGATGGTTCTGAACAAAATGTGCGCACCATATTTGTCATAAGATGATAACTGAATTTTTTGTGTGGTAGGAGGATATATGTATGGTGTGAAGCGTGGGGGGATATATATGTGGGGTTATGTTATGGGGGATGGTGGAAGGATATATCCATAGATATTAATCGAGTTATAATATGTATGAATATGTATTGAGAGGTATGGTAGGAGGATATATGTGTGTGAAGGGTTAGGGGGATATATGTGTGGAGAGGTATGGTAGGGGGATATATCCATGGTGGAAGGATATATTCATTGATATGGATTGAGTTAGAATATGTATGAGGGGTTTGGTTGGAGGATATACACATGGTGGAAGGTTATATCCCTACCCAACATCAACTATCGTATCATCAGACAACGGAACCTTTTAAAAAGAAACGCTATTGATGGTTTCGAACAAAATGATATTTGTTATAAGATTCATGTTAACTACATTTTTTGTGTGGTAGGAGGATATATGAATGGTGTGAAGCGTGGGGGGACATATGTGTGAGGTTATGTTATGGAGGATGGTGGGAGGATATATCCATAGATATTAATCGAGTTATAATATGTATGAATATGTGTTGAGAGGTATGGTAGGAGGATGTATGTGTGTGTGTGTGAAGGGTTGGGGGGATATGGTGGGGTGAGAGTGGGGGGATATGGTGGGGGTGAGAGTGGGGGGATATTCATAGGTGAGTGGTAGGGGGGTATGTGTGGAGAGGCAGGGGGATATATCCATTGGATATATCCATGGTCTAGAAAACCTATAAATTCCCTACTTCTAAGCTTTCTAATTATCCTACCTATACTTTAATGTAGGACTTTTCGGAGAAATTTAGAATTTCAATATTTAATTTTCAACTGTGCCCTCTTGCGGCGAAATGAGGAACTTAAAAATTATTTGCAGGATTTTCCCATGATCACCTTAATTACGATTTTTTTCCCTTGAGTTTTTATTTCCAGTATTTTCCGAGATATGGCCAATCGCCACCCTTAATGAATCACCCTCTATACAGGATGTTCCTTAATGACGTGCTAATATTTTAGGGTGTGATTTCTCAAGTCATTTTGTGAAGAAAAGTTCATATAAACATATGCTTAAATTTTTTGCTACAGGGTGTTGAATTATTTTTTTTTAATGATTTTTTTGTAATATCTCCGAAAGTACTTTAGATAATGTTTTCAATTTTGGCATGTGCTAATAGGACATAAAACCACATCTTTTAGTAATTAAAGTTATTTTTTTGTCCCACCAGTGACGTCCCTGCAAACATAACCACTGATATTTTTTACAAAAATAGTTGTACGCCACTGACATTCTTTCATGTGGATATCATTTCTGATTAGCCTGGTCAATTCTACATAAAAATGGTCTCTTGCGTTTTTCTCCTCAGGCACACCGTTCTTAATTAAAATAATTAAATTAGCTCTACTATTTATTATTATTAACATTGATAATACAAAATTTTGTTTTATAAAAATTGTTGGAAATTACCTCCTTCATTATTTAATAGGCATGCTTCCGCCCGTCTAATTTAATTTAATTATTTTAATTTTGAAGAAGTAGTCCATTCTTAAAGTAGAGTTAATTTATAGAAATAAAATAAAAAACATAAAGTCTTTCTCCACTGGTTTATTAAAAATAAAGTTAGAAGGTGGTAGATATTCTACATGTTTCGGGTGTAGCAACACCCATCATCAGGAACAAAATATAAAGAGAAAAATTCATAGAAAGGAACAGACGTAAATGGTGAGTGATAATGAACCTCGATGGAGCTCTCATCGAGCCATGGAAGATTAAATGTTGAGAAATGGGATAGTGATTAGAAGAAAATTGACATATTTAAGTCTTAACACTGACCATGGGCAACAGGTAACAGTGGTAAGAAGGGGCCCGTTTGGGTAAAGAGAAAAAAAAAATAAGAAATGTAAAAAATGGAGATTTACAGGTCAAGAACTTTCATCCTGGGAACAGTGGAGAGAAAGAAAATTTGTTAATTTAGCCCTCTTTTTAAGGGAAAAAAAGAAAATATTTTAGTTAAGAAAAGTAAAAGGCATAGAACTGATGTAGAATCTTAGTTCATAGCCGAAAAATTAAAAAAAATTTTAAAAAAATATTTATTTAGGGGAACAAGCCCGAAAGGGCTGGAACCCCAGTGGGCGTTAATTTTATTAGGCACGAGGTCAAAACGGAAAAAGCTCTTTTTCCGTTTTGACCTCGTGCCTAATAAAAGTTTAAAAGTACTCCGACTCTCTAGTCTTTTTTTAGTTCTTTTTTAAAGTCTAATTTTGGTTGTTATGTTAAAATTAACGCCCACTGGGGTTCCAGCCCTTTCGGGCTTGTTCCCCTAAATAAATATTTTTTTAAAAAATTTTTTAATTTTTCGGCTATGAACTAAGATTCTACATCAGTTCTATGCCTTTTACTTTTCTTAACTAAAATATTTTCTTTTTTTCCCTTAAAAAGAGGGCTAAATTAACAAATTTTCTTTCTCTCCACTGTTCCCAGGATGAAAGTTCTTGACCTGTGAATCTCCATTTTTTACATTTCTTAATTTTTTTTCTCTTTACCCAAACGGGCCCCTTCTTACCACTGTTACCTGTTGCCCATGGTCAGTGTTAAGACTTAAATATGTCAATTTTCTTCTAATCACTATCCCATTTCTCAACATTTAATCTTCCATGGCTCGATGAGAGCTCCATCGAGGTTCATTATCACTCACCATTTACGTCTGTTCCTTTCTATGAATTTTTCTCTTTATATTTTGTTCCTGATGATGGGTGTTGCTACACCCGAAACATGAAGAATATCTACCACCTTCTAACTTTATTTTTAATAAACCAGTGGAGAAAGACTTTATGTTTTTTATTTTATTTCTTTAATTATTTTAGTTAAGAACGGTGTGCCTGAGGAGAAAAACGCAAGAGACCATTTTTATGCAGAATTGACCAGGCTTATCATAAATAATATCCACATGGAAAAATGTTAGTGGCGTACCACTTTTTTTCTCAAAAATATCAGAGGAAATGTTTGCAGGGACGCCACTGGTAGAACAAAAAAATAACTTTTATTACTAAAAGATGTGGTTTTATGTCCTATTAGCACATGCCAAAATTGAAAATATTATCTAAAGTACTTTCGGAGATATTACAAAAAATGCATTAAAAAAAAATTCAACACCCTGTAGCAAAAAATTTAAGCCGTTTAGGACATATGTTTATATGAACTTTTCTTCATACAATAGCTTTAGGAATCACACCCTAAATATTAGAACATCATTAAGGAACACCCTGTATAAGGTAGGTAAAAATATGAATTATAGTTGACGGGGATTATAAATTATCATGTTTTCTTGTAGCATAAGAATATTTTTGTTAAAACTGACACTTACCAAGTTTAATCATAATTTTCTTTTTTTGTTTTAGAGAAAAAAACTTTTATTCTTCTTGTTGCTGTCGCTGTAAATAAAAAATTATAAAATTTAATTAACTTTGTCGTCGAAATCCCATCAGACCGTTATTTTAATATTCTCAAACTTGGGCGAAAAATTTGTTTTCTAAACCGCGCCTGATTAATCAACAAACTAAGTTTGGTATTTATGAGTTTCTTCGAACGTGGTTTTCGAAAACTGCCCTTTAGGTCAAGAACAGTTTAACTTTGGCAATATCGGCTTGTTTTGTTTCTGGCTAGAACCGGGTATTTCAATGATGCTTTGGAGGAAGTTGACTTAAATTACTTGTAATTTTCGGACACTCAACATGGAAATTAATTTCTCTAGAACGCACCCATAAAAATTCCTAACTCAATTTATGGTTAATGTTTGGTATATTAGAGGAAAGTCGCCTTATTTCGGATACTGTTTTGAAATTGGCAAAAAAAAATTTGAAAAAAAGCATAAATGAATATTTTTTTCTGTGAAACTTCCATGCCATGGGTTATAGTAAAACAAGAGATAGTCCAAGCAAATATAATCATCATTGTTTTTTTTATATATTCAAAAAACTGAACAAAGTACATTTATATCTGAATAAAAAAGAGGCTCCTAATTTCGGATACAGTGTCCGATATTGAGAGCACTTTATAAAAATGAGATTATTTAACTAAATGTCCAAACAAAAGTCACACAAATATTTTTCTTCTTATCTGAGTTAGAACATTCTTCATGGCTTCACTGAAAGCACTTCATGCAACGTATCCAATGTTCAGCTTGTACGTCTTCGGAGTATAAACCCGTGCAAAACATGCATTCTGTGTCCACATCGTCAACGTCCGTATCCGAATCGTCATCCAACACTGGCTCACTTCCAGAATTATCATCACTAATAATTCTTTCCTTTTATATTTTTTTGGGAAATTTTCTTTGTTTTAAGGTCTTTTATAACCTTCTTTTTATTGGATTCTGTTAATTCAGAACTGAGTTTTGGTTTTCTGCCCTTCCCTTTCAAAGTTTTTTTTCTCTCTTGTTCCCGCATGCTATCTTCAAGTTCGTCTTTGTATGGCGTACTAGTGATTATGTAGCTAGAGCCTTGTCTAGGTTTTCTTCCTTTATTAGATCCTGAAGTGTCACTATGACAAGGTAACGAGCTAAAGTCCTCCGTTCCTACGAAATTTTTTTTAGATGCCTCAATTCTTTTTAGTGCAGGTCTCTGTTTTGAAGGGGTTTGTTCATTTTGTTTTTGTGGTTGTTCAGTCAACACGTCTCTTAAGGGAGTAACTTCGTTATTTTGTTGTAAAATATCTGGTGGTGGTGTCCTCTCTCGTTGTCTTTCAATAAAAAAATCATATTCAGAAAATCGATTCCTGTTAAATGGACATATACCAGATTTGCGAAATCCATTTACCGAAATCTCTGCAGTGAAACTTTTTAAATAAGCAGGACACATTACCTTACAAATCTGGTAAGAGTTAATAATTCGGCCAGAATTTTGCTTCAACCACATTTGGACTTGCTGAGAATAAAAAGTTTTAAAAGGTGACATAAATGATAGATCCGAAGGCTGTATCTTGTGCGAGGTATGGGGTGGTATACACAATATTGTGACGTAGTTTGTTCGTGCTATTTCTATAACGTCAATATTTCGTGTGTGGCTATAATGACCATCAAGTATCAGATAGAGTAACGCTAGAGATGGGTTCCTAATTTCGGATATCCGAAATTGGGAATCCCCGACTGTCCGAAACTAGGCAAATTAACACTTTTTAGGTTAGACGCTTAATAATTTTTGCATTTGAATATATGATTAATCTTGACTAGCCAGTCATATTAAGTAACATTTTAACTTACCCAGGTCCAAATATCAAAAGTCAAAAATGTTTTTTTGCATTAAAAAATCACTAGCTAAGACAGACAATTAAAAACTCGCCAAAACGTTTTATAACTACTGTGCTACCATCTTACGCAGACGTACCGAAATACAAAACTTTTCAGCTACACAGGTTCCTTTGCCACTTACCCTTGACCGGGAGAGGTTTTTGTTTTTTAATACAGTCTAACATCTGAAATACCTTGCTATCCGAAATTAGGAAATCATCCGAAAATAGGCGACTTTCCTCTACTAATATAACTTTACCCAATGAAAATAAAAGTATCTATACAAGGTATTCATACCCAATAGTATATTATTAACCAAGGTTTAGACAGCCATCATTATTGCCCGAGGGATTTAGGACGCGATGGCTATAGTAGTATAGCTCTGTCTAAACCATTTTTAATATAATTTTATGTACTCCTATTAAATTATATATTAATTATTCAACTGTTTTTAGGCAATTAATAGTATCTATAAACAAACAGCGTGAGTTATAATAACGCACTCATATAACTCACTATAATAAATCGGAAAAGATTCTTGGAATTATTTACGAATCGAATATCAAGGTGGCTCTGTACTTCTTTACAAGCCGATTGGCTGAAAGGGAACAGTCCATTAAAAGGAAAGGAGTAATGTCACTTAATAGTTTTGACGTTTTCAAATAATAATACCTAATTAATTATTGTAAATTTTGTGCTGAAAAAGATGAATATTCAGATAATGAAGATGAATTATCATGTACACCCCCAGAAATAAGACAAGTAGCTAATGTAACCATACAGAATTTATTGTCCGAAAAATCCAAAAACAAATAATACAAAAATTTTCAAAATTGATGTAGCAATAAGAACATTAAGTTACAACATTAAAATAAACTTGCATAATTCAGTCACACATATTGATAAATTACAGCACTCGCCTGCGGCTCGTGTTGCAATATTCATCTGCGTGAGTTATGACCTACATTACCGGTCGGTAAATAATATACTATTTTCCCACTACTAACATATTTACAAGATACTTATTTTTAGTATTAATAATCATTAACATACAGGATCCAGCACTTCACCTCCCGTCTTCTATAGCTCACTTATTAATTAAGTTAGGATTTTGATATTTTGCACACTTTACTTGTATCCTCGAGCGCATTTCAGAAAAATATTTTTGTTTATACAGGGTGTTCCAAAAAAGTTTGACGCCATAAGGATCTATTTTTTAGATTACATGCTATATATATTTTTACTTATTTAGATGCCTTTTATAGTTGCCTTTATACCCCTAAAATTTTAATGAAATCGGTTCAGTTATAGGCGAAAAAAAATAAACATTAAGAAAAATCAGTTTTGCACCACTCGTTTAAAAAATTAATAAAAAATAACAATAATGCCTGGTTATTAAAATTATACAAAGGTACTTAATAAATAAGGTGGAACAGTCTCATTAACTAAGTTTGATTCATACGAATTGTACAGGGTGTCCAAAGTTTAGTGTCAAATTTTGAAAACTTTAAATCAATTTATTTTTCTTTTTTTAAATTAGAACCCCTGTATATTATGATATCATTCGATGTAGAATTAAAAATTAAACATTTGTCCTTATTACAACCCTATCGCAATTTTTAACGCATCAAAACTGATTTGCAGAAAACTTATTTTATCAACTATTCCAACAGTCATTATTATGAATAAATATCAGATGTGGCTTTGAAAAACAATTTATTGGTATTAACGTTCACCAAGTGACCAAAAAGAACTCTTTTTGCATGCTCCTAATATGAAAACTATATCTACGAGATCTTCTTGGTTGTATTCCATCACAAAAAAATAATATAGCTTAAATAATTAATAATAATCTAACAATATTTGAAACTATATAATAACTTAAGTCAAAATGGGTTTTGTGATGCGTTAAAAATTGCGATAGGGTTGTAATTAGGACAAATATTTGATTTTTAATTCTGCATCGAATGCCATCCTAATATACCTACGGGAGTTCCAATTTGAAATAAGGACAATAAATTGATTTAAAGTTTGCACTATACTTTGGACACCCTGTATAATTCTTATTAATCAAACTTGGTTAACGAGACTGTTCCACCTTATTTATTAAGTTCATTTGTATAATTTTATTGACGAGGCATTATTTTTATTTTGTATTAATTTTTAAAACCAGTGGTGCAAAACTGGATTTTTCTTCGTTTTTATTTTTTTCTCGCCTATATTACTAAACCAATTTCATTAAAATTTTCAGGGTATGAAGGCCACTATAAGAGGCATCCAAATAAGTAAGAAAATGTATGGCATGTAATCTAAAAAAATAGATCCTTATGACGTCACACTTTTTTGGAACACCCTGTATAAACAAAAATATTTTCCTGAAATGAAATCCTAACTTAATTAATAAGTGAGCTAAATAGAAGACGGGAGGTGAGGTGCAGGACCCTGTATATACCGGGTGACAACGAATGTTGTTACCCCCCCCCCCCCCCTTTTTAGTAAAGTCATAACTTTTAAATCACTTCCGGTTTGACCGGAAGTGGTATCAACTCTTTTATTTTAAATAGAAACCTATTATTTTTTTTTTCGATTATTGAATTAAACGGCAAATTTCCTTTAAAATGGCTTCCAGGAAAAATTTTCAAGGAAATACTTAGATGGCCATGGACTCGCTAATATAACATGACTTTTCGAGAGTGGGCCATGGAAGTTTTAAAGTGGTCTATTTTAACCAGTTTTATGTTAAACAATAACATTCTTTGCGAAATATGCTTCTGTCAAAAATATTTTAGATATGTCATATTTTTTTTTACAATGAGAAAGAAATACTCAATATTTTTAAATGGCAACAAGCCATTCATTTAGGGCCAAAAAATAGCTTATTAAATTATCTTTTTCAAAATGTTTTATAAGCATGGTATTATACTTAAAGGAGTGGCTAAAATTGAAAAAAAATCGTGAAATGTCATATTTCAAAAAAAAAAAATTGAGTTCTTCAATTTTTGTTACGAACACTTTTGTCATTTCACAGAATATATCATAGCCTACTTGTTTAACATAAAACAGGTTAAAATAAACCACTTTAAAACTTCCATGGCCCACTCTCAAAAAGTCATGTTTTATTAGCGATTCCATGGCCATCTAAGGATTTCCTTAAAAAATTTTCCTGGAAGCCATTTTAGAAACAAATGATCTGTGTGATAATAATATGTCATTTTAAAGGAAATTTGCCGTAGAATTCAAATATCGAATAAAAATAATAGGTTTCTATTTAGAGTTGATACCACTTCCGGTCAAAAAAACTAACAAAATATACACTTAGAATCTCCTGAAATTTTAAATATTGTATTAATAAAACTACGGAAAAATAGGAAGGGGGGGGGGGGGGGGAGTAACAACATGTGTTGTAACCCGGTATATTTAAAAAATTAAACTTACTGCATCCACTCGTTCCGTGAAATAAATATATAAAATATCAAAAAATAACATATAAGCTTCATTAGTTTCATTTTTAGTCATTTACAATGTTAATAAGTTAAGCAACCATACTGGGCTGTCAGAACTGAAATGCCCCAAGGACGTACATCATTCGCACAAATCTATATTAATTACACAGAAGTGTCTGTGACATTAAATAATTTCCACGGCCTGTCCCTGTAATATATCAGTTTGTAATGGATGGAACGCGAGCTATCTCTTTACTGTTTAAAATAATTCCCGGGTTTCCATTGTAGAGATTAGTTAATTTATTCGATTAGGTACAATTACAGCCGTTAAATCTTTGGCAGGAAATCTGTCAGATTTTCACTTTTTTATAATTTTTAATAAATCGCTATATTACGTTAATTTACCTTTAATAATTAAAAATTAACAAGATGTAGCAAAACTTTTTTATTATATCAAAAAGAACAAACTATAAAAAAGAAAAGAACAAATTTACTCTGACAGATTTGCATATTTTTGAAGTATATTCTTAACCTCACTTCTATCAAGTGTCAGAAAACGATTCGTAAAATTTACAACATGTAAATTTGGTTTCTTCGTAATTGACCACTGTGATTGGTCAGTTTTGTATCCTCACCACTGGCGTAGCTAGACTTGTCGGCGCCGGTTGGCAAGAGTTACTGTGGCGCCTTAATCGTAGAGAAAAATCTCCATTCTGTTCAAGTATTTTTTTTTGGCCCATTTGTCCTCTTGTAAACTCCATCCGGGGACATACTAAATAACTAGATATTATATTTTAATTTGACTCTGATTTCTGTAATATTTATAGTCGCATAATAATGAAATTCAGAGTCAAGTCATATTATTTTTATTTAGAGAAGGTATTTGCCATTCTGCCCTTCTTTCGAATTAGGGTTTTTTCCTCTTCGTTCGCTGCCAGGACCATTCCTGAGGGGACCTATAGTTTAACGTGGGTTCCGAACCACGATCCTCAGTCATGCGACACCCCCCAAGGGCTATCAACCCTTGGTTTATTGTCATTGCATGGAGTGTGTACCTTCTTCCGCATCCCACGAGATATCCGATCTCATCCGGCCTGGTTACCAGCGTGAATGGGGTGGGTTGGAAGATGATACCTTTTACACTCTTCCCTGCATTCTTAAATCCACTAAATTTCGGACATACTTTTTTTATTGTACGTATTTCCACTCCGGGAATCGAACCCGGGTCGCCGCGGTCGAATGCCAGTAGCTCTACCTCTGAGCCACAACCGCGGTTCTTTGAATTACTTCAAAAATGATATTTGAAAAAGTAAAAAACATCCACTTAGTAAACACCTTGTATTAAAGAAAAGTCCCATTTTCTCTAATACGTAATTTAAAAATATATGATATGTATTTACCTTATCGATATCGAAGCCTTCGCCAGAGAACCACAAGAAATAATTATTTTCGTTAAGTTGAAGCATTTGAAACTATCCTATCAAAATATTTTCATCCGCCTTTACTTT
The DNA here is from genome assembly GCA_935413205.1 of Polydrusus cervinus. Taxonomy (NCBI): domain Eukaryota; kingdom Metazoa; phylum Arthropoda; class Insecta; order Coleoptera; family Curculionidae; genus Polydrusus; species Polydrusus cervinus. The sequence continues at coordinate 13,515,709 of OW284519.1, read as the reverse complement.
AAACCTTAACACAAGACAAAACAGGCAAGGGCCTGTCGACATATTAAGCACCGGTTCTCGCAGATCACCGAAGTTAAGCTGTGTCGAGCGCGGTTAGTACTTGGGCGGGTGACCGCTTGGGAACACGGCGTGCTCTTGCCTCAGGGAAGAGTGGAAAATGAATCTACACCTAGCCATCCTATTCACGCCGGACAGGCCGGATGATATCGGATATCTCGTAGGATGAAGGTGCCGTTTCACACTCCCCAGTCGGTAGATCACATTTGTGGTCGATGACCGGTTCAAGATGGCCTACGTAGTCGACGAACCGTAAAAAAAAAAAAAAAAAAAACCACACAGGAATGTAAGAAAATATATAATATATAATAAAATTTTTTAATACTTACCGCCTATTTATTTAAAACATCGTTTTCGGCACAAAAAATGCCGACCAAACATCAAACGCGGTCCACCGTTAGCGGAATTTTTCAAACAAAATAGGCGCTTTTGGCGGTACTGTTTGTCTCCAATTTACACAGGTCTCGACGCCTGGTCTTAAATATGATTATTTTTTTGACTTAAAAATCCGACATTTTTGTTTAGCGCAATATGCAATATGCATGTAACTAACTTAAGGGTAAAAGTAAAATGTATATTATGTATATAAAAATCACTTGAATCACTTGACGTAATAATCAGATTGGGACGCCACGGCGACGCGACGCCTATTGTGACTTGGCGCCGAGTGGCAATGCCACCCCTGCTACCCTGGTAGCTACGCCACTGATCCTCACTAGGACGGTATAGAAATCATATCCGTTGAGTTAACTGGAATAGCACATTTTTTCAATCACTTTCTTGTAAACGGAACAGCAAATTTTAATGTGGGAGTAGAAAAAGTTATTTTCCTACGACCACCTATGAAAATGAGAAAAAAAGCACGGTTAATTTGGCTCGCCGTAGATCACATGCGTGTTGAAAAAAAATATTTCCACACTGGTGTTGAAATACAAGGCACACTATTTAATTTAAACATGGTGCCAATTTGACAGACCACCCCTATTTATTAAAAAGAACAAATTTTAGATAACAGTAATTGTATAGTGTTTAACTTATTTATTATGTATTTGTCGAGTGATTTAGAATTGCGAGTGTGAAAATACGCCATCTGAAATTATAAAAAATGTTAATAATATACTGGAAAATCTATTACCATAAAAAACAAATCGCGCTGAAGATAGTGTCATGTATTAAACAACAAATCTTTATCCGCAGTGATAGCGTAGAGAATAGAGCTCTAGCCTACAGATCGTAAGGTCACAGGTTCAAATCCCATCAAGAGTATTTAACTTTTTTCATAAAAACACAACAACAAATAATTTATAAAAATATTTTGACTTGAAATCTTCCTTGATGGGAGGATATTTTAAATTTATGTTTAATGCATCTTTTTTTGATTAAATTTAAAATTTTTAATTCTGGGTAATCTAAAAGTCAATCCAGGATTAGTTCTTCCTATGATATATAAAATATGAAAAAATGGAAAAGTTAAACTACAAATAAAGAAAAAGCCTATTGACAAACTATGAAAGCAGATATTAAGTGGAACATAATCCTAAGTATACTAATTTCAACACTAGTGTTGATAATTTTTCTTTTCAACGCTAGTGCTGAAATATTTTTTTCGCAAATCAAAGGCTTTTTTAATAATTCTTTGAGGTCGTAGGAAAAATAGTGTACATTATTCGTGTGAAAGTAATTATTCAAAATATCGGAGAATTTCCGTTTGAAAAGTATCGCTTTCATCACTTGTTATGTACTGTATGTGGTTATGTAGAAGAAAAATTCCTCTACTCGAAATAATATGTCCAATCCCCATTTCTGCGACCCTCCATTTTACAATTCTCAGAAATATAGGTCGATATATAGTCTGTATATAAAATACATAATGTTTAAGTTGCAATATGGAAATTTCCAGTACCTAACTTGGGGGCAAGGCCAGATTCGAGATATACTCCATTCATGTTTTATTTATGGCTATCCCAATTTTAAGCACAAAGGACACAGATATTATTTAAGATTAGGGATGGTTAAGTAAATGTATAATATCGACATGCTTTTTATTTAAGGTTTATAGCTGATGGAAAATGTTGCTAACGCTTAACACTGATTAAATTAATAAATTTCAGTATGTATCAAATTTTTTAAACAAATATCGAAACTGTAACAGTTTGAATAGTGAGATAGTATATTACATAACAAGTGATAAAAGTGATATTTTTCAAACGAGGAGATATTTAGCACGAGGCGTCAGCCGAGAGCGGATATTCTCCGAGTTTTAGAATAATTACTTTCACACGAGTAATGTACACTATTTTTCCTACGACCACAAAGCATTATTAAAAAAGCCTTTGATTTGTGAAAAAAATATATCAACACTAGTGTGAAGTTGAATTTAGCATACTTAGAATTATGTTTCACTTAATATCTGGTTTCATAGTTTGTCAATAGGTTTTTCCTATATTTGTAGTTTAATTTTTTCATTTTTTCATATTTTATATATCATAGGAAGAACTAATCCTGGATTGACTTCTAGATTAACCAGAATAAAAATTTTTAAATTTAATCAAGGAAAGATGCATTACACATAAAATTAAAAATCCACCCAACAAGGAAGATTTCAGTTCAAAAAAATTCTCTCTCTAAGCGATCCCTATCGATAAAGATTTGTTGTTTAATACATAACACTTTCTTCAGCGCGATTTTTTCTTCTAGTAATAGATTTTCCAGTATATTATAATCATTTTTTATAATTTCAGATGGCGTATTTTCACACTCTAATTCTGAATCACTCGACAAATACATGACAAATAAGTTGCTTACTTTACAATTACTGCTCTCTAAAATTTGTTAGTTTTAATAAATATGGGTAGTCTGTCAAATTGGCACCATATGTTTAAATTAAAGAGTGTGCCTTGATATTTCAACACTAGTGTTTAAATATTTTTTTTGCAACTCTCGTGTTATATACGGCGCTTTCTAGCCAAATTAACCCTGCTCTTTTTCTCATTTTCATAGGTGGTCGTAGGAAAAATAAATATCGATATGTCTTTGCCATCTCTATTTAAGATTTGTTACACAAATTCGTAAATTTCGGCCCTTGGGGACGTAACGGTCCCTAAATATTTCACTTAATATTGGCTTTACGAACATTTCGATGTATTTGTAAAAGGGATTATTCTAGAAATATATTTATTCTCCAGTAAGTAAATATATTTATAGGATTATTTAAAAAAATGTATTTTCAAAAATATATGGGTTCATGTTGCTCTAGTCTCTACGCTATGGCAACACGTACAAATTTTATGTTTAATATATGACATTTTCTTCAGCGGGGCTTGTTTTGACTGGTAATAGATTTTCTAGTATATCCTTAAGTTTTTTATAATTTCAGATGACGTATTTTCACTCTCTAATTCGAAATCAATCGACAAATACATGATAAATAAGTTAGACAATAAACTGCTTTCTAATATTTATTATTTTTAATAAATAGGTGTGGTCTGTCAAATTGGACCATAATGTTTAAATTAAATAGTGTGCCTTGTATTTCCACTCTAGAGTTGAAATATTTTCTTTCAACACGCGTGTGATATTCGGCGCTTTCGAGCCAAGTTAACCGTGTTTTTTTTCTCATTTTCATAGGTGGTCGTAGGAAAAGTACAATGACATAGGCGTCGGCGAAGAGAATATCTAAAAAAGTTGCTACCTAACTTAAAATAATTATAATTTTATTTACAAGTAACGTCTAAGTAATAGAATAATAAGTTAGCGACAATTGGACAAAGTGGTACATCAGCACTCTTAAAAATGACTTTGTATTTTGTACTAATTTTTATTTGTTTTCGTGTTTACGTTACCAAAAATAACTATTTTTGTTTTCACTTTAATTGCAGAAATAAAAGATGTTGTTTAGCTGAATTTGACTTTGGTTATATCCTATTTAAATGTTACATTAAGATTCCTACAAACTTGTATTTATCAATCAGACTAGTTATAATAACACATTATGAATTTATAATCCCGACCATTTTGTTAATTTTGATTAAGATAATTCTGAGTTATCAGAACAAATTCTTTTCAAGTGATATTATTCTTTATGTGTATAATTAACGTCATTGCTGTTTTGGCCACTTTACTATATTCCGAACAGAGACTGTTGACAGTGTTGACGATGACAACATTGAGGACAGGAGTCGTAGAACGGAAGGATGTCGTGTCTATTTCTTCGTATTTTCAAGGCAAGAATCGGCCATTCTCATGTTGATCAGATTAAAAAGTCGTCAATATGACGTTCTTTTATAGAAATGGAACATAGAACAAAAATAAAATAATATATTTAAGTTATTTCTATCAGGTCACCTTGCCATGCTTTATAAAAAGCTCATTTAAACTTTCTAATGTGCAATAATAAAAAATGAAATGTTTACTTACTTATGATTTAACTTCCTTCTGACAATTGAAACGTACCCAAGAAAGACAATAAACACAAATATCTGTTATTAGTTAATAGGAAGTTCATGGGATATTCTTTTGGTTTTTTAATAATTGCAGTTGCACATAAGAAAATTTAAATAAGAACAATTCAGTTCTATAAGCAATTGAACAACCTAAAAGCTTGATTAAAATAAGTTAAAATCTAGTGTTTTTGTTTTGTATTGCATAAGTATGTATTAGAAAAAATATAAGAGAACAAGGACATTGGAAATAATTTTTCTTAAAGAAACCATAATATCCCTAATAATTTATTCCAATTAGTTTACGCATACCTAATAGAGTAGGCTTTTTTTATTTAAATGGGGACTCTAGGAAGTAATATTTTACGTTACTAAGTAAAAATTACAATAATAATATCATTAGGTTGTAGTATTGAGAGTATAATAATGTGGATAGGGTCCCTATTATATCTACATGTGTAGGTATATTTCGTAACCAAATTATCCCTCATTGATTTTATTTTTTTTTTGTCAAAAATGGCGATATGAAATTTTTTGTATTTGGTCAAATTAAAAGTTAGTCCCTATGACATTTTTTTTTAGAAATGAAACAGAATATTTTTAAGTTATTTCTATCAAATCAACTTGCTAATTTTGCTATGCTTTATTAAACGTTCTAATGTGCAACTGCAATGATAAAATTTTTTTACTTATTTATCACAAAAATGTTTACTTATTTATCACAATTAGAATGTACATACAGAAAAAAAATAATAAACACAATGTTGTGACTACATACGGGATTGTTATTCTATGAAAATTTCAAGTTTGGCCCAAATAAATGATTGCTTTGGCAATATTTTGTAGATTACGTCATTAACAAAAACGATATTTCTTTGAAAAAAATTCTTCAATTTTCCACTTTTATATATTAATTGTGAAAACTAAAAGGTGTGGTTTAAAAGCTGGAGTAGGTACCATATAATAATATTAAATGTAAAAATTGCTTTAGATGCTCGCATATACAATTTCGTTGTGACAACTAAAATTTGTAGGTTGGGTTGGTTTATGTTATTAATTAGTTCAACAGTTCAATAACGACAATTTTTTTCGATTTCACGAAAATAAATGGTTGTCACAACCAAATTTTAATAACTTATACCATGTTTTTTTAGAGTGTGTCTTTTGCATTAAAGTAAATATTGACGTCAAAACAATTCGCCTATTTGCTATAGCCGAAAAAATATTTTTTTTTGTCCACGACTATTGTATAAAATGTACATTTTAGATGTATTTCACTTTTGTTCAAACTGGAATCGGAAAACGTCGCGTTGTAATCCAATTTTTATTTGTTTGATGGAAAAACTGTTTAATCCGTTCGTCACATTTGACATTAGAAGTCTCGTAACAGAGAACTTTACTAGTATTAGGTTTAAAGATTTGAGACAACGATTTTTCCTGAATGATAGAAGAGAAATTTACATTGCAAAAAAAGCTTAACATTTAGCGCTGCCTAGCGGGACTCCTGTAATTGTGACGAATGTCTTTACAGGCGATTTCCTCTCAATATTTACTTATTTCTATAAGTTTGTTAGAGGTGCTGGTATGCTCAAGAGTGTCTAACAACGACACAGCTGGCGCTCCGTGCCACATCTTACTGGTGTGTCCCACCAAGTGCTGCCTTAAGTAGCTTCGAGATCCCTTTTCTTTTCGTCGGATCCTAGCTCTACTGATGAGTCATGATATGACGAAACGCGTCTAGAGATGGATCTGGCGAAACGAAAAGGAAAACCTTCTTCTATATTTATCATTTTGATTTTTTTATGCAATAGCTTATGGCAGTGGCGTAGCCAGAATTTTAGTTCACGGGGGGGGGGGGGGGGGGGGGGGCAAATGGGTAGGGAAAGCGATTAACCAGCGCCGCAGGCAAATCGCCGAAGGCTAAAAAATTTATGGGTGCCACGCCCAAGAAATCCTTTTTTTTTGGCAATAAAAAAAATGTCAAAATAAAAAAATTATATAGCTAATATAAAACAGATAATATACTTGTTAAACAAAAACTTCTTTATGAAATAAGTATAATTGAGCAAAAAAAATTTAAAAATAAGGTATATTTTTTTATTTAAAGTTTTTTTTGTTGGCGCACACCCTCTTTAAGTATTCCGGGCTGCCTCAGAACAACGCTGCTCTGCTCTGAAATTAAGCGGCATTCGGAATTACGCGTCAGCGAGGTATTATTACTGTCATGTGATATAAGGAGCTAAACAATACATTTTATGAATTCGGTAATGCGTATCGTTTAGTTTTTGAGAATATTTTTGTTTGCTTGATCTCAGGAAAGAAACACTTTTATTTCAAAAAAAAATGCTGCATGAATTAATTTTTATACTCTTTAAGTCTCCACGCCACGACGTTTATGCAAAATTGATTTTAATTTCTGTAATTTCTACTATTTTATGTATGTATTATTTAACCGTGGTATAATTACGTTTTGTTCTATTACTAAAATGCTGATGCATATCATCGCGCCGTTATTTGCGTGACTTAAGGCTGTAATCTACATAGCAAGTCTTAAAATATAAACATAATACATTTTTGTTTGATGTTCGAATTGTGCAGAAACGCCGGCAACGTGCAAGAAATAAATTTTTAATAAACTATTAAATTAAAAGTTATTTTATTTATGATAGTCAATAGTAGAATTTTTTAGGGTCTGTCTCATAGATAACTTATAATTATCCTTAAATCCGTCCAGCTTGATTGGTCGGTTTAAGGCGGAGGTCGGGCGTTCGGCCCAAACTTCTTGCACTGCACCCTAGTGGCTTATTGTGCGTCCCTGTCGTGCTAAAAAGGATTTGTTCCTGTTATAAGGTCCAGTAAATTTCTACCAAGTTTGTCATGCGGAAAATTGTCACCACATTGGATCCCTCCAAATATTCTTCTGGTCAGTGCTTTGCAGTTGTATATGATATGTGAGGCGGTTTCGCCCTATTCGCCGCAAAGTCCTATTTGAAGTAGGTGTTTTATTAAGTGGCAGTGACCTGTTAGTACGCCAACCACTTGTTTTAGCTGGGTGCGAGTTAGCACAACATTCCAGTTGTTAGCTTTTTGGAAGGTTTCCCAATTGTGGCCCTCGCTTGTGTTTAACCAGGTATCCCGTTCCATCAGGATAGGTGTTGTTGTTGCGCTCACCTGTCTGATGTTGTTTTTGTTATCTGTTTTTATATGTTCAGGACGGGTTCAGGGCCCCTGAGTTTTTGAGAAGATCCGGCTCTAGCCAGTTCACTAGCTTTCCCACTATCCCTGAGTGACCAGGAACCCCATAATAAACAAGATTAGCTATAGCAAATTTGCACAAACATCGTTTTATGAAATATGCCGTGGAAGATATAGCTGTAAAACATAGTATAACTGTGCTGCGCACACCGCCATATCATTGCGAACTAAATCCTATAGAACTTATATGGGCGCAAGTAAAAGGACTTGTAGCAAGACACAAAACCACATTCAAAATGATAGACGCTAAGCTACTATTTGAGCAAGCCGTTAAGGAAGACACAAGAGAACTGGCAAACATCAGTCCATCATGTCATTAAAAAAGAGGAATAGATGTGGGATCTTGATCGGATCGATCGGACCGCAGACCCGTTAATTATAACGTCAAGGGGAGATGACATTTTCTCAGATAAGAAGGAATATTATGATTTTTTATAATTTAATTTCTGTATAATGCATTTTTTGTATTTTTTTTATGTTTAATAAAAAATAAGTGGACCTAATACTATATACATAATGCCCGCCTTTGTCACACCATTTTTAGTGTTTCTGAATGGATAAGGCAAAATCCATAAATTGACCCAAACCCTTGATGAAAATAAAGAATTTTGCAATAAAATCAATGCCAAATTATGAAAGTGGCTTAAATATTTGTTGATGAGCTTTTATTACTCTACACCTTTTTGAAATAGACCATAGCCATAACCTTATTGCGGTTTAAAATTGCATTACAATCCCATCGTTATTAAATTTTAATAGCAAAATCATTCACACAAAATAAACATTTTCCTACGTCCCAGAATTATATCGTTCAACCGATATAATTTAAGGCCTGGTTTAATTTAAGATATTTATTATGACATTCCTAATTTCAACCCGAAATACGAAAATATAATTTAAGATGTTTCCCAAATTCACACCAGCCCCGGGGACTTTACAGTTCCCTAAATATTTAGTAAGGAGCGTTTCTACGCATTTGTAAAGGGATTATTACGAAAATAAATATTTATGTTGCCGACACAACTTAATAATTAAAACGGTATATTATGTAAGGGATAAGACGGCGCTGGTAATTTTAAGGGTCGTTCTACATTCGAAGATTTAACTTATTGAGTGAATATCGTTAGTTTCACCAAATTCAGATTTAAAAAACCAGTTTAATGCTCAATTTACTTTGTTGTGCGATGTTGACATCATATTCAGGCTTGTTGTACAGACATATCATCATATACGAAAAAATAATCTAATTCTTAACTAAATATAAGCTATAGTCTATTTCCGACAGGTGTAGAGTAATAAATGCTCATTAGGTATTCAAGGGGACTACAGAGTGACCCAACGAATATTTAAGCCACTCTCATATTTTGGCATTGATTTCATTGCAAAATTCTTTATTTTCATTAAATTATCGATTTTGCCTTATCCATTCACAAACACTAAAAATGGTGTGACAAAGGCGGGCATTATGTATATAGTATTAGGTACACTTATTTTTTATTAAACATAAAAAAAATACAAATAATACATTATACAGAAATTAAATTATAAGAAATCATAATATTCTTTATTATCTGAGAAAATGTCATCTCCCCTTGACGTTATAATTCACAAACACTGAAAATGGTGTGACAAAGGCGTGCATTATGGGCAGGGACATTATTTTAAGTGTCTCACCCGATTGGCGACTTTGCTATCAACCACAATAAAAAAACAATTATGTATTCCCTAACAGCTTTTAGTGAAGAAACCAAATTTGATGTCAAAAAAAAACTATGTTTACAAATTTGACAGATACGACGCCATATTGGATTTTCTTAAATGGCAACCCTACCTTATAGTAAGCCAGCTGCATTCGCCTATTTGTTCCAACATTAAAAATATATAATTGTCAATATTTATTTTCAGCCGTTCCGGAGATACGAGGTTTCGAAGTTGGTGATTTTGTTATCATCGAATTAACTGAAGCTTTGAGATTAGAAACTCAATTTTTTCTGGAGATACGTAATTTTTTATAACGGAGCCACCCCTGCTATTGTCAAATATGTCATACGTCAGAAAATGACAGTTACGACGCCATTTTGAATTTTTTTAAATGGCAACCCACATTTATATCTACACCAATGTATCGCATTTCGCAATCCGATTTTAAAAATATATAGTTGTTGATATTTATTTCCAACCCTTACCGAAATACGACCATATCAAAAACTGCGTCGTATGATTATGTGTTTTAAGTATCTTACCCCATTAAAAAATAGAAGCTTTGTGATTAAAAAATCAATTTTTTCTGAAGATACGTAATTTCTAATGGCGGAGCCACCCATGCTATTGTCATATACCTATGTCAGATGTCAAAAAATGACAGTTACGACGCCATTTTAAAAATTTTTAAATGGCAACCCACATTTATAACTACACCAATGTATTGCATTTCTCGATACGATTTCAAAAATATATAGTTGTCGATATTTATATACTTAAAACACATAATCGTACGTTGCAGTTTTTGATACGGTCGTATTTCCTTAAGGGTTGAAAATAAATATCGACAACTATATATTTTTGAAATCGTATCGAGAAATGCAATACATTGGTGTACTTATAAATGTGGGTTGCCATTTAAAAAAATTCAAAATGGCGTCGTAACTGTCATTTCTTGACATCTGACATATTTTACAATAGCATGGGTGGCTCCGTTATAAAAAATTACGTATCTCCAATAAAAATTGAGTTTCTAATCTCAAAGCTTCTGTTAATTCGATGATAACAAAATCACCAACTTCGAAGCCTCGTATCTCTGAAACGGCTGAAAATAAATATTGACAATTATATATTTTTAATGTTGGAACAAATAGGCGAATGCAGCTGGCTTACTATAAGGTAGGGTTGCCATTTAAGAAAATCCAATATGGCGTCGTATCTGTCAAATTTGAAAACATAGTTTTTTTTTGACATCAAATTTGTCTTCTTCACTAAAAGCTGTTAGGGAATACATAATTGTTTTTTTATTGTGGTCGATAGCAAAGTCGCCAATCCGGTGAGACACTTAAAATAATGTCCCTGTACATAGTTTTGGGTACACTTATTTTTTATTAAATATTATTAAAAAAATACTAACTACAAAAAATACATTATACAGATATTAAATTATAAGAAATCATAATATTCTTCGTCATCTGAGGAACTGTCATCTTCTCTTGACGTTAAAATTTACGGGTTGACGGTCCGATCGATCAGGTGGCCAAAATCCCACATTTTCTCTTCTTCTTTAATGACATGCTTTTCGCCAGTTCTCTGGTATCACTTCCTTAATGGCTTGATCTAATAGTAGCTTAACGTTTTTCATTTTGAATGAAGTGTTGTGTCTTGCTACAAATCCTTTCTCTTGCGCCCATATAAGTTTTATAGGATTTAGTTCGCAATGATATGGCGGTGTGCGCAGCAGAGGTACACTATGTTTTTCAGTTATATCTTCCACGGCATATTTCATAAAACTAAGATTGTGTAAATTTGTTATAACTAATAGTTCCTTCTTTATCAAATTATTTTTAAATTTAGTACTTTTGGTGGTTAACCAGTCGATAATTTCTTGTTTTCTCCAAGATAAAGTTGGAGTCTTCTTTGTGCGTCGTAAATGATAGCTTGCGTTATCCATAACAACCACTGAATGAGCTAGAAGATATTTTATCATTTCACCGAAATAGTCCTCAAAAATATTCGAACTCATGTTCTCGTGGTAATCTTCCGAATTAAATTACGCAATTACTTGAAATTTTAATGTTACAAACAATACTATTTTATCTTAATACCCGTTAACCCAATTCTCTAAAAATGTTTGTTAGTTATCATAAATAATTTAACGCACAAAATTTACGTGCGCCTATGGCCGACACCGAAATTAAGCCGAACTGAACGGAATATCCCATTTTATACTCTACACCTTTCTGAAATAGACTATACCATATCCGAAGCGTATTATTCTTTTTATTAGTGTTGAGTTTTTCCCTTATGATTGCAATCAAAGATGCTCAAATAAATTATCGTAGTAAACTGATCAATTGAAAAGTTATAGCAGAACTGTTTTAATTAAAAAAAAATCTTTAATGGGCCAAAGTGAGGACGTCTTAAGCTCTTTATAAAGTTTTAAAGTTAAAGTGAGGAATTTACAAGTTAATTAAAATTTGTCGAGGACAAACACCGAACACCAGGTCATTTGAGAAAGTTTGTATAACCTGGAAATATTGTTACGTTAATCCGGTAATCCTCCGACTTTCCCGTGGAAGTTATAATGAAAACATAAATCTACCGGTATTAGCTTAGTTAGCTTAAAATGAAATAAGAATTCTGATTTAAGAATTAAAGTTGTTTAAGTCAACAAAATACACCTTTAGAATGAATCGTTGCAGAAGAATATACAAGGTGTTGGGGACCGGACATCAGTGGCGGCTCGTCACCAAAAAAAATAAAACCAGCAGGAAATTTTTTCGACAATACTGAATATTAATGTACCAATACAGCAGCTACCATTTTAGCCCTTAAAAAATATTTATGTTTGAATTAATAACATTAATTTAATCCGAATGTAGTTATGCATAATAGGGCCACGGTTAACCTTGATGGACAATAATTATAAACACTCGTGCATTTTGGCGCGCCCCAGCCGACCGTGTCCGTTAGCTCAAAGTGAAGACCCAACGCCCAACATGGCTTTGATATTCAGCGTCGCTATGGTTACGTGACGTCAGTCACGCGATAGCATGCAAGAATTTGCGAATGGTGATGAATTTTTTCCATATAAATAATATATTATTATAAATATTTGTGCACGGGAATATTTTCCGATATATTTTGAACGGAGATCCAACCCCAATTGATCCTAAAACTTTTATTATACGCAACAAACATGGAAAATTAACTGGTAATTCTTCCTTAAATGGTGCAACATAAAGATAATCCGATAAAACAGACGAAATTATAAGATTTCTAGAAAAAAATCCATTTTTTACTCAAATTTTTAAGATTATGTTAGTTCTACTTACAGTATTGCCACTTCTTTTTTCACGTTAACAGTGTTGCTAGTTTGTAAATTGGCGATTATTTTGAAAAATGTGACCATAGCAAACGTTAAAAATTCATATTAATGCACAAAATCCATTTTTAACTGTTTAAAACGAATTCTACAGCTATTTTGTTGTACTTTCGGAGTTATAATTCTTACTCAAGAAGAAATAAACCCGACATTTTTCTTCTATGCATTTCAGTAGAAGGATGTGGAAAACTCTAAAAAATTTAGTAGGAAACAATAATCAATCTACAGATTTTACACAGATTGACTTTGGAAAATACGATGGCACAGTTGAGGACAATTTTAATGACTTTTATTCCGATAGTTTGGATGATATTTCCGCTACCATAGAAAAGTGATAGTGGGCTTCTGATATTAACAGGAATAAAAATAACTTATTTACATTTAAAACGGTAAATCTTGGAGAGTTAAAAAAAGTTGTGTTCAAATTTAAAAACAAAAGCACCAGTGACGAACTTTTGAGCATTAAATTATTGAAGGACTTGTTTTGTGTAATAGGTTATCCTCTTTTATATTTAATAAATACATCGTTACGTACTGGAAGAACACCTAGTGACTTAAAAACAAGTGTTATTATTCCTATACCAAAAGTGTATAAACCAAAGGTTCTCGCTGAATTCAGGCCGATTAACCTACTGCCAGTTGTAGACAAAATCATCGAAACAATAGTTTGCCAACAATTAAGACATTATTTTGAGATTAACCAGTTATTATTTGTTGGACAATCCGGATTTAGAAGTCAACATTCCTGTGAATCGGCATTACAATATGTATGTGCAAAATGGAGAAAGTTCATAAATAATGATAAAGTCGTACTTAGTGTTTTTGTAGACTTACAACGGGCATTCGAAACTATTGATCGTGCGATTCTCATAAAAAAATTATCCTTATATGGTATAAATGGTAGTGCGTTGGACTGGATCAGTGATTACTTAGCTAATAGGTACCAAAAAACAAAGGTGAATAACAAATTTTCACATGATAGGGAAAGTAGGTGGGGTGTACCCCAAGGAAGTGTTTTGGGTCCTCTCTTGTTTGTAATTTATGTGAATGATATTGCCAAAGTTTTAAAAAAGGCATTTGTTAAATTGTTTGCAGATGACACCCTTATATGTGTAGCAGGTACCAGTTTTTAAGAAATAACTAATATTTTAAAGGCGGAACTTGAAATATTATATGAATAAATTAAAATTAAATGCTTTAAAAACAAAATGCATGGTAATAGGTTCAAAAGCGAATTGTAAAAAATATTTAGACTAAGAATTAACAGTTAAAATTCATAATAGTGTAATTAACTTTGGGTCAGACATACAATATCTAGGTATTTTTTTAGATCCTCAGCTAACGTTTTCAAATCACATAGACTATCTCTGTAAAAAACTAGGTAAAAAAATTGGATTTTTTTGTCGCGTCTCAAACGGTCTGTCTCAATAATGGGCCAAAACACTAGTTTATAATACAATTATTCCATCACACTTTAATTATTGTTCTTCATTATTAATATCATGTACTCAGAAAAATATATACAGGTTACAAGTACAACAAAATAAAGTAATGCGTTCAATTCTTAATTGTAATAAATATACCCCAATTAAAGCAATGCTGAGCACCTTAAATTGGTTGTCTGTTGAACAGGGCATTAAAAAGGCAAACATTATTTTAATATATAAAATTGAACGTGGTCAACTTCCTGCCTATTTGAAGGATTTTCTTGAAAAAAAGATTCAACTTTTTTGAATATAACATTCGATCAAGACATAACTATACACACAAAAAAATAAATACTTATTTGAAAAATAAAATACTTAATTAGAATAAATCTTAGCTTTGTATATACGCAAAGAAATATATTTTTCAAATAAGTATTTCCAATACTTAATTGGATACACAAGTAATCTCGTAGTAATACATTAATTTTTCCAAATGAGAATTTGTATTATCAAGTTAAGTATTTTATGGTCTTAGAAATTGAGCTAAAAAATTGTTCATTTTAAAAATTTTAAAGTAGTGAAGCAAGTAAATATATTTCTAGGAACAAAAATAAGTGACTTTTTTTAAGAAAACCAATTTTTAAATTGACGCTCCGCTTTCTTACTTAAAGCTTGTTGATAATTAAAATAAGTATTATTGGTTCTTGTTGCAAAAGTACCAAATGGACATATTTTTGACTTAAGTATTGAAATTTATGTAGAATGAGAAATGCTGCATTTAGTAATAAATATGCACACTCTCTATTCGAGTATGTGGAATTCTCGAAGGGAGAATGTTGTATATTTTACGAATTAATTCAAGAATTTTCATATACTCGAATAGAGAATATTTTTATCCATTCGAGTATAATATGGAATACTTGAATAGAGAACATTATGATCTATTCGAGTAGATATGGAAATTAATGAATTATTTCGTAAAATATCTCTATAATAATTAAGCTACTATAAGGTATCCCAACAGCTCTCTATAATTTTTACAAAAATGCCAATAAAGTATTTATTTACATGTTACTTTTCATAGGTTGAACAAATTTTGTTTTAAATAAAAACATGTATGTCACAATCGAAATTTTGTAAGTTGGTATAGGTATTTCTTCTTAAATGAATAAATTATGGCGGATTACCTTGTTTTCCGTAATCCCTTACGCCTGAAGACCTCTGACACACAAATTAATCCATAGGTGGGTAAGTAAAAAAAAAAATATTTTATTTTTTTTTATTTGAAAATATTCATTCATTCATTCAAGGACTGGCTCGGGTGAGTATTGGTAGTATGGTGGGAGGTTTTTCCTTAGCCCTAGTTTATGGGCCAGTTCCTTGTGGATGATCTTAGCCACCTGATTATGTCTCCCCAGGTAAGCGTTGGGGGTCATAGCACCACAGCCCGCCGTGATATGTTCTATCTTTTCTCCGGGATTATTATTATTATTATTATTATTATTATTATTATTATTATTATTATTATTATTATTATTATTATTATTATTATTATTATTATTATTATTATTATTATTATTATAATTATTATAAAACAATTATTAATCAAAATACCTGGTTGAGAAAATAAATTGTTCGGTTTTATTAATACACATATCGCTTTTTGTCTGTTATTCAGCAAAAAGCCAAATTTGTTGAGTTGAGTTTGTTTAAATAAAAGAACTTACCCAAATCGATAAATATGTTACAGTGTAATTTGGTCCATGGGTTTGCCATCCAAATTAATTTTTGTTCAATTGTTTTTTATTACCGTTCTCACAAGTTCATGGTCAACTTAAAAGACTATTTATGATGACTAATTTAAATAATAATAATTTTTTTAAATTCTTAGCATGAAGTTCGGAAGTTAAGTCGTAGAAAAAATATACTGTACAACGCGAGTGGATTGTCCATATTGCGCTCGGAAGTTGAATTTACTTCCTCGTGCGATATGGACTTCATATTCACTCTTGTTATACAAACTACTATTTCAACTGCTTGAAACATGAAATTTGAAGAATTTGATGTATTTAACCACAACGAAACCGCTCTCACAGATACCGGTATGATATTCGTCGCTTATGCTCAGAAATTATTGATAATTATTAATAGTAAAAAATTATATGCTTATTTTTCCACCGCCTGATACAGATACCTACTTCTATTACCATAAAAATTCATTAAACTTATGCAATTTTCTTCGAAGAAAATTGAAACCGCTAAAGAAAATTTAACCTTGCGTACTTTCGACAACAATAATTTATTTCAGAGATTAGAAAAGCTCGCTTGCAACACTGTGGAATTTAGAATTACGTTCAGGTATATAAATTAGGAGAAAACAAGGCTTGCGGCAATTAATTTAAGCATTTTAAACATTTAAGCGTTTATTATAGCATGTAAGGTAAACCCAGTTTTTGTCATCCATTGTTACTAAAATTACCCAAATTGGGGGCATACGTTTTACTTAAGTTTAAATATATCTACGCTGCAGTGGCTTGCAATGCCGTTTTAACCAGGGTAGGCAAAAATTGTATTTAAAACAATAATTTACCTTTCGTAGCATTAATGCGACTAAATTTCAAATTTTGTCACAAAATGTTTTGTTTTTGAGTTTGTGGAAAGACATTATTCGTAAATTAGTTCAACACGGCAGTTTTTACGTAAAGAATCTTTTAAAACATCATCATAAATTTTGGTTTTGCGTTTTAAATCCTGCAAAAGGTCGCTCTCCAGAGAGATTATTGTTAATAAGCGTGTCTCCCTGTGTGTTTCGTAAATAGGTATGAATTATTTTTTTTAATACAGAAAAGGATCGTTCTGCAGACGCGCTGCTAGCTGAATCAGTAACAATTAACGCCTCCATATTTATTTTTTGCCCGAAACCCGACGGCGCAAGATCTAGCAAAAGGGCGAAAACACTAATTATAAATTAAAAATCTGTCGTCTACCTGATTGAACCAATGTTGCCAAAAACAAGGTCAATTATTATATGAAATATGATGATAAGCTTACTGATTATTAAATATTATGAACCTATCAGCAAAAATTATTTTAATTATTACAAAAGTGCTTCTTATATTACGATACCTTATCCGTTATCCCTTTAAAAATATCCTAACTAAACTAATTAATAATAAAACTTATAGAGGCGTATTTATTGAGAAAACGAAGTATTTTCCAAACTACGGTAAAATTTGAAGATTGGCACCAATGCACACACCAAACGCGGGCTTTTTTGACGCGGGTTAATAGATGAAGGAAGGTCGAATGTTGCGACGGGTTTATTTGTTACATCTCTTTCTACCTCACTACCTATCGGATCTCTCGCTTGCTTTCACTCGTACAAAAGCAGTGCTTTTGCATAAGGCGCTAATGTACAGCGAGATCTTTGCTTTTAGAACGGTCTTATGGAATGCTTAAAAGCAAGAGAAGCAGTGCTTCCATCGCTTACATGGCGCACACGGACACGCCAGGCGGTAGGTAATGATCTCAAAAATTTAATAGAGGAACCATCGCCAGGAATTTTAAAGCCTTAATATATTCCTATTTTTTCCTGTATACTTGTTGTCACCATTTATGAAACAAACTTAAACAGATCCATTTTTCATTATTTCAGTCTAATTTCATTTTTAATTAAAAGTTCGTTAATTTTTTTGTCTTATGAATATTAAGCAAGTTTTTATTCAGCGTTTTAAATCCCACTTAGAACCTTTGAAATTGAGCTGAGCTCATTAATTTTTCGTTGCCTTTTGCTTGTTGTAATTTGAGACCACAAAACTGAAATCCAGAACAATATCTTTTAATTAAGAGATTTCCGATTTTTATTTCACTAAGCGGGAAGTAAGAAAATAAAGATAAAATCTTCTTGTTTATAGCACTTTGGATTCTGGCCTTATTTGCATGTCAGATAAGTAGTTTTTTTGGTAAAATATATATAGATAGATATTTTGTTTAAAAAGTTATACAAGAACAGATAAAGATATCAAATAAGTCGAGTAAAGCTCGTCGCGCACTTATGTGAAACGCTGCGCGGCGAAATATGAGGGTAGAGATTTTAGCATTGAGTTCGACGCGCAGTGCTTCACTACTTGTTTCTTCGGATCCTTATTTTACCGCATCCAATAAATCCAAAGCACTGTTATTCGGCGCACTTCGTCGCGCACTAATGCGTTTTAAGATTTACCAATGCCGTCTTGATATCTAGCCCTGGCGTGTTAAGTCCGACAACACCGTATATCAGTTCATTTTCGCGCGGCGTCCTTGACGGTTGATCAAAGTTTCAAGAGCACACATCCCTTCTAAAATTGTGAAAATCAATTAGTTTTTTCTAAATTTAATAGTGGAAAGTGCATATAGGATTCAAATCTAAAACTTCAGACAGTTACAATGTCGAATAAAGTTTATTTGAACTCAATACTGTGATTTATGTTGCCGGGTTTTATGTTTTAATTTTGGTAAAAAATGTTTAATAAATATTGTATTGTTTAAAAAATTCATACCTATGTAGGTGCAATATTTTATAAATTATAGTTAGAGGAATTGTATCGAAAATTTTTAGGTAAGTAAGTTATTTATAAAACATTTTTGTAGTCTTATTACATTTCACAGCGTTTAATATGCCTAGTACTTGTTGTATTCCCGGGTGTAAATCAAATTATAATAGCGTTATTAAAAAGGAGCAAGGGGGGAAGCTCATTTCGGTTTTTTTGTTTACCAAAGATCCTAATTTAAGACAAAAACGGTTAAATGCGATTCCGAGAGCTGATTTTAACCCGTCAGATAGGGCGGTAGTTTGTGGTAAACACTTTTCTGAAAGTGAAATTACCGGCACTACTGAGTTGTCATTTAAGCCTCAGTGTCTTATGCAAGATTTTTTCCTCTTTAAAAAAAATATTACATAAATAGTGCCATATCCCCGTGGGTGTGTGCCTCATATTTTTAGCGTAACCACACAACCGCACCGTTCTTTTTGTTATACAATCAGTATATCAATTCTAATACGTTTGGGGACATTGGAAAATAATTATTAAATCGTCTATGGCAATGGTAATTCAGTTTCGCCAAAAAACGTTTAATGTCCCGGAAAATAACATGTCTAAATACAAAAAAAATCTACATATCGTGAAGATTGTCTGTTTTTTTTTTGGTGTAAGTATATAGTAATTTCCTGGTGATCAAATTCTCTCCAAGCAAACAGAATGAGAATTGCCCAAAAACATTTATTTTTCTTTCCAATGACACCAACAATAATGCAATTGGTCAAATATTTTGTTTATTGGATATCGATATCTAAAACGATGCGCTTTGTATTGTTACCTACGCTAGCCAAATCCCGTAGCGGGCGGTTGTTCAAAGTAGACTGGTTTACGTCATCGAGTGCGGTGTTGCCAAACGTCTCTTCATAGCTAGATATTTGTCGGAGGCTACGGCTTTACAACCAACGACGAGAAAGTAAAGATAGATCCCGCTTTCCCCTTTATCAAACAAACTAACAAGAACTAAAATTCATGCTACCACTTAGTTCCTGACGAGTTCCATGAATATATAATATGGATATAGCAGAAAATTTTTACGAGCGTATACTACGCTGTTGTCAAATAATAAAAAATTCTCCTATTGTGGGTTTTATTTGGACTTAAATAGGTATATTCTTTTTTGGCCAGTGACTTCAACCAATGTTGGAACTGATGAACTTATGATTGACAGCTGATAGAATGACGTCATCAACCGGTTGGTAAATTATTTTACGATCTCTCTCTTGTTGATAGAATTCACCAAAAATTCAACATGAGTATAAGACCATGATTTATGTCCAACCAGTAAAACAATAGGCAATTTAAGAACGCGATTCGGCTCAACCGGTGGACTCGCCGGTGAAAAAAGAATATACCTAATTAAACACACCGTTGGATTGCTTAAAACATATTATAACCTTAAACTAGTCAAAATGCTAATAACGACAAACATTTCGAGATAATTTCTCATAAAATGAGAGCTAAGAGGGCTTTGTGACTACCACCAGAGGTGGTATTCTCGTATTCCTAATAATTTACCCCATTTTCATGAAATACCTATTTACATATATTGACCTGAATCCACATAGCAAATTAAAAATTTCGCTTATAATTCTCTATATAATTATTATAAAACAAGAATCGGTTGCAAAAGATGTCTCCTTACTATTACTTTAATACATAATACTTAGATTGAACATATCGATATATTTACAGTTGTAGATTCTCTGTAGCCTGGTCAGAGGGGTATTTAGTCTTAATAAGTTAGTTCTTTGATAAGGCAAATTAAATAAGTTAAAACTTCTTAGGCCCCTTGCCGGGACATTAAAATTAACTTGAGATAACAATTTCGGTACATCCACAAGATCATTATAATGTTCTAGTACTCCATGTAGTAAATGACGACAACAGCCCAAGAGAGAAATTTTGCCCGCTTTTTCAATGAATGCATGAATGTGAGGTAAGAACTGTCACTCGCGTCACTCGTATGTGACGGCATGCGCAGCAGTATTTACACTTAAGCTTGCCAGTCGACGTACCGTTGTAGGTTTATCGTTAATCTTTGTTATCTTATTAATTTCCACATCAGCAAAACCCAAGCTTTGTCCGTTCAGACTTGCCAATATAAAGTTTAAACCACATTTAATAACTAAAAATTGGTATTGGTCCAACAAAGTCTATATTATATAATACGACGCTTGAATGATATGTGGGAAGCTTTTCAAAGAATTATTTTTATTTTCTTTGTGGAAAACGGGATCTTTTAGATGCTGAAATGAGATCTTTAAAAGTTTTCTGGAAGAAAAGTTTTCATTGGCCATATGTTCGTTATATTTCTTTATATGTGATATTTTACCTCATTTTTATTAACCAAATTTTATTTGTATAGCATTCTAAGTAAAAAAAAATGAAGTAGACATTAGGATGACAAGAAGTAAGAACTGACTGTCACGTTCGTATATTTTTCGGTAAAAAAAAGTGTGCAAATATTATTTATTTTAAAAGGTAAAAATAATAACACAAAGTCTTCCTCCACTGTTATATTATAGAAATATTTTAATCAACTTCTCTACATGTTTCGAATGCAGAAGCATTTATCTTCAGGAGAAAAATTAAAAGAAGAAAAGACCAGTGGATATCACCCTAACTGAGCAACACAATTATAGGTTCGGTATAAAATGAGTGGAACGGTGAGGAAACCGATACACACATTGCATTGTGAATAAGAAAAGTATATGGGTTTGAGACTTAAGGTACTGTGAAAACTTTAAAGGTAGAATGAAAAATTTAACATCTTTGTGTGAAAGAACTGTTGAAAGATGAGATTGAAGTGAAAAGGAATGAACATTTAAGTAAAAAAAAAACTGTTAGCTAGTCATTAGAGAAAAAATATGGAGAAGAAGTGGATGTAAGTGTGAGGAAGAAGACTAATAAAAATTAAAATTGACTGGATGTAAACCTCATTGGTTTACGAATAAACATAATGAAAATAAATAGAAATAGAATAGAAAAATTTAATTTTAAAAAATTCTTTCATTTTAAAGACTTTTTAAAAATAAAGTTTATTTCAGCTCGACCGCTAGCGCGTGCTTTTCCAAAAAGACTTATTTCTAAAAAGTCTTTAAAATGAAAGAATTTTTTAAAATTCAATTTTTCTATTCTATTTCTATTTATTTTCACTATGTTTATTCGTAAACCAATGAGGTTTACATCCAGTCAATTTAAATTTTTAATAGTCTTCTTCCCCACACTTACATCCACTTCTTCTCCATATTTTTTCTCTAATGACTAGCTAACAATTTTTTTTTGCTTAAATGTTCATTCCTTTTCACTTCAATCTCATCTTTCAACAGTTCTTTCACACAAAGATGTTAAATCTTTCATTCTACCTTTAAAGTTTTCACAGTGCCTTAAGTCTCAAACCCATATACTTTTCTTACTCACAATGCAATGTGTGTATCGGTTTCCTCACCGTTCCACTCATTTTATACCGAACCTATAATTGTGTTGCTCAGTTAGGGTGATATCTACTGGTCTTTTCTTCTTTTAATTTTTCTCCTGAAGATGAATGCTTCTGCATTCGAAACATGCACTCTTAAAAATGACTTGGTATTTGGTACTAATTTTTATTTGTTCTCGTGTTTATGTTACCAAAATTAACTATTTTTAGTTAGGAAACCAAAAAAAATTTTTTTCTTGGTTATATTTACCAAAAAATTATGCCATCAGAACAAAAAAAATATCTTGTTTTCATATTAGTTGGCAGAAATAAAATATTTGGTTTAGCTGAATTTTACTCTGCATATATCTTATTTAAATGTTACATCAAGGTTCCTAAAAACTTGTATTTATCAATTAAGCTTGTTGTAATAACACATTATGAATTTGTAGTCCCTATCATTTTGTTAATTTTGATTAAGATACATTCCTAGTTACCAGAACTAACTTTTCTTTTCAAGTAATACTATTCTTCATAATTATAACTTACTGCATCGCTGTACGCACTATACAACAGACTTGACGCCCTTGACCATTGGGTGACATCTTTCTAGCCAGGACTGTCAGGAGGTTATGTTTATGTTAGGGTAATTTTGCGGTTCCGTGTCCATTTTTTCGTGTTTTTAAGGCAATAATTGACCATTTCCATGGCCGTGCCCGTGTGGAAAATGGATGTGACAATATTTGGTGTAATTTATTTGTGTTTGTTGTCTTTCTTGTGTACGTTCTTATTGGTAGAAGGAAGTTAAATTATAAGTAAGTAAACATTTTATTTTTTATCATTGCAGTTGTACATTAGAAAGTTTAAATGAGATTTTTATAAAGCATGGCAAGGTGACCCGATGAGAAATAACTTAAAAATATTTTTTTGTTTTGTTTTTGTTCTATGTTCCATTTCTATAAAAGAACGTCATATTAATGACTTTTTAATTTGACCAAGTTCAACAAATTTCATATAACTATATATTTTAAATAGAAAGTCCAGGGGATATTTTTTGTTTTTTAATAGTCGCAGGTTGAGTAAAATAAGTTAAAAATCTAGTGTTTCTGTTTTGTATTGCATAAGTATGTATTATTAAAAACATGAGAGAGCAAGAATATTGGAAATAAATTTTTTTAAAGAAACCATAATATCCCTGATAATGTATTCCAATTAGTTTACGCATACCTAATAGAGTAGTAATACCAAGGCATTTTTTTATTTAAATGGGGATCTAGGAAGGAATATTTTTCGTTAGTAAGTATAAATTACATATGACTTTCTTTTAGAAATGAAACAGACTTTTTTTAAAGTTATTTCTATCAAATCAACTTGCTAATTTTGCCATGCGTTATAAGCAGTTCATTCAAACTTTCTAATGTGCAACTGCAATGAGAAAAATATAAAATTTGTACTTATTTATGATTCAACTTCTTTCTTACAATTAAAAAGTACAGAAAAAAGATAATAAACACAATGTTGTGACTACATACGTAATTGTTATTCTATGAAAATTTCAAGTTTTGTAGATTGCATCATTAACAAAAACAATTTTTGCTTAAAAAAAATTTAATTCTCCATATTTAGACATTAGTTGTGACAACTAATTTTAAAAGCGGGAGTACCATATAAATTCAGTTATCCGTATATAAAATTTCGTTGTGACAACTAAAATTTGTAGGTTGGGTTGGTTAATGTTATTAATTAGTTGAACAGTTCAATAACGACAATTTTTTTTGGTTGTACAGACTAATTTTTGGGTTGAGTCCGATTTCACGAAAATAAATAGTTGTCAGAATCAAATTTTAGTAATCCATACCATGTTATTTTTAAGAGTGTGTAAAGAAGTTGATTAAAATATTTCTATAATAGGAGGACGGCTTTGTGTTCTTATATTTACCTTCTTAATTCCCACTCCACTTCAAGTATAGGACTACTTCTTCAAGTATTATTTTAAAAATTGGATTTTCAAAAAGTTGAATAATTTATTAGTGTATTTTTAATTAAAAGGGTTTTAAATATTGACCCCCAGGAATTCATTAGCATCTAAATTCTGGAGTATTATATAGCCTTTAATAAACAAAACAAAAAAGATAATTAAGAAAATAGGGTCTGCGGTAGCTGTAGGCAAGCTTCAACCACTTGAAAACCCTCAATGAATATTTATAAAAAATAACGTAGCTTCTTCTTTTAGTTATTATTCTAATTCATAATAAAGGTATTCGATTTAATACAAGATGTGTAAGGCATAAAAATTTAATTAAACTTTTTAACTTAAAATATCGAAAATACGAATTATTTCAAAATTAATACATTTACATATTGAAGTTGGGTTTTCGATTTTAATTATGTTTGTGTGTACAATTCATGTTTAAAAAAAGATTGCGGAGTACTTGTTTTTTGGTGAAAGTCCGGAGAAAGTGATAACAAAATGGATTAAGAATTAGATGCCTTGATTTCGGAAAAGCCGATGGGTGCCCTGGACGCAATGGCGTATTTAGGGAGCCTAGGAGCTCGGGTTTAAAAGTTTAATTTCAATCTAATTTTTAGTCTCGCGCTTGGGCGAATTTAAATTTTTAAATAATGTATTCTTGGCTTGGATTACAAAGGTCTTGTAGGAAACGATTAGTTTTTAAACTTTTTCTTCTAAAAGTCCTGTTTTATATAGAGATTAAGGTTTCGGAAGTATGTCGTTTTAGTTATTGATTTATGATGCAATTTTATAGGAAAACGAGTAAAAAGAGTAATATTTTATAGTATTTTCTATTATATACTTGTCTGTTCCATTTTCCCTTTTTTTAGAGCTATTTTAAATCAACAAAAATATAACCCATTGCAATAAAATATTTTTACAACAAAATAAAAAAAAATTAGGAGAAAGAGAAAAACTAAAGTAAATATTTGAAATGAAACATTTTTTATGGAAGAAGGCTGATAATTTTTAATAAAAAAAAATAGCACGGCGGCACTTAAGAAGGAGTATTTCAAAACCTAAGCATTTGCACCAAAAACTTCTTAGATCTACGCTCCTAAAATACATGAGTTCTGAAAAAATCATCAATTTTGGCGTGGTTAGCGATATTTACTTTATTTTTAATCATGAAAAACCGAGCCCAAAAAACGCTGGTTAGAGTTATACATACCTATGTTAAAATTTTGGATTGACACAATATTCATATTTTTCACAAAGAAAAAAGACTGTGAGAACATAGGTTGCGCTGGCTTAACTTACCCCACGCTTAGATCATCGCTGTCGGGGACCACCACAAGGTCCAGCAACGTTTAGTAATATCGGTAAAAATTAAGTATTTAATTATGAAGTAGAAATATATATATCGACTTACCAATGGGGAATTTTCTGGTTGGGAGAAATGGAACACATTTTAGACGCAGTACCGTCAATGGCTTATCGGTCTCTGGTTTCTCTCCTTTCCAAATCGCGCATCGTACGCGGGTACGGTGGGTAGATACGAGGGACGGTAAAAAGGTAGGAAATGGAAAGTCGAGAATATGTGTATTTAAATGTAAATTAGGTAAGTAATTAAATTGTAATAAATAAAACAAAACGCGTAATTTTGAATGCATAAAAAAGAAAAAATATTTATAAGAATTGTACTTTTAAACTTAAAAATAATATTAATTATAAACCTAAATATATATATGCAGCAAACGAGGACAGAACAAAAACAATGCAGAGAGGGACAGGTAATAATTTAATTTTCGAAATTTGATAGTAGTTAGGTGAATTTTAAACGAACTTTGGGCGTGGCCCCGAAAATGTTTCACCTGCGGCGCTTTTCCGCATTCTTCGCAATATCATGAAATACATGTAGTCCCAACTGTTCCATTCTCCAGAAAAAAAAGTGTCCTACTTACGCCCACTGTGCCCCCCCTAGCATATTTTCTGGCTACGCCACTGCCATAGAGACACGTCTGTTACCAATCCCGTTGGATTGAGAAGCTCTGTAGTAACATACCGCGAACCCGCAGTAATGAGACGAAGGAGGTCCGACTCGTCGGGGTTGACGGTGGACAAACAATTTTGGTCCTGTACCCATCTTAAAACGAAAGGTCTTGCCCGTCTGGCTCATGTTACCCACATGTGAAATTGACTCTATAAAAAGGGTTTTACATTGACTCTTCCTCACACTAAAGTATGGATCAGGATTAGAGGGCTGAGTCGCATAACTTCCATCGATCCGGCCGAGTAGTCCACGAGTTACCATAGTACCGGACATTGCCTCTTCGGTAGACATGCCGAACGTATGCAAATACCCATTAACAACTTCTGCAGAAGTTTCAGAGATGAGGAAGAGGAAGAAAGTATTCAACATTTTCTGTGTGAATGCCCTGGCCTCGCAACAAGAAGGTTCCCTGCTCTGGGTGAATCATTTTTCGATAGCCTGGAGGAACTAAGCAACTTACAACTTGGACAACTGAGCAGGTTTCTGAATAGTAGTGGCTGGTTTAAATAAGTTGTTAAAATCCTTCTGCGGTGTACGCCGCACTAACCATCAGAGATCTGATGAAGGTGGGTTCTACAGAACACGGGTGGTATCACAACGGACCTAATAGGACTACGTGAGACTGTTTGGTCAGAACCAAAGGTCTGCCACTCCTATCTAACCTAACCTATCACAGTTTGGTGAATTTGCGCCCTTATGTGATTGGCGAATGTGATAGCTTGGATTGTCCATAACTATCTTGAACCAATCCTCGAAAAGTTATGCGGTTCTGTCTTCGGGACAGTCCACGCTTTATTTTTTAAAATTACTTGTATTTTCTGTTCTTTTCCTTGTGACTTAAGAATAAAAGCCTTGCTTTTTGCAAAGTTGTCTTCTTAAACGGCTAACAAAGCTACATTTATTTATGGAAGGCACTTCTAAAAGCGCTTAGCCATTGTTTTGCCGGGGATTCAGAGTAAACAGACGTGAATCTGTCTCATTATCTCTTGAGGGGGATTTCGTGATGAGTTTAGGAAAATTTGACGTTATCTCTTATGGAAAATGTTCGATGCAAATTAGGAAGAGCCTTACAGTGTGACGTAAATGCTTCAAGATATTTACGAGCACAATCAGCGATTGTGGCTTAAGCAGAATGGAAAGTGGAAAATAAGGAATTATAATTCTGATAGCATGAATTATTTTCGTTTAAACTAAAATGGAAGTATGACGTATTTCTGATGTTAATCCACGAGTCTTATAAGGGAGCTTTATATTGATTGATACACTCCTTTGTAACATACCTTTTGGGATTTGCTATAATATATCAACTACAATAATTACAGAGCTTTTTGTTATCAAAGAGCTTTTGATCGCTGAAATCGCTTTTTGTAATATTTGAGGTTTCTGGAACACAAAACAAAATAAAACCATTCTTCAAGACTACATTAAGTAGGTCACAAAAAATTTATTTGTTATTTTTATTTTAAACTAATTATTCACCATGCACGTGAAGAATGAATAAAATTCTATTACAACATAATAACTAAACAACCCGTTTTCTTTTTTTCCATGAGTTCCAATACTTTTAAAAAACTAAATTCTACATTCAAACCATAAAACCTTCACTTAAATAAAATGTTTTCTTAAGATTCTTCTAACAGTTACCATATTATAAATAAATAAAGACAATGCAAGTCCAAAACTCTACTGCCGTTCAAGTGACCATATTGTAAACTACCCATGTCACTTAAAGTGGTCATACTCTAATATAATAATAATAATAATAATAATAATAATAATAATAATAATAATAATAATAATAATAATAATAATATTACTAACTATATAACATACTACCAATACTCACCCGGGCCAGTCCTTGAATCCCCTGAATATCTCTTATATTGGGACAGACCAATAATAACGGATAGAACAGTAGACCACAACCGTCCGGATATTCTTCTCATCGAAAAAAACACCAAGAAAGCTTTTATAATCGATATAGGTTGCCCACTAACACACAACCTCTCTAAAACCGAATCGAAGAAGAAGACCAAGTACTCGAATTTGGCTATAGAGATAAAAAATATATGGAAGCTAGATAAAATCGACATAATTCCGATCATAATATCGGCGGAGGGAGCTATGACGAAAAATTTCAAGCCCAACTTGGAAAAACTGGGCCTATCAGGTTATTTATACCAACTAATTCAGAAAAGCGTCATTCTCCAAACTTGCCATAAATTAAGGATATGACGGTTGTTGTTCGAACACCACAGTTCATACTGTTACGACAACAATGGTACATCTATCTTACAACACTCATAATTTTTCATCTTTTCGTTCTACCACAACTTCTCAACAATATACTCCACCACTTAAGTTACAGCTACTTCTCTAGGTCATTCACACATAACGTTTCTCATTTTTCACTCTTCAGAACCTGGTAGTACCATTTTCTCCGCTACTTCGATGTAAGCATTATTCTCTTCAAGTATTTAACTTCCTCAAAGGCTCTATGAGGGTGTCACTCACAATTTCCTTTACTATAAATATACTTCTCCTGAAGATGAACGTTTCTACGTTCGAAACATGTAGAACTAAGTACATTTTTTTTAAAAATATATCTTAGTAAAGGTTGTCTTTGTGTAATATTTCTTCCTATTTAACTTGCCATCAGAAAAAAATATTTTATGATTACCTTCAAAATAGATAACAATATCCTACCTCAGTTAAATTTCGTAGGCATAAGTATGTCCTGAGGTGCCTTTTTCAAATTTCTTAATTAAATCCCGATTATACGACGCGATGGGTTGTCTATAGTCTATTTCAGAAAGGTGTAGAGTAATTAATTCGTCCAGTTCCGCTCAATTTCGGTGTCGGTCATAGGCGTAGATACATTTTGTGCATTAAATTATTTATGATAACTAACCAAAGAACAAAAAGAAGATAATTTTATAACGAGGGAGCTATTAGCTATAGCAAATTTACACAAACATCGTTTTATGAAATATGCCGTGGAAGATATAGTGTAACTGTGCTGCGCACTCCGCTATATCGTTGCGAACTAAATCCTATAGAACTTATATGGGCGCAAGTGAAAGAATTTGTAGCAAGACACAACATGACATTCAAAATGAAAGACGCTAAGCTACTGTTTGATCAAGCTATTAAGGAAGTGACACCAGAGAACTGGCGAAAAGCAGTCTACCATGTTATTAAAGAGGAGAGAATGTGGGATCTTGACCACCTGATCGATCGGACCGTCGACCCGTTAATTATTACGCCAAGAGGAGATGACAGTTTCTTAGATGACGAAGAATATTATGATTTTTTATAATTTAATTTTTGTATAATGTATTTTTTTTTGTCTAATAAAAAATAGGTGTACCTCATACTATGTATATAATGCACGCTTTTATCACACTATTTTTAGTGTTTGTGGATGGATAATAATAGCAAAACCCATAAATTGACCCAAACCCGGATGGCACTTGATGAAAATAAAGAATTTTGCAATTAAATCAATGCCAAATTATGAAAGTGGCTTTAAGATTCGTTGGGTCACGCTGTAGTCCCTTTGCATACGTAATGAGCTTGTATTACCTTTCTGAAATAGACTATAGCTCCAGAACTTGCTCATGATCGTGAAGGAGGATAATTTTATAACAAAATCTAGGATACGTTTAATCAATAGCTGTATGTAGCGTATGACCGTAGGTAGCTGATATTGTAGTACCCTTTGGCATCAGTTTATAGTTTAACAAAAAAATGTCTGCTTAGTCTCAAGATACGGTGACCATGGGCTTTCTAGCTGAAGATTGTCGAAGGACTCTTATTGATCTATGAACTATTTACTCTCAACCTTTTTCGGGTCATGTTTAGTTAAAAATCAAAGAATTTTGCAATCCTTGGTCGCATGTCTATTACGTCTCTAATCTATGAATCACCTTAACTATCATCGTTCATGAGAATTTACACAGCTTTTTATTAATTGCTGTGGCAAACGTTTTCCTTTTTGATTCAACATGATTAATTTAGTGAGTTAAATGATAATTTTGTTTCGAGATCCCAAGAATGTGCTCAAGTTAGAGCAGTTTTTGCTCGGACATTAATAATCTTAGAACTCACCTTGTCGTTACTTTACTCAGGCTTAGTTAACAAGTATCCTGTAGAACTAACAATTAATAAAACATAAAATAGTTGGACGAATTAAACCGATGTCAACGTTTTATCAATTTGACTTTAATTACGGACGTCTCTCTTACCCACAACCTCCCCGGTAATTTTTTTTTCGAGGGTCCGTTAATGTACTGGATACACTCTAACCAGGTTTAGCCCATTGTGCTCACTCTAGTTTAGTTTTTACACCTACTCAGTAGTTCTAGTTCCTTACACTCGTTATTGTAGGTCACCGGTTCTAGTAAGTAGTATATGTTGCCTTTTCCAAACCAATGACTTGCAGTGGCATTTTAGGTGATGTCTCGTTGCATTTGATGCTGGAACTTCTTAACAGCCATGTGTCTTGTGGTTATTCTAAACTGAATCCTGCTCATCGGAGGCAGCTATCTGATTAATTTTGGGTTTGAGCCCCTAACGAAAGATTTACTGTGGTCCAATCCCTGGGATTACCGACAATTAGACGCGGTCAATTGGGCGCGCGACAATTGGACGCGGAAAATTGGTCGCTACGACAATTGGACGCGGTGACAGTTGGACGCGGCGACAGTTGGACGCTGGGACAACTGGTCGCAAAGTATAGAATAATAAAACAGGAATAAAAGTGTCATATTTTATTAATAAAAATAACACATGAAAATGTAAAATAAAAGCACAGAAGTTTGTCAAAATAAAAAAAATCGCATATTTACACGATGTAGACTATTAACAGAAGAAAGTATATATACAAATATTTGAAATTTAAAATTCCTTACACTTGCAATTGAAAATTGTGTGCAATGCCTCGCAGGTACTCTAAAACTGGTCTGTTGTTGTAATCAGAGACCACTGTTTTTATTCTTTGAGCAGTTTTTCGGTACATCTTCTTTTGGGGTTGCATTTGTCCAGCTATTAGTTGCTCTATTTCCAACCGATTTAGGCTGTTTTCTTTTTTTAAGGCATTGATAAATTTCCATATGGATGGATGGACAGCGTTGACGATGGACGAGAAACTATTATGCCAACCTTCAATGGCATTATTAGTTCGGGGAATGTCTCTTTCTACTAGTGCATAAACGTTCCATAGTTCAACACTGCACAGTGGCGGTCTTCAGCGTTGGCGTCTATCAGTACGACCTATCCAAGTGTCCTCAAAGTAATTTATGATAGGTACCAGCAAATCTTTATTCTGCACATAAAAGTTGCTATCGAGAATTTCTTGAAAAGCAGTTATTACATCGTTTGGTGGAACAAATGCTAGAGCTGGCAGTAAGCGCAGGTGTAAAGCAAACTCTGGATCCTTGCTGTATTTTTCTTGCAAGCCTGCCTGCTGTATATGCCTCCATATGCACTGGCTGAAATGGAAAAAGCATCCACATATTGAGGCGTCAGGAAATTCATCTTGTAGAGAATTTATTGCAGCTC
Source organism: Polydrusus cervinus (assembly GCA_935413205.1). NCBI lineage: Eukaryota > Metazoa > Arthropoda > Insecta > Coleoptera > Curculionidae > Polydrusus > Polydrusus cervinus. The sequence goes on along the minus strand of OW284519.1, from coordinate 13,483,884 downwards.
TTTCAAAATCCACCATAATTGAGGCCGGTCGAAGGCCCGATTTAAGCGCTTTTAGAGCTTGAAAAAGTCGGGTTGTGGTATAACGTTGCTATATTGAACACCATGTATGGTATACAATTGGCTAAATAAAATAGGCGAAGAAGAAAACGTACCGTCAGCATACCAATGGTCACAATGTTGCATAAACCCCAAATTTCGTTTTGTTGTGAACAAAAGAATTCGGTCATCTCCAGGGCCACTGTCAAATTGCAAAAATTGTTCACCTTCAGTTCGTGTGTACTCTTCAGCAATATCAAGCTCCACTAGATTTCTAGGATTTGCTGGTACATGGTCTGCTCTCTGTCGTACACGCTGTATAGTTCTCTTTAAGGAAATGACTGAAGGCAACTGAGCTGATACTGATGGTGGTAAACCTGAGGACATGGTAGCTACTATCGTCTGACTGGATTGCTCGATCTGTTGTGAGTTTTCCTCATTTTTTCAAGTGCTTTTTTGGCTTGAACTTTGGCGGCATCAGCGACATGTAGATGAGCTGTATTATGGACAACTTCTTGTTGCACCGAATGCACTCTTCCTGGGCAGCGATTCTTATTGTAATCAATACATTTCCAGATTGTTTTTTCTCCGACAATACGCTTCCTTTTGTGTAAGAAACCATCGTATAATAGCATTGGGTTACCCCTTTCACTTTTTACAAACTCAAGAACCATGTTAACAGTAAAACAGTCTTATCACTTATGAAAATTGGAGTATTCAATCTTTGAATATATAGGCCATAGGCTATAATCCCTTTATTACCTATTTTAATGGTTTCCCTTATTACCTATTTTAATGTATGTTGTTACTTATAATTACTTTATTAATTATGCCTAATTATCTATATAATCCCCTTATACATTTAATTAATTTAATCCCCTTATACATTTAATTAATTTAATCCCTTATATTCTAATCCTTTTTCTTTATTGCCTATTATACATAATGAATTTAATCCCTTATATTTAGAAATGGTTTTTATTTATTATTGAAATAATTTATCCCTTTGTTATACTTACAGGTATTTGCAATAATACTTATACAAACTATTTTTATTTTTGCATGCGTCCAATTGTCGCATGCGTCCAATTGTCACATGCGTCCAATTGTCCCACGTCCAATTTTCGCACGCGTCCAATTATCGCGCGTCCAATTGACTGCGACCAATAGTCGTGCGTCCAATTTTCCACGTCCAATTGACGCGAGACCCAATCCCTGTTTGTTGCTTCAGTAGTTTTCACTCCTGATCCATCGCTTTATAGTGTCTCGTAGTTTGCACCTTGGGAGTCCGAGTGCCGATTCTGGATCTATGAATGTATTTTCCGAACTCTTTCTTGCAAGTTCTTTGACTTCTTCCTGTGATACTTTCGGTGTTCTGGTATCCACTACACTATTATATTGTTATCTGTTGCCAAGGCTAGTAACTTCCATACCAGTTTTAAGTCACCTTGTTGTATGTTAGCGCTTTAATGCCCATACTATAGTCATTCCTTGAGGCTTTCTAACTCGAGGAAAATCTCAAGTGTCTCAACTTGACATTGATTGATATTGACAGTTTTTTGAGGAATCCTGAACGACTCATTTTTGTCTATTATTACGGGCGTTATATCTGTTCTTAGTTAAGGGAGTCTTGACAGTTAAGGAAGGAAGCTTCACGTGTCCAAACGGATTTTATAGACATAAATTAGTCCTTAAGGATTCCTCAAGAAACTGTCAATGTCACTTTAGATTTTCCTTGAGTAAGGAAGCCTCAAGGAACGACTAAAAAGATTGGTATGTGCTTTACTGTCAAAGTATATTTGGATCTACTTATTGATCCTCCTATTGTTTTCATACGTATATTGTAGGATGCCGGAGAATTCATTTCTTCTCTGACTATTGTAGGAGACTTACCCAGAGAGAAGTAAACGAAAAGTATTCAGGATGCTTAGTCCGAGTATCCCCACTCCAATAACCGCTTTGGATTTTATTGTTGAATGCCCCAGAAGTCCCTGATGCTCTTTGTCATGACCTGAATATCCTTTTTTTGTCTTTACGTAGATAGTAGACTGCTATGGTAATTTTTATGCGATCTTTTTTTTATAGAAACATCTCGATGTGCACCCTAACAACACCAGGGACGATTTGCTAGTCAAGACGTATGATTGAAACGTTCGTTTCAAGGCTTCGCGATGGACCCCCGGTCTTGTTATAAACTTATTCTGTTTTCCCTTATCCCAATTAAATTTTAACGACAATAAATGTAACGAATTACAAATAAAAACGAAGCTATAACAATTATTGTCTCTTACAACGACTTTTCCCTAATTATCATTAATGACGTTCATTTTCTTCCCAACTACCAAAAATGACAATTTGGCTTTCATAAAAGCAAGACGAGGAATTTAATTACATCATTTTAAGGTTTTAATGGGCATTTTCCTAAGATTGCAGTGGTATTTTGTTTCTATTTGCCTGAAGGTAGTCATTAGGCAACTTTTATTAACAAGTTTAACCTAAACAATTTTCTTTAATTTAAGATTACCTTATTTACTTCTAGGAAACACGGACATCCATTTTTGGGTTGTAAAATATATAATCAGAATACAATATGTGGAACTTTTTATTTGAAATTATAATCCTTTATTTGGAAATTATATCCCGGTGCTACCGGTGAATGTAAGTAAACACTTAGTTGTTACTGGTAACTAAAAAATTTAAACTGCCTCAAAAATGAACGTGGGAAGTTGGATCTGGTCTAAAAGAATATCCTTAATGTGCAGATGCACATTTAGTGCTCCATTTTTTTTAAGGTGGCAGTTTAGCGCAGCGGTAGATCACGGGTTCGTTTGGCGCACTTTTTTGAAAAACTTCATTGGGCCACCACCGTACTATGTAGTGTAGTGAAGCAATCTTAATGGCACAACTGCAGTGGAAAGGGGAACTGTGGGGTCCTGGGGCTCTTCCGGTATCATTCGGGTATTTATTATAATTTATGTAAAGAATTCAGTCCGGACAGTGACCCATAGAGGGACGCATGTCTGGTACCGATTCGGATGGATTGGGAGACGCCCTGACTCAGAATACTCAGTAATATGGACAATGTCCAGTTAGGAGACGCCGAAGTTGTTGATCCGATGATCTTGATGAATTTGGATGGTAAAGACGGGGGGGGGGGGGGGTTGTGCCGAGAATAACAACTGCCATGAAAATTGTGGTTCGGAAAATTACCCAAACTTGAAAGGGGGGGGGGGGGGCTGGGCGCTAAGCCTTCCCTCAACTACTACTTTAATATCTTGTCTTATACTTTTTTTGGGGAATAGTTAGTTTTTCTGTATTTTTTTATATACTTGGCAAAACATGATATTATTGCAAATAATGACTTAACAAGCAAAAAGTAAATACCCATTTCAAATTTAATATTCTATTTCAATTAAGTGAATAATTAAAACGTTATACACCGGGATTATTGATATTTCCTATTTTATTGTTTAATTATTTGTTATTTATTCAATGTTCCGTACGGAGTATTAAATTAAATCCTGATTGAAACAATATTATAATTCTCTGACTTGTTCAGTTTTGGCTTTTTAGTTTGATATTTGTTATTTTTTATTAATTTATAAATTAAATGTTTATGAAGTGGCTGTAGCTATCCGCATTTACAGCTTTCATGATGTTTAGTCCACGTAAGCCAGCGGTCAGCCGACGCGCGAGTATAGGGTTCGCCACTGATGTTAGAGAGATATAGTAGGCGACTGAGTTGGATTATAATAATTAAAAATAGACTACAAATTAAACCAAAAGAACACCTTTGGTGTTTTTGAAAAATTATTTTAATAAAAGTTTTTTTGAATTAATTACAGAATATTGGAAATTCAATATGGTGTTGCCTATATGATAAACCAAAAAGGCTTTTTAATATTCTTTGTTTCATTAAAGTTTAAACCGAGAAATAATTCTAAAATCGTAGAAGCGTCAGAAATGGCCGATTTGTAATGTGGGCTTGACAGCGAAGTGCATTTTAAGAGTTCTCAACCTGGTCATAATTTGTTGTGTTACATTATATTAAGTTATGACCAGGTAAATCACCTTTAACTCTAACTTTGCTGTCAATACTACATCATAAGATATTCATTCTTGATTTTTCTTCAAATTAAACTAGATCTTTTGTTTCATTAGGAATGCCGATTCGCCCGTAGTATGTCCTTAACCCTAATTTAGTTTGTTTATGTGTGTACTCATGTGTTGTGACACAGTTATTAAAGAACAATGACAGTTCATGGAATGTTACGGTTTAAAATAAGCGCTGCGTTAACATTTGAAAACCCGTTTATTAGAACTATTTATTATTTTTTCTACTCCTTTATTGGTAAACTTTATTGGTTTTATGTACAGTTCACTCTATAAGTAACTCTATTCTTACGCACAACTGTGCGTAAAGAATAAAAACGCACAACTGTGCATTATGATGCCTAGTATAACAATCAAGTTAGCCTTAAACCATTCAAATCATGACATTTATCTAACTTGCTTTTTGAATATTTGACAGTGACATTGTCATTATTTGAGATTTGAAGCTCAAATCGATACTTTATAAATTATAAACCGATCTTTAATTTATTATTATTTAAGAGTCGTAGAAAAAGTATAATACGTATTGCGTGTTGTAAAGCAATTACGCACTCATGTGATTACCGCACTCGACGCTACGCGGCTCGTTTACAATTTTTCCATTCGTGCGTAATATGTTTTTTACCACACTTAATACGTAATATACCATTTCATTAAAAAAATCAGTGCATTTTCAAATCAGTTGCGGCAACGTAAATTAATAATCCTTAACATTTTTCCAAACAAAATGATAAAAAGATCGATTTGATATACAAACACACAACTACATAAATATAAGAAGAGAATAAGAATAATTATAAAGTAAAGCTGTTTGAAGTAATATAAAAAAAATCATTCCTATGCACTAAACTGCACTTTGCTTGTTAGGTTATAGTTATCAAAATTTGCCCCACTTGTAAAAAAAACTCACTATAGTCTATTTTAGAAAGGTGTAAATTAATAAAAGCTAATTAGGTAAGTTATGAGTGACCCAACGAATATTTAAACCACTTTCATAATTTGCCATTGATTTCATTGCAAAACTCTTTATTTTCATTAAGTTTAGGTAGTACCACCCGGGTTTGGGTCAATTTATGGGTTTTGTCTATTGTTATCCATTCATAAACACTGAAAATGGTGTGACAAAGGCGTGCATTATGTATTTGATACACTTATTTTTTATTAAAAATCATTAAAAAAATACATTATAGGTACTAAAATTAAATTATAAAAAATCATAATATTCTTCGTCATCTGCGGAACTGTCATCTCCTCTTGACATTATAATTAACGGGTCGACGGTCCGATCGATCAGGTGGTCAAGATCTCACATTTTCTTCTCTTCTTTAATGACATAATGGACTGCTTTTCGCCAGTTCTCTGGTGTAATTTCCTTAATGGCTTGATCAAACAAAAGCTTAACGTCTTTCATTTTGAATGTCGTGTTGTGTCTTAATACAAATCCTTTCACTTGCGCCCATATAAGTTCTATAGGAATTAGTTCGCAATGAAATGGCGGTGTGCGCAGCACAGTTACACTATGTTTTTCAGTTATATCTTCCACGGCATATTCCATAAAACAAAGTTTGTGTAAATTTGCTATAGCTAATAATTCCTTCTTTATTAAATTATCTTCTCTTTTTTTCTTTGGTTAGTTTTCATAAATAATTTAATGTAAAAAATTTACCTACGCCGACACCGAAATTGAGTCGAACTGGACGGAATTCACCATTTTATTACTCTACACCTTTCTGAAATAGACTATAGCCATAACCTTATTGCGGTTTAAAATTGCATTACAATCCCATCGTTATTAAATTTTAATAGCAAAATCATTCACACAAAATAAACATTTTCCTACGTCCCAGAATTATATCGTTCAACCGATATAATTTAAGGCCTGGTTTAATTTAAGATATTTATTATGACATTCCTAATTTCAACCACGCTCGTAAGCAAATCAGACGTAACGCCACCTTTTTATACATCGCCAGAAAAAAACTGTTTTCTTTTGCGTTGTAATGGAGGTACTACATTTTCTCAAAGTGGATGAGGTAGAGGAAAGTGTTAATTCTGTCTCATAAATATTCATAAAATATTTTAATTTATGTTGTTGTGTTATTAATACCCTGCTTCACCAATGATTGCTATGCTTCGTCTTAATCCCACAGAGCATAAAACGAGCATTATAAAATCATTCGGAATATGAAATTTCTCATTAGAGCAGCGAAATTACTATCGAGTTTAATATACTTCGGAATTCTGTCTATCTATTTGGAAATTAACCGCGTAAACTTACTACAGCTCCGCGGGAGTCTAAACGATATATTAACTGAAATAAATGCAAATGTTACAGTCCAAGTTGCAAGAGGGATGTAAAGTTCACGTTTTAAACCCTATCGGTAAGTACCTACTTCATTATAAGTTGCACAAAGTTGCTTATTGATTTAGTTCTTGTTAATGCTTGTATACAGGATGAGTCAACGATAGCGCGAACTAGTTTTATGCCTTGAACATAAGATGTGTTGATAATTAAGTTTTCTGTTGAGGTATGATTGAATATTCTGCTCATTTTAAATATATTTTGAACCATACAAGGTGTGGTCACAAAGTTAATGTTTAACACCCTGTATATTATTGTATTTTTGAATTATAATCAGAATTTTACATCTATTTTATATAGCATACTACATGTCTAAATTTAATTGTTTTTTAAATATTTACTTTTAAAAAATGACTTACCGAACTTTGACAGGCTCTTGCGTCAAAATGGTGTATTTTAGAAAAAAAACGGTTTTCACGGTCCTATCTTAATTTTTTATTTTCTACCCAAAAACACCAATTTTCGGTTCAGCCTGAAAAATAACGGTTTTTACAGATTTAACCGTTACATACTTACCGAACTTTGACTGGCTTTTGTGTCAAAATGGTTCATCTTAGAAAAAAAAACTGTGTCCACGTTCCTATCTTAGTTTTTTATTTGCTACCCAAAAATACAAACTTTCGGTTCAACTTGAAAAATAACGGTTTTTACAGGTTTAACCGTTACTTACTTACCGAACTTTGACAGACTTTTATGTCAAAATGGTGCATCTTAGAAAAAAAAACTGTGTCCACGTTCCTATCTTAGTTTTTTATTTGCTACCCAAAAATACCAACTTTCGGCTTAACTTGAAAAATACCGGTTTCTATAGGTTTAACCGTTATTTACTTACCGAACTTTGACTGGCTTTTGTGTCAAAATGGTGCATCTTAGAAAAAAACTGTTTTCACGTTCCTATCTTAGTTTTTTATTTTCTACCCAAAAATACCAACTTTTATCATTTTAACAAATAATGAATTTATTGTATATAAATTTACTTTTTTTAAAATTTTATTTAATATGTATAACTTTGAAGAACAATTCGGATTCATTTAAAAAAAAGTGCGTGTCTACATTATTGACATGAAAATAATAATTTGTAGGTTTTTGCGAGGTTTAACAATATTTCATATAACAACTTGTTTAGATCATTTTACTGGTCAAGGGTTTTTGTAACATCTAATTAAAGTCTAATTAAAATTTGAATTTTCATACAATTTAATAAGGAGAAAAAGTATAATTTCTTAATGACGTACTTTTCCAAAAAGGCTTCGCTGATTATTTTTGACGACGTTCTTCAAGTTAACCAGACCGACAAAAAGACAACTTCGCCTTTATTAAAAAGAAATTGAAGCACAATTTTTAAATTAAGTATTTTATTAGCATTTTCGTTAAATTATTAAGTTACTATTTGGGTCTTTTAATTCTTTAAAACAAAAAAAACTTTTTTTACTTAATTATATTTTGAGAACATTCTTTTTAATTAAGAATACACACAGTCAAAGCCAGATAGTAAATACCAGATAGTATAAAATAAATAACTGGAATGTTGGAATAAATATATTTTACAAAACTCAAATCGTATAGCGTTCGGAAAGCGTCGCTTTGTAATCCAATTTGTATTTGTTAGATGGAAAACCTGTTTAATTCATTCGTCACATTTGACATTAGAAGTCTCGTAACAGAGACAACGATTTTTCTTAAATGATAGAAGAGAAGTTTACATTGCAAAAGGGCTTAACATTTATAATATTTACTTTTTTTGCAATAGTTTATGGTCATAGCATAAAGCATTTAGTGCCTTAACTTTTTCGTCCTTCATTTTATATACAACCACTACACACTACACTCTAAATAATGACCTAGTGTACCATACCAAAATCTTAGTTTCCATGACAAGAAAACATAGTTAAAATAGCCTTAAGAAGAAATAAAGTAACGGATACTATATTTTATTGCTAGACCGATTCCGGCATTGGTTATCAGTCACTTTTGTCATTGGTAAACTAACTGCTTGTTAGTTTAAAGGGTATGTAAGTATGCAATAAATAAACTCATTATATACAATCAAGTAATAAGACCGATAATTATGCCGCACCTATATGGTGTAGCATATCAAATACACAAATGCAAAAACTACAGAGACTACAAAACATAACATTAAGACAAGTACTTTCTGAAACAAGATACGCACCGATAAGACACCTACATCAAGCAACAAAAACACAACACATACAACAATATATCTTTGACATATCAACAAACTTTTACGAAAAATAAATACCAAACTCAATAGTGACTAGAAACATGACAAATACAAGACACACAGACGACCCAATACATAAACCAATTTATCATAGATTACCAATTTATTTAAACAATCATTAATATAAAATTAAAAATTCAAAAAATTTCACTTTTCATACCACGTGTCCACTTCCTAAGCCCTCCCACCTAAAATTTCTAAATTATTTTCAAGTCAATAGACAAAATCATGATGCTACATTGTACCTGAGAGAAATAAAGCTGTTTTTTTCGACCGTCACACTTACGTCGGGTTGCACAAAGAATTTTAATAATAATTATTTAACCGGCAAGTTTGACTGTGACATAAATGACTTTGACGGGCATTATATACTTACATTTAAAGGTAGGTAATTAGATAATTAAAAATTAATAATTATTTTAAAGTCAATAGACAAAATCCTGATGCTACATTGTACCTGAGAGAAATAAAGCGGGTTTTTTCGACCGTCACACTTACGTCGGGTTGCACAAAGAATTTTAATAATAATTATTTAACCGGCAAGTTTGACTGTGACATTAATGACTTTGACGGGCATTATATACTTACATTCAAAGGTAGGTAATTAGTTAATTAAAAATTAAGGTAACCGGGTCAGTATGATTGTGAGAAAATTATTTCTGTCAATGTTACGTCTGTCACAGTCAAACTTGCCGGTTAAATAATTATTATTAAAATTCTTTGTGCAACCCGACATTAAAGTTATAAAACAAAACAAATTCCTTCATGGCAGTATAGACTACTGAAACTTGCCTAAAAATGAAAATGAAGTCTTACCAGGGCAAAGACCAGCCCCGTACTGACGTTGTCAGTGCGTACGTCCTAGTTAGTAAATAATTAGTTAGATCAAAACGGTAATAAGTAAGAATACTGACATGTAAATAACAAAAAGGAAACAAATAAGGAACATTTTTAAATTAAATAAATAAATAAAGGGTATGTTAGTAATCAATACTAATTTTGTTGTTATTTACAAGAATTATAATAATGTTGTCTGGACAATCATCATTACTAGTAACATATTTTATTCTTAGAGAAAACGCAGAATGAAATAATGATATTATTTAAAAAATTAGACGTATGTACATATATCACAATTAGACCACTCGCGTCTTATACTTCCACGTAATCTACTTATCGAGTTTCTTGTTTACTGCTTTTTCATTAATTTTCCAGAAATTTTTTCAGTAATGCTCGTATTTTCAATAAAGATCTATTGTCCTCAGGGTCAGACTGGATTAAAACTTTTTATTTGCATGCTGAAGAGTACCCACAAAATCATGTCTCCAACATGCATTATTTCATAAGAAGAAACAAGTAATCAAAAACAATAATATACAATGCAAGAATATTTCCAAAGCAGGTTAAAATAATTTCTGCTCTTATCCAGTAATCGGCAAAGGGCTAAAAGACATTATTTTATGAAATACGGTGTGAATAGTAATAAATCGACAAACAAGTTTTAAAATGTCATCGTATGGTTTAATAATTAAAATATGCACATTTATACCATTCACGAAAGTTTAAGATAAAAAAAATAATTAAAAAAGTGTTTACAACATTTTACTGTAAGTTTATTTACAATTGTCGTTTTGACCGTAGGGAACTTAAGTGAATAGTCTGAAGCTTTTCGTTTCATATTTCATATCTTCAATAAAAAGTCTCACCTTAAAAACCAATCACACGCAAATGCAGACTTCGGAGACCCGCATAAATAGATAATCAAACAAAACAGGTAAATGGCGGCTTGACAGAGGGTAGTGGTTGACGCTTTCGAACACTGGGAATCGCGCTCTATCGCGCCTATGCAATGTTAATACTTAGAAGAGTTTAAATTGAGCCGCCTGACAGATTCCCAGACCTCACCCCTTTGGACTTTTATTTGTAGTGTGATTTAAAATGTTTACAAAAATGGACTTGTCTTCTTCTAGTTTCAGAAGTTACGGCCATATCTTCTCTAGAAGACCGTAACTCTTGAAACAAGAAGTCGAAACGTTCATTATAAAAATGGCTTTGTTTATTACATTCATTTAACACTGTCTTTTTTTTCAGACGTTTCGACATGGATTTCCTTACCAACCGACTGCGATGGCCTTCGACCCGGTGCAAAAACTTCTGGCTATTGGTTCAAAGTGCGGGTCACTTAGAATGTATCCTTTTTGCTCTAGTTAATAAATAAGTTCGGACGCCCAAAGACAAAAAAGGTATAAAATGAGGTTTGGCATGAATAAATAAACACCCAAATAGATTTAAAACCTTTTTGTTGGAAGGTTTATGCTCTTTTTTGTCCAGTCAAAAATAACTTTTTCTCGACTCTTTTTAGCCTTACACATTGACCGACAGAGAATGCGCCAGAAGAGAACATTTTTTTTATTTGAATGTTTTGAATTTACGAGGCTATCTTAAAACAGATTCATGGGGAAGTGACATTTTTAAATTATGTGTTAATGTAATTGTTCCGTAATAGTAATTTAACCAATAAGTATATTAATAATGGCGATTAATGATCGAAATATATATAAAAAAAAAATTTCCTCTCCTTCGTTGACGCCGCACATTCTTTTGAAATTAGTTTTTATTATATTTTGTATATAAAAGAAGACATTTTATTGCCATCGCCTGACACAGGTACCAGTGGCGTATTTAGGGGGAGCTGCCGAGCCTAGGAGCTCGGGGCTAAAAGTCTAATTGCAACCTAATTTTTCGCCTAACGCTTGGACCCTTAATTTAAATTTTTAAATAATGTATTCTTAGATTACAAGGGTTTTGTAGGAAACGTTTAGTTTGTAAACTTTTCCTTCTAAAAGTCCTGTTTTATATAGAGATTAAGATCTCAGATGCATATCGTTTTAGTTATTGATTTATGATGCAATTTTATAGGAAAACGAGTAAAAAGAGTAATATTTTATAGTATTTTCTATTATATACTTGTCTGTTCCGTTTTCCTTTTTTTAGAGCCATTCTAAATCAACAAAAATATAACCCAATGCAATAATATATTTTTACAACAAAAACAAAAAACAATTAGGCATTTATTTTTAAAGAGAAAAATTAAAGTAAAAATTTTAATTGAAACATTTTTTATGGAAGAAGTGTGATTATTTATAATAAAAAAATAGCACGGGAAGAAACGAGAATGCTTTATTATGAATATATAAAACGGCACTTAAGAAGAAGTATTTCAAAACCTAAGCGTTTGCACCAAAAACTGCTCTTAGCTCTACGCTCCTAAAATACATGATTTCTGAAAAAATCATCAATTTTGGCGTGGAGAGCGATATTTACTTTATTTTTAATTATGAAAAACCGAGCCAGAAAAACGCGTGTTAGAGTCATACATACGTCTTATGTTAAAATTTTGGATTGACACCAATATTCATATTTTTCACAAATATAAAAAATGTTTTTTTTTTAATAATGAGCCAGCTAAGATTATCAAAAAAAAGTAAAAAAAAAACATTTACAAAAACAAATTTAATCCAACCCTGCAGAGGGGGAGAAGTAATAATTTAATTTTCAAAATTTGATAGTAGTAAGGTGAATTTTAATCGCACTTTGGGCGTGGCCCCGAAAATGTTTCGCCTACGGCTCTTTTCCGTCTTCTTTGATAGGTACAATAGCATGGAATAAATGTAGTTCCGATTGTCCCTCTCTCCAGAAAAAAAAATGTCCTACATTCGCTCACTGAGCCCCCCCCCCCCCCGGACATATTTTCTGGCTACGCCACTGACAGGGGCAATATGCGCGATGTGGTGGAAATGCACTATTTGTTCTTGATGACTCATCAACTACAGTTTGCTCTTAAGTGAAAAAGCCCATTCTATACGATTGCTTATTTATTAAAAGATGTATCGTCAAGTCATACCGCATCGCCTTAACTAGGTCACTACCTTGCTTACTACGATAACCTTATTAAATGGCGATATCTGCAGTTTCGGGATTTTTGGATGACGCATCATTATTTATCAGGTATAATTAACGTAAATTTTAATTACGCGCGCCCTTGTTGAAACGGATCTAATAAGGGCCAAATTTAGGGGTTGCTATTTTACAAGTATGCCGTATTTATCATAGCTGGGATACTTTGACTGGCAGATTTCGAATACTTTGTTTGCTTGATGTCAAGCCGGGTAAAATTGAAATTTACGTATAGTAAATGCCAAGCCCTTTAAGGGTTTTAGGCGGGAAATAGAATGAAACAAAGTCAAAATTTTAATTTTTTCCTAAATTTTTTATATAGAGAGGAATATTTAGAAAAATTATGGCCTAAGAGATACTGCTGGAAATTATTTTTAAGTTTCTAGGTCGGCATTATCTCACCTAGATGAACACTCGCGTCTATATCCCAACTTAATGCAGGCACACTGCGCACGTCAGGCGGTAGCGTGATGGTGGGATATTTGAAATTTACATAGGTAGAAATAAGTTCAATTATTACATGTAAAATATGATTAATATGGTGATTAATTAATTACATTTTTAATATTATGGTATTTTATTTATATTTTTAACACTTTATTTTCTTTTTTCTTTTAAGTTTCAAGGAATTAAAAGATGTGGTTACCGGTGTTGACAGTCTACGATTTTGTAATTCCGATTTTTTGTTATGAGGGTCATAGTTAAAAGAAATCATAGGGCTTATTATTGTTAGTACATTAATACCAGAAATGCATGGCATGTAATGGTCTTTAAAGGTGATCGTTTGAAGACTTTGTGTTTTCTTTTCATGTGAACATTAATATTTGTTTTTGTACTACATTTGATCCCACAGTCTGTGCACATATAAACTGTTCTACAATTTAAAAAATGACGGTTAAGTTTTTTCCTACGACCACCTATGAAAATGAGAAAAAAAGCACGGTTAATTTGGCTCGAAAGCGCCAAATATCACACGCGTGTTGAAAGAAAATATTTCAACTCTAGAGTGGAAATACAAGGCACACTATTTAATTTAAACATATGATGCCAATTTGACAGATTACACCTATTTATTAAAACGAACAAATTTTAGAAAGTAGTTTAGTTTATTTATCACGTATTTGTCGAGTGATTTCGAATTAGAGTGTGAAAATACGCCATCTGAAATTATAAAAAAGTTAAGAATATACTGGGAAATCTATTACCAGTCAAAACAAGCCCCGCTGAAGAGAACATCATATTAAACTTAAACAAATAATGTTTATGGGCCGCCATAGCGTAGAAACTAGAGCTACGACCTACAAATCGAATGATCCCGGGTTCAAATCGCATTAAGAGCATTTGACTTTTTTTTTTTATAAAAACATTAAATAATTTATAGAATTATTTTGAATTGAAAACTTTCTTGTTGGGTGATTTTTTTAAATTTATGTTTATTGCATCTTTCCTAGATTAAATAAAAAAATTCATTCAACAAGGAAGATTTCAATTCAAAATAATTTTATAATTTATTTAATGTTTTTATAAAAAAAAGTCAAATACTCCTGATGGGATTTGAACCTTTGGCCTTTTGATCTGTCAAATTGGCATCATATGTTTAAATTAAATTGTGTGCCTTGTATTTCCATTCTAGAGTTGAAATATTTTTTTCACAAATCAAAGGTTTTTTTTAATAATTCTTTGTGGTCGTAGGAAAAATAGTGTACATTACTCGTGTGAAAGTGATTATTCTAAAACTCGGAAAATTTCCGCACTCGGCTGACGCCTCGTACTAAATATCTCCTCGTTTGAAAAGTATAACTTTCATCACTTGTTATGTAATATACTATTACTTTACAGGTGCTTGACAGTCGCCACAAAATATTTAATATTTTGTGACATCCGCAGCCATAACAAAACTTACTGATTAATAACCTGCCCCTTCATTTTAATTATGCCGCACAACGACACAAATTAACAAACTGGCAAACTGTTTTGGTAAGAAAACCATTTCTACCTATATTTTAAATGTACCACCATCACGCTATCCGCCTGACATGCGCAGTGTGTCTGCATTAGGTTGGGATATAGACGCGAGTGACAGAACTGGCCACGATACACCTATAAGGAAGACGAAATTTAAACATCTCTGCGCATGTCGTCACATGGCGTAGATGCGAGTGACGCTTCTAACCTCACCTCACATAATAAGTGGTAAAATTTTCTTTCTGTGGCTAATGTTGTTTTTTATTTTCAGTTCGGGTAGTTAGATAGTGTACAGGGTGTCCCAAATTCGATGCTCATCATCGAGATCTCAAAGACTATAAGAGATACAGCATCGGTCAAATGGGGGCAAAGTTGTAGAATTTTGTGCCCAGTAATTTCGTAAAGAAAATTTGAGCTTTCTTTTTTACGTTTCGAAATATTCGAAAAAAACTAAAATTTTGGGTTTTTGTTTTTTTAATTTATCTTACTGTTTTAACCTCAACAGAAAAACAAATACAACATTGTCAAAGCAACGTTTTTAGCTTTATACTACCGTGTTTTTAGAATTTCGGTAGAACGTTTCGTTTTTCTGGAACTATTATCAACTTTAATTTTTTAAATACGGACCTGCACTTTTTATTTAATTTTTTAAATTCTCTTTAATGTATGACACTTAATTTCTAATATGTTTTGATATCATCTTTACATCATCAGGCTTGGAAAACAATTAACAATTTTAGGCTCTCTGCTACAAATTCGTGTGCGTACAAGGGGATCTCGAAAATGGTAAGAGATACGAAGATGGTTAAATTGAGGCAAAGTTGCGTATTTTGGGACTTAATATTTTGGTAAAAGAAAATTGTAAATATTTCCTATACCCTCCGAATATTTTAATTTTTTGCGCTTTTATTTTTGACTTGGGAACAAAACAAAAAATACTTTCTTTTAGCCGCTTTTTATATTCTACAAGATGGCGTTATTAGTTCTCGAATTCGTCGTTTTGTTCTTTAGATACAAACCGCAAGTCAATTTTTTTTTTAATACGGACCTGGAATTTTAACTTAACAGTTTTAGAGACTTCTAAGCTTTAATACGATTTAATGGTTTTTAAAATTTTAACGTTTTGTTATTAAATAACACATATCATTAGTATTTCACATTATCATTTCTTTACTATCACGGCCTTGACAATTGAAAAAGAAAATGGCAATATTTTAGGAATATTTAAATATTAAAATTACATTACAGAAAATTATGGTGTTCAAGTCGTTTATGATTTCAATAAGATTTACCGTAACAGTACTCTAGGAAGTAGGAAGTAAAAAATTATTTTTATAAAAACTTCACGAATAAATTTGTTTTCCATATGGTGAAAAATAGTATATTACATAACAAGTGATGAAAGTGATACTTTTCAAACGAGGAAATATTTAGTTAGCCCAAGGCGTCAGCCGAGTGTGGAAATTTTCCGAGTTTTAAAATAATCACTTTCACACGAGTAATGTACACCTTTTTTCCTACGACCACAAAGACTTATTTAAACATATTTATGAAAAACATATTTCAACACTAGTGTTAAAAAAATATATCAACACTAGTGTTGAAATTAGCATACTTAGGATTATGTTCCACTTAATATCTGATTTCATAGTTTGTCAATAGGCTTTTCCATTATTTGTAGTTTAATTTTTTCATATTTTATGTATCATAGGAAGAACTAATCCTGGATTGAATTCCAGATTAACCAGAATGAAAAATTTTAAATTTAATTAAGGAAAGATGCATTAAACATAACTTTAAAAAATCCACCCAACAAAGCAAATTTCAATTCAAAATAATTCTATAAATTATTTAATGTTTTTATAAAAAAAAAGTCAAATACTTTTGATGGGATTTGAACCTGTGACCTTGCCATCTGTAGACTAGAGCTCTATTCTCTACGCTATTCCTACCGATTAAGATTTGTTGTTTAATACATGACACTCTCTTCAGCGCGATTTGTTTTTTCTGGTTATAGATTTTCCAGTATATTATTAATATTTTTTATAATTTCAGATGGCGTATTTTCACACTTTGATTCTGAATCACTCGACAAATACATGTTAAATAAGTTAAACACTTTAAAATTACTGCTTTTTAAAATGTGTTCTTTTTAATAAATAGGGGTTGTCTGTCAAATTGGCACCATATGTTTAAATTTAATAGTTTGCCTTGTATTTCATCACTAGTGTTGAAATATTTTTTTTTCAACACGCGTGTGATATACGGCGCTTTCTAGCCAAAAAGCTTTTTTTCTCATTTTCATAGGTGGTCGTAGGAAAAGTATATATATTTTTTTTTTTTTTTTATATGATAAAACACCTGCACTGTAGGAAAAATCCTTTAAGGCGCTCTGGGAGCGGTGCGAGTGCGAAAAAAGCGATTAACGTTGGTCTTGAAACGTTGAAGATTGTATTCATTGGGAAACACGACCTCAGGAAGATCATTCCACAAAGATGACGTTCTCCAGATGAAAGAATTCTTGAACAATGAAGTTCGAGGAGTACTAAGCTGAACAACATATGGATGAGCGGCAGCGGTTCGCCGTGTATTTCTGTTTTGCATTGCTCTAGGTGGAATCAAGTGGGCAATGTCAGTCGAACACCTGCCATGGAAATATCTGTAAAAGAGAGCCAAATCACCAACCTGTCTTCGATGCTCCAGGCTATCGAGGGTCTTGGTCAGCTCGGGGTCGCCGATCAGACGAACGGCTCTCCTTTGAATGGAATCCAGTAGCCGAAGGGTGTGCTTGGGTGCAGAGCTCCAGACATGAGAGCAATATTCTAATGATGGTCGAATCTGGGCTTTGTAGAGTGTCAAAAGTTGATGAGGTGTGTACAACCTTTTGGTGCGGAAAAGTACACCAAGTTTCTGTGCAGCTGCCTTGGCAATTGCGGCAACGTGATCATGCCAATACATATTACCTCCCAGATTGACCCCCAGCAAATTAATAGACGGTGCCAGGGGAATTGCGTGTCCTGCCATGACTATATCCGGTTCTGCAATGTAAACCTTTTTGGATAAGACTGCTGCCTGGGTTTTCTTAGCATTAAATTCGACTTGGTTACTGTCACCCCAAGCCAAAATTTCGTCCACGTCTTATTACTCCATTTAAAAATTCGCAAGTTTTAAATATCCCTTGAAAATATTTTCAAACATTTTATTTTGGTAACTGAGAATATAATACAAAATTCTACTATTTTTTTACATAGTAAGCCCGCCACTGAACCGTGTTAGTATTAAAATGGAATTTAGCAGAGTTTACTCGTCTCCCGGGACTGGCAGACCTTATTGGCGATGGTGAAAGTAGCAAGCCCTTTTTCTGTTTGCTATTTTAGATAAAACTTTAATGGCTTTCCGGCAAGCTGAAAAGCTATTATGCTTTTTATCGGATAAACAGTGTTATTTCGGTTTGGCGCTTTAAACTGGTGTAAATAGAATGGTTATGGGATTGCTAAAATGCTCGGGCTCTGTGATAAGTAACAGATTATTTTTAAATAGAATAATAAAGTTTTAAATTAGACCAATTAAAGGACTTATTGATACTGAAGCACAAGGAAAAATGTTAAAGTGAATGGTTTTAGTAAAAAAATAATTTTAAAAGTCTAGACAACATTTATTTAAGTATCAGTAGCGGCTACTCTATGAGACCACATGAGTACGCGCTTCTCTTTATCAAAATTTTTTAATTATTACCTATTTAATATTTTACATAGGCAAGCATACATTTTTAAAAAAATCTAAAATTAAATTTTTTTCTAAATTTTGTTGTTGATTGTAGTGTACAAACAGGGTAACTATGAAATGACTGTACAACGCTTCACCACAAATTCCTTAACCAAAAATAAGGCGATCTAGGCAAACTTACCTATATGCTATGTTGCTTCGTTTTGCCGCTACAGAGCGCTAAAGTTTTCAAATTATTATTATTTTTTCGGAATAATTTCTAAACGCCTTTATCGATTTCCACTAATTTTGGAACTAAGAATGACCACTATTAATAGCGTGTTTTGACGTATGCGCCATCTTTTTTTAATACCTGCAAATTTTAAAATGGCGTGTAATTGGTAATTAAAAGTTCCTCTTTTTGTTACCCCCGTATAAATGACTTTAATTATTTCTCTCACTTGACCAAATCAAATTTACCAAGTTGACAAGTTGTATAACAAAACAGTGAACATTAGCTCCATAGTAGAGGAAGCAATGTCATTGCTGGGCCATTTTATCATAAGAATCAACGTGGGGCTAAAATCCAGCAATTCTACTACTATTCTCTTATCTTCTAGTGAAAACCCAAAATCCAATTTATAGCTTTGCTGATGACAGCACACTTGTCTCATCTTTTACCTTGACTCCCCAAACATCCGCTGCCGACGCACATCTTCGCAGGCAGCATGAAGTATTGCGCCTCAACAATGACCTGGAAGAAATTTTGGCTTGGGGTGACAGTAACCAAGTCGAATTTAATGCTAAGAAAACCCAGGCAGCAGTCTTCTCCAAAAAGGTTAACATTGCAGAACCGGATATAGTCATGGCAGGACACGCAATTCCCCTGGCACCGTCTATTAATTTGCTGGGGGTCAATCTGGGAGGTAATATGTCTTGGCATGATCACGTTGCCGCAATTGCCAAGGCAGCTGCACAGAAACTTGGTGTACTTTTCCGCACCAAAAGGTTGTACACGCCTCATCAACTTTTGACACTCTACAAAGCCCAGATTCGACCATCATTAGAATATTGCTCTCATGTCTGGAGCTCTGCACCCAAGCACATCCTTCGGCTACTGGATTCCATTCAAAGGAGAGCCGTTCGTCTGATCGGCGACCCCGAGCTGACCAAGACCCTCGATAGCCTGGAGCATCGAGGACAGGTTGGTGATTTGGCTCTCTTTTACAGATATTTCCATGGCAGGTGTTCGACTGACATTGCCCACTTGATTCCACCTAGAGCAATGCAAAACAGAAATACACGGCGAACCACTGCCGCTCATCCATATGTTGTTCAGCTTAGTACTCCTCGAACTTCATTGTTCAAGAATTCTTTCATCTGGAGAACGTCATCTTTGTGGAATGATCTTCCTGAGGTCGTGTTTCCCAATGAATACAATCTTCAACGTTTCATGACCAACGTTAATCGCTTTTTTCGCACTTGCACCGCTCCCAGAGCGCCTTAAAGGATTTCTCCTACAGTGCAGGTGTTTTATCATAAAAAAAAGTCGTTTTCAAGTAAATACTGTATTTTGTAGTTTTTTTTAATAAAAATTATGGAACAATATTCAAGACACGAAAAATTGGATATGATTTGTAGTCGACGCCCAAATATCTTTGGAGTTTTTTAAATTTGAAAACACAATGTTGCAGAATTTCGTAGGGCACAACGAGATCCCTGCAGAATGCATCCTTATCCGGGATACTCTGTATATAATGTACAGTTTTCCATTATAACCATACATTTTTACCTACGATTATCTATGAAAATGGGAAAAAAGCACGATTAATTTGGCTAGAAAGCGCTGTATATCACACGCGTGTTGAAAACAAATATTTCAATATTAGTGTTGAAATACAAGGCACACTATTTAATTTAAACATATGATGCCAATTTGACAGACCACCCGTATTTATTAAAAAGAATGTGATTTGTCGAGTGATTCAGAATTAGAGTGTGAAAATACGCCATCTGAAATTATAAAATATGTTATTAATATACTGGATAATCCTATTACCAGAAAAAACTAATCGCGCTGAAGAAAATGTCATTTATTAAACAACAAATCTTTATTGGTAGCGACAGCGTAGAGAATGGAGCTCTAGCCTACAGATTGCAAGGTCACAAGTTCAAATCCCATCAGGATTATTTGACTCTTTTTTTGTAAAAACATTAAATAATTTATAGAATTATTTTGAATTGAAATCTTTCTTGTTGGGTGGACTTTTTAAATTTATGTTTAATGCATCTTTCCTTAATTAAGTTTAAAATTCTTCATTCTGTTTAATCTAGAAGTCAATTCAGGATTAGTTCTTCCTATGATATATAAAATATAAAAAAGGTAAACAGCGGTAAACCACAAATAAAGGAAAAGACTATTGACAAACTATGAAACCAATATTTAATGAAACATAATCCTAAGTATGCTAATTTCAACACTAGTGTTGATATTTTTTTTTTCAACTCGAGTGTTGAAATTTTTTTTTTCACAAATCAAAGGCTTTTTTAATAATTCTTTGTGGTCGTCGTAGGAAAAATAGTGTACATTACTCATGTAAAAGTGATTATTCTAAAACTTGTTGAATTTCCGCACTCGGCTGACGCCTCGTGCTAAATACCTCCTCGTATGAAAAGTATCACTTTCATCACTTGTTATGTAATATACTATTACCGCGAGCTTTACAAAACAATCCATCCAAATTTTAAATTTCAATTTAATTAGCGCAACATACCGTACAGCAGTAAATTTTCACCTCTACGAACTTTATATAAAAATAAGGGAAATTATATTTCGCATTTGAGTCTTTAGGGAGCGTAATAAATTTAAAAAAGCCAGACTGCATACGTTTTTCTTTAATTATTCTGCTGATAAAAGAGTCTCCCATCGTAAGCAGATAAATTATGCAAATTTAATTTTATCGTTAATTAACGTGGATAAAATTGGGACGGCCATTATAGGCTCATATCTATTCAAAGCTACGTACTTATGTGTTTATGTAGAGAAGATATATATATAGATTTTGGGGTGTCTAAAATAATGCCTTTATATTACAGTTCAAGTTGTTCAATCATATCGGGGAATTATATGTTAAGTTTGACGATATCTCCGTTTTAAAATTAAAATTTACCCACTATTAATCCCTGTGGCTGCTAGGCGGTAGTTCTCAATGGATCACTTATAAGTCATTATTATCATATTATAAAGGATGTGTCTAGTGTAGTAAATTTGATTTTATTCTACGTATGGTGGCAACTTAAGGGGGGGGGGGGGGGGGGTATGGCATTTGCTGACACCCATCGGGATTTAAGTTAGATGCCCTTTCCATCTTTGGCGATAAGGAACGTTTTTCCAAACACCTTAGAAAGATTTTAAGCCCTTTACAAATTTTAGAAGTTTTCGTAATTTTCCTACTGTCTTCGGAAAACTAATAGAGAGATTGTTGTGGTCTAAGTTAAACATTTTTCGGCCTCAAGGCAAACACTTTTAACTTCACCCCACCTATAACGACGTTATTTGCATTCATTCGGTATGTCTTATCGAAGAGGCAATGTCCGGTAACAACAGCAGTAATATTTCCCACGTCTTTCCGACCATGATTCAATAGCTCTACGGTTTTCTTTTGATCAAATATGGGCCACAGTTGGCTGGATGTGCTACTTTTAACTTTACCCCGCTTATAACGACTCAAATATTAATTAGGATCATGGTTTGGTTAGGTTAGAGTGGCAGACCTTTGGTAGTGACCAAACAGTCTCCCGTAGTCCTATTAGGTCCATTATGATACCACACATGTTCCGTAGAATCCACCTTCATCAAAACTTTGATGATTAGTGCGGCGTACACCGCAGAAGGATTATAACAACTCATTCAAACCAGCCACTACTAATGAGAAACCTGGTTAGTGGACCAAGTTGGAAGCTGCTTGTTTCCTCCAGACTATTGAAAAACAATTCCCCCAGGGCAGTGAACCTCCTTCTTGCGAGGCCAGGGCATTCACACAGAAAATGTTGAATGCTCTCTCTTCCTCATCTCTGCAACTTCTGCCGAAGTCGTTAGTGGGTATTTTGCATATGTTCGGCATGTCTATCGACGAGGCAATGTCCGGTAACAACCGCAGTAATATTTCCCACGTCTTTCCGACCGTGTTTCAATAGCTCTGCGGTTTTCTTTTGATCAAATATGGGCCACAGTTGCCTGTATGTGCTACTTTTAACTTTATCCAGCCTATTTAACGCCTCAAATATTAATTAGGATCATAGAAAATACTAATTATCTTGCATTTTTATTACTACTAGTTTCATTTTCTACGCCATTGGTTGTTGACTGCAAAAAAACCTTTTAACTCGGTTTGTTTGTCCCTCGGGACCATCGCATGTTATTGGCAATGTTAAAAGAGTAAACTTTTTGCCTATCTGTTATTCTGTTTAAAAAGTTTATTGTCGTCCTTTGTTGCTTTCACATTTATTATCAGAGGGCTGGGAGTCGTTTTCGTTATACATGGTGGTAGTTATCACCTGGTTATTTCACAATAATGGTTAAATAGGATGATTCCTAAGTTGATACTTCTTTTTTAGCTGGCACTAAAATAAAAAACATTTTCAAAAAACTTAAGAGATGCAGAATTAAAAAATCTAAGTGCGGGCCTGGTCATCAAAACGTGGCCTGCTATACTTTATGTTGTTTGTCTTATTTCTTATTAGTCATGCAATTTACGGGTCACTGGTGCGTTATTTGGCAATACGCGGCGGTGCGTTTTTCCGAAGCAAGTTAATTTTAAATTGGTAAAAGTTGGTAAAATTTGAAAACAGTGAACTAGCAAATATGGTGCTAATTTACGGCGAGTGTCATCAAAGTGCGGCAGAAGTTTTCTTAATGTAATTCAACGGGCAAGTTAGGCAGAACCGTATTTGATCCATAGTGTAATAAATGAATGTAGGTACCTTATTTTTGAGTTTTTTGAAAAAAGATATTGAAAATGTTGTTTATTTTAATGCCTTCTATACACAGCTAAAAAGAAGTATCAAATTAGTAATCACCGTGTATAGAAGAAGCGTCGGTTACGAATAATATCACCATGAGTTGTATACTACATCATAGCTAGCACCACCATCTTCCAGTCTTTATAATGGTGATTATCATCACTTCTACATAACTATGAGTGTTCTAGTTGTATAAATGGAGTTGCGGCAAACCTTATATCAATTCATTATAAACAGCCTCTACAGAAAAACAAATATGTGACAGCAACACTAGAACCCAGATTGCTTTAGTACGCCCCGATTAGATATAAGAAAAATCTGGAAACCTTTGTTAAGTAGTTGTAAACTTAAAATACCGCGCACTAACTGAACACATGATTACTTTACTTGTTTAGTATTCACCTGAAGGCGACTGGAGATACCAGTTGAAACGTTTTGATGTAAAGCAAATATAGACAATACAAGTCCAAAAAAAGTCTTCTATCATTCATAAAAAGGTCAATTACTACGTCATCTGTCAATAAGGTTTCCATCATAGCCACCTTTAGTTTGTTTAGCTTCATTTCATGTTTTGATATAATTTATATTAAATCCTAAATTTAAGTTTTTTGTCAGTGTTACTTGTGCGGCTGGATTACATTTTTATTTTTTTTTATTTAAAATTTTTGTTCGTTTTAGAATTATTATCTGCTTTAGATATATTATATTCAAAAACTACAATTTAATCTGTAATTTTTGGTTAATAGTTCGATAGATTCTTTATTCTACGAATCGGTAATATAAGTAATAAAATTTGCTCGAAACAGATATTATATAGAAGGCAAAAATAAGAACACAAAGTCTTCCTCCACTGATATATTATAGAAATATTTTAATCAACTTCTCTACATGTTTCGAATGCAGAAGCATTCATCTTCAGGAGAAAAATTAAAAGAAGAAAAGACCAGTAGATATCACCCTAACTGAGCAACACAATTATAGGTTCGATATAAAATGAGTGGAACGATGAGGAAACCGATACACACCAAAAAAGCACACGGTAGCGGTCGAGCTGAAATAAAAAAGTTTACTTCTAAAAAGTCTAAAATGAAAGAATTTTTTAAAATTCAATTTTTATATTTTTACTTTCACTATGTTTATTCGTAAACCAATGAGGTTTACATCCAGTAAATTTTAATTTCTAATTAATTTTAATAGTCTTCTTCCTCACACTTACATTCACTTCTTCTCCATATTTTTTCTCTAATGACTATCTAATAGTTTTTTTTTGCTTAATGATCATTCCCTTTTACTTCAATCTTATCTTTCGACAGTTCTTTCACACAAAGATGTTAAATCTTTCATTCTACCTTTAAAGTTTTCACAGTGCCTTAAGCCTCAAACCCATATACTTTTCTTATTCACAATGCAATGTGTGTATCGGTTTCCTTATCGTTCCACTCATTTTATACCGAATCTATAATAATTGTGTTGCTCAGTTAGGGTGATATCTACTGGTCTTTTCTTCTTTTAATTTTTCTTCTGAAGATGAATGCTTCTGCATTTGAAACATGTAGAGAAGTTGATTAAAATATTTCTATAATATATCAGTGGAGAAAGTCTTTGTTTCTTATTTTTGTCTTCTATATTCCCACTCCACTTTAAGTATGGACTATTTCTTCAAGTAGATATTATATAGTTAATTCATTCAATAACTTAAATTTCGCAGTCATTTGCATGTTGTATTTGGTAAAAATTGTTAAGAAACTGAAACCAGGTCAGTATTTATTTAAAAGTAATTGTCCCATTTCTGATGATGCAAAGATGATAACAAAACGTCATAAGTTTATTAAGTGTGATACATGGTTGAATTTAGGACTTAAAGAAATTTCAAAAAATAAGAAGTGCAGCTTCGTAATTAAAAAATTTAAGTTGATACCGGTTCCACAAAAACGAAACGTACCGAATTTTTAAAAACACGGTAGTATAAAGCTAAAAAAGTTGCTTTCACAAAGTCGTACTTGTTTTTCTGTAAAGGTTAAATAAGTAAATTTTAAAAATAAAAACTAAAAATTTTAGTTTTTTTCGAATACTTCCATAAGTAAAAAGAAAGCTAACATTTTTTTACGGTGTTACGGGCATAAAATTCCGTAACTTTGCCACCAGTTCACCAATGTTGTATCTCTTATAAGTAGTTTCCGAGATACCCATGATGAGCATCGCATTTGGGACACCCTGTACACAAAAAAAAATTGTGCTTAAATTAACCATTTTTATTCAGTCGCCGCTTAATGCAAACATTTCTGTGCGGACACGATATAAATTGAAAAATAATTCATTGTGACGTTCAAGATAATAAAGTTGTATTGAAGCGTGGAATGTCAGTTTTAATCCCCGTTTTTAACGACGAAATCCAATTTTTAGTTTCGATAATTAACGGAATGATTAAAATTGAATTATTTATTGGCTTTATTAACAGAGTCTTTTATGGACATACACGCAGTAATTGAAAAACAAATATAACAAGCAAACGGAAAAAGGCATTATAAATAAAATTTTAAATTTCTATTTTTGAGTTAAAAAAAACTTTATTTAAAAGTACACTACGGCTCAAAAATATTTGGGGACAAGTTTAATATTATGTAAAAAAAATCATAATTAGGATCTCATTTACTTACAAAGTTACAATGAGTCTTTTCATTTAATTCTTGATTATGTAGGCGGTATTCTACGGAGTGGTGCGGGGAGTGCACATGCTGAGTTGGTTCTTCATTGGAATTCAACAGGTGATGCTACGGACACCAGCATTGATTATAATCCTTAATAGATACATTTTACACTAGATTTAACTAATATTTTCAAATAAAGTTAATATTAGTTTTTAAACGGGTATTTTAATAGAAAACGAATTATTTTACTTACAGTAAAACCTATTAAATAGTATTAAAATCATCAAGAATTGCTTAAAGGGGAAGGAAATAAGAGGGTGTTTAAAAATAGACAATTGTTTATAAAAAAAAACTGATAATTTTATTTTAAGAAAACTGTACAATCGTTTGGAATATTGTTAATTCTAATGTTCAGATAAACCGCCATTTGCTACTTAACAATATCCTAAACGATCGTAAAATTCTCTACGAACATTAGCGAGTTGGTATGGGGTAATTCTTTGAGGTTGCATTAAAACTGAATTGTTTAACTGCTCTAAATTTTCAAACACACACACGCAAACGCTTTTATAAATATTTTTTTTAAATGCTTTCAGAGGGAGAAGTCGTTTAGTGAGAGGTCATCAGGAGACCTAGCTGGTCAATTAATTGTTGAGTTTGAACCGACAATGTGCGCATTAAAGCATTATTTAGATATTCGTGTAGTACAAGCGAATTGTGGGCCGGGCAACCATCCATTTCAAACCAAATCTCCTGATTATCATTAGCGACTTTCTCCAGTGTGGGTCCAAAATGATTTTAAAGAATATCTAAATATGTTGGACCCGTAAGATTTTCGTCATAAAAAAATGGTCCAATGATGCGATGAAATTCCTGCCCAAACATTTACTTTCTGTGGGTACTGGGTTCGAGTGCACGATGTTCATTTTGTAAGCTCCAGTACTGATAATTTTGTATATTCTTCTCAGTATTTATTGTAAACGTGCATTTGCCTGAGAAGCAAATATTTTGTAAAAAATATCTGTTGTTGTTAGCTCGCTCCATCATTTCAAAACAAAAAAGTGTTGTTCGCTCTTCATCCCCTTCTAGCAATTTTTCATGGTTTTGATACTTATACACTCTTAAAAATAAAATGGTATGGATTACTAAAATTTGGTTCTGACAACTATTTATTTTCGTGAAATCGGACTCAATCCAAAAATTAGTTTGTACAACCAAAAAAAATTGTCGTTATTGAACTGTTGAACTAATTAATAACATTAACCAACCCAACCTACAAATATTAGTTGTCACAACGAAATTTTGATATACGGATAACTAAATATTATATGGTACTTTAAACCATACCTATTAGTTGTCACAACTAATGTGTAAATATGGAAAATTGAAAATTTATTTGGGCCAAACTTGAAATTTTCATAGAGTAACAATTACGTATGTAGTCACAACATTGTGTTTATTATATTTTTTCTGTCCTTCCTAATTGTAAGAAAGAAGTTGAATCATAAATAAGTAAACATTTTATATTTTTGTCATTGCAGTTGCACATTAGAAAGTTTGAATGAACTGCCTATAACGCATGGCAAAATTAGCAAGTTGATTTGATAGAAATAACTTTAAAAAATAATAAAATAATTGATAGAAATAACTAAAAAAAATGTCATAATATGTAATTTATACCTAGTAACGAAAAATATTTCTTCCTAGAGTCCCATTTAAATAAAAAAAATGCCTTGGTATTATTACTCTATGCGTAAACTAATTTAAATAAATTATCAGAGATATTATGGTTTCTTTAAAAAAAATTATTTCCAATGTCCTTGTTCTCTCATGTTTTTTTATAATACATACCTATGCAATACAAAACAGAAACACTAGATTTTTAACTTATTTTAATCAACCTTTTGGGTTGTTCAATTGCTTATTGAACTGAATTGTTCTTATTTGAATTTTCTTCTCTGCAACTGCGACTATTGAAAAACAAAAAATATCCCCTGGATGTTCTATTTAAAATGTACAGGTATATGAAATTTGTTGTACTTGGTCAGATTAAAAGTCATTAATATGACATTCTTTTATAGAAATGGAACATAGAACAAAAACAAAACAAAAAAAAATTTTTAAGTTATTTCTCATCGGGTCACCTTGCAATGCTTTATAAAAATCTTATTTAAACTTTCTAATGTACAACTGCAATGATAAATAATAAAATGTTTACTTACTTATGATGTAACTTCCTTCTACCAATAAGAACGTACACAAGAAAGACAATAAACACAAATAAATTACACCAAATATTGTCACATCCATTTTCCACACGGGCACACAATTATTGCCTTAAAAACACGAAAAAATGGACACGGAACCGCAAAAGCACCCTAACCTCCTGACAGTCCTGGCTAGAATGATGTCACATGTCACCCTCCGGGCAAGGGCGTTAAGTTTCTGTTGATGCCGTTAGTTATAAATATGAAGAATAATATTACTTAAAAAGAAAACTTAGTTCTGGTAACTAAGAATGTATCTTGTGTTATTACACAAGCTTAATTGATAAATACAAGTTTGTAGGAACCTTGATGTAACATTTAAATAAGATGTATACAGAGTAAAATTCAGCTAAACAAAATATTTTATTTCTGCCAACTAATATAAAAACAAGATATTTTCTTTGTTCTGATGGCATCATTTTTTAGTAAATATAACCAAGAAAAAAATCTTTTTTGGTTTCCTAACTAAAAATAGTTATTTTTGGTAACATAAACACGAGAACAAATAAAAATTCGTACCAAATACCAAGTCATTATTAAGAGTGTGCACTCACTACACAGAGATCCTAAAAAGTCTTTCTACAACCCCGCTTTGAAGTCAACAGGGGAGCCAATATTTGAACAGTCTAAAACCTGCATGGGATTTTCTATGTTTCCAACCACGATGCACTATAATAAAGGACTGATCAGTTTCTTTATCATACTCCTGTATACTAATAAAGTATAAACTCCTTATAAAAAAAAAGTTGAAAAAGTTTTCCACTCAAACTAGCTTCACGTCAATTTCATTTAAAATATCTCCCCCATAAATTTGTTTAAGGGCCATTAAATAAATAAGGAAATGGGCAAAAACGGCTGAAATAATTTAAAAAAGGAAGAATGGCGACATTTAAACGGCACGCATATTTTACTTGTGCTATTTTGTTAGGATGCCGATCCGACCCCATTTTGTGGAAAACGGGAAATTGTATTAAGGTGGAGACGTCAATTGTATGCTAATAGAATTTAGGTAGGCGTAGATATACATTACGCTACATACAGGATGTTACAAATTCGATGTTATCCCTGTCTCTATAACAGATAGAGAGTTGGTTAAATGGAAGCAAAGTTTTAGTTTTTCTGCTATAGTCTATTTCAGAAAGGTGTAGAGTAATAAAAGCTCATTAGGTATGCAAAGGGATTACAGAGTGACCCAACGAATATTTAAGTCACTTTCATAATTTGGCATTGATTTCATTGCAAAATTCTCTATTTTCATCAAGTGCAGTTAGTACCACCCTGGTTTGGGTCAATTTATTGTTGTCCATTTACAAACACTGAAAATGGTGTGATAAAGGCGTGCATTATGTGCATAGTATTAGGTAGGTACACTTATTTTTTATTAAACATTATAAAAAAAATTCAAATAATACATTATTAACTTTTGACACTCTACAAAGCCCAGATTCGACCATCATTAGAATATTGCTCTCATGTCTGGAGCTCTGCACCCAAGCATACCCTTCGGCTACTGGATTCCATTCAAAGGAGAGCCGTTCGTCAGATCGGCGACCCGCTGACCAAGACCCTCGATAGCCTGGAGCATCGAAGACAGGTTGGTGATTTGGCTCTCTTTTACAGATATTTCCATGGCAGGTGTTCGACTGACATTGCCCACTTGATTCCACCTAGAGCAATGCGAAACAGAAATACACGGCGAACCACTGCCGCTCATCCATATGTTGTTCAGCTTAGTTTTCCTCGAACTTCATTGTTCAAGAATTCTTTCATCTGGAGAACGTCATCTTTGTGGAATGATCTTCCTGAGGTCGTGTTTCCCAATGAATACAATCTTCAACGTTTTAAGACCAACGTTAATCGCTTTTTTCGCACTCGCACCGTTCCCAGAGCGCCTTAAAGGATTTTTCCTACAGTGCAGGTGTTTTATCATAAAAAAAAATACAGAAATTAAATTTAAAAAATCATAATCTTTTCGTCATCTGAGGAACTGCCATCTCCTTTTGACGTTATGATTAAAGGGTCGACGGTCCGATCGATCAGGTGGTCAATATCCCACATTTTCTCCTCTTCTTTAATGACATGATGGACTGCTTTTCGCCAGTTCTCTAGTGTCACTTCCTGAATGACTTGATCAAACAGTAGCTTAACGTCTTTCATTTTAAATGTCGTGTTGTGTCTTGCTACAAATCCTTTCACTTGCGCCCATACAAGTTCAATAGGATTTAGTTTGCAATGACATGGCGGTATGCGCAGCACAGTTACACTATGTTTCTCAGCTATATCTTCCACGGCATATATTTGTTTTTTTTTGTTTCTTTACAAAGAAATTATTTACGATGCAAAACATGAAAAAGTTTCGAACAATTGTTATAAAAATCAAACTAGTTGGTAGTTATTTAGAATTTAAATTCTTTTCATGTTTCTCGTTCTGAATTACACGGTATGGTAAATAATTTTTTTGCCAAGAAACTGCATGTCTGGCTAAAATTTTACAAGAGACAAAAAAGTTTCAACATAAAGTCAGCTAGTATTAGAGAAATAATTAAAGTTATTTTTACGGGGGGGGTAACAAAAAGAGGAACTTTTAATTACCAATCACACGCCATTTTTAAATTTGTAGTATGTAAAGATGGCGCATACGGCAAAACACGCTATTAATAGTAGTCATTC
Source organism: Polydrusus cervinus (assembly GCA_935413205.1). Lineage (NCBI taxonomy): Eukaryota > Metazoa > Arthropoda > Insecta > Coleoptera > Curculionidae > Polydrusus > Polydrusus cervinus. Next base: position 13,452,894 of record OW284519.1, on the reverse strand, counting down.
TTAGTTTCAAAATTAGTGGAAATCAATAAAAGCGTTTAGAAATTATTCAGAAGAAACAATATTAATTTGAAAATTTTAGCGCCCTGTAGCGGCAAAAAGAAGCAACATTGCATATAGGTAAGTTTGCCTAGATCGCCTTATTTTTGATTAAGGAATTTATGGTGAAGCGTTGTACATGGACACCCTGTATAACAGCCCAGTTTGTATGTTTTTAAATTTTTATTGATACCTACGCTCTGCAGCACTGTCTCTTTAACAGGCCACGAGCCTCCTTTGGTGATCCATCATAAGTTTTACTACTTACCTAACCAATCCGTGAATTCAAGTGAAAAGTGTTTACTAATTATTGTAAAAATATTTCATAAAGTTTGGATCACGGAAGCCAGCGGTCAGCCGATGCGCGTCGCGTCTCCGAGAGTAGGGTTTGCCACTGATGTTAGAAAGAGATAGCATTAGTCTGCGACTGAGATGCCCTATATATAGTTTACTTTTAAACAAAAGTCTGCAAATCACAATTAATTACAACTTGAATATACAGTGTGTCTGCGGATGTGGTCCTCAAGGGGGAAAAAATCTTTATTATTCATTTTACGACCAAAAGTAATTCTTTATAAAAAGTTCTGCTTGTTGAGTTAATGAATTCGCGATAAAAAAATATCAGATCAGATGTACAGGGTGTTAATAAATTAGAAAATATGAAAATGCTTCAAGAGAGAAGTATTATTATTTATTATTTTTTACAAAAATTTTATAAAACAAAGTTGTTTATAAACTAACGTAAAGTCTAATATACAAGTTTTAAAATAAAAATTCAATCTTTAAAAATTAAATATTAATATTAAGTAACATCTATAGCGTGTTGATAAGCCACATTTCCAGTATCGTAACATTGTATTAAATAAATACGCTCTTCTTTGGTTAACATTTTCGAAAATGTCTTTTTATCCGATTGTGTCAAAAAATGACGTTTTATAGATCAGACATTTGGACGAAAAGGTAACCTTTTTAATAAGGTATTGATTATTGCGCTGGTAGCTAGGCAACCTTTGTCGTCCTAGTCCGAAAAACATTATGTCGGACACTAAAATATTTTCAACAGTTTATTTTATTCATTTATTTACAATATTTATATTAAATGTACAATTAGAACAATTTTGAACAAGAACGGGGTGATGTAAATTTAATTTTGAGGATGTGTTATTATTTTTGGTCTCCGTTATGATATTATTCTCCAATGTTGAACTCGATTGGGAGACGGATTGCGACACCTGAGTCGAGACTGACTGCAGGTCAGATTGTGGAATGTTGAATATTTTCTTGGTCAGCTCTAACTTATTACTTATGGAATCATCTATGTAGCCCTCGGCTACTCCCGAAGACTTCCAGCCTCCATGCCGTTTTAGAGATGTTATGTCTGCTCCCGCATCTACAAGTAATGTGGCCGATGTTCTTCTAAAACAATGTCCCGTGAATTCCTTGGCATTCGGCAGTTTTAAGTAAGATGCTATTTCCTGAGGTATAGAGCCAAATTTGTGTATACCGACAACTTGCTTATGGCATTTTCCATTGCGATAAGACACAAAAATCGCCCATCACTCATATTTGTTGGACGTAAAGCCAGATAATTTCTATAATACTTTAGATATTCTCCAGTCACCGTAAATGATCTCGGTTTGTTTGTTTGTTTTATTGTAGGGAATTTTTATTAACAAAGGCGTTCCCAAATCTTGTATGTCATCAATTTTCATATGAGCCAGTTCTTCTCGACGACATGCGCCCGCGATTCCAAAAATAAAAGCAACCTGTAATTAAGAAAATTGTTAGTCAGAAATTTAAAATACTATTATATAGTTACATTTACCTTCAACATTAAGTATCTGTCATCTGGAGCATGGCAAAGAAATTTGTGAACCTCTTCTCTAGTTAGGATCCTTGATTTCTTTGGACAATATCCAACACTTTTTTGTTTCAACAATGCTCGTAATCTTATGTATATATTAATATTCTGTTTTACATTTACCACTGCACGTAGCATAGAATACTGCGACCACAGAGTAGATGACTTCATAGTTTTCGATAATTCCGCCATATAGACCAAGAAGACGTTTTCGGAGAACGACTGTATACTTTTTTCTTGCCGGTAATCCATAAATTTTTTATAAGCTCTTTCATATATTTCCTTAGATTTTTGTGGCAACAAATGTAACATTACTTCCTTGGCAGTTTCTTGAATGTCAGGTGGTGTACCTTCTATAAGATCATCGTCTATTTCCATTTTTAATTGTGTTTTTCAGGTTTTAAAACTAGCAGAACACGAAAGATTAGTTAAAACTATCGCCTGATTGATAAAACGTCAGTTGATAATATTAATTTAATTATTTGTTAGATCCATGGATACGCATATTACAGGTTTCATTGTTCAAACATTCAAGGGACAAAAAATTACAATGCAAGATGAAATATATTGGTTTTCTTAATTTTTACATTATTTTATAATCCGAGCCAAAACACAATCGGATAAAAAATAACGTATGTTATACGGACGAAAAATGTATTTCAGACTATGCGGGTTACTCTCCTCGGCTTTGCCTCGTCCAGTAATCTCCCGCAATACGTCCGAAATACTGCATTTTTCGTCCTTGTAACATAATATAGTATTACGGAAATAGAATACTGACAGATGTAAATAAAATTCTGACATAAGCATGAACGTATAAAAAATCTTGATTTTTTTGTAAAATGCAACTAATTAAATGAAAACAATAATTTATTAATATTTTATTTTAAAAATTCGAGTTTTTATTTCAAAATTTGTATTTAGACTTTACGTCAGTTTATAAACAACTTTGTTTTATAAAATTTTTGTAAAAAATAATATATAATGGTACTTCTCTCCTGAAGCATTTTCATATTTTCCCAATTTATTAACACCCTGTACATCTGATCTGACATATTTTTATCGTGAATTCATTTTCTCAACAAGCAGAACTTTTTATAAAGAATGACTTTTGGTCGTCAAATAAATAATAAAGATTTTTTCTCCCTTGGTGACCTTATCCTCGGACACTGTATTTTCGTAAAATAAATTCTTAACTTAGCCGTGTCTAGGACTTAAGATTTATATAACTCGTTTCTACGCAGTAATTTTCCATTTTTAACGTCACAACTATTATTTAGTAGGTCATTTATAATTTATCTTTGTCTCACGTAGCTAGAAAAGTTATAATGGCAACTTAATTGAAAATAAAAACGTTGTAAAGCCTTTTAATGAAAATAAAAATAAAACTGTGAGTAATGTAGCATTGTAACTATAATATAGTTCTTTTATACCTTTATAAATTTAATATTTTTCTTGGCATATAATACAACAACGGACGCTGACAGCTGTTTCTTTATTGTTCGTATCGTGCCATATTAAAATATTTTTATTTGGGACTAGGTACAAAAACTAAAAGAAATATTTTCTTTTATAAAGTTTTTTTAAGAAGAAGACAAAAAGATATCTGGAAGAATCCGTTCATTTTTACTCGATGAGCGCGGCTAGTAAATATTTTGTAATTAATAGGACATATCTCGGGCCCCCAAATAACTTCAAATTATTGGAGGTCGAAACTGTATTTTTTCTTACAAAATATTAAAAGAGTAACTTTTTGTTGTATCAAAAACATGTTTTTAATTGTATTTGTCCTGTCTCCATGCACTCTACATGGATCTCGTAAACCCTTGAAGATACAGAGATAGTTAAATTAGAAAAAAGTTATTAATTGGGTCTCCCTAGTCTATTTCAGAAAGGTGTAGAGTAATACAAGCTCAATGGGTATGCAAAGGGACTACAGAGTGACCCAACGAATATTTAAGCCACTTTCGTAATTTGGCATTGATTTCTATAAAGAAAAGAAGCTTAGCGGCAAGCGGACAGAGTAGTGCGTCTATAGTAGACGCACTACTCTGTCCGCTTGCCGCTAAGCTTCTTTTTTTTATATATTATAACGGACACTAAATTTCACTATTTTATTGATTTCTATGCAAAATTCTTTATTTTCATCAAGTGCGTATAGTACCACCCGGGTTTGGGTTAATTAATGTGTTTTGCCTATTGTTATCCATTTATAAACACTGAAAATAGTATGATAAAGGCGTGCATTATGTACATAGTATTAGGTACACATATTTTTTATTAAACATAATTTAAAAAATACAAAATACAAAAAATACATTATACAGCAATTAAATTATAAAAAATCATAATATTCGTCTTCATCTGAGGCCTCTTGACGTTATAATTAACGGGTCGACGGTCCGATCGATCAGGTGGTCAAGATCCCACATTTTCCTTTCTTCTTTAATGGCATGATGGACTGCTTTTCGCCAGTTCTCTGGTGTCACTTCCTTAATGACTTTATTAAACAGTAGCTTAACGTCTTTCATTTTGAATGTCGTGTTGTGTCTTGCTACAAATCCTTTCACTTGGGCCCATATAAGTTCTATAGGATTTAGATCGCAATGATATGGCGGTGTGCGCAGCACAGTTACACCATGTTTTCAGCTATATCTTTCACGGCATATTTCATAAAACGATGGTTGTGTAAATTTTCTATAGCTAATAGGTGCTTCTTTATCAAATTATGTTCTTTTTCTCCTTTGGTTAGTTATTATAAATATTAATGCACAAAATTTACCTGCGCCTGTGGCCGACATCGAAATTAAGCTGAACTGGACGGAATTTTCCATTTTATTACTATACACGTTTCTGAAATAGACTATGTTAAGATATTTGGTAACCCTATTTTTGGCGCTTTAATAAGCGATAAATGTATGATGTTTATGCCGTTATGATGATATTTATGTCTCTAATTCTACAAATTTTCACATGCGTCTTTTAAAAATGTACTTTTAACACTTATATTATAAATAACTACTTATACCTATTTTTTAAAGTAAGAATCCTAAAGAAACTAATAACTTTATCCAATTTAATCCGAAATTTTGCTGCAAATAAAAAATTAAGGTTAGTCGATTTAAAATTCGTCATAAAAGCTTTCAAGTCTGCCGCTTAAACCAGCTGTGTCACCGTCTTTGTCCCGTTTATTGCGTCTGACATGATAGATAATGTTGTCAGATCCTTTCCAGTTTCCTAAACGGATTACCCGTTACCACGTTCTCGGTCGTTAAGATCTGTAATTCAGCTAAATGGGGAGACATTAATTTATAAGTATAAGTAATGTCGTGCTGACCATCGGGTCCGTTATGAGCTAATACGGTTTTTTTCGGACAGAGAAAAGGGAGATTAGCTAATTTTCCTGAAGTTTTTGTGTATTATCGTTTGCATGAAAAAAATGACTGACCATATTGTCGCGTATCAAAATGGTAGGCGACGGGAACGTATAACTAGGATAGTTTAAAATTACGTGTTAATTTATTTAATTTTTTGTGCGCTATTTGTTTACTGAAACACCAAAGATGTTTAATATTAAAGCAAAGCAAAGCAATTGACGATTACATTATGACGAATAACATACAAGTCTTAAGAAATAAGAATAAAGTTATTACCTAAATCTTTAAATTTAGAGCGTTTTCTCTAAAGAAGAGTGATTGCCTTAAAACTCACATACGATTCTACTTCAAGTAAGTTCAAGAGAAACAATTTCCGCTTTTAAGAAAAATGAACAATTTAACAATTAAATAAACATTACCAAGATCACTTACTCACTGGCTGGAAACTGCTCTGGTTCTTAGATTGTGCTTTACATCATTTAGATAGACTTGAGTGATTAAACGGGCAGAGGTTACCCTTACACGTGAAAACGTTAAACAACTCCACTGAGCAAGTGTTTCTTTGAGTTTTTATAGTGTTTTGTAACCCCTGCCAAAATAGAGAAGGGGTTCCTTTTTGCTGTGTCAGGAATTATGAACATTAGGAGAAAAGCTTCCTAACTGTACTATTCAAAATGGAACCCTTTCTTTAACCAATTACAAAGAGTTATTTTTATAAACATTTTTCTACTGACTCCTCCTACGAAACTAGAAATGGTCTTGTCCTTGTTCTATGCACTATCTTTTAACTACACCTATTTATTACCCATTAAGAGCCTTAACTTCACAGGAAAGTATTAGGTGAGTAATTCATCCTTAAGGATACAAATCGATATCCGACAATATCAACCCTTCTACTATTTCTAAGGTAACTTTCGGTCATAAAGGCTTTGCCGTCATAAGTTTCTTAACCATAAAAAATTCAGAACTTGACTATTCTATTTTTCATTCCCCTTACCTTTTACCTGGCTTTTCAAGAATAATAAATACGGCATGCGGCTTCGTCTTCACTGCATACTTTGAGGATGTTATCTTTTTAGTCAAGTTCACCCTCCCGCACTGCGAAGGGTAAACAATGGGTTTCTTTTAAAATACATTAAAAAAAAGCTTAAAACACTTTCTATGTTAAAATGTTCAAGCAACAATCGATTGTTTAGCCTGGCTGTTTGCCTAAATCCCGATTGATAATTGAAAATACGACTTTTTGTCAGCAAATATCGCGACAAAGCCAATTTAAACAGGATATTACTTTTTTGAACTTTGTTTGAATGTTTGACGGCGATTTTGAATATTGGAAATTATAAATTAATGAAAATCGCATACAATGTTATAAATTATGTACGCGGATGGGGTTTAAAGAGGAAAAATAAACCAAAAAGTGAAAGATCCAAAAAAAGTAATTATTTTTAAAAGTTTTTACTTGTAAAATAAATTTATCATGTGAAAAAATTTTACTTAAAGGAACATGAAGAACTATGAACTAAACAATACGATACAGATATCACAATTTCTTTTAAAATGTCAGGAACCGTTTGTCTCAACGTGTGTCATACGCAAAAAAATAGTAACAGTTTTAAGAAGGTGTGAAGCAATTATCAATATGAGTGATAGTTTTACAAAAAGTGTGTCATACACAAAAAAATAGTAACGTTTTTAAGAAGGTGTGAATCATTTATCAATATGTAATGACAGTTTTACAAAAAGTGTGTCATACACAAAAAAATAGTAACAGTTTTAAGAAAGTGAATCATTTATCAATATGTAGTGACAGTTTTACAAAAAGTGTGTCATACACAAAAAAATAGTAACAGTTTTAAGAAGGTGTGAATCATTTATCAATATTTAGCGACAGTTTTACAAAAAGTGTGTCATACACAAAAATATGGTAACAGTTTTAAGAAGGTGTGAATCATTTATCAATATGTAGGTAGTGACAGTAAAAGTGTGTCATACACAAAAAAATAGTAACAGTTTTAAGAAGGTGTGAATCATTTATCAATATGTAGTGACAGTTTTATAAAAAGTGTGTCATACACAAAAAAATAGTAACAGTTTTAAGAAGGTGTGAATCATCTATCAATATGTAGTGACAGTTTTACAAAAAGTGTATCATACACAAAAAAAATCACAGTTTTAAAAAGGTATGAATCGTTTTTAAAAATACGAGAAGAATCATATGCGAAAGTGTAGTTACAATTATAACAACGTGTGTATCATCTATACGAAAGTGTGTATCATATACGAAAGAGTAGTAACTGTTTTGAGAAAAATTGCTGGAAATTATTTTTAAGTTCGTAAATTTACCGCTAGAGGGCATTTAATATATGACGAAAAAGATTATAATATTTTTATCGGTATAATATGCCAAATAAAGTTATGTCAAAGCTTATGTGTTTTATATGTTGAAATACGACATAACATTGCTTTGAGCTATTTTGATCTAACTCGCAAAGTAAACTGATGAGGAGGGGAACCTCTTTTGAAAGAAATGCTCATAACTCTGGTTTGCCTTAACAAAATTTAACAAACTTGGTATCATTTGAAAGAGCTTATCGTATAGGACTTCATATAAGTGTCAATGACCTAGCTGACACTATTCAGAAAATATTTGGAAAAATCTTAAATTTGTTTTAATTTTAAACACTCTGTATCTGGGAAACGAAGTCGTTGCGGACCCATAATTTCATAAACTTTTTGCCTTAATATCAATGGAAGATTAATCTTTTAAAGTTTCTGTACTTACTTAATAAACTTACTTATATCGCGCACCACACATCCACTTTTATAAAATATTATCTAATTATTATTATAAATTCGCGGTTTTCTCGAGACCAGTATCTGATACGCTGCATTAATAGAAAATGTACATTCATTAGAAAACAATAATTTGTACAAGTGGAAATACGGATTAATTGAATTTTGATGAAAATATGGGAGTTTAAAAACCAAGTAATTTTTTACCTTTTCCATAAAATTAATTGACGCAGTGTATTTTTATGAACATTTAAGTATACAATTTATCGTGTATAATATCATAAGAGAAAAAATTATGGCGGTAAAAGTTTCAACTGATATGAGAGTTTGTTGCTTGGCAATTTACAAATCTACCAAAAAGCAACCAAATTGAATAAAACCAAAAGAATATTTTGCCGATGCAAAATTTTCTGTCGAATGATATTCGAAAAGACTATTTCACGGGAGAACAATAAAGACATACGTTTAGTTATCAAACTAGAAACTTTATTTATTTATTACTAATATTAAACGTACAGTTGTTATAAGTAATAGTTTATCCATTCCTTTCTATCAAAGCATGGGTTTGGGTATGATTGACTTGCATTTGAGAAGTCGAAGGTCCAGAACGTGCTTTGTTTGTTGTTCTAAGATTTTTGATGAGTTTCAGATGTTGACTAGGATCTAGCTGCAGATATTGCTTCAGGAAATTTGTATTTTAGTGGTCTGTTAAGTTAATTAACTCTTGTTCCATAACACCTTGTTTAAATAGGACAGACACAGCGGAAGATCGATGAGAATGATTTGTTATTTAATGCTTCTTCGTATTAATTCCAATGCTTTTTGCTGAAGTTTTGGTCCACTTAGATACTCTATTTATTCCTAGTGGAGTATTTTAGAACCAACATCCTTTCTGCTAGTTTGGTTGAACGGAGAGAAATAGTCTGTCTGTGAAAATTTTTGGTCCCCTTTTTTCTAATAATTTTAAAATTAATCTTACCGGGCAAGTCTTTGTTTGATGAATTTCTTACCAACCATTTGCTGTTTGCCAATTCTTTTGACCCACCTTGAGCTGTCTTGGAAAATATGGTTATAATTAATTCGCCCGGTAAATTCTCCCATGGTTAAAACTCCTTTTGAAAATATTGAATTTTGCAATTTACGGCCTCATTGCCTCTCCAAGCTAGTTCAAATGAGGAGAGATGGAAAAACTTTTTTTGTGCTTCGTCGGGTTTTCTTTATTGTAGGTTTGAATTATTTTTAGTAAATCTTTGGTAGTTAATGCTTTTGAACTTACTTTCCTCTTTTCCTGACATTTTTGGAGCTGCTTTTCTTTGTGTCTCTTGCCATTCGCGCATTTTTAAAGGAAATATCCGTAAAAGGGTCAATCTTTATTTCGTATTTTGTAAAATACATTAGAATCATTTTTGCTGTAGTGTTCCATATAACCTTTACAAAAGATTCTTTCTAGTCTTCGCCATTACCCTTCTTCATATTAAATGCGTAATCTTCGAGGATTTTCGCCAGTTCCATCACAATAGTACATTTTTCCAATTTATAATTTCTTACCAATAGAAACTCCGCGAACAGTGCCCAAATTGAGTTCCTGGACTTCCGTGTGTTAAGTGGAATATTTTCATCTATCGATTTTTAAATTTCTTGGATAGATTGGCAACCAAACCTTGCATTTTCGTTTGAATTGCTCATTTTGTCCTTTTTAAACCAGAATGACATTGTCAGACTAACAATAGTTCTTACCTGCCACCTATCAAAATTTTGCCGCTGAAAAACTATCTTGTTGATTTTGTCCAGGTAGATGTAATTATAGCTATTAACATAACGAGATTATTATGCGATTTATAATAGTCGAGGACATTACTAGGTGACGAGGCCACAGCCGAGTCACCCGCAATGTCCGAGACGGTGTTAAATCGCTAATAATCGAGTTGTATTCAAAGCTTTATCGTATCATTGACAACGGCGATGCTAAAATAAAAACACGGTTTTATGTCATTTAATTTTGGCATTTCAAAAAGTCATCATTAAAATCATGCAAGATTTTGATATTCCTGACGATATATTAGCTTCAGCCAACATTATAAGGTTGAAATTGCTTCCGGACAAATCTAAAATCCATTATGAAAAAGAATATCGGCAGTTTTGTGAGTGGCGAAATAAAGTACATGTTCAAGGTGCAGAAGAAACGGTTTGCTGGTGTATTTCGCAAAACTCTCTGAGGAATACTCTGCTTCGTTCTTATGGCCGAAATATTCCATGTTACGAGCGACTTTAGAACTGAAGGCAAGAGTGGAAATCGACAAATACGGCGCCTTAATACGTTTCATTAAGAAGAAAAATGTTGGATATAGAGCAAAAAAATCAAAAGTATTTACAAGAGAACAAGTCAACGAATTTGTGTGTTCTGCCTCAGACGAGACGTTTTTAATGATGAAAGTGGCTTTTTTAATTGGAATTGGAGGAGCCTGTCGAACTGATGAATTAGCGAAGATGACCACGGAAGATGTTGACGTTTTAGAGGACAAGCTGATTGTTACTATTCCTGACTCAAAAACCCACAAGAAACGTATTTTCGCTGTGATATTTGACGGCGAAGTCAATCCTGTGCTTTTATTTAAAAAGTACGCAATGTTAAGGCCAGATCATGTCAGTCACCAAAGATTATTTGTATCATATAGAAAAGGGAAATGTACGGTACAGCCCTGCGGCATTCACTTCTTCTCTAAAATACCTCAAAAAATAGCTAAGTATCTCTCACTTGAAAATCCTAATTTGTATACTGGTCACTGCGTTAGAAGATCTTCGGCAAATTTTCTTGTTAATGCTGGAGGAGATATATTAGACCTACAAGAACTTGGTGGATGGGAATCGGCGAAGGTTACTAGAGGGTATTTAGAAGAAAGTGTGACCAAGAAAGTTTCCATTGCTCGCAAAATTTAAATCGGCGATGTTTCCGGCAGTGGATTAAGCACTGGGGAACCGCACGAAACCGAAAGGAGTGCTTGCTCGGTCATTAATCAGTCTTCAGAGGGCATACCTAAGATCGTGGACGTTAAAGACAAAGGTGTATCCATCAAATTTAAAAACTGTCAAAATATTGTTTTGCATGTTTATGAAAAATAGTTCTAATATTATTTGGTATCTAACGTATTATGCTTTCGTAACTAACGTATTAAATTATGGTAACTAATGTATTATGAGTAACTAAGGTGTTATGTAGGTTTAAGTATGTTTATGATGTTAATAATTATTAATAAAGAAAATGACTTAATCTTCAATAATACGATAAAGAGTTTTTCCACTAGAAAATAGGCCGTTGCTATGATATTTTGCCAGTATAAAACACTTCAGTGAAATAGTCGCTGGTAAACTCCGCTATGCTTTCCACTCAGTAATAAACGTGCTGATTATAAAGTACTTTCACTGAACGACAGTTACCCGGCAAAGAGAAAAATACTCGAATAATTAATTTTTCTTCCCTATTATAGCGAAAATAGTAACAAACAAAAGTTTCAAGCCTCTACCATACCATTCTGATAATCCGCATGAAATGAAAACCTTTACAATGCTCGTACTATTATGTTAAGGTTTATTTCCAGCTCGAGTTTATTAAACAGAAAATTGAAAACATATTTAGATAGAGTCTCTGGAGAGTATAATACAAGAAAAGGCGTGACTGGCAATGAAAGCGGCTCTTTGTATAGCCCCTGTTGAATGCCGCCTCAGTTTCAACCGACATCTAAATTAAAATCTTTTCGAATATTCAGGCGTATATAACTGTGCGACTTGAAAAGCGTATAGAATAATAAACTTGAACATAACTTGGTCCTTAATATACTTTCTTGTAAAGAAAATATTTATAATTAACGTTTTTTTAGAACGGCGGTAGAGTTTTGGACTTGCATTGTCATTATTTGTTGCTTGGAATACCAGTATTCACCTGAAGATGACTGGAGATACCTAACAATTGAAACGTTGTGATTCAAAACAAATAAAATAATGCAAGTCCAAAACTCTACTGCCGTTCAAGAAATGTCATAACATTTTTTTATTTATAAAGCTTGGTAGTTTTATTTAATAAAATTTTAATTTCTTAAAGGCAGTTAATTTTGGTTATTTAACCAATATAAGAACTTTACAGCTTATAGCCGATGACCATTATTTGTCAAACCGTTATCTCAAATTTTAAAGTTCTATTATAACTCGACTCAAAAATATGTTTAGTGATGTAACTTGACAACTTCATCTTAATTAGAAAGCGGCACCTATTATCAGCCGCACTGTCAAAATATAGAGGTGTCATCGATATGCCCCTGAACACAGACGCTTAAAAATTACTTTATATTCTGTCTTTTATTTCTTCTCGGGTTTACGTCACCAAAAATAACTATTTTTGGTTAGGAAAACTAAAAAGATTTTATGAAATAAAAGTGTGTGTAAAAGTGTCAAAATGATATATTTAAAAACTTGTTTTTCGAAGAAGGGGGGATGTTTCGACACTATAAGAGTGTCATCATCAGCCCGAGATCTTTATTTGGGACCTGGTTCATGTATCTATTAGATCCGAAAGGAGGTGTGAAAAATTATTATTTTGTGTGAAATTTCTTACATTCTTAATTAAAATGGAATCTTGCTTGAATTAAAATTGAAATTAAAAACTTAATGTCTAATGATAGCAATGATGTGGATAATTGCTAAAATATCAATTTTAAAATTGATGTTTCTAAAATACGAAGCTATGAAAATTGAATTTTATTATTTTGTTGGTTACAGTTTTATGTTAGATATATACTGTATCCATTACAGCGCAGTGCCGTTCATGTAAATTAAAAAAAAAATATTATGTGTCAATTACCCTTTATAGCAGCATATGGTAATATAAAGATTTGTTATGATTGTTAAGAACGGCACTGCGCTGTAATGGGTACAGTAAGTACCTAACATGACACATAATAATAAAATTCAATTTTTATAGCTTCGAATTTTCTATAAGCATCAATTTTAAAATCAGCCTATTTTATACAGTTTGATATTTTAGCCTGTCACTCTGTATAAAAAAGATATAAAGTAATGTCACGCCCATTGAGTGGGTCCTGTTTTATATAGAGATTAAGCTTTCGGACGCATGTCGTTTTAGTTATTTATTTGTCATGCAGTTTTAAAGGAAAACGAGTATAAAGAATTCTATTTTATAGTATTTTTCTATTATAAACTTTTCTGTTCCGTTTTCCCTTTTTTAGAGTTATTTTAAATCAACAAAAATATAACCCAATGCAATAAAATATGTTTACAACAAGAACAAAAAATAATTATGTAGGTATTTATTTTTAAAGAGAAAAATTAAATTAAAAGGTTTAATTGAAACATTTTTTATGGAAGACGTCTGATAATCTATAATAAAAAAAATAGTGCGGGAAGAAACGAGAATGCCTTATTATAAATATACGAAACGGCACTTAAAAAGGCCTATTGCAAAGCCTAATCATTTGCACCTAAAACTGCTCTTAGATCTACGCTCCTAAAATACATGATTTCTGAAAAAATCATCAATTTTGGCGTGGTGAGCGATATTTACTTTATTTTTAATCATGAAAAACCGAGCCCGAAAAACGCGGGTTAGAGTCATACGTACGTCTTATGTTAAAATTTTGGATTGACACCAATATTCATATTTTTCACAAATATAAAAAATGTTTTTTTTTAATAACCAGCCAGCTAGAAATATCAAAAAAAAATATAAAAAAAAACATTTACAGAAACAAATTTAATCAGACCATGCAGAGAGGAAGAGGTAATAATGGAATTTTCGAAATTTGATAGTAGTTAGGTGAATTTTAAACGAACTTTGGGCGTGGCCCCGAAAATGTTTCGCCTGCGGCGCTTGAAATACATGTTGTCTCTTTCTTCAGAGAAAAAAGTCCTACTTACGCCCATTGAGCCCCCCCGAGTATGTTTTCTGGCTACGCCACTGAACGGATTGATTGAATTTTGATGAAAAGTAATTTTTTAAATATTCCACAATTAATGGAAGCAATGTAGATTCATACTGCAGGCTGTAAAAGAGATTTTAATCTAAATTTGTGGCTTTGCGGAATTTCATTTTTGGCTCTCCAAATCATAATTTGACGATAAAATTGCTAAAATCAATATGTGCTCTGGATTATTATATAGTTTTGTTGTAATAACATACTGAAACGCTGATCAAATAGATATAACTGCCCGGCTTTTGATAATAATAAAAATACCACACCAAATCAACACAACGTGTGTGTTTATTTTAGAGATAGAATGGTCGTGTTAAGGTTGAAACAATATTATAACTTGGGGAAAAAATGTTTCAAATAACTAAAGAAAAATTCATTTCGTTGGCAAATCCATGGACCAAATTACACTGTAACATATTTGTCGATTTGGGTAATTTCTTACGTTTATACAAAATCACCTTGAATATATTCAACTTTCTCACATTCGGTCTGTTGCAGAAAATACACTATGTCTTTTTCTAAACCATAGCAAATTTGACTTATTGTTTTCTTGGTTGCCTGCTTGCGGAAGAATAATAACGCCGACTTCTTTTGTGCATTAATATTATCTTTTACCGTTCGCTATAAAAAAGATTTTCAAAAAGATCACATTCTATACCAATATACCTACTGTCAACACTATAAACGTGAAAAGAGAGATGGCACTATTGTACTGATACCAGCCACAAAATTGACAAAAGAAAACGAAATAACGTAACATAAAAAATTTGAATTTATTTGTTGGGGTTGCGACCCCGTTGATAACAGATATTAGAAAAATCAAGGTGGAAATTATTTGTATCATAAAAAATCAACAAAGGCCAGTACAATCATACCAACACTAGTGTTGAAATTAGCACACTTAGAATTATGTTTCACTTAATATCTGGTTTCATAGTTTGTCAATAGGCTTTTCCTTTATTTGTAGTTTAACTTTTTCATATTTTATGTATCATAGGAAGAACTTATTCTGGATTGACTTCTAGATTAACCAGAATGAATTTTTTAAAATTTAATCAAAGATGCATTAAACATAAATTTTAAAAAATCCACCCAACAAGGAATATTTCAATTCAAAATAATTCTATAAATTATTTAAAGTTTTTATTTAAAAAAGTCAAATACTCCTCATGGGATTTAAACCTGTGACCTTGCGATCTGTAGGCTAGAGCTCTATTCTCTACGACTCTACGCTATTGCTACCGATAAAGATTTGTTGTTTTAATACATGATACTCTCTTCAGCACGATTCGTTTTTTCTGGTAATAGATTTTCTAGTATGTTAGTAACATTTTTTATAATTTCAGATGGCGTATTTTCACACTCTAATTCTGAGTCACTCGACAAATACATGATAAATAAGTTAAACACTTTACAATTACTGCTTTCTAAAATTGGTTCCTGTTAATAAATATGGGTTGTCTGTCAAATTGCCACTATATATTTAAATTAAATAGTGTGCCTTGTATTTCAACACTAGTATTGAAATATTTGTTTTCCTACGACCAGCTATGAAAATGAGAGAAAAAAACACGGTTAACTTGGCTCGAAAGCGCCGAATATCATACGCGTGTTGAAAGAAAATATTTCAACTCTAGAACACTATTTAATTTAAGCATATGATGCCAATTTAACAGACCACACCTTTTTATTAAAAAGAATAAATTTTAGAAAGCAGTTTAGTTTATTTACCACGTATTTGTCGAGTGATTCAGAATTAGAGTATGAAAATACGCCATCTGAAATAATAAAAAAGTTAAGAATATACTGGAAAATCTATTACCAGTCAAAACAAGCCCCGCTGAAGAAAATGTCATATATTAAACTTAAGCAGGAAATGTTTATGGGTCGCCATAGCTAGACATTAGAGCCGTGGCCTACGGTTTGAAAGATCACAGGTTCAAGTCCCATCAGGAGCACTTAACTTTTTTTTATGAAAACACTAAATAATTTATATTTTAATAATTATTTTGAATTGAAATCTTTTTTTTTGGGTAAATTTTTTAAATTTATGTTTAATGCATCTTTCCTTGATTAAATAAAAAAAAATCATTTAAGAAGGAAGATTTCAATTCAAAATAATTTTATAATTTATTTAATGTTTTTTAAAAAAAAAAGTCAAGTACTCCTGATGGAATTTGAACCTGTGACCTTTCGATCTATTAAATTGGCATCATATGTTTAAATTAAATAGTGTGCCTTGTATTTCCACTCTAGAGTTGAAATATTTTTTTTCAGCTCTAGAGTTGAAATATTTTTTTCACAAATCAAAGGTTTTTTTAATAATTCTTTGTGGTCGTAGGAAAAATAGTGTACATTACTCGTGTGAAAGTGATTATTCTAAAACTCGGAGAATTTCCCCAATCGGCTGACGCCTCGTGCTAAATATCTCCTCGTTTGAAACGTATGACTTTCATCACTTGTTATGTAATATACTATTTCAACACGCGTGTGATATACAGCGCTTTCTGGCCAAATTAACCGTGCTTTTTTTCTCATTTTCATAGGTGGTCGTAGAAAAAAGTTTACCTTAAACGGTGGTGGTTAGAATCTTTTGTCACCCGCTGCCACTGCATTATCTTCTGTTCAACCAAGCCACTGCATTAATGACGCATTATTCCCAATTTTTTTCGGGAAAATTCTTGTGTTAAACTATCGATTTTAATTTAATTTAGCGTGTTTAAAATAGTTTTATCCGAAATTGTATCTCACTGCACGGAATTTAAATTTATCCGAACGAGATGCTTTTTTGTTTTTCTTTCTTTTTTACCCGGCTCACTCTGGATCCGTTAAATGCGGAAAAGTAATATAAAATGCTGTTACTAATGAACTAAAAAGTGCTTAATGGGTTTTAAAGAACAAATATTAAATTTAAATTAACACGGAGGTATAAGTACATATTATAGAAAGTATAGTATATTTCAGAAAGTAATAAAAGCTCATTAGGTATGTTGAGTGACCCAACGAATATTTAAGCCACTTTCATAATTTGATATTGATTTCATTGCAAAATCCTTTATTTTCATCGTGTAGGTAGTACCACCCGGGTTTGTGTCAATTTATGGGTTTTGCCTCTTGTTATTCATTTACAAACACTGAAAATTTAGTATCAGGTACACTTATTTTTTATTAAACATTTTTAAAAAAAATACAAAATGCCAAAAATACATTACACAGAAATTAAATTATAAAAAATCATAATATTCTTCGTCATCTGAGGAACTGTCATCTCCTCTTGACGTTATAATTAACGGGTCGACGGTCCGATCGATCAGGTGGTCAAAATCCCACATTTTCTCCTCTTCTTTAATGACATGATGGACTGCTCTTCGCCAGTTTTCTGGTGTCATTTCCTTAATGGCTTGATCAAACAGTAGCTTATCGTCTTTCATTTTAAATGTCGTGTTGTGTTTTGCTACAAATCCTTTCACTTGCGCCCATATAAGTTCTATAGGATTTAGTTCGCAATGACATGGCGGTTTGCGCAGCACAGTTACATGCTTTTCAGCTATATCTTCCACGGCATATTTCATAAAACGATGTTTGTGTAAATTTGCTATAGCTAATAGTTCCTTGTTTATCAAATTATCTTCTTTTTTTTCTTTGGCATAAATAATTTAATGCACAAAGTTTACCTATGCCTATGGCCCACACCTACATTTTGGGAATTTGTGATAAAACCAGCCAAGTGCTAGCTAATACTAGCTTATTTTCAATTCAAATAGGTACCCATTCAGTGATTTTCTCCATATAAAGAAAATAATCAAGAAAATTCCTGATTGGTCAGAATTATAAAGGAGTCTACTTACGTTCAGTCGTCAATTATCGATAGTCAGATTATAGTCTATTTCAGAAAGGTGTAAAATGAGAAATGCCGTCCAGTTCGGCTAAATTTTGGTGTCGGTCATAGGCGCAGGTAAATTTTGTGCATATAAATATATGATAATTTAAAAAAAAAGAAGATAATTTGATAAAGAAGGAACTATTAGCTATAGCAAACACACTGTTTTATAAAATATGCCGTGGAAGATATAACTAAAAAACATAGTGTAACTGTGCTGCGCACACCGCCATACATAACACATGTCCAACAAAGGAAAAGGTATCAAGACAGAGCCTAATTTTGTCTCGGAATGACCCCTTTATAAATACATCATTTTCATCAGTCCTAATAACGGATCCTTATATCCCCAAAGACCCGTTTTCGCATCTATAAGAAAGTTATCCATCGACCCTCTTACACAATGGCCTGCCGATCTTAAGGCTCCACCTTGTATCTCTCTAACAAAGACGTTTTTTATTTGTTACTGGCGGTGTAGGGTTTATCTCGTCCTTCGAGGGTCACGAGTTTTTTGTCACTTAGCAAACACGGACTTCAATGGGAAAGTAGCTCGAGTGGAAAAAACAGGAAAATTCCCCAAAAGGAAAAATAATGTATTGTTCGGTGGGGGTCTCGGGAGCGTTTTAAAGGGTATTTCTTCAATCGTGTTTACCGAAGGGTTTTCAACAGGTAAGTGCGTATTATTTAGGATTTAAGTAATTTTGTGACTATAATCTATTTCAGAAAGGTGTAGAGTAATAAAATGGGAAATTCCGTCCAGTTCGGTTCAATTTCGGTGTCAGCCATAGGCGCAGGTAAATTTTGTGCATTAAGTTATTTATGATAACTAACCGAAAAGTATTCAGCTCGATTGATACTTTAAGAAGTCACCTAACGAAGACGAAACCAGCAAGCTAGAAAGACAAGCAAAATTGTGTCTACCAGATCCCCTGCGACTGCGGCCAATCTTACATTGGTGAGACAATAAGACCACTCCAAGTAAAGATTAAAGAACACAAGAATAACACCCAAAAAGAGAGACCGAAAAATCAGGCGCAGCTGACCACGCCGACCAGCCGAAATCCTGCAAAAAGAACCGCACTGGAGGAAGTTTAAGGAAGCTGCCACTATACACCAAAATCCAGATTGTTTTAGTAAACCTTCATTAGATATGAGAAACGTCTGGAAACCTTTGTTAAGTAAATGTAATCTTAGAATAAGACCTCGTAAGAGTTAAACGTATGAGTCATCGAGCATGACTCAACTAGTTATGCATCATCACCTAGCTACACGCATGACTCCGCCCACTAGTCATGCGTCACCGCACCTATCCAGTATAAATAGAGCTGTAGTTACCAAACTTATTTAGTATTCACCTGAAGATGACTGGAGATGCCTACCAGTTGAAACGTAGTGATTCAAAACAAATAGAGACTATGCAAGTCCAAAACTCCTACTGCCGTTCTAGAAAAGTCCTTGTCTTGTTTCCACTACACCTATTTTTATCAAACTTTACACCCATAAAGAGTCTTTACACCAAAGCCAGATAGTGTGATAGATGTGTAGATGTGATAACCAAAAGTGTACACTGTAAATACAAATACTTCGTAACAAGAAATAGGGTTAATAAAAGGCCTTTATTTGCAGACAGCTGGTATTATAAAATAATACCAGATACTGGTTAGGCCTTAAGTTAAATATACCTAATATACCTTAAATACTTTAAATTAAAAGATTAGGTTTATAGCATTTCAAGTAATACATAACATATATATAATTAATATAATGAAAAATTGGCAAAATAACAAAATATTAGTTAATTAAAGAAAAACCCCTTCAGTGCAAAATCTTACTGACTTAATAGCAAACGGTTCTTATATTTAGCCGAACTGTGAACATCCCTGGCATCCAAAGAATTGACGCAAGAAGCAAAATTATACACAAAAGATCTCTTTAACGTCTCTTTTCTGTACCGAGGAATAATAACGATATTGTTCCTTCGTAGATTTAAGTTGTGAATATCGTTTCTAAAAATAATCTTGCGGAATAGATACGAAGGAGATTTAGTTTTTAATATTTTGAGGCAAAAAGAAGCAAAGTGTAGCCTTCGCCGGTTGTGCATGTTAAGCCATCCCGCATCACGTAGAAAACGAGAGACTCTTTGTCTCCGATTTACACCATAGACAAGCCGCAAACACGAATTCTGCATCCTCTGGATTCTGCGCGAATCGGCACTATCAATACAGTGCCCATAGACCACATCTTCCTTTTAGCATCGTTTCTATGCATAAAAGCCACTCTGTATAATTTCGCATATTTTTCTTAGCTTTGCGGCTCGAGCTGGTAACCTTGAAAAAGAATAGGTCGGATGCTCTCAAGCGTTTGAGCGGGTGAACAACCCAAAAGTTAAAGTTAAACTTAAATATATCATTTGTATTTACGCTCTAATGAATTTTAATGTTTGTTAGTTTAATTCACATTAATTTTATCTTTCAGCTAAGTTGAA
Source organism: Polydrusus cervinus (assembly GCA_935413205.1). Taxonomy (NCBI): domain Eukaryota; kingdom Metazoa; phylum Arthropoda; class Insecta; order Coleoptera; family Curculionidae; genus Polydrusus; species Polydrusus cervinus. Next base: position 13,432,481 of record OW284519.1, on the reverse strand, counting down.
TTGTTGTTTTGCCTATTCACCAGTTTATATAACTTTTCAAACATACATTACATTCATACGAATGTCTACTAACGAACTACAATATATATTTGATATCAGTAGCGCCCCCCCCCCCCCCCCTCCTTGTGTTCCGGTGTATGGTAGCAGCTTCCTTAAACTTCCTCCAGGGTGGTTCTTCATGCAAAATTTAAGCTTCTGTCCACTTGATATGATGGCCGTGTGTCCAGGCATGGTCAGCTGCACCTGATTTTTTGGTCCCTCCTTTTAGCGGGTTGTTTTTGTGTTCCTTGATCCTTGTTTCGAGCAGGGCCGTAGCTAGAGGGGGGCTGGCCAGGGCCAAGCCCTCGTAAAAAAATATTGAGCCCTGGTAAATAAAAATTTGAATTAGAAAAAAATAAGTGTCAAAAATGTCTGCAAGTTTAATAAAATAAAATAATTTAAATAATTTCGTCATACGGGTAGAGTTCTGTCTGTTCCGTTTTCCCTTTTTTAGAGCTATTTTAAATCAACAAAAATATAACACAATGCAATAAATTATTTTTACAAGAAAAACAAAAAATAATTAGGTATTTATTTTTAAAGAAAAAAATTATAGTAAATATTTTAATTGAAACATTTTTTATTGAAGAAGTGTGATGATTTATAATAAAAAAAAATAGTGCGGGAAGAAAAGAGAATGCTTTAATATACAAAACGGCACTTAAGAAAATGTATTTCAAAACTTAAGAATTTGCACCAAAAACTGCTCCTAGATTTACGCTTCAAAAATACATGATTTCCGAAAAGCCCGAAAATCGCTTGTTAGAGTCATACATACGTCTTATGTTAAAATTTTGGATTGACACTAATATTCATATTTTTACAAATATAAAAAATGGTGTTTTTTAATATAAGATATATAAGAGCCAGCTAGGAAAATCAAAAAAAAAAGTAAAAAAAAATATTTACAAAAATAAATTTTAATAATTTTGATGAAATTTGTTAGTAGTTAAGTGAATTTTAAACGAACTTTGGGCGGCGCTTTTTCGTCTTTTTTCCTGGGTACAATATCATGAAATATATGTAGTCAGAACTGTCCCTTTCTTCAAAAAAAAAATGTCCTACTTACGCACATTCAGCCCCCCCCCCCCCCCCCCGAGCATATTTTCTGGCTACGCCACTGCTTATAATAAATATAATACATGCATATGAATGTTATATCGTGGCCGATTAAAGACACTTTTTAAAAAAGCACTTATTTTTATTCACGACTAACAATTAATGTTACAAAGGTTAACGTTTACTTGATAAAAATACTAGCATCTAGTCTTGTCTAAACTGAACATTTTGTATTTGGATGGAGGTATTTATGTGTTCTGTTGACGTCATGGAAAACTTCTAGGACAGTGCTAGAATGGTTCCCATCTTGGTCAGCAAAAGTAAAGATAACATTGAAATTGAATATAAAGAATATAATATTCTATTTTGATAAGCACCTGCATCCTGTTGCAGTGGCGAAATTGAATATGATAAAATATCATTTAATATTGTGATAAACACCTGCATCCTTTACTGATAAGTGACTAATTCTTTATAATTTAAGGATATTTGGGATATAACATGAATGAAGCATGTCGGATGTCGGTCGTTCTAAAATGTAAAAAATTCTACAGCGTCCCTTAAAAATCAAATATCATTATATTTCAACGTGAGAATATGGGCCCTGGTGGGGAATCGATTAGCCCTACCAAAAATTTGGTTCTGGCTACGGCCCTGGTTTCGAGTGGCCTTAGTCTCACTAATCTCATTAGCTCAAACCGTTTTTAAGATATGAGCAATCAAATTTTTAAAAGGCTTTGTTAATAATATTATTAATTAGTAATTGATTTTGTTAAAATTTGACGATTTTATCTAACCTTATTAACATCATGATTTTATATCTCACATAAGTGTAATCGAGCGGATTCAATAACATTTTTATTCTAATTTGTTTTCCCAATAACTTAAATTTAACACTTGATGATAAAGTCAAATTTTTTTAAGAAAACGCCAAATCACTTGTCATTTATGGCACCCTGTTGACTACTGGTCTATTTTACGTTTGGAGGTTGGCTAAAAAGACAGGACCGGACTATTTTTATGTTCCATTAACTAAAAAAATATTTAAATATTAAGTTCCTTATCTCCCATTTTAATTTATCAAAGAAGACTTTACAAATTTTCTATTTAAATCATCGTTTTTAACTAAAGTTGTCAAGAAACTTTTGGAGATGTTATCCAAATTGGAACAAAAGTTAAGAACCTATTAGGTGTCCACTGAATACTACCTAGATATAGTGATAGGAATTACTTACAATAAAGTAATGTATTGGTAACATAAATATTATCGACAAAGCTTTTAAAAAATTTAACTTATCGACACACTACTCTCCTTTGCTCGTGAATATTAAAGAATGTAATAAATGCCGGTAATACTGCACCAGCTAGGTAGAATACGTAAAATATTGTATATATGGTTAAAATATTGGTATACAAAACAATCACTATTCTTTTTAGTTATGACTCTAACTTTCAATCAGAAAACTCTATATACACCATATAAAAAACAGCCACAAAAATACTAAAAAACAACAAAAAACAACGAAAAAAACGCGAACTGACATGTGAACTTGCTACGGTCCACACTAAATCTAGTAACTTTTCGGCGGAACTAGAATCAGCTGTGAATGTCATCTGTGGCTTTCAACTGTCGAAACGCCGTTTTCTATCGCGATATGATCTCTAGTTCTGATTTTTCGTGCCTCAATCAAGCAAGCGTATTGAATTTTTTGGATCATTATTTTGCCCATCAGAATGATTTATTAGAAGAAAATAGTAAACAGTACCAGCAAAACAATATAATTATATTTCTTACCTCTGTTCCAGTAAATTATAAATATTTTTGATAATTGTCTGTTTTTCACTATAAGTTTGTCATCGTAATTTAGAGAATAAACGAGGTGGTCAGGAAATATTCCATTAAATCACAGTTTAAATCTTAGCTCGAGGCACTCATATTCAAATTAAAGACAATCCAAAGAATCACTAAACGGTCAAACTAAATAAAAACGTCGAAAACTTTAAAATTTAACTTAAATAACAAACAACAAAAATGCATGAAATTCGTTCACGAGACGCCTGACGATGTTGACGATTGCCGTTAAAAACACGTGTTCTCTTCCATACTCTTAGCACGTGGGATAAATCTCACAGTCGTGATTGGTTGGAGGCTTCATTCCTGTAGACGTTGCCATATGTTGCCGATTATTGTACTTAAAATGTGATAAGCTGGTATTTCTTCTCTCATTTTATCCTAATCGTAGCGTATTGCTGAAAAACTATGGAGGCATAACAGCCAGAAGCCTCATGCGCGATTGTCAGATTGTAAAGAAAAATTATCAAATAGTCGGAAAATAGAAAATAAGGTACTAGGATAAGGTTGCCTAAATCGTGCCACTTTTTGGTTTTAATTTTTTTTCTTATAAACTGATAAATGAAATATATATTTTTTGGTTTAAAACAATAGATCGGTCTATTGGACACCTAACTGCAATTTTTAAAATGTTATTTTTTTATTTCATTTTTAAAAAACAGCGGTAAGGAATAGCAAATGGTACGATTTAAGAAACTGGTTGCCTAAATTGGACTAGTGGGTTCCCAAATCGTACAACAGTGTTCTTTTGGGGTATATTAAACAAAAATGAGTACACTTTATTGTAAAGAAAACAGATTACACAAAATTATCGTTTATATTAAGTATTTTACCAACAAAAAACATTTAAAAAATCTACCACACGTTTGAAAATAATTTTAAATGTACCTACAAATAAAAGTCGCACACGTAGTCCTTATTAAGACATGTCACATTGCAACACTTTTCATATGCGTGTGTGGTATGATTTAGGAAACTGTCAATCAAAATAATTAATAATACAATTCTAACCCCAATTTAGATATTAAATTAAATTAAATTTTTTGTAAAATTACAAGAACCTCCCAGGCTATGCTACTAAAAAAAATATCTGTATAAATACTACTCACCAATGAGATAGAGCCTTGCAAAAAATCAACAAAATTAACATGAAAATAGCCGAATTCTTTTAACTTGCTTTTCCCGCTTAGCGAAACACAACTGGTTCAAAACGATTATACTATACAACTGGCACTAGTTAGACACTACAACAACGTCCGATAGATATCGTATAATTTATCGTCTAATTTGAAAACTTGTAGTAGTACGATTTAGGCAACGGTACGATTTTGGCGACTTTACCCTACGTTCTATTTGAAAATATATTTATTTGAAAAAATTGAAAGTTATTATTTAATTAGGCTTGCCTCCTTTGAGGAGCCGCCACTGTTTGTCTGTCGGGGTGAAAGCAGCACAGACAAACGCACATATTCATAATTTCCTTAACAAAGACTTTCAGTTTTGGTCAGCCAGGGGTGGACGTGCACGTCCGACATGACATGGACGGGCCTCCGGGTTCGGCGGCGGTGTTGCACCTTCAGTTCTTGGTCAACGAAGGTGCCCTGATATCGACGACCGCGGATGACACCATACACCTGTGGAATTTTCGACAGAAGGTGCCGCAGATCGTGCAGAGTTTAAAGTTCCAAAAGGAAAAGTAAGTAATACATTTGTTTCATTAACAGAACCTACACTGTCAGTCACACTGACAGTCCTGAATGAAATGGTCATTCTCACATTAGTATTTTTTCCGCAAAAACAATTCTGCATCATTTTGGTTTAAGGCTCATTGGCGTACCAACTTTAATAAGAGCGGGGGAAGCTATTGAAAGTGTAATTAGTTAAATAGCTGTAACTTTTAAACGACTTAACCAATTCTAGTAAACTTAAACTTGTTTGGAAGAGAAAGGTAAATACTTTAAATTGTTGTATCTACTAATACACAATAGTTCGTAATAAAGTTGCTAGAGGGCAGTTATAAGGTCGGTACTCCAAAGAGCCTTAGACCAAAATGATGGAGAATTATCTAAGCTTTCTAATAATGTTACGAAAAGTATGTCTTAAAGTGGATATTTTTTGAGAAAGATAGAATTTCAATATTTAATTTTCAATTGTGCCCCTTCCCACGAAATGCGAAATTTAAAAATTATTCAGATTGACAAAGCTACAGAGGTTAGTCAGTATGTTTTTCTATTGAGGGAGGGTCATGACATACCCCCCTCTGGATTAAGAAAGCTTTGAACATCTTCTTTTTGACGTTAATAAGTTTATAATTATTATTTGTTCTGTTTTTTTTAGAATTACCTGTATGAACCTTCCTCTCCAATCAAAATGGCTGTACGTTGGGACAGAAAAAGGAAACGTTCACGTAGTACAAATAGAAAATTTTTCCCTCTCGGGATACGTAATTAATTGGAATAAAACAATTGAACTGTAAGTATGAAGTATTGTTAACAGAAATAACTTTTCGTGTTTTCATTGTTTTTATTAAAAGTTACCGGGAAGTAAACATTTATTTTTGTTATCTCGCTTTTCCAGTTTCCACTCTACTTTTTTACATTGGTGTTATTAGACTTGATGTCAACAATAACTTTTTTTACATTGCTGTCGTCCACACATAATTTGGAAAGTTTTTATAAAAATATTTTTGAAGTAGAGATACGGAAAAATAAACATTAAAAATATTGCAGCAAAAGAAACTAATTTCGGCTAGTAGTGAATCGGTATCTGTATACCTGCTACTTTGAAACGGTTATTTTTAATACCATAGTGTCGCTTCACCTCATACAAGCAATCAATTACTCTGGAACTATTAAGATTTCGTCCTTCGCCGCTACACTCTGCGATGTGATACGAGAGAAAGCGACAGCGGCCGGCCTCTTTCTTTAGCCGTTCGTTGTGGAGCACGCAACGGCAAACGGTATCTGGAGAATACTAGCATCTTGTGGTTGACGGTATTTTGTCGTTAAAGGTATTTTATCAGGCCGGGGAAGAAATGTTGTCGAGGGAACTGTTGCGGCGCCGTTCGCGGGGTATTTTTAACGGTGTGGCTCGTGTAGTCTATTTCAGAAAGGTGTAGAGTAATAAAAGCTTATTAGGTATGCAAAGGGACTCAACTAATATTTAAGCCACTTTTATAATTTGGAATTGATTTAATTGCAATTTTTTTTTTCATCAAGTGCAGGTAATACCACCCGGGTTTGAGTCAATTTATGGGTTTTGCCTATTGTTATCCATTCACAAACACTGACAAAGGCGTGCCTTATATACATAGTATTAGGTACACTTATTTTTTTATTAAACATTACAATAAAAGTACAAAATTCAAAAAATACATTATACAGAAATTAAATTATAAAAAATAATATTCTTCGTCATCTGAGGAATTGTCATCTCCCCTTAACGTTATTATTAACGGATCAACGGTCCGATCGATCCGGTGGTCAAGATCCCTCTTCTTTAATGATATGATGGACTGCTTTTCACCAGTTTTCTGGTGTCACTTCCTTAATGGTTTGATCAAATTTAACGTCTTTCATTTTGAATGTCTTGTTGTGTCTTGCTACAAATCCTTTCACTTGCTCCCATATAAGTTCTATAGGATTTAGTTCGGAATGATATGCGCAGCACAGTTACACTAAACGATGTTTGTGTAAATTTGCTATAGCTAATACGTTTTCTTCATCAAATTATCTTCTTTTTTTTTCTTTGGTTAGTTATCATAAATAATTTAATGCCCAAAATTTGCGTGCGCCTATGGCCAACACCGAAATTGAGCCGAACTGGACGGAATTTCCCATTTTATTACTCTACACCTTTCTGAAATAAACTATAGTTATTTCTGTTGTGCCCACCTATGTTATAGTATTTGTTAATGGACGCGATCTCTGAGATCCCTTTGACGTGGATCGATGATGAAAGAAATGACTCAAGAAGTTGAAAAGCATTGTCTAAATATTTTAATATTATTTAAAAATTTAAAAAGTTTAGTACATGGGAATAGGTACTAAAATAGAGGATTTTTTTCGGTCACTAAATTAGTGTTAATTGAGAAAAAGTTTCAGAAACCAGCGAAAAAAATTTTTAAATAAAATAAAAGATTCACACTTTAAGTTTTGACAATCATAGGAATTGTCCAATATCGTTTTTTCACGAATTGAATTTTATCATTTATTGGTTTGATATTTTAAAGCACAGATAGGAATGATAGATTATTTTTTATTTTGACAAATAATTTACTTTTTTTATAAACCTTGCTCGTTCCAAAATAACGGTTATTTAGTAGCGCTGTCGCGGTATGAAATGAAACTTTCCATATCGGTAACAGTATTTCCGACCTCTAGTAGAGATACGGAAAAATAAACATTAAAAACATTGCAGAAAAATAAACTAATTTCGGCAGATTCGTCCCAAGTCGCGTTTCGCCATCTTATGGCTCGTCAGTGAGACTACAGAATCTGACGAAATATAACTTTTCTTCTTCTGTACTATTGTTTTCGGTTTTCATGAACCATTTAGCGCTGCCTAGCGGAACTCCTGTAATTGTGACTTGAGTCGTTACAGGTAACTTTTATCAGCATTTATTTATTTCTACAAGTTTATTGGAGTCGCTGGGTATGCTTTGGTACTGTCCAACTTTGACACTGATGGCGCCTCAGGCTCCAATCTACATGATCAAAAACATTATTTTAAGTTATTTTTCTTTTCAGAACTAGGAAAACCCATCCTGGATCAATAGTTCACCTCAGTGATAACCCATTAGATCCTAGTAAAGTAAGTATACAGCATTACATAAAAAAAGGAATAATTTAAGTAGTTCACCGTTTAAACCTTATAAAATATAATTTTAGAAGAAATAATAAGCATTACCATTAGAGTCCCGGATCGGGGTTTCATCTCGGGCCTTACCGCGGCCCGGCCCGACTCTCGAAGTCGGGTCGGGTCTGGCCACTTAATCAATAAAGGTTCGAGTTTTCGGGCCATAACAATTTTCTCCGGGCCTGTCAGGCTTGCCGGGCCTACTGATGGGCCGGCTTACTGCGCCGGCTGTACTTTTGTGGCATTGGTTTACCTGCCGGGCTGTTCGGTTTTGGTTAACGGGCCGGACCGGGCCGCGTCTCAAAATTCCGACTCGGGTCGGGCTCAGTCGGGTCGTCAAATTCTGGCTCGTGCAGGGCTTTAATTACCATGTTCATTGCGCTGTTTTGCGTGTCCCGTTGTGTTGTAGTAACATTTAATTTTTTGTTATTCAGAAACTATAAAGAACTTTTAAACTTTGTCAAGTTTTATATTTATGGGTGGTATTAAAATTAGGGTTTTGAAGAGTGAACCACTCTAAACCATCGAGATAGGCTAAACAAGGAGGCGACATCACATGACTAAAAGTGGTCCTACCTGCGTCATATTGGTGCGATACTTACGTCATTCGTGTAGTCAGCTGTTCGATCTATCAGAATCGAGGTGGTTTTAGATTTTATGAGAAGTTTCTCAATTTTTGTGCAAAACTATTGCTACTGTGTGATAGATATTAATGATTTCTTGTGCCGTGCGAAGTTGTTTCAGCAGAAATTCTGTGGATAAGAAGAAAACGGCAAAAATTACGTTTCCTAGGTTGGTATAAATAAAGGGCAGGTCCGTATTTATAAACTTTGGGTGCTAATTGTTTGCTATGGTTTGTTTAGTTGCAATATTATTTAAATTATTAAATAACAAAAAGTAAAAACAATACATCTACAATTAAGTTAAAGCAGGTTCGGACTTTTTAGAACTAGCCGCTTAACTGCAAATTCACCATTTGTTTATTAAACACAATTTGTATGTTGTGTTCCACAAAGATTTTTAACCAGAATTAACTAACCAACAACATTGACTGTGACATAAGTGACATTGGCAGGCATTATTTTTTCGAAAAAATTGTCCATTTTCTCAAAGAGACCAAAGTAACAACATAAATAGGAAGACAAAAATCACAAAGTCATGGTCTCAATCATATAATAAAATCAACTAGTTTTACTACGCTTGGCCTTAGCTCGGTTAGTCGTATTCTCCTGTATGGTTGCTTCACTCTCCCACCTACCCGCTTTTATAACTGTCGTTTTTTGTGTTAGGTTTGAGATTAATTGTAATCTGTTTGTTTTGACATGGTACTCGTCTTGTTTTTCATGTGTTATTTCATTTATTGGTTTTAATGAAGGTCTGATGATGCTCCGTAAAGAGCGACTTTGTGATTTTTGTCTTCCAATTTAAGGCATTATTTACCTACAATCGAACTTGCAATATTTATAAATTAAAAATTTAGGCGACCGGGTTACTATGCTACTACTCGTCTTCGTCACAAGGTTCATAAAAAAGTCAAATTCTATGGGTTAGTTTATTTATTAAAACATTTACAACTTCAAAATAAAATCATTTTTTATCCCATTGTGCACCTTTGCAATGGAACAGTATTTAATTACAATACTATATTCTCAATTTTTTTTGTCTCCAATCAAATTAATGAGCACAAAGCGGGTTTCACCAAAATTTTTCTAGCTACTAACAAGTACACGTACAAACATGTGTATATACAGGGTGTCCCGAAATTAGGTGACAATATTTTAAGGGGATAAAGTACATCCAAAAATAAGACTAAAATCCTCTATTAATATACCTTCAAAAACGCTTTGTTATGGGACTAGAGCCCCCCGAATGGAAGCTATGATAAGCGGTTTTTTCACAATATCTCAGAAACTGATTGAAGTATCAAAACAAAATTTGATACATGCTTTATTCATGACAAGACGCAATAAACGGTTCGTTTAGCTTAGGTGTATTTCTTCCAGTGGCGTCTAACTGGGTAGGTAGTAGGGAGAATATTGCCCTAACTTTTTTATTTGTAGGATTTTTTAACGCCAGGTGCAATTTTTAAAAGCACTAAAGTCTTCTATTGAAAAAAGATAGTCTTGCTTCATCTCGGTAGGATTCACCATTTTTCAGTAAAATCGATTTAAAAATTTTCGGTTTTTTACAAGCTAAGGTGTTTTTTTGCATATCTCAGCAAGCACTTGATATTAAAACATGAAATTTATTAGAAGTTCTACTAGCGACAAGGCATATTTATTAAAGGATGTAACATTAAAATATTTTTCCAGTGGCGTCGCACGGGGTGGAGCCTAAAGTAAATATTACAATTTTTTTTTTAATTTGAGGGGCTTTCATACTTTTAATGTCATTTTTTAAAATTTTTTGTCAATAAAACCTTCCATTATTGTAATTTGACAGAATATAAGGTTATCAATAGATTTTTAGACCTTGTTTTTTAAATATTTATTTGTATAAGAGACTTAAAATAAAACAAAAAAGAATCACAAATTGCAAATCAAATTTAATTGTAAAATCACACGTGAAACTAATTCTTAAACAAATGTTCGAAATGATTTCCATTTTGTTGAAAGCAAAATCTAGACCTGCGTGTTATGTTTTGTAAGGCACGGAGAATTTGAAAATGGTATAAAAGGAAAGCCCCTCAAATAAAAAAAAATAGTAATATTTACTTTAGGCTCCAATCCGTGCGACACCACTGGAAAAATATTTTAATGTTACATCCTTCAATAAATATACCTTGTCGCTAGTAGAACTTCTAATACATTTCATGTTTTAATACCAAGTGTTTGCTGAGATATGCAAAAAACACCTTAGCCTTTTCAACGCCTTGTAAAAAACCGAAAATTTTTAAATCGATTTTACTGAAAAATGGTAAATCCTACCAAAATGAAGCAGGAGCATCTTTTTTCAATAGAAGACTTTAGTGCTTTTAAAAATTGTACCTGGCGTTAAAAAATCCTACAAATAAAAAAGTTAGGGCAATATTCTCATTACAACCTACCCAGTGGGAAGCCACTGGAAGAAATACACCTAAGCTAAACAAACCGTTTATTGCGTCTTGTCATGGGTAAAACATGTATCAAAGTTTGTTTTGATACTTTAATCAATTTCTGAGATCTTGTGAAAAAAACGCTTATCATAGCTTCCATTCGGGGGGCTCTAGCCCCATAACGAAGCGTTTTTGAAGGTATATTAATAGAGGATTTTAGTCCTATTTTTGGATGTACTTTATCCCCTTAAAATATTGTCACCTAATTTCGGGACACCCTGTATATGTACCATTATCCGTTATTTTCATTACAAAGCTATTCATTGCCTAATGAAATTACATTATTCTAGTTGACCCAAGTATTTTTAGAATTACCTATTCAAAATAAATTCAATCAGGCCCTTATGAATCGGCCATATTGGTATCACACTTAGCCCCGCCCCCTGGTACCGTTTTTCGCAGACGAAATTAAATGGTCATAGCGCCTCCTTGTTTATTCTATATCTCGATGCTCTAAACCAAGAACGAAACCTTGAGGTACCTACTCCTAAACAAATTCAATAGAATTTTAAATTCTAACTATTAAATGTCTTAAGAAACGCTAATAATAACTTATAAAGCTTCATTAGAGAAACCTACTTTAAATCGCACACCAAACATTAAATAAAATAAAGATTTACGGTCAGTCACGTTATACAGTTTTTCCCATGGGACCGGTAAAGTACGGATAAAAGTAAGTGATAAAAAAGTCTATTTAATCTCAGAATGCCACTAATGTCTCTCATGGCTTTTTCGTGGCTTCCAGCAGCCATTACGAAATTACGGTAAATCAAATCTAAGACGTGTGGCTTTTACCTTGATTATAGTTAAGAGAGAGACGAGAATTAATTATTTCACCCCCGTCTGGCTTGTAGTGTGACGTGTCAATGTAAGAATTTCGGGTTTTACAACAATTGTTTTATTTTTAAAGGTTTGTTTATTTAATCCCAACGTTTGTTTGTTGTCTTTACAATTTATAGTAGTAATCGTTGTGATAATTTCTGCCGAAGCGTACAGGGTGAGTCAACTATAGTGTAAAGTTCATTTTCGCCTTTATCCTAAGAATTAGATAAAAATTCGAATGACAAAAGTTGTAGAGACCATTGAGGTGCGCATTTTAAAATTATTCTGAAGTATACGAGGTGGTCCAATAAAACGTGGCGAATATAACTTGTTTTTTTTTTTAATGGAACACCCAACATATTGTATTATTTTCTGATTCCCCACAAAATTGTACGCAGAAGAGTTGTTCCCTTAGAACTCACATACGACGCTATTTATTGTAAGTTCAAGAGAAACAGTGCCCGCTTAATTACAGTTAACTCAGGTCAAAATTAAATAGAAATTACCAAGATCACTTACTCACTGGCTGGAAACTCTCTGGTTCTGAGATTGTGTTTTTTCATCTAAACTTGGGTGACCAAACGGGCAGAGGTTACCCTTACACTTGAAACCGTTAAACAACTCCAATGAGTAAGTGTCTCTTTGAGTTTTCATAATGTTTTTTAACCCCTACCAAAATAGAGAAGGGGTTTCTTTTTACTGTGTCAGGAATTATTAACATTAGGAGGAAAGCTCCCTAAATGTACTATTCAAAATGGAACTCTTTCTTCAACCAATTACAAACAGTTATTTTTATTAACATTAGTCTTCTGACTCCTCCTACGTAACTAGAAATGTTCTTGTCCTTGTTATATGCACTATCTTTCCACTACACCTATTTATCACCTATTAAGAGTCTTAACTTGACAGCGAAATATTAGATAAGTAATCCATCCTTAAGGATACCAATCCATATTCGACAATATAAATTAATTAACTATTAATTTTTTTATATATTTCAGTTATTAATAGGTTATGAAAGTGGCCAAATAGTGTTATGGGATTTAAGAAATAAAGTTTCTGATATGAGATGGTTGACCAGCGAATTAAGGTCGATGTCGTGGCACTACGAGGGTAAGCAGTTCATGTGCTCGCACACAGATGGAACCCTTACCACGTGGAATATCAGAAACAATCAGAAATATGTTCATATTTCACAACCTCATGGTAAGTAGATCCAAGATTTTACACAATACAAGAGGCAAGTAATCGATGCATGCACACTGCACAGTGTAATATTTTGAGAATTCAATGGGACAAAATCATATTAATCAATTAAATGTTATTTATAGTAAAGTAAGCAAACTCCCTTATAATCCATTCGAGTTAAACAGTATATTTTTTAAAGACCAAACTTACGAACCTTTTGCTAAAAAAATTTAAAGAGTGTGCAGGCTCCCGGGATTGAACTCGCGACCATTGAATCAAAAGTTCGCCGTTTTGCCGTTTCGCTTATGTTATAACATGAACCACCAAACAATCATGAACACCACAAACCAACTCAATCAAAATGCTACATGAAATTAATTTCTATGCACATTTAGCAGGTCGCATTATCGATAAAACTATTATAGATGGGTATATATCTTGTGATATTGAACAAATTAATAACATATTGTACCATCTACATATAATTTATAGTAAATCATTATCAGTAAATACAATAAACTGTGATTTGTCAGTACTTTATAAGGACGCCACAGAGGGATCTAATTTTTATAACAATATTTTCAACTAATAGGAAATTTTCGGATTCGTGAGAAATAATGATTCAAAGCACAGAGGAATGATAGATCGGTGCCGTCTTCAATTGAATGGTATATTCCTAGGATATTCTATAGAATCAGTTATGATTGCAATCTGCTAAAAAAATACTTTTTCAGTATTGTGTACATTCGTGGAAGTTTTCTTTAAAAGTGGGAAATTTTATTTTTAAAGATTTCAACACTGTGCAGCACTCACAGTAATGAATATGAAATTTTGCTGTACAGACAACTGGCATAGCCTACTTTTGGCGTCACTAACGTGTAAAGGAAATAGCAAATGTGGGAGTAGAAAAAATGTATTTATATAACTCTTAGACCCGGTTGTACAATTACGACTGAAGCTTAGTTCAGCGTTGAACCAATCTCAAGCTTCATTTTGACAAGTTTACATTGTTAATGGTTGTCAAAATGAAGTTTGAGCTTGGTTCAATGTCGAACTAAGCTTAAGTCGTAATTGTACAACCTGGCCTAGTATAATAACCATTTTTATTTGATGCTTAAAATCTATAGAAAATTCTCTTTTCAATGACTTATCACACATTGTCATTTATTTTTAAAATGATCAATTTTCCTTAGTTTTCTTAAAGATCCATCACTTTGTTAAAACAAGGTTATTTAAATGAATGTAATTAAACGCATTGTTGTACTCGGAACGAAGACACGGACATTTTTGTTCACGTACGACCTTGTCAACCCAGTGACCTTCAATTTTTACAGCCGTGGGTAAACTGTTTCTTTAAATTTTCGATAAAATACACAAGAATCTATGAAGCTCCCGTGAAGTATTTTCAACAAGTTGTTGAGGCCCTCACATCAACCTGTCCTCGAAAGCTTTCGAACTTGGCACTCGATGTACGTCATCCTACCTTTTGCGAGGCTCTCTTTTCTTTCGTCTAGTTTTAAACCGCCACAAATTTTCTGCTAGGCTGCGATCTACGCTGTGTTGCCAGAACCGTTAATATTACGCGTAGGTGGGAACCAAGAAAACTGTCGATTAATAAAAATCAACGAAACCAAATAGCAGCCAATCACCACTGCGTTACATCACCTTTTCGACTTATTACTGCTTCGATACGCCTTGGCATAGTGTCAACTAATGTTTGGCAATCATCTGATGTTATAATAGAATATAACTGTTCCGAATTTCTTAAAGACAGGTCGCAATTCTGGAATGGTTCTTGCGGGATTCGATCGGAGCTTTTTCTTCATGATATGCCACAAGGTTTCAATCGGCGATAGATCTGGACTACTCGACGTCCATTTTATAACTGGAATATTGTTTTCTAACATACAATCTTTTACTTTTTTAACCGTATGCCAAGCGGCACCATCTTGTTGAAAGCAGAGCTGTGAAAGTTACTTCAGAAAAGTAACTAGTTACTTTTTCGATACTTTTGCACAAATGTATCTAGATACTTATAAGGAATAGTTACTTTTACCTAAAAGTAACTTAGTTCTTAGTTACTTAATTAAAGTAACTAGTTATAGTAACTAAGATACTTTTACAGTAACTAGTTACATTGATTGTAACTACGATAATTTAAAAGTAACTAAGATGCTTTTGAACTAGATAGGTACCATAAATTTACCAGGTAGTGATAACATATAAATGAAAAGTGTATAACGAATACGAATTTATTATACTTACAAACTTAATACATTTCTAATAAAAGTAGAAAGAAAAGATAAGTAACAAAAAACCTATTAAATAAATATAAGTGACAAAACTAAATAAATACAAATCAAGTAACAAATCCAAATATAGTAGGAACTTTTATAAGGAACCAAAAAAATTCAGAACGTTTTAAAAGGTCCCGTTGGCTTTTAAAAGTACCAACCTTTCAAAATTCTCATCTAAGAGGGCATGTCTGCAAGGAGCATTAATGAAAGTAGCATATAAAAACAAATGCTCCACGGGAGCTGAAGAAGGCCACGGGTTGTTCTATTTGAGAAAAACCTTGTTAATGTTAAATGTCTCTGTTTGTCGCGACTTGCCGCTCGTCCCTTCATGAAAATCTGATTAACGGCCGCCGATCGTCCCTTGGTCATCCTGGTGGACGGCACGTGTGCATTATTGGTATCCTAGAGGAACTTTAAAAGTACCTAACTTAGTTACTTTAAAGGAACTTAGTTACTTTAAAAGTATCTAAGTTACTTTTAAAGTATCTAGTTACTTTTTAAGTGTATAGTTACTCCTAAAAAGCAACTAGATACAAGTTACTTTTCAAAAGTAACGAAGTTACAGTTCCTTTTGGTATGATTCAAAAAATAACTAAGTTACTAAGTATCTAGTTACTTTAAATAACTAGATATTAAAAAGTATCTAGTTACTTAAGTTACTCACAGCTCTGGTTGGAAGATACATTAAATATTATTTAAACGCATTTGTTCAACTTGATGTGTTAAGTTATTTTGAAGTACATTAATGTAGGTACTTATCAGCATTCATAATAACTTCCACAAAGAGTAAATTTCTCACTTCACTTGCTGACATTGATCCCCAAATCATAACAGAAGCCGGAAACTTAACTTTTTTTTAAGACAGTCATTCTGAAATACTTCTTGAGTTCTTATGACACGATTCCTACTATCATCAAGGCATACTTCAAATCTGGTTTCATCGCTCCAAATAATGGAGTTCTATTGGTTCGGAGACCATAATTTGTGTTCTATGACTCACGCTAGTCTGTTTTTCATCTGAATCTTTGTCAGTGAAGGCTTCTCTTTTGCCTAGAATTACTTCATTTAAAATTAATAATAAAATAATAATTTAAGCCTTCCTTGTAAGATCTAAATCTCAGTTTTTGGGCAGCTCTGTGATAAGTTGCTTCTGTAAACTTTTTTGTGGTTGCCTGATACCATAATATTTTCAATTCGTGATAATTAACACGCCGATTTTTCTGGATAATCCGTTTTAAGGCTCTTACGTTGGTATTGGAATAACGCGGGCGACTTTCAGTTTTGGGATTTGTTCAATTTAATAATATTTCGAACTATATATATCTCGATTTGTTAACACTGTCAGCGATTTGGGAACCATTTTGGCCTTTTAAATGCAAGTGAATGATCACTTTTCTTATTTCGTCAAAAACAGCTTTACCACGAGCCATTTAATTGTCAAAAACAATACCAATGGATTGCAAGTTAATTTAAACTTCAATATATTGTATCTGTAGACAGAAGTGAGACTAAATGCGAAAACTGAATACGGTTAAATCATCCAGCTAATAGTTTCAAGTTTTTCTACTTGAATAGGTTCTAAACCTTCAAGTATAAATTAGTTGCAAAAAGTATTTTAAGACCAGTTATAATAAAATATTTAGGTTTTACCACAACTTGACAACGCGCCAAATTGCGACTGCGACCGCTTAGACGTAGCAAAGTGGCCCTCTTGAAAGTTTTCACTTTAAATATTCATGGGTTATGCCTGGTTATATTCTAGGTTCGGTTGGGCTTTGGGGAAAAGTTACTTTAACTAATAAAACCGGAAAATGTCCGTTAAGGTAGGCGTAAACTAAGTATGGCAATAGTGATTACCAGTTTTCTTAAAGATATTTATTAATCGTGATTTTCGCATTTTAGTTTTGAAAGTGTCATTTTCCCGCACTAGTGCGAGAAAGTAAAATAATGCAAATTTTGACCTTATTAGATAGTTTTTTACTTTTTGATATATATCAATGACCTTCCAGCGGTGGATCCGGTGTCTAAATTCACGTTTTTGCTGATGACACAACAGTCTGTGTCAGTGCGGAAACTTTAGAGGAATCGATGGAAGGATCTGTGATTGCGCAGGAAAGGGCCTTGCGATGGTTTTGCAATAACGAGTTGTTACTCAATGAGGATAAAACGATAAGAATGGTATTTTCTATGAGGGACTTGGATGGAGTGAATCCAGATGCTCAAAGCACTAAATTTCTAGGAGTACATATAGACCAACGATTGTTATGGGATAGCCATGTTTGCTCGGTTGGGCGAAACTGGCCAAGAGCGTATATCTCCTGCGTGGCCTAGCTAGCAATGTTTCCCTAGGCGTGCTAAAAACAGCTTATTTCGGCATATTTCACTCGCATATTTCGTATGCCACCCTTGTCTGGGGTCATTCCTCTGGCGCGGATCGTCTTTTCGGTCTACAGAGGAAGGCCATTCGAATTTTGGCGGGTTTGGGCTTCAGGGAGGATTGTAGGCGTGCCTTTGTAGATCTAGGTATACTCACCCTTCCAGCCATTTTCATTTTGCAATGTCTGTAATATATAAAATCCAATGCATTTATACAGAACTCACGAGGATATTCACCGGTACGAGACGCGAAATAGAGGCGATATTGTGCCAGAATTCTGGCGCCTGAAGAGGTGTTAGGGTGGGCCTGGATACTGGGCAGTAAAATTTTTTAATAGATTGCCTGAGGACTTAAAAAATCTCCAATTTGACAGTTTTAAGCGAAGGATTCATGACATCCTTGCTAAGAACGCCTTTTTTAGTATTGATGAATTTTTAAATTTTGATTTTAATGTGTAAGCAATTAATGTGTATATTCCAGTTTTATTAAAGATTTTATAAGTACTTGTATATCTTAGGAAATTCTAATTGCAACATGTATTGTTTTATTTTATATTTTTAAATAATTGTGACGTGTGTAAGTTGGATGTAACTATAGCACGACTAAATTATGATTATCATGATTATGATTATGATTATGATTACTTCGGAAGTTATAACTATTGTTACAACAGGTAAATAAATATTTACGAAATAGTCCATCAAATAAAATCTACATCTTTTCTAGTTTTTGTTGCATTTTTAATTTTTTGAAAATAATAAATAATGAAGATATTTTTATATAACCCTGTACATTCTTTAAAGTAATGTCACAAAACAACTATCAAACCACCGGGTTTGATATCAGTTGCTATGATAACCCAGGCGTGTAATTGTTACTAAAACGTCAAAGTTATTCAAAGCGTCTTCGAAGTGACCGAATACAATTTTCTTCTAAATTAAACCACATTAAACCGAATCCGAAGCAATAATATTAATGGATTCATCCGACGAAGATCTTCCCGAAGCCATTTTGAAGGCTGCAGATACAGCTAATTCCGAGCTGTTACCTGCCAAATCCAGACTAAGATATGAAAAGCAATACGACCATTTTATTATATAGTGTAAGGAGAAATATTATATATAAATAATATTAATATTTATAATAATTAGTAGTTTTTAGTTAAAGTTTTGTATATGTATGTTGAAATAAAATAATTTTTGAAAAATGGGTTGGTATACTTTTTTGTATATACGGTCGTAGAAAAAATAATGTTCCTAACTCATGTGTAAAGTGTCTTTCCCGCCCTTGACCGCTTCCCGAACTCCACTCCGCGTCGTTCGGGTCAACTACAGTCGCGTGCGGGAAAGTATCACTTTCCGCACTTGTTAGGAAAATAACTATTTTCGTTGGGGCGGGGGTTGGCGGAAGAGCCACTATATTTAGGCCTAAGAGGCCCATTGTATCCCCTATCGTCTGGGTAGACGGGACCTACAGCTTAACGTGGGATCCGAACCAGGTGTATGTGCACTACCCAAATAACATAACTACCTACAATTTAAAGTTAAACAAGTTTGAATTTATAAAGTAATAGAAACAGAAAAAGAAAAATAGACAAATTTTCGTTTTATTGCTTTTATTAATCCATTAATTAAAATTTCTTTAGTTCAAAAATGTAGGTAATTGCTACTCAAGGACGGGTATTTGGCCACTTTTTGAATAAAGCGAGAAGGATATTAAATATTGATCAAAAAATAAAATACTGAATGCATTAAATGTCGGAAATGGTCGATTTATAATGTGGAATTGACAGCAAAGTTCAATTTAAGACTAATCAACCTGGTATTAACTCGTTTTGTTCCATATTAAGTTATGATCAAATAAATCACTTTTAACTCGAACTTTGCTATCAATTTCACATTATAAAATGACCATTTTTGACATTTCCTCGATTGACCTGGACCTCGGTTTAAATCAGAGATGTTCTTTTGCCCAATTTTATAAAGTCCATTTAAACCGAGGTCCAGTTTAAATCGAAGAAATGTCAAAAATGGTCATTTTATAATGTGAAATTGACGGCAAAGTTCGAGTTAAAAGTGATTTACGTGGTAATAACTTAATATAATGTAACATAACAAGTTATGACCAAGTTGATTACTCTTTGATTAAATTTTGCTGTCAATCCCACATTATAAATCAACCATTTATGACATTTCTACAGTTTCAGAATTATTCTTCGGTTTAAACCTTGGTTTAAACTTAGGTTTAAGTTTTTCTTAGGCTTACACAACACAACAAAAGAGAACGCCTCAAGTTTATGACAGTGGCGGCTCGGGGTCTTAAAAAATGGTGAAGAGCTAGGTATAGTGCGGGTACTTAAACAAACTGACAAAAAAAAACCGTGTAACAATACGCCCCTCTTATCCTCATCTCTCCAACGACTGAATGGAGTTTCCAACAAATTACAAACTTTGTCATCATTTGGGTTCATTTTTAAAATGCACAACTAAGTAAGAACGTATAGGTACACTAACAAATTAACTGAAAAATAAAAACGACACTTTTAATCACACAGTAAATTACATAAAAACGATATCTATAACCGTAAGTTTCGAGAAGCCTCAAAATAAACACCTTAAGGTTAGGCGAACCAATGCTAAAACAATGGAGCATATGATCGATCTATTTTTAAATAGTCCTTCATCATAATGCAAAATATTACATGCTGTTTGCGTAACTGACGTCACGTAACCATAGCAACGGTGAATATATATCAAAGTTGGGCGTTTGATCTTCACTTGCTTTGAGCTAACGGACACGGTCGGCTAGGGCGCGCCAAAATGCACGAGTGTTTATAATTATTGTCCATCGGAGTTAACCGTGGCCCTATTATGCAGAGCTACATTCGGATTGAATTAATATTATTAATTCGAACATAATTATTTTTGTATGGCTAAAATGGTAGCTGTATTGGTACATTAATATTTAATATTGTCGAAAAACTTTCCTCCTGGTTTTATTTATTTATTTTTTTTGGTAAAATCTACTTCACCCGATGAGCTGCCACTGGTTTATGAATGAGTAATGAGACGTATCGAT
Organism: Polydrusus cervinus; assembly: GCA_935413205.1. Taxonomy (NCBI): domain Eukaryota; kingdom Metazoa; phylum Arthropoda; class Insecta; order Coleoptera; family Curculionidae; genus Polydrusus; species Polydrusus cervinus. Next base: position 13,411,818 of record OW284519.1, on the reverse strand, counting down.
GCAAAGTGGAGCGAAGGGTTTTTAGGTTGTCTAGTAAACATCCTGATTAAAAATTAATTAGCAAAACTTGCGATGAGTTTTACATAATTTAATACAAATATTTACTTACACCATTTTTATTGGTTTATAATTTTTTTAGTAAGTAGGTGAGTTAAAATATTCCTCAATTATAACCTAAAAAAATTCGTTAAAAATAAAAATTAAATAGCATAAAATACACTTTTTTCCTTGAGTGCACGCAAGTAGAGTTTTGATTGCTTAAATTTAACTTAATATCTGGTTATGGTTCAATAAACGACCACTTCAGTACCATTTTGTATCTATAGTCTATTTCAGAAAGGTGTAGAGTAATTCGCCAGTTTTTTGGTGTCACTTCCTTAATGGCTTGATCAAACAGTATTAACGTCTTTCATTTTAAATGTCGTGTTGTGTCTTGATACAAATCCTTTCACTTGCGCCCATATAAGTTCTATAGGATTTAGTTCGCAATGATATGGCGGTGTGCGTAGCACAGTTACACTATGTTTTTCAGCTATATCTTCCACGGCATATTTCCTAAAACGATCTTTACGTAAATTTGCTATAGCCAATAGTTCCCCCAACAAACAATATTACGTCGCGCCGACGTTATTTTTTTGAACCTGACGTCTGGAAACTTACGTCGATCTGACCTCGCGACGACTCGGATTTGCACTAGTTTGGTGGACAATATAAGGGTTGTAAGGACGTCAGTATATGACTTCTGTACATTATAAGTAACGAATTGCAGTAAAGATTGACGTCATCATTGGTAGACAAATATGACGTCGTATTATAGTCAGCTGTTTACGTATATCTGTTACAGTTATCCTGCACCTAAAATGTCGGGTAGTTTTAAAAATAACTTTATTTGACTTCTGCACAGATTAACATACTAGATTACTAACAAATATGACCATTTGACAGTTTGTAAAATATAATTAATGGCTGCTTTAGACAAGAGCATATTGAGTCTCTTTACTAGAATAAACTTATTTGGAGTGTTTCGATTGCTTAAAATTGAAACGCAAGACACTTTACTGTTAAAAGTTGGCAAGTCAGCGCCTTAAAAACGAAGCTCCACTTAATTGATCATTAATTTGATCAAAAATTGAAATAATAATACTATATCTTGTATTAAGAAAAAAACTCACTTACATTAAGCTAGCATCTAAATACTCAAAATACGTAAAGTAGGGTATTATAGGTCAAATAGGGGAGTTTCCAGTATTTGGTTTCATGTTTTCCACAACTATTTTGCAAAAAACGAAACCCTAAAATTTATTCCCGTCAGTAAAACATGGCGGAGTCACGTGTTTACCTAAAAGGGTGTAAACCACGCTTTAAGGAAGAAATAGTCTAATACAAATGACGTATAGACAGATTTAGTCAAAATAAGTATACTTATATCGTGCATAGGTAATAAAAAGTGCAAAACTTTTCACTTATTATTACTTAAAGTCATAAAATGTACTTTCCGTGTACACTTAGTAATATTTGTACGTCCGGCCGACCATTAAACACGTCCTTTTTGGCAAGTGACAGTCGGCAACTGTCTATCCAAAAGAAGATCGAGTTCCCGGTTTTTTTTTTTTGCTGTGGGTAATTGTTAAATATTTTTTTCTGTAGGGGTATTTTTTGATTAAAATGTTTAGTGTTGTATTCATAAAGGACTTAAATGAAGTTGAGCCAGTGCCGGCCAACTGGATTCCTTGCTTTCCGCTCTCGATTAAATGTTTCTACAGTAGTTTCATTGGATATTATTTTGGTTTTGAGTTTTCGATAATACGATGTACTATATTAAATTTATAGTCACGTTTCCTAAACATTTTTTAATAGCACAGTTCTTTATTGAAAAGCAAACTAAAAACTCCAAGGAGTTTGTGTTAACTTTAACCTCAAATTTTTCCAAAAACTAAAGACACTTAAGTTACACCGAAAAATACAGTTTTAGACGTCATGATTCATAACGTCGTCATGACGTCCGATTACCACCAATTTCCACCAAGTCTGTCGTCGACGTCCTTTATACGTTTATTGAACTACCAATACGTAACGTCAATCTTTAGGTCAACATAGGACGTCTAAATGTAGTCTTTTAAGGACCTTCAGAAATGGAGTCATAGTGCGACGTCTGTGTGACTACTTTTAGCATCACAGTTATTACCTTGACATTAAAGGTCACATGACTACGTTTAAACGACGTAAGAGTCAATGGCTATTTGCGACCTCAATCCGAAAGAAACTCAGTGACGTCTACACGACGTAGTTTAGCCGATAAATACTAACTTAACATCTAAAGTAACTGTATTACTCAAAGATGCACCAATTCTGACGTCAGATTTAGTTCATTTTTAGTCATAGGTCCTCAAAATGATAGTTGGGCCTTCTTTATCAAATTATCTTCTTTTTTTTTCTTTGGTTAGTTATAAATATAAATAGTATATAAAATATATAAAGAATTTATTGCCCAAAATTTACGTGCGTCTATGGCCAACACTGAAATTGAGCCCAACTGGACGGAATTTCCCATTTTATTACTCTACACCTTTTTGTTTTTCAGCTATATCTTCCACGGCATATTTCATAAACCGATGTTTTTGTAAATTTGCTATAGCTAATAGTTCCTTCTTTATCAAATTATCTTCTTTTTTTTCTTTTGTTAGTTATCATAAATAATTTAATGCACAAAATTTACCAGCTTCTATGGCCGACACCGAAATTGAGCCGACCTGGACAGAAATAGACTATAAATAGCATAAAATACTCTTTTTTCCTAGAGAACACGGCAAAGTAGAGTTTTAATTGCTTAAATTTAACTTAATATCTGGTTATAGTTCAATAGACGAACACTTAAGTACTATTTTGTGTCTAGTAGTGATGTAAAATAATTAAAGACTCGTTACAAATTAAGAGTTACTATGTGATCGCTAAAAGTAACAAGTCCTAATTTTATAAAAGACTCGTTACTTTTGGCTTTTCGTTACTTACACCGAGTTTAAATTTAACTAACTATTTTACCCACAATTTTCAACGCACCGCTTCGTCCGTGGACTTAAGTTCACATGGGGCATAAACAGCGTAAATATGACAGCGTTAGTCAGACGTGATTGATCGAAAGTCAGCTGATTGACAGGATCAATGTCCTAATACCCGAAGTGACGAATCGGTCCAAGTCCTTAAAAGTAACGAAAACTAACGTTACTGGTGTCTAGCCCTTGGACGAGAAAAAAAACCCCTCCAAATGACATTAAAAATATAGGATGTCCTGAATAGTCAGGGCATATCAAACATTTTTTAATGGAACACCCTATATAGTATTTTTTAATTCTCCACAAAATTCTCGGTTAATTTTGTATAAAATTTTATATATCTGATTTCAATTCTGTGGCAATAAGTTAAAAGGTTACACGTTTTTTTAGTTTGTGGGAAAATGGTGGCAAAGATTTCACACTTTTCAATACTTCACATTTTGATTCAGTTTTTTTTTTTAAATACAACCAATTAATTGCTTGTTTTATTAACTTGAAATTCGGGTAATATGTATAATTTAAAATAGGAGAAAAAGCTGATTCATATGGAATATTATTACTTATGCCCTTTTTATTAAAAACCATCCCTAAACATATTTTATAATAATGGCATATGTGCACATATTTCTACTTGAAACACAATTAAAAGGTCATAAGTAAGCTTACTCAACTGAATCGCAATATATGTCATAATTTATAAGTTGACATTTATTTGAGACATACAATTAGGATTTCTTTAATAATAAAGTCGTAAACACAGTAAGTAATTGAATAAAAATATTTATTTTATCTGCTAATAAAGTCATAAGTTAACATATCCGAGGATTTTTCAAAAAAAACTTATTACTTACAAATTTTTTTATTGACCAAAATACACATTATACAGTAACGAAAATTTTTTAAACTTACTAAAAAGGTATAAGTAATTTTATGCCTGTAACAGAATTTTTGGCTTATGGCTATATACTTCGCCAATTACATTAATTGTAAAATATTTTTTGGTATGAATTTATTGACTTATGACCTTTTTAGCGGATCGAGACTCAACGAAATATCAAATTTAGTTTTTATTTTTGGCATATTTGTCTCATAATATACAGGGTGTCCGGTAACTTATGGGCCGTAGAGTAACTGGAGATACTAGACATCAAACTAAGCCGATTATGTCATATAAGTTTTTTCGGATTATTACTCGTTCTAGAGATACAGGGTGTTGAAAGTAAAAGTTTATTCTCGAAAATAAGCCATAATTTTAAAACGGTTTAATGAATCGAATTGAAAGTTGGCAATATTATGTTTTTATGAGCAAGAAATAAGAATTTGTAGAAATTTTTAAGTTTGGAACTAAAGGGCGCTAGTTGCATACACTGGGCTTCATTAATCTATGATTTTTTTTCTTACCTGTGATATTAGGTATTTTTCAATTATAGTTTCTTAAAGAAGGACATTTTTTGAGTCAAAAAAAGTACTTGATTGATCTTAATATCTTTAACGGGTTTCGAGATATTTCCCTTTAAACATCTCAAAGCATAAAAAAACATAGTACATAATTAAATTAATAATACATAAATTATATACACCCTGTATCTCTAGAATAAGTAACAATCGGAAAAAACTTATATGACTTAATCGGCTTAGTTTGATGTCTAGTATCTCCAGTTACTCTACGGCCCATAAGTTACCGGACACCCTGTATACACTTATTTCGCTTTAACCATATTGTTTTATGATACTATTTCTCCAGATATCCATCAAAAGCCCAAAATCAGAAAAAACTTACTTATGACCTTTTAACTATTTAACACAGAATTGTATTTGTTATGTAAGTGGTTAAAATATGACATATTTAGACTTTGACAGTCTGTAACATTGAAACAGTTTAACTTAGAGAGAAATATGTTTCACCTCTCTTTCTTAGTTTTTTTACTCTCAATCTAAAAGTTACAACTTTCAGTTTAATTAACATATTTATTTTTACAGAAGAAGAATTTCTCTTTATTTCGTCAGATCCATCCCTAGACGCGTTTCGTCATATCATGACTCATCAGTAGAGCTAGGATCCGACAAAACAAAGAGAACTCAAAGCTGCTTATGGCAGCACAGTGGTGGGACACACCAGTAAGATGTGGCACGGAGCGCCATCTGTATCGTTATTAGACACTCTTGAGCATACCAGCACCTCTAACAAACTTATAGAAATAAGTAAAAATGTTAAGAGGAAATCACCTGTAAAGACATTCGTCACAATTACAGGAGTCCCGCTAGGCAGCGCTAACTCGCATCGGTTTATTAACCGAAAACAAGAATACAGAAGAAGAATTTCTCTTTATTTCGTCAGATCCATCCCTAGACGCGTTTCGTCATATCATGACTCATCAGTAGAGCTAGGATCCGACAAAACAAAGAGAACTCAAAGCTGCTTATGGCAGCACAGTGGTGGGACACACCAGTAAGATGTGGCACGGAGCGCCATCTGTATCGTTATTAGACACTCTTGAGCATACCAGCACCTCTAACAAACTTATAGAAATAAGTAAAAATGTTAAGAGGAAATCACCTGTAAAGACATTCGTCACAATTACAGGAGTCCCGCTAGGCAGCGCTAACTCGCGGGACTCCTGTAATTGTGACGAATGTCTTTACAGGTGATTTCCTCTTAACATTTTTACTTATTTCTATAAGTTTGTTAGAGGTGCTGGTATGCTCAAGAGTGTCTAATAACGATACAGATGGCGCTCCGTGCCACATCTTACTGGTGTGTCCCACCACTGTGCTGCCATAAGCAGCTTTGAGTTCTCTTTGTTTTGTCGGATCCTAGCTCTACTGATGAGTCATGATATGACGAAACGCGTCTAGGGATGGATCTGACGAAATAAAGAGAAATTCTTCTTCTGTATTCTTGTTTTCGGTTAATAAACCGATGCGAGTTAGCGCTGCCTAGCGGGACTCCTGTAATTGTGACGAATGTCTTTACAGGTGATTTCCTCTTAACATTTTTACTTATTTCTATAAGTTTGTTAGAGGTGCTGGTATGCTCAAGAGTGTCTAATAACGATACAGATGGCGCTCCGTGCCACATCTTACTGGTGTGTCCCACCACTGTGCTGCCATAAGCAGCTTTGAGTTCTCTTTGTTTTGTCGGATCCTAGCTCTACTGATGAGTCATGATATGACGAAACGCGTCTAGGGATGGATCTGACGAAATAAAGAGAAATTCTTCTTCTGTATTCTTGTTTTCGGTTAATAAACCGATGCGAGTTAGCGCTGCCTAGCGGGACTCCTGTAATTGTGACGAATGTCTTTACAGGTGATTTCCTCTTAACATTTTTACTTATTTCTATAAGTTTGTTAGAGGTGCTGGTATGCTCAAGAGTGTCTAATATTTATTTTTATTATTTTTAGCCAAATTAAATAAGGATGGGAAACCTGAACAATGTAAACCTATAAATAAAGTTGAGTGGAAAACAAATAAATCAGGGTAAGTATTCCGTAACAAATCGTTAAAAATCTAAATATAATTTTAATCGGTAAAAAATTAATTTGTATATTTATGAATTCGTAACTTATTATTGACTTTCGCTTTTTTTAAATGCTAGGAATATCAAGACACGCTCAGAAAATACGTTTTTCTGCGATCGTTTACAGTTTTACGTCTTTCTGGCGTACTTTGACGCATCAAAAGTTATTATTCCAGTATTGTTAGCCGTTTCTGGGCAATAAGACATAAGAATACTAGAATTAGTATATTACATAACAAGTGATGAAAGTGATACTTTTCATACGAGGAGATATTTAGCACAAGGCGTCAGCCGAGTGCGGAAATTCTCCGAGTTTTAGAATAATCACTTTCACACGAGTAATGTACACTATTTTTTCTACGACCACAAAGAATTACTAAAAAAACCTGTGATTTGTGAAAAAAAATATTTCAACTCTAGAGTTGAAAAAAATATTTCAACTCTAGAGTGGAAATACAAGGCACACTATTAATTTAAACATATGATGCCAATTCGACGGACCACCCCTATTTATTAAAAAGAACAAATTTTAGAAAGTAGTTTAGTGTTTAACTTATTTATCATGCATTTGTCGACTGATTTCGAATTAGAGTGTGAAAATACGCCATCTGAAATTATAAAAATATTAAGAATATACTGGAAAATCTATTACCAGTCAAAACAAGCCCCGCTGAAGAAAATGTCATATATTAAACATAACATTTTTATGTGTTGCCATAGCGTAGAGACTACAGCTATGTCCTACAGATCAAAAGGTCACAGGTTCAAATCCCATCAGGAGTATTTGACTTTTTTTTATAAAAATATTAAACAATTTATAGAATTAGATATTTTGAATTGAAATCTTCCTTGTTGGATGAATTTTTAAAATTTAATCAAGGAAACATGCATTAAATATAAAGGGATTCAGGGACACTCTAATTCGAAATGAATCGACAAATACATGATAAATAAGTTAGACAATAAACGGCTTTCTAAAATTTATTATTTTTAATAAATAGGTGTGGTCTGTCAAATTGCCACCATAATATTTAAATTAAATAGTGTTCCTTGTATTTCCACTCTAGAGTTGAAATATTTTCTTTCAACACGCGTGTGATATTCGGCGCTTTCGAGCCAAGTTAACCGTGTTTTCTTTCTCATTTTCATAGGTGGTCGTAGGAAAATTATATTCCCGTACAGAATATTGTTTATTTACATCATACATACAGTATTTACAGTGAATGATTACCCGTGCGGCATAGCGTATACGTCATTAAAATCGTACGAATCAAATCCAAGAAATATTGGTGCGGGAACGTCTTTGAGAGGGGCCTAACCTTGGGTAGAGACCTCAATGTCAGCGGCCAGAACTAAATAATTTGAGGTTAGTTTTGTTTGTCAACTCGTGAAAAGACGTTGACATCCGTGTACGATACACATGGGGCTGTTAATATTTTAGGGTTAGTGTTATGACAAGATGTTGACATCGGTTTGTTTACTTGAACGTATTGGAGACACTTAAAAGAATTATTAGTTTATTCGCCACAGTTTAGAAATATTTAGGCACAAGTGATGTGGTTAACGACTTTCTTTGATTCTTCCACAAAGAACATCCAGCGTCTGGACCAGCAACTCTTCCTTACAATTATTTGTTGATCTAACACGTTTCATTGGCAATGACGTATTGTACCATGGAATAGTGCCTGGAAGACGTTGGGTTATGTTTTTATTACCTTTATTAATAAATAAATATGGGGAGTTGTACGTTACACGTTGTCGCTTAATCGTTAAACGATGATGCACTAGTAACGAACCATTGTGAATACTGTACCAAGATGTTCTAGTAGGAGGTGGCACTAATATCACCCATACCCACGTGGTTTCCCAGAAATACCAATTATCCAATCTGTTGATTTCAGAGAAGCATATGTGATATTTTCCGGTGGAATGCCTTACGACCAAGCTAGTAGAACGCCCAGTATTACAGTTGTACATAATAAAACGACGACCGTATTAGAAATGGAACATAACGTTATAGATTTTGTTACATTATGCGAATCACCGTACATAAGTGGTAAGTATCGCTTTTATACAGAAAATCAAATAAAGATTTCTTTTCTTTTATTTCGTCAGATCCATCTCTTAGACGCGTTTTGCCATATCATGGCTCATCAGTAGAGCTAGGATTCGATGAAAGAAACAGGAAGACTACTTATTAAAAATATTATAAAAACTACTGTGTAAATTGTTATAGTTGAAAACGAAGTAGGGATAGATGGGGCTTTCTGCGCCAATTTCCACAGGTCCTACTGCGCATGCGCCGGCAGTTAAACAGCTCTGTTTAAGCTGTTTAATACAGCTCTGTTTTAGCTGTTTAAAACAGCTCTGTTTAGAATAGCTCTGTTTACGCTGTGGAAATTAAAGCAGAAACATCTATCCCTACAATACACCCAGGAAGGATGAACCCGTTTCAGTAATTGTATCGTGTTAGTTAGAAAAAATACTAACTTAACCAGGTGACAACGAAATTACTACCCAGCTTCTCACGTCCTTATAAAATAATATATTATTATGAAATTCTGGTAGGTCATATGGTTGCACTGTGTGCACATTTTCAGTAATCACACGTCTGACTGTTACTTCCGGTTTAACCGAAAGTACACACAACTTTGTTATTTTAAATAGAAAACCCTGTATATGTTTATATATGCATTCTACTGAGAATTCTAAGTATAAAACATGTATCGTATCTTATTCCTATATAAGACAGTTTCCGAGAAAATGGCGATGAAAATTGTCTTAGATAGATAGGGGATATGATACGTGTTTTATATGTGATCCCTAGAAAACTAAATATCCGCAAAAATCAATTTTTGTGGCCTTTAGTGCGTCATTTGTCATACGTCATAACAGAGCTGTTTTAAACAGGGCTGTGAAAAACAGAGCTGTTTAAAATAGCTCTGTTATGACAGATGACACACACCTGCGTACTGTCGGCGCATGCGCAGAAGCTAGGGATAACTTGATGGTGAAACCTCCATCTATCCCTACTAATTATAATACATATTTTAGATTTACAAGAACCCTTTGCAATAATCGCTCTCCTCCAAAACGACCTGGTGGTTATGGACCTCCAAACTCCCGGTTTTCCGTGTCTTGAGAACCCCTACCCGATGGATATCCACGAGTCACCCGTCACTTGTGTCAGTTACCTTGCAGATTGTCCAGCGGACCTCATACCGGCCTTTTACTCGGTCGGTAGGGCGGGAGCGACAAAAAAACAGGGATTTAGTGAAATGGATTGGCCAATTAACGGTGGAAGCTGGTCGGCACAGGCGTGTAGTTATGCTGAAGTGATTTTGACGGGGTAAGTGATAAAAAATTATATACAGGGTTCATTCGATGCAGAATTAAAAATCAAACTACAATTTCTAACGCATCAAGTCTTATTTGCAGAAAACTTATTTTATCAGCTATTCCACCAGTCATTATTATAAATAAATATCGAAGGTGGCTTTTCAAAACAATTTATCGGCATTAAGGTTTATTAAAACGACAAAAGCCCATTTTGAATTTAGTTATTATATAGTTTCAAATATTGTTAGATTATTAGTAGTTATTTAAGTTATATTATTTTTTGTGATGAAATACAAACAAAAAGAGCTCGTAGATATATGGCTTTCATATTAGGAGCATGTTGTCACTTTAGTAAACGTTAATACCAATAAATTGTTTTTCAAAGCCACCTTTGGTATTTATTTATAATAATGACTGGTGGAATAGTTGATAAAATGAGTTTTCTGTAAATGTAAAATGTTTGATTTTTAATTCTGCATCGAATGACATAGTAATATACAGGGGTTCCAATTTGAAATAGGAAAAATAAAATAGGCAACTGTAAGAGGCATCCAAATAAGTAAGAATATTTATGGCATGTAATCTAAAAAAATAGGTCCTGATGACGTCACACTTTTTTCGAAACACCCTGTATAAACAAAAATATTTTCCTGAAATGCGCCTTAGGATACAGGTAAAGTTTACAAAATATCAAGATCCTAACTTAATTAATAAGTGAGCTATAGAAGACGGGAGGTGAGGTGCAGGACCCTGTATAAGAAGAGGAGAGTGGGAAGACCTGTTCTTTCTTTTTATATCATGCCTCGTTATTTTTTTAGCAGGTATTCTGAAACATCTTTAGGTATCCTTTTTGTTTAAAATATTTGCCTTGATGTCCTAAATAGAGTATAGACTACTAAGAAACAATGTATTTTTGTAATTTTTAGCCACTCAGACGGAAGCGTAAAATTTTGGGATGCCAGTGCCGGCACGTTACAAGTTCTCTACAAACTCAAAACGGCCAAAGTTTTCGAGAAGGCCAAGTCGAGGTCGATAGACAGTGAAGACGACCCGTTCGCGATACATCTGATATCGTTGTGTCCGGAATCGAGGAAGCTGTGCGTTGCTGGTGCTTCAAGTCATGTGATATTGTTTACGTACAAAAAGACAGAAAGTAACGATGAGGTACGTTGGTTGATAACAATTGATGCCGAGGGCGTGTATGTTTAATCAAGACGGCAATAAGACTTTCTCTCGTAATGTAAGGTTATGTGACTTTGAATGTTCTCAGGTAGAAACAGTACTAACCCTTGGTTACTGGTGGCTTAGCGTCTTGGCAGGGTGCAAGCTTCAGCTCTTTTTCAATTACTTATATTACTTTAGTAGTGACTTTAAAAACTCATATAGAATAGTAGTTTGAACAACAAGAGTGGGTATTAGGATGCATGTTCTTATGGCACGAGGAAGTAAATTGAGCACGAGGCCGTAGATGGAGTGCTCAAACTTCTAAATGTGATATGGACAATCCACTTGAGCTGTACAGGGCCATCCAACCTAAACTGAACAGGGACCTTCTTTTTGAGTTGCCCTGTATTTTTATTAAAACCAATGTAGCCTTGTTTATGCTTTAACATGGAATCTAAAATTGTCAGGTAAAACGCGACTTGGCTTAAAACAAACGAACTGTGGAGTAAAGTTGTGGTTTTTTTAATGGGACGCCCTGTATATTTTTAATTTTTATGAAAGGTATTTATTTCCTGATTCCAAAAATATACAAATTGTCTATATTAGTTTAAACCATTTTTACGATATAATGATATCTTTTTGCAGCCCATTTATTAATTCACTTTTGGTTATAAAGGAAACATACATATCCATGTGGAAGTAGAAAAGAGTAAGTTTCCTTAAGCTAAAGCTAAAGTTCAATATAACCTTACAGTTTTCTGTGTTAACGCAAAGTTTAACGTAACCTTACAGTTTGCTGTGTTAACGCAAAGTTCAACATAACCTTACAGTTTGCTGTGTTAACGCAAAGTTCAACCTAACCTTACAAATTGCTGTGAATTTATTCAAAGTTTAACATATCCTTATAACTACACCGCCGGCAAAAAATATCAATCTATAGTTTATTTCAGAAAGGTGTAAAGTAATTAAAGCTTAATATTAGGTATGCAAAGGGACTACAGAGTGACCCAACGAATATTTAAGCCACTTTTATAATTTGGCATTGATTTCATTGAAAAATTCTTTATTTTCATCAAGTGCAGGTAGTACCACCCGGTTTTGGGTAAATTTATGGGTTTTGCCTACTGTTATCCATTCACAAACACTAAAAATGGTGCGACAAAGGCGTGCATTATGTACATAGTATTAGGTACACTTATTTTTTATTAAACATAAAAAAATACAAAATACAATAAATACATTTATACAGAAATTAAATTATAAAAAAGCTCTGACATTATAATTAACGGGTCGAAGGTCCGATCGATCAGGTGGTCAAGATCCCACATTTTTTCCTCTTCTTTAATGACATGATGGACTGCTTTTCGCCAGTTCTCTGGTATCACTTCCTTAATGACTTGATCAAACAGTAGCTTAACGTCTTTCATTTTAAATGCCGTGTTGTGTTTTGCTACAAATCCTTTCACTTACGCCTATATAAGTTCTATAGGATTTAGTTCGCAATGACATGGCGGTGAGCGCAGCACAGTTACACAATGTTTTTCAGCTATATCATATCTTCCACGGCATATTTCATAAAACGATGTTTATGTAAATTTGCTATAGCTAATAGTTCCTTCTTTATCAAATGATCTTTTTTTTTCTTTGGTTAGTTATCATAAATAATTTAATGCACAAAATTTTCCTGCACCTATAGTCGACATCGAAATTGAGCCGAGCTGGACGGAATTTTCCATTTTATTACTCTACCCCTTTCTGAAGTAGACTATAAAGCTTATAGGTAAACATATTCAAAATTTCTAAATAGATTTTTAATAAAGTAAAAACACTACATAACGTTATAATATCATCAATCAAATTTTACTTTCGCCCTTAGTTAAACCATTTTCCGCTACTATTAAATTAAAATGACAAAGTTACGGCAATGAAATTATAAATGCTTTTCTATTCTCAGTAGAATAATTTGTCATTTAGAGTGATAACTTAATAGGCAATAACTTAGTTTACTTTTTATTGCTTAATAATTTGTATACAGTTTTAATTAAATACTCTATTAATCATTTTTTTACCAACGATTTAAAATTCAGTCTTTCAGCAAATTTAGAATTTTTTTTATTGTCCTGGTATTTTTTTAATTTACCATTTATTTTATTTATTTTTGTCAAAATACATAAATAAATATTGAACTTATCTGAGCTGAACTACATTCTTGGTGAAACAGAATTTTCATTATACGGAAAATAAATAATGACCTGAAAAGAGTTGAAACACGTGTCAGGAAACTGATAAAAATAATAAAACATCACAAGTAATTACTTTTTATTTTTCGTACAATAAATAGATATTCTTATTACCAGAATGTTTTTAAATTTATCCTTTACACTAGTTAAATAAATGCATTTTTCAGGTGACTGTGTTAGAAATACCAATAGTTTATGAAGTAGTAGAGGAAGAAATTTCTCCAGACTGCCAATTTTCAGGACCTGGGAGTGCAGGCTCGGGTAGTAGGTTAGATATGTTGGATTTAGACAATAAAAAGGTAAGAATCTTTACCTCTTACAAATATAAACTATAGTGGTGGTTTTTTTTGTTAATGGTTGCTGGAAATATTCCTTCACATCCCACACATTGTAGCTCATTCATAAGAACGTTACTGCACAGACTATAGCTGTCAGTTAGTGAGTCATAGATCACAATTCCTTCCAATAATTTGTCAAATGTAACTTGATAATTGGTATAAAAAAGTGAGTAATAATCATTTCAATATTTAAAATTTGTACGTTCTTCAAAATATTCGCGCTGAAAATTTAGGTGCTTTTCTAATAAGTGCATTCGGATCAAGCCTATCACTTTTTCTCTACTCAACGGAAGTGATGGAGCTTGAAATGCACCCCCTCCACTTTTTTGATTGGTTGGGAAGGCGTGGCTTGAGTGGGGACCTATCAAAAAAGTGGAGGGGAGTGCATTGAGTACCGGCCAACTCTATCTACTTAAGTTTAGGGACCTTTATTTTATTTTAAACTGATTTGGTAATGGACAGCGTCGCACCCTAGTGGTTACTTCGGTGCGATCTATTTTTGTATTTTTGTATCTGCGAATTTTAGACTTTTATTGTAAACCCGCAAAATGACCTGCCCTATACTAGATGTTTGGCGTCCCGTGTCTTGGTTTTTTGTTGTATTAGTTCACGTTTTGGTGGATTTATCTTTTGCATTGGAGTTTTACTATTTATTTATTGTTAAATAATTTTTGCGCAAATTGCTGTTTCTGGAGTTAATTTCAGGTTATGGCAGTGGCGGCTCGCGGTCTTAAAAAATGGTGAAGAGGTATAGTGCGGGTACTTAAACAAACATTGACTAGTTAATTTTTTAATTACTTACTTACATAGCTAGTTTTTGTAAATCAGATCGATTCTTCGGTTGAGGTTTTCTTTTAAAGCATCGGCAATAGTATTTTGATTTTGTTCAAAATATCTTAATATTAACTGACATTTTAAGTGTTCTCCAGAATCCCCGTGTTTACGCAACGATCGAGTAATATTTACAAAATCTGTAAATCCGTCCCTATTCCAAACGCAATGTTTATTCGAAATGAGTAAACATGACCAACAAAACAATTTTTGTAAGGCGGCACTACTACATAGCCAATTATATTCTGAAAACCAGGAACACTAAAATTAATCTTATAGGATCTGCCACTTTTTTTAAATCTATGTTTAAGATTCTAGTAGGTCGCCCGTGTAACAAATCGTCTCTTATTCTCATCTGTCCAACGACTGAATGGAGTTTAAAAATTACAAACTATGTCTTTAATTGGGTTCATTTTTAAAATACACAACTAAGTAGGTACGTACTGTCGTAATATCAACACTTTTCCGAGAAAAAATCGGTCAAGTAATAAGACAATTACAAGTATAAAACTGATAGCATTGTTAGAGCCTGACGTCTTCAAAGCGTCGCGACGCTTGCCTGTTGCTTGACGGGTGGCCTAACTAAGAAGGAATTCAGAATTAGCCCCGCCCCTCACCATGACAACGAAGCAACAAATAATTCGATTGGCCAAGATATTTGCGCGCCGAGAAGCATGTGCCAGCAACGACCAAAAACGGCAGTTGGTCTCGAGCAGCAGAGAGAGAGCTCACGGCGGTGTTTTGGCCACGAAAACGTCAATTACAACACCGATAATAACTGCTGCAAAAAACTTGGAACCAGGAACTTTGAAACAACAGGAAGCTGATGATCCAGTCAATCAGCTGAAGAACCTTCAGTGCGTACCCTGAAGCCCCCGCGTTCGACAACGTAATTATTTAAATTGGTTAGCTTTGCAAAATATCACCTATATATTTTTCAGCTTTCTAATTTATTTAAGTTGCGTGGCTTTTTTTATTGGTTTTCTTTGGGCACTACTTCATGATCTCTAGTAGGCTGTCGAGAATCCCTAGGATCAATAAAGAAAGTCGCTAGCCTTCACAAAAGTGCGTTATTTGTGAAGTGAAACAAAGAAACAAGAAAAAACGAACACATCGTTTCGAAGAAGTAAATAGATTTTCGGGCGCGTGTCATGCTAGTTTATCACACCTACGCTCGTATAACTTTACAACGTTGGAAAAAAGTTAGGTAAAAAGGTGTGTGTAACAGAATAGCAATATTTCGAAAACTACGGAAGCCACGTTGACTCTGCACTGAGAGCGACGGCGGGTGAAAGTAGTATAAAAATAAACCTATCTATAAAAAACGCCCTACTTATAAACTACATCTAGTTTTGTAAATTTTCTTCAAGTATCAAGAGTACATCTTCATCGGAATTTTTTAGTTTATGTAAATTGCGCGATATTTAAGTTTAGCGATATAGTTCGTGTATTAAGAAATAAGAAATTCGCATAATCAAGATTATTTTTCTGTGCGCGAATGTAATATCTTAAGTACTTAATTGACATATTTATAAACCTCGATTTTGATAATCCCTGTATTGGTGATATTTATATTGTATTCCATAAGTTAGGGAAGTTATGTTGTAAATACAGGTTATTTAAGGCGTTAAATAATTTTAGTGACAAAGGACAGGACAAACCCATAAGTAAAGTTAAAATAAAAATTAGCCCTCCTTGTTCACCACAAACATTTGCATTGTGTTTGTAGGTTAGTTGAACGTGCCCGAGTCAACGACAAGTTTATTTAAAGCAACGCTTATTTGAGGAAGCACTAGGTCTCGCCCTAGTCTCAAATACAGTCGTATTTTAATTTCAAAAATTTAAAATTATTTAAATAATTTAAATTCATCCCTTAAATTTTTTTTTGTTTTTCGAAAAAAGCCATTTTTTTTCTCTTTGCGCCTGAGTGGACTGCTGACAATTCCGTCAGTGGGGAAAAGGTGGTGGGACTACTCCTAACAAACCGACGACAGCGCTGTTGCCGTTGTTAGTTTAATCTACGGCAAATAAACGATTTGCCTGGCATCCCTGGACAAATAAAAAACAGTTTTAAAACTATGGCTGGCCGCAGCCTAAGCGGCGCGAGTATAGCGACTGACTCTGAAGTTAGTTTTCGTCAGCTTTCAAAAATCGATGGCCCTAGTGTACGGATCGCCAGAGGGCGCTCACTGACGCCCTCTTTATATTCTCGAGGTGGGGATTCTCATACCTCAGGGGCAGATAATCTAATAAGGGGCTATAATCAAATTAATATCGACCCGTATACTCGGCAAGGGGAAAATTGGGTTAGGCGATACAGCGACATGGCATCCCTGGTGGGGCATAAAGTCAATAAACAGTCAGAGGCCCCTTGCCCCTCTGGCAGGCTTGGGCAGGCACAGAAACCTGCGGACCCAACTAAGTTCGCATTCGCTAACCCGGTTCACAGGGCTCAAGCAAAGCTGGAAAAAACTAAACTTTCGGAAAAGACACAGGAAGATCATCAGATAATTGACACTCAATATTTAATAGCTCAAAATCTCAGTCTCATAGCTGAGACCTTGGGGGGGCTAAAAATGCCCCAAGTCACACCTCTAAGGGCCACATTTGGTGGCGCCACTCATGAAGATCCAGTAGCGTTTCTTCATGAGTTACAACTTTATTTTATTAAGCACAAAATTACTGATGATCGAGACAAGTTTCGACAAGCCTGCAATTGCTTGTATGACACGGCGCAAACGTGGCTTCGTGGATTGCAAGCATACGCCTTCACGTATAGTGAATTCGCCGGACGCCTGAATCGTCGGTACAATAATCCTGCACTTTTGGCAGAAATAAAAGCGGACTTGTACGGACGAAAACAAGACTATCATGAAACAGCAGAAGCATTCGTGCTACAAAAGCGGGCGCTATTCAATAGGGTAGTGCCCGAAGGATCTGAAGGAGAGTGCGTTCAATTACTAATCCCTCAACTACTGCCTATGATCAGATCTCGCATGAGATGCGCGTACATAGCTGACACTGAGGAGCTATCTACGCTAGCAGTCCTCTTGGAAGATGACTTAAGGGCCGAAAATAAGCCAGCTCTTAAATTAAGGACAGAGCAAGTAGTTGAAAAAAGAGGAACAAATGAAAAGGAACACTCCGGAAAAAGACAAGCATGGCCTCTGGAAAAACCATCCAGAATAGAGCAGCCCACTACTCCGCGTCCATGTCGTTTCTGTAGAGGCAATCATTGGGATAAACATTGCCCCAAAAGGGCAATTGAGCCCAAGAATAACAGTGATACCCGAGAACGTTTGCTCGAAAACAAAAACCAACAAAATTCTGCTAGACGTGCAGAGAGGGCAAACGTTATAACGACTGAAGACGTCGACGAAGAGTCAAAAAACTAAGTGAGGGTCACTCTTCAATGAAGGTGGGCGACCCAACAAAAAAGGATGAAAATTCAAATAAAATTAGTACATGTCCCACGATACATGTAACTACGAATCTACGGCCAACAATTAAAACAATGATCAAGGGCGCCGAATATGAAGCTCTCATTGACACAGGTGCGGACTTAAACCTGTTGTCAGAAGACGTCCTACCAAAAGATTCGTGGTCCCCTACGCAACAACAGATTGGCTTAGCCGTAGACAATAGCTATGCCCAAGTGATAGGCACGACAATTCAAGCAACGAAAATTAGTAGCAAAATATACAACATAAACTACTACGTGGTAAAAGGGCTTACTACCCAAGTCATTCTAGGAAGTCCGTTTCTGCAGCAGGAAAGAGCAATCATCGATTACTCACGAAATTGCCTGTACGTTGGAAATATAGAAAGACAAACAGTATACTGGCGACGAAATAGAAAAAATGTATCGGCAAAAGTTGAGCTTCCCGAAGTAGACCTGGCTAATCCCAGGAAACTTCAGGCGCTTTTAGCTGAATTCGCTGAAGTATTCGAAGTTGGGCTAGTACAGCCAACAACTCGCACCACTGAACACAAAATTGTATTAACTAAGGACAAGATAATTAATCGAAGATGCTATCCAATGCACCCAGAACGAAAGAGGGTCCTGTATCAACAGATACAAGAAATGCTAGAGGCTGGAGTGATAGAGCCTACTCAGTCAGCCTACTCCTCACCCCCCGTATTAGTTTATCGTGAAAATAAAGAGCCCCGGTTTTGTGTGGACTACCGGGAAGTTAACGGCATTACGACCGAGGAAAGCAGTACCTTACCGTCGATACAGAGTGCGTTAAAAAATCTTGCACAAGCCAAGTTTTTTTCAGTATTGGATCTTAAGAGTGGATATTGGCAAATCCCAATGGAGGAAAATAGCAAACAATACACAGCGTTCTCCACCCCTGATGGGGCAACGTACCAGTTCACCGTAATGCCTTTCGGACTGAAGGGGGCTCCCTCGACGTTCCAGAAATTAATGACATCAGAAGTCTTAGCCGGTCAAATTCAGGAATTTGTTCAGGTATATCTAGACGACATCATTGTATACTCGGATGACGAGGAGTCCCATTTACTACATTTACGGTTGGTTCTCGAAAGACTAGCCATGCATAACTTGAAAGTTAGTGCCACAAAATGTCACCTATTTAAGCAGGAGATCGACTACCTTGGCTACCGAATCAGTAAGGACATGGTACAACCTCAAGAGAAGCATTTGGACCAGATCAGAGACTTTAAGGAGCCCGCCACAAAAAAGAACTTACAGGCCTTTTTAGGCATATGCAATTGGGTGCGCGAATTCGTACCCAATTTAGCCGCTCTAACGGCACCCCTCACTGACGCCCTAAGAACAACGCAGGGAAAATTCCGGTGGGGTCCGGCTCAAAAGGAGGCATATCTATTGACCAAAAACGCCATAGCTCAAGCAAGTGAGTTATGCCGCCCCGATTTCCGTAAAATTTTCATTGTACAAACGGACGCCTCTATGATGGGCATGTCCGCCGTATTGTACCAAGAAGGTGAAAAGGGCGAGAAGAGAATAGTATCTTTTGCCAGCGCAAAATTTAATGACACGGAGAAGAAATATCATGTGAATGAGCAGGAATGTTTAGCCTTGGTCTGGGCTGTCAAATTGTATAGAGCTTATCTTGAAGATAAGCGTTTCATCGTTCGCACTGACAGCAAGTCCTTGACCTGGCTAGCTAAATTCAAAGATTCACGAGCAAAATTAACTCGCTGGGCCTTGTTGCTACAAGAGTTTAGCTTTGAACTGCAACACGTGCCCGGAACACAAAATGAACTACCTGACTTTCTTAGTCGAAATCCCGGGAACATGTCCTACGACGGGCAACCGGACAACGACAGGCTAGTTCCTCCACTAAATATAACCAGCCCCGAACAATTGCTGCGCTGTGATGTAGTAGCCGAAAATGTAGGCGACCTCTACGAAAAAATAGCCCGGTCACAACACCATAACCAAACCATCCGTAAACTGAAAGCTGTTTTAGGCACGTTGGAACAACGAGAACCGGCTAACGATCAAGAACGACGAACTATGAACGAATTTGTCCTCAGCAACGAGTTGCTTTGGCGACGTAACCCGCATGGTGACCGATTAGTAGTTCCACGCCAGCTAGCTGATTCCGTAATCCATATGTACCACGACGCACTGGATCAAAGTCATCCAGGCGAACAAGAAACGTGCCGAAAAATAGCCCAATGTTACTTCTGGAGTTGCATGCACCGGGACATTAGACAATATGTAGCCAACTGCATAATTTGCTCGGTTTGCAAAACACAGCAACGACAAGGGCATGCCCCCATGCATGCTCGTAGCCCAAAGCATCCCTTCGAGATGATTAGCATCGATGTTCTAGGGCCATACCCAGGAGCACTAGGTACCAAAAATAAATACATCATCATCGCAGAAGACGTGTTCTCTAAGTGGGTCGAAGCAAAAGCACTCCCTGAGGTAAAAACGCGGGATATCATCGAATTTCTGGACATAGAAATAATAGCTCGCTACGGCAACCCACGCGTCTTAGTGACAGACAACGGTAAAGTGTTCATCGCCAATAGACTACGTGCCTTCTGCGAAGAAAAGGTTATTGAACATCGATTCTCCAGTATATATCATCAACGGGCCAACCCGGTAGAACGAAGGGTACAGGAGCTAAAAAAGGTTCTACGAGTGTTACTTTACAACAGAAAGGAAAACTTGTGGGAGCAATGCTTACCAAAAGCGCTACAGGTGCTCAGAAGCCGAGCAAATAGAGCCACAGGCGAAACCCCTGCTTCAATAATACTTGGCTATGATCTCCCGTGCCCAGGAGAATGGAAAACGAAGTGGGCACAAAGCCGAAAACAACCAAGTATAAGACGACGGGTGCAAACACGACAACAAGTATACGAAAAGCAGCTAAATTTTCAAAGGCGCGAATATCACGCAGCAACTCCCCCACCGGTACAATTCAAGGTCGGCGATCTGGTAAATGCCAGGAGAAGGGCTGCGGGAGCCTTCGCGCCGGCTTGGACTGGGCCGCATGAGGTAGTTAAAATTAACGGTGATACAACATATGAAGTCCTGGTTAACGATAACCAAGTCAATATACATGTTGATGATTTGCGACCCGCCCGAAATGGAAATTACGTTAACCTCGATCAGGAGATGGACTATGAGTCGGACAGTTCTGACTCGGAGCATGAATTCCCCAATCAAGAGGGATCTCTAAGCGACGTCGCTGCTGAAGAACCGGCACCGACACAACTAGATATGCAGGTCCCAATTAAAGGACAGGAAAGCCTGCGGCGACTCGAAAGTATAAACCACAATGTTGACAAACTAGACCGGCAAGTACAAGCGGTACGAAAATTGGCAGACACCCGGCAAAACAAGTTCCTTGAAGAACTGCTGACCAGGGAATTGCTAAAGGTTGATCAAGTCGAAACCTTAGGACTAGCTGTGCTCCGTCAGTCTAGAAAAAATTTAGTGAACCGGATAGAAACTATCATAACGGTTATGGAAACTTCATCACAAGAAGATCCTCCCACATCAGCTGAAACAACCGATTCCGCACCCATATCGAGAAAAAAACGAATACACACCGGAACAGCCGCAACTTCTCCTTTGACGAGAAAACGGTTGACTAGTTCGCAATATTTTTTCAACTCCAACCTAAAACCATTGGGCAATCGACCTACGGCGTTCAGCAATTGGTGGGGAGATTTCTTCAAAAAAACTAACGAATACTGGGAAGTGGTCCTTCCAAACTTCTAAGGCCTCCCCGAGATCTTGTAAAAAGATACTTACGGTCTCTTTTTACGCCTAGGTGGGGGAGTGTCGTAATATCAACACTTTTCCGAGAAAAAATCGGTCAAGTAATAAGACAATTACAAGTATAAAACTGATAGCATTGTTAGAGCCTGACGTCTTCAAAGCGTCGCGACGCTTGCCTGTTGCTTGACGGGTGGCCTAACTAAGAAGGAATTCAGAATTAGCCCCGCCCCTCACCATGACAACGAAGCAACAAATAATTCGATTGGCCAAGATATTTGCGCGCCGAGAAGCATGTGCCAGCAACGACCAAAAACGGCAGTTGGTCTCGAGCAGCAGAGAGAGAGCTCACGGCGGTGTTTTGGCCACGAAAACGTCAATTACAACACCGATAATAACTGCTGCAAAAAACTTGGAACCAGGAACTTTGAAACAACAGGAAGCTGATGATCCAGTCAATCAGCTGAAGAACCTTCAGTGCGTACCCTGAAGCCCCCGCGTTCGACAACGTAATTATTTAAATTGGTTAGCTTTGCAAAATATCACCTATATATTTTTCAGCTTTCTAATTTATTTAAGTTGCGTGGCTTTTTTTATTGGTTTTCTTTGGGCACTACTTCATGATCTCTAGTAGGCTGTCGAGAATCCCTAGGATCAATAAAGAAAGTCGCTAGCCTTCACAAAAGTGCGTTATTTGTGAAGTGAAACAAAGAAACAAGAAAAAACGAACACATCGTTTCGAAGAAGTAAATAGATTTTCGGGCGCGTGTCATGCTAGTTTATCACACCTACGCTCGTATAACTTTACAACGTTGGAAAAAAGTTAGGTAAAAAGGTGTGTGTAACAGAATAGCAATATTTCGAAAACTACGGAAGCCACGTTGACTCTGCACTGAGAGCGACGGCGGGTGAAAGTAGTATAAAAATAAACCTATCTATAAAAAACGCCCTTCTTATAAACTACATCTAGTTTTGTAAATTTTCTTCAAGTATCAAGAGTACATCTTCATCGGAATTTTTTAGTTTATGTAAATTGCGCGATATTTAAGTTTAGCGATATAGTTCGTGTATTAAGAAATAAGAAATTCGCATAATCAAGATTATTTTTCTGTGCGCGAATGTAATATCTTAAGTACTTAATTGACATATTTATAAACCTCGATTTTGATAATCCCTGTATTGGTGATATTTATATTGTATTCCATAAGTTAGGGAAGTTATGTTGTAAATACAGGTTATTTAAGGCGTTAAATAATTTTAGTGACAAAGGACAGGACAAACCCATAAGTAAAGTTAAAATAAAAATTAGCCCTCCTTGTTCACCACAAACATTTGCATTGTGTTTGTAGGTTAGTTGAACGTGCCCGAGTCAACGACAAGTTTATTTAAAGCAACGCTTATTTGAGGAAGCACTAGGTCTCGCCCTAGTCTCAAATACAGTCGTATTTTAATTTCAAAAATTTAAAATTATTTAAATAATTTAAATTCATCCCTTAAATTTTTTTTTGTTTTTCGAAAAAAGCCATTTTTTTTCTCTTTGCGCCTGAGTGGACTGCTGACAATTCCGTCAGTGGGGAAAAGGTGGTGGGACTACTCCTAACAAACCGACGACAGCGCTGTTGCCGTTGTTAGTTTAATCTACGGCAAATAAACGATTTGCCTGGCATCCCTGGACAAATAAAAAACAGTTTTAACACTATGGCTGGCCGCAGCCTAAGCGGCGCGAGTATAGCGACTGACTCTGAAGTTAGTTTTCGTCAGCTTTCAAAAATCGATGGCCCTAGTGTACGGATCGCCAGAGGGCGCTCACTGACGCCCTCTTTATATTCTCGAGGTGGGGATTCTCATACCTCAGGGGCAGATAATCTAATAAGGGGCTATAATCAAATTAATATCGACCCGTATACTCGGCAAGGGGAAAATTGGGTTAGGCGATACAGCGACAGTACACACTACTGAATTAACTGAAAAATAAAAACAAAACTTTTTAATCACCCAGTAAATCACGTAAAAATGATGTCTATAACCGTTTCGCGAGGCCGAGAGCTTAAAGGTGGGACTTAAATGGGGAAAGCGGTATGATGGTAGACCTCGGATGGGGGAATATCCAATCAGATCCGATGGGAATAGTTTCTCGGATGGCCTGTGCTTAATGCACCCCCTCCACTTTTTTTATTGGTTGGGAAGGCGTGGCTTGAGTGGGGACCTATCAAAAAAGTGGAGGGGGGTGCATTGAGTACCGGCCAACTCTATCTACTTAAGTTTAGGGACCTTTATTTTATTTTAAACTGATTTGGTAATGGACAGCGTCGCACCCTAGTGGTTACTTCGGTGCGATCTATTTTTGTATTTTTGTATCTGCGAATTTTAGACTTTTATTGTAAACCCGCAAAATGACCTGCCCTATACTAGATGTTTGGCCTACCGTGTCTTGGTTTTTTGTTGTATTATTTCACGTTATGGTGGGTTTATCTTTTGCATTGGAGTTTTACTATTTATTTATTCTTAAATAATTTTTGGGCAAATTGCTGTTTCTGGAGTTAATTTCAGGTTATGACAGTGGCGGCTCGCTGTCTTAAAAAATGGTAAAGAGGTATTATAGTGCGGGTACTTATTTATTTTTTAATTACTTACTTACATAGCTAGTTTTTGTAAATCAGATCGATTCTTCGGTTGAGGTTTTCTTTTAAAGCATCGGCAATAGTATTTTGATTTTGTTCAAAATATCTTAATATTAACTGACATTTTAAGTGTTCTCCAGAATCCCCGTGTTTACGCAACGATCGAGTAATATTTACAAAATCTGTAAATCCGTCCCTATTCCAAACGCAATGTTTATTCGAAATGAGTAAACATGACCAACAAAACAATTTTTGTAAGGCGGCACTACTACATAGCCAATTATATTCTGAAAACCAGGAACACTAAAATTAATCTTATAGGATCTGCCACTTTTTTTAAATCTATGTTTAAGATTCTAGTAGGTCGCCCGTGTAACAAATCGTCTCTTATTCTCATCTGTCCAACGACTGAATGGAGTTTACAAATTACAAACTATGTCTTTAATTGGGTTCATTTTTAAAATACACAACTAAGTAGGTACCATTGCGCCCAAAAAAAACTAGGACAGCAAAATTTTTGTTGTAGAGTAGCTCCTGGACTATAAGAAATATATAAAATCTATTGAGGAAAGGTTATCATTGTTGTTATAATAGTTGTCATGCAAGTGAAAAGGTTTAACAACAATACCACATTTTTAGAAATACGAGGAAAAATTAAAATACGGATATTGTGTTTTAAAATGTAACAAAAATAAAATAAACTTTTTTAATATTATGTTCCAATAAATTTCAATTCATTTTAATCATATTTTAACCTTAATATAATAACATGTTTTTAATATTTGGTAGTTGCACCATTATTATCGATTACTTTCTCGTATACTCTTGCGTTATTGCATTCCATGCTTGCATTTTCCTTTGGCTTAATTCATCCCGAGTTCTAGGCTGGAAGTTGTGTTTATACATAAATTTTGTCATCTCACCCCAAACGTTTTCAATTGGGTTGATATCCGGACTTTTCGAGGGCCAAGGCAGAACACGAATTTGATTTTCTTCTACATAATTTTGACCATGCGAGCTTTATGTATAGGAGCATTATCTTGTTGAAATATAAAACCGTGGCCATATACTGCGTCGACAGATGGTATCATAACTTGGTTTAGTATGTTGCAATATAATGGTGCATTGAACCTCCCATGCACTATTTGGCAAACTCCTGGGCCCCTTCCACTAATCCAGCCCCAAACGTTTATAGGAAAGCGTCCACTTTGATTAGTCTTATTTGTATATCTTCCTCCGCCTCTCGTGCCAGAAGGCCTATAAACGCGGATTTTCCCATTATTGCATGATTAAAAGGTTTTTTCATCGGGAAATATTACGGTTTCCCATATATTACCTTAATTTATATATTCATAAGCAAATTCTACTCTTCTCTGTTTGTTTGCTTCGGTCAAAAATATTTTATTGGCAGCACAACAACTTTTTATATCTGAACTACGAATTCTTCTACGCGCTGTATTAGCCAGACCAGGAAAAATGTGTTCCTTCTTTAGCTTTTATTGCTGTTTTGAAGGGATGATCTTTTAGAAAATTAATTAATCCTATATCTTGGGCGTCATTCGAAATTTTGGAGCAACTAGAACCTGCTTTTCTTACAATACTTCAATATTCTGCAATTTTGTGCTTAGCCAATAACATGGTATGGTATTTCTGCTAATCCCTAATTCATCTGCGATGTTTCTTATTTGATGCCCATCTCTCAATCAAGTGTAAATGATCTCTTTTTGCTCGCTGGTTAACGATTTCAAAAAATATTTCTTTTGAAACGCCACTGTCAGTCACAAAATTAAATTAAATTGACAACTTCAAAAAAAAGCTAATAGTCTGGGAGATTAAACTACATTTTGCTGTCCCAGTTTTTTTTGGGCGCAATGGTACGTACACACTACTGAATTAACTGAAAAATAAAAACAAAACTTTTTAATCACCCAGTAAATCACGTAAAAATGATGTCTATAACCGTTTCGCGAGGCCTCAAAATAAATACCACGAATCAATGCTAAAACAATGGTGCACACGACTGACCTATTTTCAAATTGCCCTTCATCATAATGCAAATTCTTACATGTAGGTGCGTGACTGACTTCACGTAACCATAGCGACGGTGAGATCAAAGCCGCTTGACTGTATGTTTGCTCTTCACTACTGCTTTGAGCTTACCGAAGCGAACGGCTGGTGTGCACCAAAATGCACGAGTATTTATAAATTATTGTCCATCGGAGTTAACCGTGGCCCTATTATACGTAGCATTCGGATTTAATTAATATTATTAATTCGAACATAATTATTTTTTAAGGGCTAAAATGGTACCTGTATTGGTACATTAATATTTAATATTGTCGAAAAAATTTCCTCCTGCTGTTATGAAGAGCCCCTTCACCTACTTTACCTGATAATCCGCCACTGGGCTATGGCTTTCCGTAGTATCCGAATAAGGATGAAACGGTTGTCATTGTCAATCTGTGCTTCAGGGAACCCATTATTTTGGCGTCCCTGTGTACTTTAATGCAAAAGACAGATTGCCCTTTATTTTTCTCTCTTTATTATAAACCACTGATTCATTAATTCATGCAAAATATATGCTATTTTCTTTAAATAATATATTGATTAAAAGAGAAATGACTAACACGCCATTAAATTCAACGACTTGTTATTATTAGGCTTATCTTAAGTAAGAGTGAAGTCTAGTGATGCATTCGCCATTTAATTTTTTGGTCAATATTTCTTCACCTTTTCGATTTATTCAAAAAGGGGCCAAATAGCCGTCCTTGAGTATTAATTATTACAGTTTTGAACTAAAGAAATTTTGATTAATGAATAAATAAAAGCAAAAAACGAAACTTTGTGAAATATGTCCATTTTTCTTTTTTTTGCTTTACTTACTTTATCAATTCAAACTTGTTTAACTTTAAATTATAGGTAATTATGCTTCAAATGTCGGTATTTGGCCGATTTTTGAATAAAAGGAAAAAGTAACGAAATATTCATCGAAAAACGAAATGGCGAATGCGTAACTAAATCTCACTCTTCAGCTTCGATAGGTATTTTATTTTATGTTTTAATGTGTTTATATAACATATTTTATGTTCTTCTTTATAGGAAGGACCAACGTTAAAAGTAAAAGCAGGAAGCCAAAAGAAAACCCCTGGGTTTCAAGCGCAATTGGTATGTCTGACACCTTGGAATAATGGGGAACCACCTAGTCATATATCTTCTTTGACGATAAATAGTTCTTACGGATTGTAAGTACCTACATAGACTTTTTTATATATAAAAAATAATCAGTCGATGTCGATCGATGACAGTTCAAAGCCTTATCGCGACCGTCCGAGAAGTATTGATATCTTCAGAACATTCACTTTCGAAGCAGCCACTTAGGCAGGTTTACACAAACTGAGTCTGCCTTCCTTCATTGATGTTTTGCTCCGCCAGTCTCTGGCGTGCCTCGCCAAATAAAACGCCAGTGTCAAACATCGAAGGTTAAACATCGATGTTCTCATCGTTGTTTGCAACCCTTATTATCGATGGCAAAATATCGAACATCGGTAATAAAACACCGATGTTTAGAAAAGCATCGATACACATCGCCCATCACTAATTAAATCAGCGCCATTGCTAGCGGCGTACTTTGTAACTGTAGGTAATTAATAGCTTAAACGTGTTTGCGTTGGGGGAATAACGAATGGTTTTTGTCGGTTTTATTGCAGAAAAAAGAGAAATATGAACAAAAACAAGTGTTTGCGTAAGGATATATAACGTAAATAGTTTAACAAAGAATTTTCAATGTGGACTTGCTTAAATAACGTGTTGTTTTTCTTGTGAAATACAGGTTAATTTTCAAATGGGGGATTAGAAGATTCGATTTAAAAGAATTTCTTTATTTTAATATGGTTTTTATTTTTAAGGATTCTTGCTGAGGTACGTTTAATTTTAATTTCTAAAAAGTTTGGATATACCTAATGACATAAGGTCAGTGAACTCTTCTTTAGTAGGTTACTGTCATGCAACATTGTAAAGTCACTGACCTTCTTATTTTAGTTTGACAGTTCAAAATCAAAACAAACGCACGTGGGTAAGGCAGTGAAGGCGTCGAGATGAAAAACACAAAAGATGAATTTTCTCACTTATTAAAGCAAAGTGTCATTTAAAAATATTTTTTCTTCGAAGATTATCATATCATAATTTCCGGGTTGAAATATACTAAAACAATTCCATAACACCCTGTATATCTTAAAACCAAATAAAATATTTTTTTTTCAGAATGGCTTACGGAAACGAAGCCGGCCTTGTGATAATAGACATAGAACAACGGGTCTGTCTTCTAAACGTCGGAAGCCCGGACCTGTACGGCGCCCAGGACCCTTACTCGAGGGTGCCTAGGAGCCCGAAGAAAAACCAACTGGGCGCCGATGGCATCGTGTCGGACATGGACAGGCAACCCAGGAGTCCCAGCATCGACCAGGTCAGTGTTTAGTACCTGGAGGGGGATGGAAGTAGCATAAACTAGATAAAACCTAGACATCCGACCTAAATGGGTTAAAGCTTTTTCCTACGACCACCTATGAATATGGAAAAACAGCACGGTTACTTTGGTTAGAAAGGGCCGTATATCACACGGGCGTTGAAAAAAAATATTTCAACTCTAGAGTTGAAATACAAGGCACACTATTTAATTTAAACATATGGTGCCAATTTGACAGACCACCCTTATTTATTAAAAAGAACAAATTTTAGTAAGCAGTAATTGTAAAGTGTTTAACTTATTTATCATGTATTTGTTCAGTGATTCAGAATTGGAGTGTGAAAATACTTCTTCTTCTTCTTCTTCTTCCCGTAGCTCTATAACCCTATGTGGGTTCTGGCTGACTGCACAATGCGTCTCCACCCCTGTCGGTCCATCAACATCTGGGGGTCGTAGTCCAATCCCATGGTACGAAGGTCGCTGAATACGTTATCGCGCTATCTCATTCGCGGCCTTCCAAGCGGCCGTTTACCAGCGGGGTAGTTCTCCCATGCTAGTTTTGCCGTTCGTTCGTTCGGCAGTCTTTGGACAAGTCCCGCCCATCTCAATCTCATCCCTTTGATCTCATTAACAATATCGGGTCCCTTGTACAACTCTGTGAGTTCCCTATTTTTTCTAGTTCTGTGGACAAGATGGACTGGGTCCAGTATCGGCCCAAACACCCTCCGGAGAACCTTCCGCTCGAAGACTCTCAATTTTCGCTCGCTATCCTTTGTGAGGGTCCATGTTTCACAGCCGTACGTAACCACCGGTCGTATTATCAATTTGTAGATCTGTAATTTGGCTCTCCTGCCAATACGTTTGGATCTTAGTGTTTTATCCAAAGCATACATACATCTGCTGCCACTCTGATTTCTGGCTTTGACCTCTTCTGTTATGTCATTATCGGCGGTTATTACCGCTCCTAGATACTTGAAGCTATTCACCCTCTCGACGTTAAAATCTCCAGTCGTCACATTCTGACCTATACGATCTCTTTGAGCCTGCCTTAATAATAATATACTGGAAAATCTATTACCAGAAAAAGCAAATCGCGCTAAAGAGAGTGTCATGTATTAAACAACAAATGTTTATCGGTAGCGATAGCGTAGAGAATAGAGCTCTAGCCTACAGATCGCAAGGTCACAGGTTCAAATTCCATCAGGAGTATTTGACTTTTTTTTATAAAAACATTAAATAATTTATAGAATTATTTTAAATTGAAATCTTCTTTGTTGGGTGGATTTTTTAAATTTATGTTTAAAGCATCTTTCCTTGATTAAATTTAAAATTATTCATTCTGGTTAGTCTAGAAGTCAATCCAGGATTAGTTCTTCCTATAATATATAAAATATGAAAAAATGAAAAAGTTAAACTACAAATAAAGGAAAAGCCTATTGACAAACTATTAAACCAGATATTAAGTGGAACATAATCCTAAGTATGCTAATTTCAACCCTAGTGTTAAACATTTTTTTTCAACACTAGTGTTAAAAAAAATTTCACAAATCAAAGGCTTTTTTAATAATTCTATGTGGTCGTAGGAAAAATAGTGTACATTACTCGTGTGAAAGTGATTATTCTAACACTCTGAAAATTTCCGCACTCGGCTGACGCCTCGTGCTAAATACCTCCTCGTTTGAAAAGTATCACTTTCATCACTTGTTATACAGGGTGACAATTTGAAAACGAACAGCATTTAATATTGCCTCTAACAATGATAGTATGAAAATTTGGCGAAACACGTCAATTGATATATCGAGGGGGACATTTTTTAAGACATTTGTTGTCGTGTTACTTTCAACCCCCTAACCCCCAGGGCACCTACCCCTAAAATTTTAAATGGCAACCCCTATTTATTTTGCCATTTTTGTGTTCCTTATAAAATTCTACATAAACTGTATCAATTTTTTTTTCATAAAATGTAATTATTTTATTTTTTCTAGTGGCGATATCGAAGACGAAATGTAGAAATACATTCCAAATTCCTTTATTTATTTACATTTCGTCTTCGATATCGCCACTAGAAAAAATAAAATAATTACATTTTTTGAAAAAAAAAATGATACAGTTTATGTAGAATTTTATAAGGAACACAAAAATGGCAAAATAAATAAGGGTTGCCATTTAAAACTTTAGGGGTAGGTGTCCTGGGGGTTAGGGGGTTGAAAGTAACACGACAACAAATGTCTTAAAAAATGTCCCCCTCGATATATCAATTGACGTGTTTCGCCAAATTTTCATACTATCATTGGTAGAGGCAATATTAAATGCTGTTCGTTTTCAAATTGTCACCCCGTATAATATACCTACTATTACCCATCACAGAGTTGGACGTCGCGTCGTCCAAAATTCTGAGCGGTAACATTTTACATTACATCGCTTCTCTTGGTTTAATTTCTCTAGGAATAATCAAAGTCGTCGGCGCAGATCTAGTCGAGTTTATGTGCATATTTATTTAAAATTCGATCTTACTATAATTTTTTAATAATTGTTATGTCAACGACGTACATTCCCCCTTTTTCCCTCTACTCTTTGTGTAAACTTTGATACATAATTATAGTGCCCACGTCCAATAAACTCGAATACTATCCCAACTTTTTTCCATCAGAACTTTAACTATATCCTTGCCAGTCTACGTCGTTCGGTAGAAAATAAAACTTTTGTTAAAATTGAAAGCAGCTTTGAAACTTTTGGGAAATTTACATGATCGCTAAATTGAGCGAATTTCAATGAAGAACTACGGCCACTGACGTATGTAATACACGTTCTTGTCGACGGGTTTTATGAGGTTAATAATGGAGTAATAGATTATAATTATTCTGATTCTTTGGCGGTAAAAGTAGTTTCGGCTAGTGATTATGCTAAATATATTTTTAACAATTTGTTAGGATTGCGAATTCGTAACAGAGGCTTGTTATTATAAATCGCCTATAGTCTATTTCAGAGAGATGTAGAGTAATAAAAGCTCATTAGGTATGCAAAGGGACTACAGAGTAACTCAACGAATATTAAAGGCACTTTCATAAATTGGCATTGATTTCATTGCAAAATTATTTCTTTTCATCAAGTGCAACACTGAAAGTGGTGTGACAATGGCGTGCATTATGTACATAGTATTAGGTACAGTTATTTTTTATTAAACGTTATAAAAAAATACTAAATAAAAAAAATACATTATACAGAAATTAAATTATAAAAAATCATAATATTCTTCGTCATCTGAGGAACTGTCATCTTCTCTTGACGTTATAATTAACGGGTCGACGGTCCGATCGATCAGGTAGTCAAGATCCCACATTTTCTCCTCTTCTTTAATTACATGATGGACTGCTTTTCGCCAGTTCTCTGGTGTCACTTTCTTAATGGCTTTATCAAACAGTAGCTTAGCGTCTTTCATTTTGAATGTCATGTTGTGTCTTTTTACAAATCCTTTCACTTGTGCCCATATAAGTTCTAAAGGATTTAGTTCGCAATGATATATGACGGTGTGCGCAGCACAGTTACACTATGTTTTTCAGCTATATCTTCCACGGCATATTTCGTAAAACGATGTTTGTGTAAATTTGCTATTGTTAGTAGTTTCTTTTATCAAATTATCTTAATTTTTTTTCTTTGGTTAGTTGCCATAAATAATTTAATGCACAAAATTTACCTGCACCTATGGCCGACACCGGAATTGAGCCGAACTGGACGGAATTTTACATTTTATTACTCTACACCTTTCTGAAATAGACTATAAATGAAGAGCGCCTTTTGGCTCTTTTGCATTGGTCATTGTTACATTTTGTGTTTTTGCAAAGACCGTTCTCAATAAGATAAATTTATAGCCTAATATCACCCTGGCCTTATATAACGAATAGTAACAGTATATACCTAACTTTTAGTATGAAGCCTAATCGTCGTTTAGGAGTTTAATGGCACAAAATTTAATATTTTAGTACAGTGTTTTGCGATTTCGCAACGAAATAAAGTTTATATAAAGGTTTACAGAGGTAATTTTTCTCACTAGTATTTGAGAATTAAAGAATTTTATAATACTCCACACCACCATCTTCCAGTTTTTATAAAGGTGATTACCAACACTTCTACATAACTTTCAGTATTCTAGTTGTATAAATGAGGTTGCGGCAAACCTTATATCAATTCATTATAAACATATTGGTAACACATTACTTACTACAAGTTTTATAAAATGGCGATGGAAACAGTTATATTACCGTATTATATACTTTTATTACCTTTATATAACCAATGTATAACTTGATGTTGACATAAGTTGCGAAAAATGTTTGCGCGTACTTACGCAAAAGAACTAGAAAAATATTCGTCTGTAAAAGTATTAAATATTTACCCAACACCATATTTTACTTTAAATATTTTTTAACATACTACATGTTAAATTTTTGAAAGTAGTACTGTAAACTATTATTTTCCAAGTCTGTCATCTGTTATATTTGCGATCTAATGGTTGCCTACCTTCTCTAGTGGCCTTCGTTCATTAATTGCAACGACCATCTGTCAGACGTGTAGATTGTTTTCAGCATGCATAATTCAAAGTGAGCTTTTTGTATATTGTGACTTTATTTGAATTATTTTTTTATTAAATATCCTATACAGGGTGATTGTTCCTTCCTTTTACGGGTGGGAGACTTACTTAACTATGTACACACAAATAGTTTCTTTATGAATGAAGTACTTTGTCTAGGGTAGTTATTGTTCTGAGTGTTTATTAAATTAAAAAATTAACGTCGTCGATAGGTCGAATATTTTTGATTATTTGCCGGGTATTTTAGTAATATTGAGAAGAGAAACTTACTTATAGCTTGAAAAAAAAACTGAAAAATGTGTTGTGGTCCCTTATTGCAGGACACCTTGATGGGTACTGCTGCGGTAATATACCATATTTGTCAGAATTTTAACTTGATTGTCGCGTTTTTCACCATAAATTCTCTGCCCACTCTCTTAACAAGTTTTCCCGGCCATGCTTACAACTGAAAAAATAATGAGATACCGCTTGGAAACAGAAGCCGTAAAACTTTTGGAACTTGTGAAATTATGTAGATTTTCTTGCTCACATCCCCGTCTTTGTGTTTTATAGTTTCTTAGCGCTGCTCGCTTTACTGTAAACTTTGAGGAGGTGTACTTGTAAAGTTTTTGCGTGATTTAGTTAAGTTTAACGAAGCTAGGATTTGTGATGAGATTTCGGTATGAAATAAATTGCTTTTTTATTGTGGTTTATTCATTTTACGATTTTTTTTATATAAAATAGTCTTTTCCATTTTTTTTTTCAAAGTAATTACTTCATTAAGGATGTAGATTATTGAAAAATATAATAGCAATAACTGTGTACAGAAAATTTTGGCTGGGTAGCATTTTGTTTCCTCAACACAAATAAAACATAACGTTGCATGGGGAGAAATAATACTCTCAGTCAACCTTCACTAAAATATATTCAATAAGAAACCTTTATTTTATTATACTCTACATGTTTCGAACGTATACATCTTCATTTTCAGGAGAAGTATAGCCTCATAGAGGTTTAAGGAAGTTAATTTATTTAAAAAAAGTGATAAAGACCTTCCATAGAAGTAGGGGAGAAAAACATACTACCAAGTTCTATATATAAAGATGGAAGAATGGTTGATAAATAGTATTTTAAAGTGACGAAATGAGAAACGTTAGGTGAGAATGATATTAAAACTGAACAGCAACTTCAGTGATGAAGTATATTAATAAAAAATGATGAAGTTGCTGTACAGTTTTAATATCATTCTCACCTAAAGTTTTCTCATTTCTTTACTTTAAAATAACCTTTATCAACCATTCTTCCATCTTTATCTATAGAACTTGGTAATATGTTTTGCTCCCCTACTTCTACGGAAGTTCTGCATCACTTTTCTTTATTAAATTAAGTTCCTCAAAGCTCTATGAGGGTGTCACTCACAATTTCCTTATATTTATTCCAACATAAGCTATACTTCTCTTGAAGATGAACGTTTATACGTTCGAAACATGTATAGTACAATAAAATAAAGGTTTCTTTATCAAATTTATCTTAGTGAAGGGTAACCTAAAGTAATATTTCTTTCTATTTAACTTTCCACTTCATTTCAAGTATGGACTACCTTCAAATTAAAAACATTGCATGTTTGTGGTAGAAACAAACGAAATTAATTACATAGTTTACTTTCTACTTTTAGTTATTTTGGTGTAGTACTTATATCGGCGCAGTATTTCTTTTAGTATAGTATTTTTAAGGTCAGTTGATATAAATAAATTGAAAAAACTTATTTACCACGATGAACGCCGCCTTATAGACCAGCTGCCATCGAAATAGGTTATAATAATCTCCCGTCCTCACCATAATGAATTCGATTAAACACCGACCTGCCGGTCTTTGATGCAGTTATAAACATAACTAACCTGCTATTACTTTTTTAGGTATATTTTTAGGTTTAAGCTAAATTTCAATGAGTTGCAAATTTTAAATAAGTTGCATTCACATCCCTGCAACTTTTATTTTTTAAATGGTGAAATAGGGAACAAGCAAAATAATGTAACTATAAATTGGTGCTATCAAAATCGTTTATTTAAACCCAAAAATCTTCTTATAAAAGGGCAAACATATTCATAAGTTATATCACAAGAGGTGAATATTTTTTTGAATATTTTTTGACATTTTTGTTCAAAATTTCTGTCAAAAATTCGCGAGACAAAAATTCTTTAAAAATATCCCGACAGCGAAGCTGGAGGGATATTTTTTTAAAAGAATTTTTGTCGAGGGCAATTCTTGACAGAAATTTTGCGGAAAAATGTCAAAAAATATTCTAAATAAAATATTTACCTCGAGTGGTATATGTTGAGATTATATACCAAAAAAAATTGGCATTGTTGTGGCAGGTGGCCCGGGGTATATCCACTTATGCGGGGTATATTCAGTATAATATGCATCTGATTGGTCGCAAAACAGCGTTTAATTGGTCAGAATCGGATTGAGGTATATAATCATAAATATATCATTGCCGTTTAACCCAAATACCCAATCTTTGACTGTCTTGCAGTCGTAGAATGTCAGTACCTTGGCAACGTACTGACTACTAGATATCGTCCGTGAAGCTGTAAAATGCAGTTATTACAAATATACTGGGTAACATACAAGAGTGGTTTTTGGCTAATAAACTCTGCTTCAATGTAGCAAAACCTGAAAATATTAATTTTTCTGTACGCCAAAAGGACAATCGCTTCCAGATTGATACAAGTGACTAGGTCTTCTTTCTGAGTGTGATACTTGATACAAAGCTCTCATGGAAGGCCCATATAAACAAATTATCTAAAGATTTATCCAAATCTAGATATAGTAAGAAGTTTGGCAGAATGCTTCTCTACTGAGACCTTACTGTGTGCTTACCATGCGAGCTTTGGCTCCAAGGCCTCCTATGCTATATTATTGTTAGGACATTCTCCACATTCTGGGGAAGTATTTGCGCTACAAAGAAAATGTATCAATATTAAATTATTTTATTGTTTGTAGTATTTGTATCTTCATTATAGTTTTTCACATATAAAAGTATTCTATGTACGTTATTATGAATATAAACGATGGTTATTTATTCATTGGTCACTACTAGCGGCATAATTTTTTTTCCGAGGTCCCGTCCGTTCTCCTTATGCACTTGGACTAGGTTTCGCCCATTGTGCTCACCCTGTTTGGTTGTTACACCCACTCCGTGATCCCAGTTTCTTGCACTAGTTTGTGTAGGCCAACTGGAGAGAGGGTTCTGGTTCCAGTTTTGGTTGCCCGAGTAAATACACAAATGTTGCCTCTTCAAATCTAATGACTCGCAATGGCAAACTATGTGCTGTACAGTTTCTTTGTCTTATCCCCATAATCTGCAATCAAGTTTTCCATTGTACAGTTGCATTCTGTGCAGATGGTTCTTGACAGTCATTTGTCCTGTCAGAATTCCTGTAATGGTTCTTAGCTGGTTCCTGTTCATTTGAAACAACTGTTTCGTAAGTCTTGGGTCTGGATCTATAATAAAGCTTTTACTGTGGTGTAATCGCTGTCTGTTGCTTCAGGAGATTTTGTGTTCACTCCTGATCCATCACTTTATGGCATCTCGTACTGTGCGCCTTGGTACTCCGAGTGTCGGTTTTGGACCAATGAATGTATTTTCTGAGAATTTCCTTTCAAGTTTATCGGCTTTTTCATTTCCTGTAATACCTTTGTGTCCTGGTACCCGCTGCAGTATTACTTTGTTTACTTTTGCCAGGGCCTCCAGTACCTCCTGACATTCCCATACCAATCTTGAATATTGTTTTCGTATGCACATTGCAATATGGTGTAGATTTCTGCTTGGAACACTGTGGGAGACTTTCACAGAGATTAAAACGCATTTTTCTCCGGTCTTACTCCGTGTATCCCTAAAAATATAAACGATGGTTAATTATTCATTGGTCACTACTAACGGCATAATAAATTATACTCTTCATGAATACGTCCGAAATTAAGGTAAAAAAATACTAGAGAATATATCTACTCTAGATAAACTACACTATTTACTTTATAATAAAACGTTTTTATAACACCTTTTATAATATGGGTTGTATCAACACCATCACTCATCTAGAGAAACCTAAGTACGTTGCAAGAACCGTTCACATAGTATGACCAAAAAATTAATGAATTATAAGGAAGATATACTTTTTAGTATAAATTTAATCGTAACCTATCTAAAATCTGTTGCAACCTTTAGGTATGTTAAATATTTGACACGATTTCTGATTAATCAATGATAAATACGTATTAAGTAATTTTGTGGTTCTCTATTTCACTTTCACCTATTATTTCACTCAATCACACCACCACTTTAACAACCTACCCCACAGCTGGGCCGTTCCCCCGAGTCGCCATTTTCTTTCATCCCCTGCCCCACACCCATTGAACAAGCGTTGGAGGCTTTAGAGGACGAAAAAGAAGCTATTCCTATACCAGCCTCGGCAACCAGGAGAAAATCTTCCACCTGGAAGGGGCTAAAGAGACAGTTGAGTAAAGTGGATATAAAACTAAAGAATCCCCTAAAGGAGAAAAGGCATAGTGTCTTTTATTCGGGAGTGTTGCCGGGCAACGATATTATAGATCATTTGGAGGAAGAATTGGAAAATATCAGTTCACCAGATTCGGCTGAGGAGAATACTGTGGTTAGTAGCACATTTTGGGTTATAAATTGTATTAATGAAGAAAAGTAGTTCCTGATTCTAAGTCTTAAACTTGGTGGTAATTTCAAATAATTCTAGACTAATAAGAAAAGAATCAAACTTAATTGCAAAAATAAGAACTTATTCCGACTCACTTCCTGATAAATAATTCAAGCTAAATTGCAATGCCATAACTGAAATCCGATGAATAAAATTAGGATCTAAGTGTCTGCCTTTATGCCCCCAGATATTTTGGAATCTTAACCCTTTGGCGTAATAAAATCATTCGAACATTATGAATTTAAACCTGATAAATAGAAATTTCAAAATTTATTAGAAATTGAAACACATGAGATCTGAAAACATTTAGATCATTTTTGTTTTATTTGGGCATTATTTAGGGGAACTAAAACGTAAATTGTAAAGAAACAAGCTATATATATCTTAGTCGTTGTTAAAAATCTAGCCTTAAATACAATTTGTAACCCACTATTCATTAGGTCGATCAATTCAGTCGCGTCAAAAGTCCCATTCAACTCCAAGAAAATTACAACCACAGCAGTGAACTGTCATCCGGTCAAATGTCACCTGAAATCGAAGACCCTGCTGAGATATATCTATGTCCTGACCAGCCTTCCAGTCGCAAAATGAGTTACGCTGTTCGTCCTGATAATCTAGACTTGTTAGACGAAGAGGGATTGCCAGTAAGACCCCCTAGAGGAGTGAAAAAGAAACAGTCCCAATCGAAAAAACCAGAGGACAGATTGTCGGTACCAAATATAAAAGTGCTGAAAGAAGATGTACAGACTCTGAGGGATTTGAGGGAGAAGGACGACCTTATTACAAGTCCTCAGCCTTCGTTTACTGGAAATTTTATGAGGCGTTTCAGTAAGTTTTAACTTTGATTGGGAGGTCATTTTTTGGATTTTTGGATTAGTTTTTAATATTAATTTATTAGAGTGGTGTTGGTTGGATTTGTTAGAATTTGTTACTGTCTATAGTAGAAAATTACTAATTTTTTAAGTTGTATTATGGAAATTTTTTAAAGAAATATAAAGTATTTATTTATATGGTGACCACCACATACTGACTACAGAAAACCCTTTAACTACTTATATAGTTCACGAAACCCACTGGTTTTTGAAATTTTATTATTTGAGCTTCTCCGTTTATTGGGAAGAGTTTATAAAATTCTTCCTCTTGCCCTTTTGATAGAACAAGCAATAATTTACATCTTCTACAGACAGAAACAAAACAACAAGCTTAATACAAACTTTTTAATTCTAAATTTTTAATTATTTTTGCTTTAAACTACTGAAATTTAAAATTCCATTTTATTATTGCATATCATTTAATAAATATAACTTTTAACATATAATATATAATGAAAATGCAATTTATAACATTTGTTCGTAGAGATACACTTAACATATCTTTACACAAGACAAACATATAATATAACACCGTAATCCCCAACACAAAAAATGTAATAAATGCATTTTTAATATGAAAAGAAATAACTTCATTATTGAAACATGGATAAAATATTTAGTAGTTTAGTGTAATCTCCTACACAAAATATTTTTGTGACATTTTTTTATAAAAACAACAAATTTTATAAAAAGTTTTTACTGCTCTTGTTAACATTTGTAGACTGGAATGGAGCGTTTTAGATCTTTATATTTTTTGGAATAAAACATTTGTAGTGTGCAGAAATAGGTAAATAACATTTTTGCAAAATCACAATACTAAGTTTTCTCACTAAAAGCTGGTTATATGCTTTTATTTTTGTATATAAAAATATTTTATGTCATTTTTCCCTTTATTTGTTTTGTTTTTGCTTACATTCAATCCTGCTTTATTTCTTTGGTTTTTGCTTTTATTGTTTTTTGATTTGAATTGTATTTAATGTTTCTCTCGGAGCCGGCTAAAAAATATGTTTCAACGTATGTAGTTCAACATGAGGATAAAACGTTACTAAGGTTAAATAGGGTTGTTAAAAAAAACTGGAATTTTGTTTTTATATAAACACTTTTTTATTTATGGACCGATTTTATTGATTTTTATCTTGTTTGAAAGAGGATGAATCAAGATAATCTCATATTTGCTAAAAAAACAAAATGGTGGATACACCTCAACTTGGTTAAACTTTAACACTCGCTGAGACTTTTTTGAATAGTGTATGAATATGTGTATATTTTTTAACATATTTGCATGTGCGACCTCTTTTGCCGTTCAGAAATGTCCTAAGATTTCAGAATCTTGCACGTAAAGATATACAGTGCTATTCAAAAAAGTTCCAGCGAGCTGCTAAGTTTAACCAAGTTGAGATATGTCCGCCATTTGGTTTTTTCAACAAATTAAAATATAGCGGTCTCTCTTGATTCATCCTCTTTCAGACAAGATAAAAATTAATAAAATCGGTCTATAAATAAAAAATGTATTGTATAAAAACAAACTTTATAGTTACTAATAATAGATTATTACTCTATTAAGAACATTTTTTGAATTTATTTAGAAGCAGACTCGAAGAGCATTTTGACTTTTTCACGGGTGGCTTTGGCAGACATCAAGGGGCTTAGCATTGGGATGTTTCTCGCCCAAGGTGGGATTCATAGTAAGCGGTACGGTGCCAAAAGACTAGAAAATTTAGACCTTGTACATGTTAACTTGTTGTACTAAATGTATAGACACAATGGTAGCGTGCTTAACAAATAAAAATAGATCGAATGAATGAGGTTGGACGTAAAAAACTCGATAATTTGTGTCGATCTATTTCAGCTTTTCAAAATAGGAATAAATTCAAGCTTAAATACTGCGTAATAGTATTAGTTTTCCCACTTGCTGTTGGTCCAAATATAATTCTCATTTTAGAGGTTTGTTAAAATATTTGAACCAAAAATATTTAATTGAATTAGGTATCTGGAAATATATTTGACCAATTAAAAGTCACTTCATTCTCATCAGATATAGCTTCACAGAAGTAATTCGGACCCTGCGCTAAGTCACATTGTAAAGCAACATTATTTCTAAAAATAGGGTACGTGCTAGTGTAAAAATTAAAAA
Source organism: Polydrusus cervinus (assembly GCA_935413205.1). Taxonomy (NCBI): domain Eukaryota; kingdom Metazoa; phylum Arthropoda; class Insecta; order Coleoptera; family Curculionidae; genus Polydrusus; species Polydrusus cervinus. The sequence continues at coordinate 13,370,724 of OW284519.1, read as the reverse complement.
TTACTGTATATTTATTGTTTTTGAATAATCACAACTTAGATATAGAGGAATTTGTCCTTTCCAACCTTTATCCTTCTCACAGCCTCTGTTTCTTTAATAATTATGATGTGTATAAACAAAATATATCAATTATACACAGATATTTTTATTGTTTGTATAGTGTTTTATATTTGAAACAATATTACCTTCATTTTGTAGTCACATATCAATGTTACTAAAAAAATAATTTATATCTAGTTTTATTTAAGAAAACTATTTAAAAAATTAAAATAAGTAAATAAACATTTGTATCGATTAAGATACCTGTACCAATTAAGGCCACCTTAAGCTTTAACTCACTGTATCCAAAGTTAGTAGGTAACAATAATTTATAAAAGTTTAAACACATAAAATTTGGTTTTATTAGAACGATTTAAACATTCGTAACTAAGTGTTACACTTCGCTCTTTGGTATTTTTAAGAAATAATATTAAAATAATTAGTTTTCCAGAAAAAAATTGCTAATTTTAAATCGGTTTATAATTACTTCCGCGTGGGGCCATACGAGCATCTGATCCTAGCGTCATCATGCATATTACTACAAATCATGTGATAGAACATGTATTCCTAAAGTATTGAAAATACTTTAATACCTAAATACTAAATAAATAATAAAATACCAAAATTTTAAATACATGCTAGGCGTATCGTCAGAATTAGGCAATCCAACGATGTGTTCAAATGGCGGCTGGCTGACAAATACTGGGTTGTAATTGGTGCACGTGACTATATAAATAATATTTCTGGTGACATTTAACGGGTGGCTCAATGCTTTTTACCAGCCAACCGCTATATTGAATCACGTGGTTTGGATTCCCTAATAGGCACATGGCTTTATTATGAGCTTGGCCTTAATTGGTCCAGTTACCTTAGTTAATTGAAAGCTTAAAAATAATAATTCTTTAGTGAGTAATAATTTACATATGGCTGCTTTTATCGTACTTCCATTGTCTAAGGTTTTGTTTAACCTTGACGTTTTGGTTAGTACATACATAAATACATACTATGGTAAAACAAAAATAAACACTGGAACTCAGACAAAATTGGTCTTTGTAAATTGTATACCACCTTCAAACAATCATAATAATTCGATTGACATTGTCAGTGAACCGCGTTCTCTCGTCCATAATACTAAAATTGTTCAATGCTATTCTTTTCACAGTTAATTAAAAATACCTTTACTTGTATGCAAACGCTGAATGCGCCAATACATTTAGAAACATCAAAGGAAGTGATTGTTCCCCAAAAAATATGTACCCATCAAAATTCCTTTCACATATCCGCCTATTCTGTGTATTCGTTATTGCCACATGTCCTGTCTTGTGTCCGCCAGATGAACGGCGTGTGCTTCACGAGCAGTACGTCCGTCCCACCCACCCAAGCGAGCTCCACCCAACTGCCTAATGCCACGTCCACATCCTCAGGCCGGCCCAGGCCGGACCCACCGAGGCGCAGTCGCAGTCAAGGTACCCGAAAACTGCACAAGTGCTTATCAACGGCGTCTTACTCAGAAGACCAATCGTATTTCACGGGGGCGGGATTGACGCCTTCATTTAGCCCCGCCCAAGGGTTCTCAATCCAACCAGCTGACCGGCACAGCAAGCAGCAGTTGATGGTGGCGCGGCAGTATTGCAGTTTTGGTAGTACACTGAGTCACCAGTCCAGTTTTTCGTAGTTATTCATATTATTGACCATTGTCATGTTTGTGTTTTTCACCACACTGGACTGTTATTCTGGTAGTTACCAAGGACATACATTTGGAAAATTTTCATCGGAGTTATTATTTTTAATTTTCCAATTTGTTTTTGTAATGATATCATTAACGCCGAAGTTTACGCTACACCGGTGGTTAGTTGTAGGCGTACTTAATAATGAACAAATAATATAGCCACAACAAAAAATTTAACCAAAAGTATCGAAAAACATCTGCCAGAATATCTGTCCTAATTATAACCCCATGCACATTTGTAACGTTAAGTTGAAAAACACCATGTATAAAATATTATTTCTTTTACTTTTTTATATTTTAGTGGTATTTTAAGCTCAATACTTACCTCCTAGTGTAACTACAATCACTAGGGCAAGGCTTACTGTTTTGGCCACTAAAATATTTCCTGCAGATTTTTAACTTTAAATAGTAAATGACTTTGGCTTTTATTACAGATACTATAATATTATCATCGCTTTTACTTATTTAAATGAGCAATATATTTTTTTACAAATTATATATTTATAATTAAATTTAAAAATCTGCATCGTACTATTTCATTCTTTTTATCACTATCACGAATAAGTATTTTCTCACTTTTCACAAACAACACTTCTTTCTTTTTCACTTTCAACTTTTCACATTTTCTTGTTTCTTCACCTACCACGGTTCTTTCACTTCATATTTCACAGTTTAAAATTACTTTTAAAACAGACCAATTAAAATTTTTTAGCATTTTACAGAGCCCAAAATTCAACACCTGAGACCCTGTAAGAATTTTTCAAATAGTAATGTTTATTTTGTTATTATTTATAATTTTTTGAGTAGCTTTAGATATTTTAGTTGTTACAAAACAATATTTTTATTAAATACAACTTCTTTTAGAAAAATTTACAAATTATAATAATTTTATTAGAACGTACGTTTTATTCAATTTTTTGAATACTTTTAACAAATTTGAACATTACACAGAGCACTACTTTTTCTTTGATGACATAGTATTTACTCTTCCTCTATCCTGGGCCTTATCTAAAAATCTTTATCTAAAAAATATACTAAAAAAATGTTTGTAGACAAGAGTAAATTAGTGTTTCACTTTAGTAAATTTTGTTGTAGAATTTATTAGGCAATAGCAGTATACCAAACTTACCAAAAATTACTAGTCTAGATGGTTAAAGTACTTTGAATTACCTTTTTCCACAACTTTTTTTAAAATGTTTATCCACTGGATATTTTGGTGTTTTTAAATATAGAAATACTGGTATTTTTAGCAATACTTAAAAGTATTTGTAGACTTGTTCACAGTGTAGTGAATTGTTTTTTTTTCACACAGTAGTTTAATACGTATTATGGTTTTATGTTTTCACAAGTAATTTTCAGCCTTTTTTGTGTGTGTGTATATACACAAACATTTTTGTTATCTTCTGAGGTGTTTGAAAGAAACGTCGCAAAGTTGAGAAACAATTTTATAATATTCAACAATGTATAAGGTAATACGTGCAAATTATGGGTTATTACCTGTAACTTGTTCGTTACAGTCATGTTGGTTGCATATAAATATGCAATGTAAATACTCTTTTGGGCCAATTTATGGCATCGGAAAAGTAAATAGTAGTTTTATAGACTTTTTTTAGTTCTATTAGTGTCAGCTTTATTGTAGTAGTCAACGCTAGCCCCGGCAAGGTAATATAAGTAGGGGGATCAAAACTGTTTTGTGCCGTTTCTGACAAACCTGTACTTCCACCCTTATAATTCTTAAGCTTTCAGTTCTAACATTTCCCTTTTTAGCATGTCATGAACATGTCATTCTCTATGGTGACTAGTCGTACTTCCAAATCTGTAAACTTCTTTCTGTGCAAAACCTAATTTATTTTGTCCGAGTCTTTTTAAATATCTAAAAAAATTATGTTTGTAAATGGAAATCTATCTGAAATAGATGTTTTTTAAATACTTTTTGGGACTTCTGATACTTAAAAAGACACGCCTTTAAATTTTCCTCTCACAAAAATTTGTTGTGTGGAATGTTAAATGTTTTGCACCAAAAGTTAATGTTAAACAAACGGTTTGTTTATTTGCGTTACACGGAATCTCTTATCAGTTTTTCTTATATTTTATTGTTAATTGCAACAAAATTAGTAGCATCCTGGAGAAAACTCTTATTTTTAGGTGACATTTTTCATGGATAAAATAAAATATACACATATTTATTCGTGAAGAACTTTTCTAGAAATATGTGCAATCGTTTCTTTGCTATTTATTTGTTCTGCGATTAAGAATATGGAGACTGGTATAGAAATGTTGGTCTCGTGTACGTAACAAATGAACAAACCTAAATTGATGTGCCAATACTGTGTTGTGAACCGTTGCGAAAGCTTAAAAATAAATCGATTGGTCGTGATTTAAGAAAAATATTTGACTTCTACAAAATTGTAAGTTAAAAATATTTTTACTTAAAGTAGGTGCGTTTAACAATAATTATTTTGCCGAAGTCAAAATTTTTTAAATAGAAGTTTTAAAGCAGTATGACGAAAAATTCAAATGTGCTTTGCACGAACCTCCTTTTGATTGATCAACCCTCTGTGTACCCCGAAATTCAACTTTTTATTTTCTTTTTATCTTTGTGTTAATTTTTTTTCGTTCCCTTATTTTCTGTTAACCATAACATACTTGTTGGTATGGCTTGAAATACCTAACTGCTTTTTAGAAATGTTCTTTTAATAACATGGTAATATTACGTAATGCAATTTTAGAAATATATTTTTTTAAGAATTTGTTAAATCTTTATGGTAATGATTAATATATATTATATTATATTATGGTTTACAAAAAACACTACCCTTATTCTTTGCCATTATATGTTCGGTTCTAAAAATCTATTTTTATAACGATGAGTATATGTCATAAATGTTATACTACAATGAACTTAAGGTTCTATAAAACAGCCTAATTTATAGTATACTTACGCGAGTTTCAAATTTTAAAGCATCTAAATGTTTACGGTATTATGATGTTTATTAAAGAAAGTTACCAGGTTAATGATGCCTGTAAAATAGTTAGGTTGCATGAAACTGTACGGCATGCCATGTAATATTCAATAGTATGTATATATTCTGAAAGGAACCTTAAGGATGACCTCGCTCAAAACTGATTGTAGTTTTTACGTTACTATCCTGGATCAAAAATATTTATGGACGATGTAGGGTTAAAATATTGACACTACTAGCGTGGATGTCAGCAAAAATATTGAGATTTCTGTTGAGTGTCTAAGGTCACCCTTAGTATGCAAGAGAATCTATTGACAGTTCTCCTGACTGTGTATAATGTCTCGCGCGGGTTTAAAAACTTTGTTTAATTATTTTCGATCATAGTTATTGAGATGATATTTAAAAAACAAACAAGTTAGGAATGGTCAGTTTAGTACGGTGGTTGGTGGGTGGTGCATCGTGGTTGGAAACATAGCAAATCACACGCAAGTTCGGACCGTCCAAATATTTGCTCCCCTGTTGACTTTAGAGCTGGGTTGTAGGGACTTTTTTAAGGTCCCTATGTGGTGAGTGCACATGCGGAGTTTGAACCATTTTGGACAACCCGATCTTACCTTATTTGAATAGGATTGCGGTTGGTTTTTCATTCTAATTAAACAGGTGATGTTGTGGACACTAGGATTGATTGGAATTGTCAACCTGTGATTTGTCATTGTCAAAGGTATTAGATTTTTTACCAGTAATAATTTTTTACCGTGTTACACAATAGAAGAAAGAGTCACAATGATAAAATGGTACTATGCGAGGAAAAGCTTAAGTATTGTAACTGATGGTTTCCGTTTATTTCCCTGATAGGATCCATTCCTACCAAGTCTGCAATACAAAAAGTTATTACTAAGTTTGAGGCGGAAGGCACTGTAATAAACAACTGCAAATGCACAACATAGTATAATAAAACAATATATAATAATATAATATAATAAAACAATTATAGAGATTAATATATTTATATATTATCTATATATTTTTATTTTTTATAATTATACCGTGTGTAACAGGATCATGGTACACCCCCGTATCTCCGATAGTTTTAAAGGTAATTGATTGAAACTAGGGATATCCCATATACATAATAAGCGGCATTTTTTGACCTACAAATGATTTTTTTTCACTTCCGGTTTCGCCGGAAGTGACACCAACTTTCGATTTTTAAATGGAACACCCTGTATATTATTACATTTTTGAATTCTGCATAATTTTCTAAATCCAATGATACTACAAAAGTGACATTTCAAGCGTAAAAAATATTTATTATTTAATTTTTAATTTTCCATTTAAGTGTGCCATGACGGTTCCGATTTATTCCAATTGATCTGTCTAATGCTAGAAAAATCGAAGTTTCGTCAAAAATACTAAATTGCGTTTTTTATAAGCAAATAAAATTCATCGCATTTTGAACAAAAATAACTTTTTTTTTTTTTTTTTTTTTTTTTTACGGTTCGCCGACTACGTAGGCCATCTTGAACCGGTCATCGACCACAAATGTGATCTACCGACTGGGGAGTGTGAAACGGCACCTTCATCCTACGAGATATCCGATCTCATCCGGCCTGTCCGGCGTGAATAGGATGACTAGGTGTCGATTCATTTTACACTCTTCCCTGAGGCAAGAGCACGCCGTGTTCCCAAGCGGTCACCCGCCCAAGTACTAACCGCGCTCGACACCGCTTGACTTCGGTGATCTGCGGGAACCGGTGCTTAATATGTCGACAGGCCCTTGCCCCGAACAAAAATAACAACAAATGTAAATACTTTTCCAATACACAATAAAAACACCGATAAATAACCGAATACTTATTTGACAATCTGAATAATTTCATTGTTTTCAAAGCCTCCTTAGTAATCTCTTAGCATTAAATTAGAACAAAATAATTTTCTTTTCTTTTAGCTGTAATTTTGATTGTATTTATTGCACATGTTGTTACCAGGTATGAATAAATTCCTTATTAATAGTACTAAGAAATGGTACCACGGTACCAATATGGTTCCATTTGGAAAAATTGAGTTTTACCCCAAAAACGATTACGATGAATTTTATTTGCTTATAAAAAACGCAATTTAGTATTTTTGACGAGACTTCGATTTTTCTAGCATTAGACAGATCAATTGCAATAAATCGGAACCGTCGTGGCACACTTAAATGGAAAATTAAAAATTAAATAATAAATATTTTTTACGCTTCAAATGTCACTTTTGTAGTATCATTGGATTCAGAAAATTATGCAGAATTCAAAAATGTAATAATATACAGGGTGTTCCATTTAACAATCGAAAGTTGGTGTCACTTCCGGCGAAACCGGAAGTGAAAAAAAAAATCATTTGTAGGTCAAAAAATGCCGCTTATTATGTATATGGGATATCCCTAGTTTTAATCAATTACCTTTAAAACTAACGGAGATACGGGGGTGTACCATGATCCTGTTACACACTGTATATTACTATTTTATTAATTTTCTTTCCCTTTTAGAAATTCTAAATGATTTTAATACTATTTAATAGGTTTTATTGTAATAAAATAATTGGTTTTCTATTAAAAGATCCGTTTTGAAAATAATGTTCGTTTTAACATTAGTTAAATCCAGTGTAAAATGTATTTGTTAAAGATTGTTAAAAAACCTACCGTTTACACATTACATTTGACAATGACAAATCACAGATTGAAGTCCAATCAATGGTGGTGTCCGCAGCTTCACCTGTTGAATTCCAAAGAAAACCCAACCGCAATCCTATTCAAAGAAGTCAAGATCGGGTCGTCCAAAATTGTTCAATCTCCGCATGTGCACTCACCACAAAGAGACCCTAAAAAAGTCTCCCTACAACCCAGCTCTAAAGTCAACAGGGGAACAAATATTTAAACAGTATAAAACTTGCATGGGATATCCTATGTTTACAAACCACGAGGGATTTATTTTTGATAACTCCGTTTAGTTCTGAGAAGACACTTCAAAAAAATTGATACTCGCGCTAACTACGCAGTTAATTCAACTCAGTATGAGATATACTTTTGAGTTAAAAATGTTTTTTCGTCAAACTTGTAAAATTTCTTGTTGTATAAAATGTATTATTTAAAATTTAAAATTTAAAAAACGCGACATTTAGAAGATACATATTTACTGCTATTGCTAAAAATTTGCATGTAGTGTACGTTGCAAGCTTTGTATTATCCAGTAATAACAGCTTTTAGTTTGGTTTTCTTGATCACTTTTAAATTATCTTCAAAAATTATTCTAGTTTAATTTATAAGCTCTATTTATTTTTCATGATTTTTTAGGTAATTATTTATATTTTACCTTTTACTTATATTAATTTATACTTTGAATATGTTTCTTTTATCTATTTCATTATATATTATTCTTTTATGCAGAAATTGCATGTGTAGACTAGGCAGTAGAAATTAATATAATAGATACTTTGCATAACAATTTGTTACTTTTAACCAGGCGAAAAAGCGCGCCCGGGTTTGAAATAATAAAAGAAAACTTAAGTTAAACTTTTACAGTCGTGGTTACTGACAATTACAATATAAATACAATAAAAAAAGTTTAGCGGCGTTCGGATAAAGCTTTTTAAAATTAAAAAAGTTTTATGCATCTGCTGGGAATTGAATCTTTCGATCACTAGTCGAACGCTCTGCCAATTGCGCTGTGGAGAGTCTGAAATTCTTTCAACCAACTTCGGTCATATAACTTATTTAATTTTTATGTTACTTGTATACAGTTTAGAATATCCTGCGTTTCCAAAACGGGGAAGATTGTTTTTAAGGGAAAACGAACCCATTTACGACCACCGATCGTTAAGATCTATTTTATCTACTTTACTTTACTTTAAAAACATCTTTATTTATTACATAGTTTTGTTGTTGCCATTTTTCTCTACAATAAATACATATAATTATATAATAATATACGGTATAATACACAAATACAGTATTTTTATTAGGTTTTGCTGGTCACGGCTGACCAGTACATGCACCAAGGTTGGTGTTGGCCCACAAGGTAGAGATAAAAATGACTTTTGTTGTTTTATATCGACCAGTTCCGGTAACCCCTTATACTACCATGAACGAGTTTATTTTAGCTTTCGCTTAGAAAATGAGTTCTGATACGATTGCTGTTTTAAAAATTTTATTGTAGGTGTTTGCTGGAAAAACGATGGAAATAACCAGCATGAATTTATTCAGGTACAAAGTAGCTTCAATTTTGCATTTAGAAATTAATTATTAACCAGATACGTTCGTTGCTTCTTTCCCTTTAATAACACTCTCTTCGATTTGGAATTGCAAGAGATTCTAAACAGAGAAATTCAACGTCTCGGTAGTGCAATTGTTACGGCGTTCCACTGGTGATCGAGTGGTTCTTGGTTTAATTCTCAAAACGAGGCATAAATTAAAATATTTTAAAGTTTTATAACATAAAAGTTTGTAAAGTAACGTTTTTTATGCAGAGTGATTAAAATACGTAGAACATTTTTTTAACATTTATTTTTTTATCATTGTATAACTAACGCCCTTTTTTTGTTTCTATGGGTCGGGTAGACAAATTGGACAGCAGTTTCTCGCGATCAAGATCTAGTTCCATGAGCAGTTTGGAAAATATAACCTCTGAGGCCATACAGTGTCTGGTGTTCGCCGATTCGTATACAAGAAAATCAGGTATAGTTATTTTTACAATAAATGGTTTTAACCCGTTATCTGTAATAAAACTTAAGGGATCCATCCCATTGAGTGGACAAAAGCTTGGCAATAAATTTAAGTAAAGTATAAAGGTGCACTAAAGGATGGGACTAAGGAATTTAAGTAATTGTACTCGTACGATGTGTGTTCGTGAGAAATAAGGAGTGACATTCAGTCTTTCGAAGTAATAAGGGGATTTCTAAACATTTAAAATTACCTTCTTTTAATTTAACCTTACCTAGAAATTATTATAATTCGGCCCCGAAAATAAATACTGGGGATTAAAGGATATTTATGACCGCACTTAGCACCCATTCTATTGCAGTCATTAAATCAGAACCATTTATCGCAAAAAGGGCTTTAATAGAATATTCTTACAAGAGGAAACGTACCTGATATTTAAAAGAGGGTTAGGGAACGTTACCGTAAGGCCAACGCAGGTCTCTAGGGCTGCGAAAAGAATGTGGCCTTCAAACATATCTTACTTTGTTAATACTTTTGTACAGGGTCCTGCACCAGGCTGCACCTCACCTCCCGTCTTCTATAGCTCACTTAATAATTAAGTTAGGAATTTGATATTTTGCAGACTTTACCTGTATCCTAGGGCGCATTTCGGGAAAATATTTTTGTGTATACAGGGTGTTCCAAAAAAGTGTGACCTCATAAGGATCTTTTTTTTTTAGATTACATTCCATAAATATTCTTACTTATTTGGATGCCTCTTATAGTTGCCTTCATACCCCTAAAATTTCAATGAAATCGGTTCAGTATTATAGGCGAAAAAAATAAAAACTAAGAGAAATCAGTTTTGCACCACTGGTTTTAAAAGTTAATAAAACATAAAAATAATGCCTCGTTATTAAAATTCTACAAAGGTACTTAATAAATAAGGTCCTAAAGTCTCGTTAACCAAGTTTGATTAATGCGAATTATATAGGGTGTCCAAAGTTTAGTGTCAAACTTTAAAGCAATTTATTTTTCTTATTTCAAACTAAAACCAATATATCTTAAATAACTAATAATAATCTAACAATATTTGAAACTATATAATAATTTAAGTCAAAATGGGGTTTTGTCCCTTTAATAACAATAAATTGTTTTGCAAAGCCACCTTCGATATTTATTTATAATAATAACTGTTGTAATAGTTGATAAAATGAGTTTACTGCAAATAAGTTTTGATGCGTTAGAAATTGCGATAGGGTTGTAATTAGAACAAATGTGTTATTTTTAATTCTGCATCGAATGACATAATAATATACAAAGGTTTCCATTTAAAATTAGATAAATACATTGCTTTAAAGTTTGCAATGTTTGACACTAAACTTTGGACACCCTGTACAATTCGTATTAATCAAGCTTGGTTAACAAGACTCTTCGACCTTATTTATTAAGTACCTTTGTATACTTTTAATAACGAGGCATTATTTATATTTTTTTTTAACTTTTAAAACCAGTGGTGCAAAACTGATTTCTCTTAGTTTTCATTTTTTTTCGCCTATAATACGGAACCGATTTCATTAAAATTTTAGGGGTATAAAGGCATCCAAATAAGTAAGAATATTTATGGAATGTAATCTAAAAAAAAGATCCTCATGAGGTCACACTTTTTTGGAACACCCTGTATACACAAAAATATTTTCCTGAAATACAGGTGAAGTCTGCAAAATATCAAAATCCTAACTTAATTAATAAGTGAGTGATAGAAGACGGGAGGTGAGTTGCAGGACCCTGTATATAATTAAATGCCTTAGGTATATTTATTAATATTTCGTATAGCATCTACATTTTCCTACGACCACCTATGAAAATGAGAAAAAAAGCACGGTTAACTTGGCTCGAAAGCGCCGAATATCACACGCGTGTTGAAAGAAAATATTTCAACTCTAGAGTGGAAATACAAGGCACACTATTTAATTTAGGCATATGATGCCAATTTGACAGACCACACCTATTTATTAAAAAGAACAAATTTTAGAAAGCAGTTTAGTTTATTTATCACGTATTTGTCGAGTGATTCAGAATTAGAGTGTGAAAATACGCCATCTGAAATTATAAAAAAGTTAAGAATATACTGGAAAATCTATTACCAGTCAAAACAAGCCCCGCTGAAGAAAATGTCATATATTAAACTTAAGCAAAATATAAATAGGAAGACAAAAATCACAAAGTCATGGTCTCAATCATTTAATAAAAAACTAAGGTGACATGTTTCGCTCTCTACGGAGCATCATCAGACCTTCATTAAAACCAATAAATGAAATAACACATTAAAAACAAGACGAGTACCATGTCAAAACAAACAAGTTACGATTAATCTTAAAACTTTTTAGATTAATCGTAACTTGTTTGTTTTGACATGGTACTCGTCTTGTTTTTAATGTGTTATTTCATTTATTGGTTTTAATGAAGGTCTGATGATGCTCCGTAGAGAGCGAAACATGTCACCTTAGTTTTTTATTAAATGATTGAGACCATGACTTTGTGATTTTTGTCTTCCTATTTATGTTGTTACTTTGGTCTCTTTGAGAAAATGGACGATTTTTTCGATTAAGCAAAATATGTTTATGGGTCGCCATAGCCTACAGACTAGAGCCAGGACCTACTAATCGAAAGATCCCAGGTTCAAATCCCATCAGGACCACTTTACTTTTTTTTATGAAAACATTAAATAATCTTAAATAATAATCTATAGAATTATTTTGAATTGAAATCTTCCTTGTTGGGTGAATTTTTTAAATTTATTTTTAATGCATCTTTCCTTGATTAAATAAAAAAAATCATTCAAAAGGAAGATTTCAATTCAAAATAATTTTATAATTTATTTAATGTTTTTATAAAAAAAAGTCAAGTACTCCTGATAGAATTTGAACCTGTGACCTTTCGATCTATTAAATTGGCATCATATGTTTAAATTAAATAGTGTGCCTTGTATTTCCACTCTAGAGTTGAAATATTTTTTTTCAGCTCTAGAGTTGAAATATTCTTTTCACAAATCAAAGGTTTTTTTGATAATTCTTTGTGGTCGTAGGAAAAATAGTGTACATTACTCGTGTAAAAGTGATTATTCTTAAACTCGGAGAATTTCCGCACTCGGCTGACGCCTCGTGCTAAATATCTCCTCGTTTGAAAAGTATCACTTTCATCACTTGTTATGTAATATACTAATTCCGTATAGCATCTACATTTCCAGGAAGCTTGCGGATTATATTTATCCATAATTCATTAATTTTTGTAACATTTTGCAGAACCCACTGTACTCACTCCAACTCTATGGGTAGGAACCAGTTTGGGATCAGTCCTTACCATTCTGATCACACCGCCAGATCCAGACAGTAGATCGTCTCAACCTGTAGTTGTGACAATGGTCGGCATGACGATATTTAGACTTAAAGGTGGTATTTTAACCTTATCGTTTCTGGATTGTAATGGTGCGTTAATTCCTTATCCGTACGAGGCGTGGAAAGATGATAATCGGGAAAGGAGAGAACGAGATCGTAAGTCTAATAGCAAAAGTGATTTTCCATGGAAACGTTAAAAGAAAGAAATTTTATTTTAGTCATTTTATATTATAAGATGACGAATGCAGTAAGGTGAAGTGGGATAAATATAAAAGGTCGCCTTTGAAACCACATAACTTCTTTAAAAATCGAGTTACAGAGATGCGCTTTAGACAGGAATTACTTAGTGATATTTACAATTACAACATTTTTTAAATTATTTACCCAAGAACTTTATTTAAACAAAAAATTGTTACGAAAATATACCCATACAACGCACTTGCCCCAGGTGCTGGGGTAAAGTGGGTTTTCAACCTATAAATCACGTTTGAGTAATGTTATATTCAACTGGAGCAAATGGGTTAATCTATTGCGACTTCACCAACAACAGGTTTTTTTCAGATTAAAAAAATTCCTAAAAATAAAGAAGTTTATATGTTCTTCTATAACTTTTTTTAAAACTACCTAATACGGTTTTTAAGTTTTTGCAGATTACGTACAATCTCACTTTTCAACTTCTTAAAACTTTTCACTTTGAATTTTATTAATATAAAAAATTTTAATGGGATAACTGGGAACTAATCCCATTTATGGACCTAAATCTGAAAACCTGAAAAATCAAAGTGTTAAAAAAATACAAGAGATAACGTTAGTGCTTACGACTTTGAGGATGTAAAAACTTTGAACCTAAGTTTTAAATTAGTACAGATAAAACATTTTAAAAATTTTTGCCGTAACTTGTAACTATTATAGACGAAGTTTAAATACATTTGACATAAGCTGTGTTACTTAAAAAAAAATATTAAATTTTTTTTAACAATATGTTGAGGTCTATAAAAGTCCAAAAAACCATTTTATTGTAATTTTAGTTTATAAAAGTAATTTTTTTTGTAATTATTACAAAAAAACCCACTTACCCCACTTCACCTTATATATAAAATATGCCAACTCGACCTTAAATAATCGAACTCAATACCTGTGTTGATGAAATATTTAATTCGCTAAGTGGTTCAGGTCGACTTATGTAAATAAGTACTTCATGAAAATGTGGTAAATTATTAGGAATACGAGAATATACCACCTCTGGTGTCAGCCACAGAAGCTCACTTCGCTGCCATTCAATGAGAAATTTTCTCGAAATGTTTGTCGTTATTAGTATTTTGACTAGTTTGAGGTTAGAATATGTTTTAAGCAATCCAACGATATGTTTAATTAGGTATATTATTTTTTTCACCGGTGAATCCATCACCGGTTGAGCCACATCGCGTTCTTAAATTGTATTATCGGTTGGACATAAATTATGTTCTTTTACGATGGATTTCCGGTGATTTCTATCAACGTCAACAAAAGAGAGATCGTAAAATAATTAACCAACCGGTTGATGACGCCATTCCACCAGCTATCAATCATCAGTTCCACCACTGGTTCAATTCACCGGTGAAAAAAAAAGATACCTATTTGAGCCCAAATAAAACCCACAATAGGAGAATTTTTTAATCATTTGGCAACAGCGTATTATACGCTCGTAAAAATGTCCTCCTATTTCTATATGATGGTTTTATTCATGAACTCGCCAGGAACTAAGTGATGGCTTGAATTTTAATTCTTGTCGGCTTGTTTTGATAAAGGGGAATGCGGGGTCTATCTTTGCTTTCTCGTCGTTGGCACACAACAAATATTTTGATAGTGTGCGTTCGTCGTTTTACCTCATTCGTCATCTTACCCCGATCTCCTATGAAATGCATAAAAATAAGGAAAATAGTTTGAAACCCTGATACATATTTAAATTTTTTAGGGTACTTAATCATTATTTTTTATGATATTGTAGGCACACCAACAAGAAATCAAAATCGCATGAGTCCGACGTTAGGCGAGAACTTTCCTAGAAGTGACAATTTTAGTGATAGGCAATTTGTTGTGATAGCCAGTGAAAAGCAGGCTCGTGTAGTGGCGTTACCTTCGCAGACTTGTATTTACAGACAACAGCTGGCTGACAGCGATTTTGTTGTAAAAGCAGAGGTTATATCTTTTAAAGGTAATTTTCACATGTATTGTGGGTTGGAGACGATGATGTTTCTTGAAAGGCAGAAGAGTTTTGGACTTGCATTGTCTTTATTTGTTTTCAATCACAACGTTTCAATGTACCTCCAGTCGTATTTAGGTGAATACTGATTCTCACAGTATTCACCTGACGACGACTAGAGATATACATACAAGTTGAAACGTTGTGATTCAAAACAAATGAAGACAATGTAGGTTCAAAACTCTACTGCCGTTTAAACTTTTGGATGTTGTCAAGTTTTATATTTGTGGGCAGAATAATTTAGATTTTGTAAAGTAAACATTTAAAAAAGCTTCTATTACTATACATTTTACTCATTTTTTTCTGTTACTTCTTTTTCATAAAGTCGGAGTAACAGGCTTTATTTTTGCTTATTTATACAGAGTGTCGTTGAAATGACTGTATAACGCTTCACCACAAATTCCTTAACCAAAAATAAAGCGATCTAGACAAAACTAACCTATATGCAATGTTGCTTGGTTTTGCCGCTACAGGGGGCTAAAGTTTTCAAATTAATATCGTTTTTCCAGAATAATTTTTAAACGATTTCCACTAATTTTGGGACTAAGAGTGACTATTATTAATAGCGTGTTTTGACGTATACGCCATCTTTTTTTAATACCTGCAAAAATTTAAAAATGGCGTGTGATTGGTAAATAAAAGTTTGTTTCCTGTTACCCCCCGTAAAAATGACTTTAATTATTTCTGTGACACTAGCTGACTTCATGTTGAAACTTTAGTGTCTCTTATAAAATTTTAGCCAGACATGCAGTTTCTATACAAAAAAATTATTTACGGTACCTACCTTATAATTCATCATTGCTGTTTATTGAGAACAAGAAAACATGAACATTTTTTAAATTCTAAATAACTACCAACTAGTTTGATTTTCATAACAATTGTACGAAATGTTCACCATGTTCCTAAATACATAAATTAATTATTTCCAAAAAATGAAACTGTACTTTGGGCATCGTGTCGAGCTTGTTTTTAAAATAATCTGCAGCATTGATAATTCTTTGCAATTACTCTCTTCCGTAGCAATGGGGGAAGCATACTTGACTTAAGAGCACCCCACAGAAAATAGTCTAGAGGCGTTAGATCTGGGGATCTTGGTGGCCAATTTACGGGTGCATCGATACCTCTTTCGATCCATCTATTAGGCCATCTTTCATTTAAAAATCTTCGTACGTTGATAGTAAAATGGGGTGGCGCCCTGTCATGCATAAACTCCAGATCTAGCGCCTCTGGACTATTTTCTGTGGGCGCTCTTAAATCAAGTATGCTTCCCCCATTGCTACGGAAGAGAGTAATCGCAAAGAATTATCAATGCTGTAGATTATTTTAAACACAAGCCCGACACGATGCCCAAAGTACAGTTTAAGTTTCTAAAAATAATTAATTTATATATTCAGGAAAACGGTGAACATTTCGAACAATTGTTATGAAAATCAAATTAGTAAGTAGTTATTTTGGAATAAATTTTTTTTTCATATTTTCTCGTTCTGAGCAGCAATGAGGTACCGTAAATAATTTTCTTGTAGAGAAACTGCATGTCTGGCTAAAATTTTACAAGAGACAAAAAAGTTTCAACATGAAGTCAGCTAGTGTCAGAGAAATAATTAAAGTCATTTATACGGGGGGGAAGGGGGTGTAATAAAAAAAACTTTTATTTATCCATCACACGCCATTTTTAAATTTGCAGGTATTAAAAAAAGACGGCGCACACATCAAAACACGCAATTAATAATAGTCACTCTTAGTCTCAAAATTAGTGGAAATCGTTTAGAAATTATTCCGAAAAAACGATATTCATTTGAAAACTTTAGCGCCTTTTAGCGGCAAAACGAAGCAACATTGCATATAGGTAAGTTTGCCTAGATCGCCTTATTTTTGGTTAAGGAATTTGTGGTGAAGCGTTGTACAGTGATTTCAAGGACACCCTGTATAAGCTACATTAAAAAAATTTAATGAAGGTATGTAATTAAATTTTCAGTTTTATATTATGATTGTGTATGCATTATATATTTTATTTTAGATAGTGTATGTCTCGTAACATACGTTTCCAACGGACACCTGATGGCCTATAGTCTTCCCAGTCTTAGACCTCTTCTAGATATCGACTTTTTACCACTGTCGGAATTAAGGTAAATTTCGGTCATTTAATTCCTTTTTGTAAATATTTACGTGTATAGCCAATAGAGTTACTTTTTCAACTTGTTACTTGGCACCAACTTTGAATGTTTTTTTATTGTGTGCGCACTGGTTATAATAAAGTTAGAGCGCACCATTTGCATGATATTCTTTTCTGTTTTTTTTTGTTGTTATACGGAAGTTTACTTAAATTTTTTAAAATGATTTTTGATGTTAAACTATGTGGTATGTTTCTAAGGATAAAGCAATATATTAAACGTAACTATTTAATCTTAAAATAACACTATTTTAGGTACTATTAGGATTAAACAAGTCTTTTTATTATTAACATTTGACGTTATTGTTCATCTCATTAAAGATAATATGTTAACTAGCATAGCTAACCACTCACCTATACTTTTTGTTTTTTACAACGCATTTTAAGGTTCTTTCTATAGTCTGATTAACTTTTAAATTAAATTAATAATTTCTGTTGTTCTTTACTTGATAAAAACAAAAAGTTACTATACAGGGTGATTCCTAAGTTGATACTTCTGTTTCAGTTGTGTATAAAAGGCATTAAAATAAACAACATTATCAAATAACCTTTTCCAAAAAACTCAAAAATGAGGTATTTACATTCATTTACTACACTATAGATCAAATACGGTTCTGCCTAACTTGCCCGTTGAATAACATTAAGAAAATATCTGGATGTAGGATGAGCCCGCAAGAAAAAGCATTCTGCGTATAAAGCAGCAGCTGCACTTTGACGACACTCACCGTAAATTAGCACCATACCTACTAATTCATTGTTTTCAAAATTTACCATTTTCACGTGTCACCAATTTAAAATTAACTTGCTTCAGATAAACACACCGCAGCGTATTGCCAAATAACTCACCACCGACTAATAAGACAAAAACAACATAAAGTATAGCAGGCTACGTTTTGATGACCAGGCCCGCCCTTAGATTTTTTACTTCTGTATCTCGCCTATTTTTAAGTTTTTTGAAAAAAGGTATTTGAAAATGTTGTTTATTTTAATGTCTTCTATACACAGCTAAAAAAGAAGTAAGATCAACTTAGGAATCATCCTGTATTGTATTTGTATATTTTTCATTAATTTAATGTTTCAAACGTACCACATTTTACTAAACATATTCGTTTCCATCTCACAAAAATTTTGATACAATGCCTTTTTTATTTTACCAACACAAATTTCAACCTTTTAAACAAAATTGCAAAACATTTCAGAGCTTAACTTAAAATAACATTTAAAAATTCGTTTTTCTTTTACCCAGAAAAAAATAATAAACGATTATACTACTTAATTAAAACACGATTGATTTGTTTGTTGACATTTAGGTAACATTTGGTTTAAAAATTTATAGTCTATTTCAGAAAGGTGTAGAGTAATAAAAGCTCATTAGGTATACAAAGGGACTACAGAGTGACCCAACGAATATTTAAGCAATTTTCATAATTTGGCATTGATTTCATTGCAAAATTCTTTATTTTCATCAAGTGCAGGTAGAACCACGGGGGTGGGTCAATTCATGGGATTTGCCTATTGGTATCCATTCACAAACACTGAAAATGGTGTGACAAAGGTGTATTATATAAGGTTATGTACAGAGTATTTGGTACACCTGAGGAACTATCATCTCCTCTTGACGTTATAATTAACGGGTCGACGGTCCGATCAATCAGGTGGTCAAGATCCCACATTTTCTTTAATGACATGATGGACTGCTTTTCGCCAGTTCTCTGGTGTCACCTGCTTAATCAACAGTAGATCAAACAGTAGCTTAACTTTTTCATTTTGAATGTCGTGTTGTGTCTTGCTACAAATCCATTCACTTGCGCCCATATAAGTTCTATAGGATTTAGTTGGCAATGATATGGCGGTGTGCGCAGCACAGTAACACTATTTTTTTTAGCTATATCTTCCACGGCATATTTCATAAAACGATGTTTGTGCAAATTTGCCATAGCTAATAGTTCCTTCTTTATCAAATTATCTTATTTTTTTTCTTTGGTTAGTTATAATAAATAATTTAAAGCACAAAATTTACCTACGCCTATGCCTGACGCCGAAATTGAGCCTAACTGAAAGGAATTTTCCATTTTATTACTTTACACCTTTCTGAAATAGACTATAGACAACAATTTGATGTGTTATCGTTTATATCCATATAGCCTATATATGAGACGAGAAAAATCCTTATACTTGTTTTTTTTAATTGAAATTACAATATTATTTTAAGTAAAGCTTCTGAAACTGCTTTTCTAACCTCAATATTCACTATTCGCTAATATCGCTTGTTCACCTCTCACCAGTTTCCAGACACCCAGTAGTAAGGGAATAGTAGACCCCATGTTATCAATATGGGGCCAACAACTAATTGTTAACGAGGATACAGACCAGTAAGTTGATGTATCATTAATACGTATTATTTTGTTACAATTTATTAAGTTGTTAGAGTTAAATAATATTATTTTCAAGCTTGGCTAAGATAAAAACTAATAAGCGCAGAAGAAAAGAGAACCATTTAGTATAAAAAAACTACCCGTCAGTCAAACAAGAAACTCTTATTCTTTAAGTTCCAATCTGACAGTATCCATATTGGTTAGAAAATTTTGACACCGGTCTTGTCCAAATACTGCCCACCTTCGACTATGGTATTTTTTGAAAAGATTTGACTAATATTGTGAAACACTAATGTTCGAAAATAAACAACGGCCTAATTCGCTTCCATCACTCGAAGCCTCAACCTCCGTCTCTCAAGAGGGGGTAAGATCAGTAGGATAAATAGTTCTATGCCGCCTCCACTACTCTGCTTCTAAAGTAACACGCTCTCCTAAAAGGGGGCGGGGCTTGTAGGATAACCTTGTGAAAAGGGAATGTGGTGGGAGAAGCTATAAGGTATTATTACCTACTGACGTGATCTAAATCTAAAAGGACTGCATGTCCTAGTCAAACCTAAGAATATTCTTATCACTAACTAATTATAATAGTTAAATAACAAACGAGGCGTTAAATAAAACGAAGTATACCGGGTGTCCTTGAAATGACTGTACAACGCTTCACCACAAGTTCTTTAACCAAAAATGAGGCAATCTAGACAAACTTACCTATATGCAATGTGGCTTCGTTTTGCCGCTACAGGGCGCTAAATTTTTCAAATGAATATCGTTTATCCGGAATAATTTCTAAACGCCTTTATCGATTTCCACTAATTTTGGGACTAAGAATGACCACTATTAATAGCGTGTTTTGACGTATGCGCCATCTTTTTTTAATACCTGCAAATTTAAAAATGGCGTGTGATTGGTAAATAAAAGTTTGTCTTTTTGTTACCTCCCGTATAAATGACTTTAATTATCTCTCTGACACTAGCTGACTTCATGTTGAAACTTTTTTGTCTCTTGTAAAATGTTAACCAGACATGCAATTTCTCTACAAAAGAATTATTTACGGTACTTTGTAATTCGTCATTGATGTTTATTCAGAACGAGAAAACATGAAAAAATTTTTTATTCTAAATAACTACCAACTAATTTCATTTTTATAACAATTGTTCGAAATGTTCACCGTGTTCCTGAACACATAAATTAATTATTGTCAAAAAATTAAACTGTATTTTGGGCCTCGTGTCGAGCTTGTGTTTAAAATAATCTGCAGCATTGATAATTCTTTACAATTACTCTCTTCCGTAGCGATAGGGGAAGCATACTTGATTTAAGAGCGTCCACAGAAAATAGTCCAGAGGCATTAGATCTGGAAAGATATCCTAATATATGTAAATTGGCCACCAAAATCTCCAGATCTAACGCCTCTGGACTATTTTCTGTGGGGGTGCTCTTAAATCAAAAGTATATGCTTCCCCCATCGCTGAGGAAGATGAGTTATTGCAAAGAATTATCAATGCTACAGATTATTTTAAAAACAAGCCCGACACGATGCCCAAAGTACAGTTTAATTTTTTGAAAAGAATTAGTTTATGTATTAAGATACACGGTGAACATTTCGTACAATTGTTATAAAACTCAAACTAGTTGGTAGTTATTTGGAATTAAATTTTTTTTATGTATTTTCGTTCTGAATAAACAGCAATGATGAATTACAAGGTATCGTAAATAATATTTTGTAGAGAAACCGCATGTCTGGCTAAAATTTAATAAGAGACAAACAAGTTTCAACATGAAGTCAGCTAGTGTCAGAAAAATAATTAAAATCATTTATACGGGGGTAACAAAAAGACAAACCAATACCAATCACACGCCATTTTTAAATTTGCAGGTGTTAAAAAAAGTTGGCATATACGTCAATACACGCTATTAATAGTGGTCATTCTTAGTTCCAAAATTAGTGGAAATCGATAAAGGCGTTTAGAAATAATTCCAGAAAAACGATATTAATTTGAAAACGTTAGCGCCCTGTAGCGGCAAAACGAAGCAACATTGCATAATATAGGTTAGTTTGCCTAGATCGCTTTAGTTTTGGTTAATAAGGAATTTGTGGTGAAAAGTAATTTCAAGGACACCCTGTGTATTTTTGCAGTAAATTTTATTTAGGTGTAAATAGGTTTTTTGTTTCGTTTTCTATAGAACTGCATTCTTTTAAAATTAATAGGTTATATAATTTAAACTAGAATATATTACACGTTTATATGAACATACGTCTGCAACGGCTTAATTTTTTTGCGACAGGATGTTGAATATTTTTTTAAACCGTTCTCTTGTAATATCTTTCGCTGAGGATGGAAGCTGTTACTTCCGAAACATGTACGAACTATTAACTTAAAGACTGAATGAACTAGTGAAGCAGACTGTGTTCTATTTCCATTTTAATTTAATTATTTTAATCAAAAACAATACGTATGTTCATATAAACTTTTCTCCATAATATGACCTGGAGAATCACACCCTAAAATATAAACATGTTATTTAGGAACACCCTGTATAGCTAATAATAATACTAACGAGGTTTTATTATTGTAACTAACAAAATACACTATAAATACCAAAAATATCTAGCTTAGCACAACTATGCGGCACTGCGAATTTTCTAGCATGGGTTTCCAAATTATCCTGCATGTTAGAAACGAAATTTTTAGAGATATAAAAGTTTTATTACATATGACAAACAGGCGGTAAGTTAGTAAATAGTAATTTAAACGAGTTAAATTAGGGTTTAGATAAAAAAAAATTAAGAACTGTTATTATTAAACTATCGATCTAACTTAATTATAGTTATGTCTTATGTTGGATTTTAATTTTTGTTTACCCCGTTTTAGAATTGCAAGGACGTTCGGTTTTAGCAATAGAGGTCATGGACTGTATTTGGCGTCTCCGTCAGAGCTACAGAAATTTACGTTATGTACAGAGTTTTGGTAAGTTATCAAGTTTCACTACATATATTCTTAACTCGAATTCCCACCAATATGTGCTAGCATCATAAATATTGTCACGCCCAGATTTTAGGGTGTGACGAGGGACATAAAGGTAGCTACGGGACCTTAGCAACTATCAGTAAAACAAAGTGATTTTGAAAACAAGTCTATTATAAAAATCAAAATGATATTTACCTGAAGGGTTTACAAAGAAAATCAAAAATAATAAAAAACTCGGATTAAACCTTTAACAGTAAATTGAAAATAAAATTGTACTTACAATAAAATTCGGCTCATCGCTAGCATCTTGATGTCTTGAGGACCAGCAAGTTGTTTCACAAATTTTACACCTGAAGGTGTCACGGACCCGAGCACTAGTGCCGATAGATACTTTTTCTACCAATAATGTGCCGTTTCGTCAAGTCAGCAACTTTTCCCACTTTGGGGAAACAATGAACTTAGGTCGTGCACCTTATTTTTGCTGACGTGATGACTCGACAATAATTGATAGACCGGGGATGAGCTTATAACATTTCATAATTGCAACTTTATTAGATTTGTTTAGTAAACTTGACGCCGGTTTCATGTTGCGAGGAATGAATGACCTATGTTTAACGCGAATAACAATTAAAATAAAAAATATTGATTTATGAAATATTATTGTTCTCTTTCGTGACGTATCACATAATTTCTAATATATTTTTTATTAACTTTCATCTTCCTCACACTTATAATAATATACACTTCGTTTTCTATAGTTTCTGATTTGAAAAGCCCACAACTTTCTTTTCTTAAATGAATTTTCACATTTCCATTCATATTACTTTTCATTTCTATTAGGTAACAGTTCTTTTCACACATAATTGTTAAATCTTTCATTCTACATTTAAATTCTTATAGTGCTCAAAAGCCACAAACCTACATTATGTTTCTTTTGCACAGTGTAACGTGCGTATTGATTTTCTCACCGTTCTACTCATTGAACCTTTTTTTAAAATCTATTTTTACAATCTTAATGCTCCGTTAAGATGATATCTACCATTTCCTTCTTTTTTTATTTGTTTTCCTGAAGATGAATGTTTCTGCATTCGAAACATGTAGAGAATTTCTATTATAAAACAAAAATATTTTATTAATATAACGGTGGAGGATGACTTTGAGTTCTTATTTCTTTCTTTCTAAATATCCACTCCACTTTAAGTATGGACTATTCCTTTCAGTCTACTACTTAATTTTTTTACACGGCATTATATTACGGATTGGTGCGGCACCCCATTGGGCTACTGTAGCGCGATCTATATTTGAATCTACAAACCCGTAGAAAAAGTGTAGGGATGCGCAAAAACGTTTACTATACTGGATGTGTTGGCCATCGTACTTGGTTTATTGTTAGTTCTATCAGTTCACGTCTGATGGCTATTATTTGCATTGAGTTGATTTCTACAGATGGCGATACGAGGTTTTCATCACATATTTATTCTTAAAAATATCTTGAAAGCATATTTTCGCCGTATTGGGAATTGCTTATAGGTTATGGCTTTCTGATGAGTCTTAACAAGGACGAAACAGCCTGTTATTGTCTACCTGTGCCCCAGAAAATCCATTATCTTTGGCGTCCCTGTGTACTTTAATGTAAAAGATAGATGCACTACTTTGTCCGCCTGTCGCTAAAAATTTTCTATTTTTTCTTATACACTAAACTCTACTAGTAGGTTTTCTCGGGGTGATAAAAATGTAAAATTTTTTTTTTTTTTTTTTTTTAGCGCTGACCTAACCGAAATGTTAGGAGATCTATTCCTGACGTGTGAAATGCCAGAGCCACCCAAAGTAGGATTTTTCAAAGGCCTCTTCGGTGGAGGGGTTAGTTCGTTGGATAGAGAGGAACTATGTAAGTAACCTCCGTTTCTATGCTATAAATACATAATATCCCATAAAAACAATAATAATAATCAATATACATTAAAACCCGTTTATATTATTTCTCTAAAACTCTTTTGTGTACATACAGAGTGCTACAAATTCGTGTGCGTACAAGGGGATTTCAAAAGCGGTAAGAGATACGAAGATGGTTAAATTGAGGCAAAGTTGCGTATTTTGGGGCTTAATATTTTGGTGAAAGAAACTTGCAAATATTTCGAATACCTTCGGAGATATCCGAAAAAAACCGAAATTTTTTGTTTTGGTTTTTAATTTTTTGCGCCTTTATTTTTGACTTGAAAAAAAACAAAAACACTTTCATGGGAAAGTGTTTTTGTAAAGAACGGATATGAAGCCGTTCTTTACGTTTTACAAGATGACGTTATTCCTTTTCAAATTGGACGTTTCGTACTTTAGATACCAACCTCAATTATTTTTTTTTAAATACGGACCTGGAATTTTTAAAACAGCTTTAAGAACTTCTAAGCTTTGAAAATTTAATGCAATTTAAAGGTTTTTAAAATTTTAACGTTTTGGCATCAAATAAACACATCACTAGCATTTAAAATTATCCTTTCTTTACTATTACGGCCCTGGCAATTATTTTTTGGATTACTTAAATATTAAAATTACATTACAGGAAACTATGGTATTTAGGCCATTTATTAGTTCAATTAGATTTACCGTAACAATAATACCCTAGGAAGTAAGTAAGTTTTTAAGGCATATAACAAGTAATTTTATTTTTTATTATTATTTTATTTATCTTATTAATATTACACATAGTTATGATGCTTGTTTCAGGCGAAACATGTAACAAAAATAAACAGACAGAAAAATATTTGAGGTCGGGACTTTGGGTATCTTTTCTTACAAAAACAATATCAGGCCTCTTTAAGTAAAAATGAACGGATTTTTCAAATCAGAAACCTTTTATTTTTAGTTTGGCTCTAAATGTTCAGGACCGTAATGAAATGAAAAAGAAAATTTGAAAAATGTGTTATTAGATGACAAAACGTGAAAATTTTAAAACTTGTACATTGTATTAAATTTCTAAAGCTTAGCAATCCCTAAAACTATATTTAAAATTCCAGGTTCGTATTTAAAAAAATTGACTTGAGGTTTGTAGCACCCTGTATAATATATTATTTTTTGTTTTGAATGTTCAACTTTGTAATTTTTCTTCAGGTTTATTCAAACACGCCTTTCTTTCAATCTTTATATTGAAAAATTTCAAACCTTACATAACCTATATCTTTTAGTCGGCGAATCGAGCGGCAAAGCCAACAAATCCATTGCCAAACATATCCCCGGGCAAATGGGAGAAATAAGTCAGCGAGCGAACAGCGCGTGCAACGAAGTGAGCCGCGCCCACAAGCTGATGCTCGAGCGAGGCGAGAAGCTCTCCCAATTGGAGGAGAAGTCCGAACGCATGCGCAACGAGGCCGAGGCGTTCAGCGGCACCGCGCACGAGATGATGCTAAAATACAAGGACAAAAAGTGGTATCAGTTATGAGCTGGTTCGCGCTTGTGTAGATTTGTCGATTAAGCGTTGATTCAAGGTCGGTGTATGTAACGGATATTCTCGTTTTGGTATGTCAAAAACTATTCATAAATTGGGAGGTTTGTTCGGTATTCACATGGTAAAAGTCGCCGGCAGGGCTGGAAGATATTAAACATCTAATATTGATATGCACAAAACATTGATATTTAATTTCATATAAACAGATTGAGTTATCGATAGAGTAAGTTCATTTTCTCCTTTATCTTAAGAATTAGATAAAAATTCGAAATACAAAAGTTGTAGGTAGAGACCATTGAGGCGCACATTTTAAAATTATGCTGGAGTATATACAGGGTGTCCCGAAATTAAGTGACAATATTTTAAGGGGATAAAGTACATCCAAAAATAGGACTAAAATCCTCTATTAATATACCTTCAAAGACGCTTCGTTATGGGGCTAGAGCCCCCCGAATGGAAGCTATGATAAGCGGTTTTTTCACAATATCTCAGAAACTGATTGAAGTATCAAAACAAAATTTGATACATGTTTTACCCATGACAAGACGCAATAAACGGTTTGTTTAGCTTAGGTGTATTTCTTTCAGTGGCGTCCCACTGGGTAGGTAGTGAGGAGAATATTGCCCTAACTTTTTTATTTGTAGGATTTTTTAACGCCAGGTGCAATTTTTAAAAGCACTAAAGTCTTCTATTGAAAAAAGATACTCTTGCTTCATTTCGGTAGGATTCACCATTTTTCAGTAAAATCGATTTAAAAATTTTCGGTTTTTTACAAGCTAAGGTGTTTTTTTGCATATCTCAGCAAACACTTGATATTAAAACATGAAATTTATTAGAAGTTCTACTAGCGAAAAGGCATATTTATTAAAGGATGTAACATTAAAATATTTTTCCAGTGGCGTCGCAAGGGGTGGAGCCTAAAGTAAATAATACAATTTTTTTTTTAATTTGAGGGGCTTTCATACTTTTAATGTAATTTTTTAAAGTTTTTAAATTTTTTGTTAATAAAACCTTCCATTATTGTAATTTGACAGAATATAAGGTTTTCAACAGATTTTTAGACCCTGTTTTTTAAATATTTATTTGTATAAGAAACAAAAAAGAATAACAAATTGCAAATTAAATTTAATTGTAAAACCACACGGGAAACTAATTCTTAAGCAAATATTCGAAATGATTTCCATTTTGTTGGATGCAAAATCTAGACCTGCGTGTTATGTTTTGTGAGACACGGAGAATTTCAAAATGCTATAAAAGGAAAGCCCCTCAAATTAAAAAAAATGGTAATATGTACTTTAGGCTTCAATCCGTGCGACACCACTGGAAAAATATTTTAATGTTACATCTTTTAATAAATATGCCTTGTCGCTAGTAGAACTTCTAATAAATTTCATGTTTTAATATCAAGTGTTTGCTGAGATATGCAAAAAAACACCTTAGCTTTATAAAAAACCGAAAATTTTTAAATCGATTTTACTGAAAAATGGTAAATCCTACCGAAATCAAGCAAAAGTATCTTTTTTCAATAGAAGACTTTATTGCTTTTAAAAATTGCATCTGGCATTAAAAAATCCTACAAATAAAAAAGTTAGGGCAATATTCTCCTCACTACTTACCCAGTGGGATGCCACTGGAAGAAATACACCTAAGCTAAACAAACCGTTTATTGCGTCTTGTCATGGGTAAAACATGTATCAAATTTTGTTTTGATACTTCAATCAGTTTCTGAGATATTGTGAAAAAACCGCTTATCATAGCTTCCATTCGGGGGGCTCTAGCCCCATAACGAAGCGTTTTTGAAAGTATATTAATAGAGGATTTTAGTCCTATTTTTGGATGTACTTTATCCCCTTAAAATATTGTCACCTAATTTCTGGACACCCTGTATAATATTTTTTTTTTAATGGAACACCCTATATGTTGTATTCTTTTCTGATTCCCCACAAAATTCTACGTTTATTTTGTAAATGTAATCTGGCTGAAGTCAATAGTTTTTAAAATATTGATGTTCAAAATGTGGCATTTGCAGTTTGTAATATTGGAACGGTTCGTCTTAGAGAAAAATTATTTTTTTCTACTCCCACATGGAAATTTGCTGTTTCCTTTACACTTAAGTGGCGAGTAAAGTAGGCTATTCCAGTTAACTGTGCGGCAAAATTTCATATCCATCCTAGTTAGGTTATGAAACTGACCAATCACAGTAGTCAATTACAGAGAAGCCAAATTTACATGCTGTAAATTCGTTTTCTGACAGTTCAGAGAAGTTACGTTAACAATATGCTTCAAAAATATGCAAATCTGTCAGATGAAATTTCATCTTTTTTAATTTAAATCAAAACATTTATCCCAGAGTCTATGTATACACAATATTTTCCTAAATAGTACACGAAATGGTGCAAAAATTATAATAGGTATAATAACAAAATTAATACCAAAATATATTTCTACCAAATTATTGTTATTTTTTGCCGAACTAAAGATTTGCACACAGACCCACCTTTCTTATTTCAAAAATATCTTTATTTCCACTCATTTCTAGACAACTACTACAAGCTTTGCATAAAATGTACTACATTCACCTACCAAATTAACGTTTTTTTACTAACGTTTGTTATTTTTTTCCATATAAATAATATATTATTATAAATATTTGTGCACGGGGATATTTTCTGATATATTTTAAACGGGGATCCAATCCCAATTAATCTTAAAACTTGTATTATACGCAACAAACATAAAAAATTAACTGGTAATTCTTCCTTAAATGGTGAAACATAAAGATAACCCAATAAAACAGACGAAATTAAAAGATTTCTAGAAAAAAAATCCATATTTTACTAAAGTTTTTAAGGTTATGTTATTTCTACTTTCAGTATTGCCACTTCTCTTTTCACGTTAACAGTGTTGCTAGTTTGCAAATTGGCGATTATTTTGAAATATTTGACTATAGCGAATGTTAAAAATTCATATTAATGCACAAAATCCATTCTTAACTGTTTAAAACGAATTCTACAGCTATTTTATTGTACTTTCGGAGTTATAATTCTTACGCAAGCAGAAATAAACCCGACAAACCTTTTTTTCTTCTGTGCATTTCAGTAAAACAATTATTAATCAAATTACCTGGTTGAGAAAATAAATTGTTCGTTTTTATTAATACATAAATCGCTTGTTGTCTGTTATTCTGCAAAAACCCGAATGTAAGAAAGATAGATATATTCAAAAGTGAGTTTGTATAAATATAATAACTTACCCAAATCGATAAATATGTTACAGTGTAATTTGGTACATCGGTTTGCCATCAAAATGTTGTTTTTTATTACCGTTCTCACAAGTTCATGGTCAACTTAAAAGACAAGTTATGATGCCTAATTTAAATACTAATAATTTTTTTAAATTCTTAGCATGAAGTTCGGAAGTTTAGTCGTAGAAAAAATATACTGTACAACTCGAGTGGATTGTCCATATTGCGCTCGGAAGTTTGAGCACTCCGCCTACGGCGTCGTGCTCAATTTACTTCCTCGTGCGATATTGACATCATATCCACTCTTGTTGTAAAAACCTCCCCATCTAAGTGTACGTGCACACTGGTGACCGAGTAGAGCGATACCGTGCTATGCGAGAAAGGCGAAAAATACAATTCTGTGATTTTAAGTAGCCGCGTTCATACTTAACGAAAGACGATCGGAGCAGAGCGATAAATGGCAAAATAGTTTGTGATTACTCGCATAGCACGGTATCGCTCGGCTCGGTCACCAGTGTGCACTATCCAAGGAGACCAACTTACGATTTTTACATGTTAAACCAAAAAACCGGTTTTACCCTGGGCTTTAAAGTTTAACATGTTAAGCCAGAAGGTGTATATAAAATGAAGACAGGGTGATGAAAACCATTTTTCTCGAAGATGTACCGTTCCAATGTTACAGCCTGTCAAAATCTGAGAACGCCATATTTTAAACGTCAATATCTCAGAAACTGTTACATAACATTTTATACAAATAAAGCGTAGAATTTAGTGAGAAATTAGAAAATAGTACAACATATAGGGTGTTCCATTAAAAAACCTAAGTTATATTCGCCACGTTTTTTTTGGGTCACCCCGTATACCTCAGAATAATTTCAAAATGTGTACCTCAATATCTCTACAATTTTTGTATTTTTATCTATAAGATAAAGTTTACTATAGAGAGTGTTTCATTAAGGTTGGCCACCATCCATCTCTCGGAAACTGGTGAGCATAGAAACTTACGGTAAAAAGTGTTAAAAATGATTCTTTTGGCAATAATTCTGAAACGCACAAAGATACCAAACTGCGATTTTTAATTTTTTTCTTGCAAATATAATAATTGCAATATATAAGTTCATAATTATACCGTATGATTTAATTATTCGGGATAAAATCAAAAAAAAAAACTATTATTACAAATTGCGGTCTGTAACAATGTTTTTAGAAACTATCGTGTATCAATGGAGAGGACAATTTAAAAATATTTCCTTCCACTTCCAAACAAGCTTTACTAAAATCGAATAAGTTGTTAAGAAGTTACAGCGATTTAAATGAATACACTTTCAATAGCTTCCCCCACTCTTATCAAGGTCGGTACGCCAGTGAGGCTTAAACCAAAATGATGCAGAATTGTCTAAGCTTTCTAATGATGGGACCAAAGGTTTACCTTAATGTGGGAATTTTCCAGAAATTTAGAATTTTATTATTTAATTTTTAATTCTGCCCCTTTCTATATGTCCAATATTTTCCGACATATTTTTTTTCTTTTTTCCGAGGCCCTGTCCATGCACCGGATGCACTTAGGCCAGGTTTGGCCTATCATGCTTATCCCGTTTGGTTGTTACACCCACTCCGTGATCCCAGTTCCTTGCACTAGTTTGTGTAGGTCAACTGAGAAGAGGGTAAGGATGTCCTCTGGTTCCAGTTTTGATTGTCCAAGTATTTGTTGCGATGTAGTGACTCGCAATGGCAAACTATGTGTTGTACAGTTTCCCTGTCTTGTCCGCATAATCTGCAGTCAAGGTCTCCATTGTACAGTTGCATTTTGTGCAGATGGTTTTTGATAGCCATATATGTCCTGTCAGAATTCCTGTAATGGTTCTCAGCTGATTCCTATTCATTTGAAGCAACTGTTTCGTAAGTCTTGGGTCTGAATCCCCAATGAAGCTTTTGCTGTGGTCTAATCCCTGTCTGTTGCTCCAATGGATTTTGTGTTCATTCCTGATCCATCGCTATATGGTATTTTGTACTGTGCACCTTGGTACTCCGAGTGCCGGTTTTGGTCCAATGAATATATTTTCGGAGCCTTTTCTTGCAAGTTTATCGGCTTTTTCGTTTCCTGTAATACCTTCGTGTCCTAGTACCCACTGCACTTTTACTTTGGTTGCTCTTGCCAGGGCCTTTAGTTCCTCTTGACATTCCCATACCAGTCTTGAGGTTACTTTTTTTTTTACGGTTCGCCGACTACGGAGGCCATCTTGAACCGGTCATCGACCACGAATGTGGTCTACCGACTGTGGAGTGTGAAACGGCACCTTCATCCTACGAGATATCCAATCTCATCCGGCTTGTCCGGCGTGAATAGGATGGCTAGGTGTCGATTCATTTTACACTCTTCCCTGAGGCAAGAGCACGCCGTGTTCTCAAGCGGTCACCCGGTCTTGAGGTTACCTTGTTTCCGAGATATGACCGGTGGCCAGTTTGAAATGAAACACCCTGTATAACCTATGCAACAATATTATCAATCCTCAATTTTTACCTGTAGAGGGAGACTCATTACCTATAAAGTAAACGTTTTACCTGCACCGATTGTAACAAATCATATGTAACCGTGAATGATTGTCTTTTTTCCCAGCCAGTCAATTATTTTTTTGTTCCACCAGAACTATTTGGCACAATATCGCTCAATCATTATTTGTAGTCAATTACCGAGAAAACAATATGCTTAGTCATATTTACGTAAAACATTTCAAGTAGTATTGGTTAATGTAAGAAATAAAAAAAATTAATGTAGGCGTGACCTTAAGGTTCAGTTCTTTTCAATGAAAAATGATAGTACTTTACTGTTGAACAACTTTTAAAAAATTGAATCTCCCTCGTATGAATTACAGTTTTTTTTAAATTTTAATAAGCGCTCTTTTAGTTTAACAGTAAAGTTAAGTGATGCATTCGCCATTTTAGTTTTTGATCAATATTTCTTATCCTTTTCGCTTTATTCAAAAAAGGGCCAAATAGCGGTTCTTGAGTATCAATTACCTCTACAGTTTTGAACTAAAGAAATTTTGATTAATGAACTAATAAAAGCAAACATTTTCGCAGGCAGCATGAAGTATTGCGCCTCAACAATGACCTGGAAGAAATTTTGGCTTGGGGTGACAGTAACCAAGTCGAATTTAACGCTAAGAAAACCCAGGCAGCAGTCTTCTCCAAAAAGGTTAACATTGCAGAACCGGATATAGTCATGGCAGGACACGCAATTCCCCTGGCACCGTCTATTAATTTGCTGGGGGTCAATCTGGGAGGTAATATGTCTTGGCATGATCACGTTGCCGCAATTGCCAAGGCAGCTGCACAGAAACTTGGTGTACTTTTCCGCACCAAAAGGTTGTACACACCTCATCAAGTTTTGACACTCTACAAAGCCCAGATTCGACCATCATTAGAATATTGCTCTCATGTCTGGAGCTCTGCACCCAAGCACACCCTTCGGCTACTGGATTCCATTCAAAGGAGAGCCGTTCGTCTGATCGGCGACCCCGAGCTGACCAAGACCCTCGATAGCCTGGAGCATCGAAGACAGGTTGGTGATTTGGCTCTCTTTTACAGATATTTCCATGGCAGGTATTCGACTAACATTGCCCACTTGATTCCACCTAGAGCAATGCAAAACAGAAATACACGGCGAACCGCTGCCGCTCATCCATATGTTGTTCAGCTTAGTACTCCTCGAACTTCATTGTTCAAGAATTCTTTCATCTGGAGAACGTCATCTTTGTGGAATGATCTTCCTGAGGTCGTGTTTCCCAATGAATACAATCTTCAACGTTTCAAGACCAACGTTAATCGCTGTTTTCGCACTCGCACCGCTCCCAGAGCGCCTTAAAGGATTTTTCCTACAGTGCAGGTGTTTTATCATAAAAAAAAAAAACGAAAATTTGTAAATCTTGTCTATTTTTCTTTTCCTGCTTTTATTACTTTTTATTAAACTTGTAGGTAATTATGCTTCAAATGTCGGTTTTTGGCCGAATTTTCGATAAAAGGAAAAAGTGACGAAATATTGTGTAAAAAACGACATGGCGAATGCGCCGCTAGACTTCACTCTTAAGGGGACGCAGCAACTTTTATCAAAAATAAAATGTTCTGTGACCGCTCTGAAAAAGATGCACGATCATAATATGCAGCTCCGACAGTCCCTACCAGCATTTCTAAGCTGATGTGTGCAGAAGCAAATAAAAATTTAACTAAACATACTAATAACGTAAATATGTTGTTTTTAGTTTTTGTCCCATAACATTTTTTGATATGTAAAATAAAGAATACCTACCCAACATACACCGACCCACAAGGTGGCCCCAATACAAAGTAAATTAACTCTTTATGTGATCGGCAATACAGAAAAGGCTCGAACAAAAACGTTGTACTGTAGCATATTTAAGAAACATTTTACATAATATACAGGGTGTCCCGCTCTTGACGCAGGATACCATAGTATGTAAACTACTCAAATTTTTAATATACTAAACTGCTGGACAATTGCTTTCGAGCAAGAAAAATTTCGCCTAAATTTAATAGTTAATATTTTCTGAACCGGATATGATATCGACCTACGGTTTTAAATGTTTGATAGATTCATCCCTTGGAAAACAATTGTAAATGTTAAATTTTCTTTAACTGTCAGAAAATTTTATATACAGGGTGTTAAAGAAGACGATGATTTTGCTCCAATATTAATGGCGTGTAACTTTCACAATAATATTTTTAAATTTTATCACTCTACGTCAATTGAATCACTGGTTCATAGCAAAGAAAGTAATTTGTCAAATTTTTGATATCTGCTATATTTTAAGAAATACCGATTTTTTTGAAAAACCTTGCTTGATTTTAACTTATTGGTAGCTAGATCTCACTGTGCGTTGTATCGTGCAAACTTTGCCAGTGATTATTATACCTTATGAAAAGCTTGATTATGTTAAGTAACAATAGTTGTACCTAAATGTTATGATGTACAGTGACGTACTTATAAACACCTATATGTCTATGGTTTATGAGTATCTCACAATTTTTCACGGTTGTTTTATATTGGAGAGTACTCGCCCCTAGATTAGGTGAATTTTTTCTTATTTTTTAGTTTTTCATATCGCACTACAGGTATATTATACAGTGTGTTTAACAAATTTTAACAAAGATAATTTTTTTAATTTAATTTTTGGAAATTTATTAATTTCTAACTTTCTAACACTATACCTACTCATAAACCATAGACATATAAGTGTTTATAAGTACGCCACTGTACATCGTAACATTTAGGTACAACTATTGTTACTGAACATAATCAAGATTTTCATAAGGTATAATAATCACTGGCAAAGTTGGCACGATACAACGCACAGTGAGATCTAGCTACCAATAAGTTGAAATAAACAAAGGTTTTCCAAAAAAATCGGTATCTCTTAAAATATAGCAGATATCAAAAATTTGACAAATTACTTTATTTGCTATGAACCAGTGATTCAATTGACGTAGAGTGTTAAAATTTAAAAATATTATTGTGAAAGTTACACGCCATTAAAATTGGAGCAAAAATCATCGTCTGCTTTAACACCCTATATATAAAATTTTCTGACAGTTAAAGAAAATCCAACATTGACAATTGTTTCCCAAGGGATGAATCTATCAACCATTTAAAACTGTAGGTCGATATCATATCTGGTTCAGAAAATATTAACTGTTAAATTCAGGCGAAATTTTTCGTGCTCGAAAGCAATTGTCCAGCAGTTTATATCAAAAACAGAGTTATAGGGAAGCATCAGTTCTAAAATATAAAATTATACAGGGTGTGCCAAATAGTTGGGGGCATATCAAATATACTTTACTGGAACACCCTATACAGGGTGTTTCATGGTGGATGGAACGTTAGACGTTTATGGAAAACGGGTTATACGTTTCCTTCAAAAATTTGGTTGCTCAGATAAACAACCATGGTCTATCGTTTTAAAATATTTTCAGCAATGCGGCGTTGCCGCTTCTGCCCGAAACAGGTGGCAACATTGTTATTTTAAATGGAACACCCTATTTATTATATTATTTTCTAATTTCCTATACAATTCCACGTATATTTTGTATACAATGTCATATGTCTAAATTCAATTGTTTTAGAGATATTGACGTTTAAAATATGCCATTTTCACAGGCTGTAGCATTGGAACGTCGCATCTAAGACAAAAATGGGTTTCGACTTCCTATCTCAGTTTTTTATTCTCTATCTAAAAGTCACAACCAAAAAAATGGTTATACTGTTTAACATGTTAAACCGGAAGTTGGTATGTTTGGATAGAGAATAAAAACCCAAGACAGGGAGGTGAAAACCATTTTTCTCTTAGATGCGTCGTTCCAATGGTACAGCCTGTCATTGTCTGAAAATTGCTTATTTTAAACGTCAATATTTCAAAAACAATTGAATTTAGACATATAACATTTTATACAAAATATACGCGGAATTGTATAGGAAATTAAAAAATAATAAAATATATAGGATGTTTTATTTAAAATAACGAGGTTGCCACCTGTTTCGGGCAGAAGCGGCAACGCCGCATTGCTGAAAGTATTTTGAAACGATAGACCATGCTTGTTTATGTGAGCAACCAAATTTTTGAACGTTCCATCCATCGTGAAACACCCTGTATATTTTTATTATTTTCTAATTCCCCACAAAATTCCACGTATATTTTGTATAAAACGTCCTATTTTCAGATTTTGACAAGCAGTAATATTGGAATGGTTTCTCTTAGAGAAAAATGATTTTCATCTTCCTTCCTTAGATTGTTATTTTCTATCTAAAAGCATGTTGGATACGTCCTGACTATTTGGGAGACCCTGTATAACTTACTACTAATATAACTAAATACATTTAAATTGTAGATCTAATTCCTCTTTGTAACTCTAATTTTGAGAAATATTAAAAAGCTGAGTAGTTTAGATGCTAAGGAATCCTGTTTTGAGAGCGATCCATTGGCTATTGACGCCTAAAAATAAATATTTAACATTTCCATAATGAATTGATCAAAAATATGGCTTTTTTAATTTCATTCATATAAAATGACGGCTTTCCGTTTAACAGGAAATTCTTAATTTGGGCCTGCATTCGGTATATCCTGTTAAGTCTGGTTGAACAGAAAGTTTTCAAACTGCAAAATACCATATCATTTTTTATTAATTACATAAATATGCTGTCACCTGTCAACTTATTGACAGTCATGGTAGCCTTAAAATGTGGGAAACTTTTCTTAGTTTGATCCCTCCAGCATAAACTGACTGTATTTTATAAAAATTGCATCACATGCATAACTTTTTTTTACATATTTAACCATAATAGAATTAATTTACTAAAGGTCTGTTCGGGTTTGCTCCAAATACCCAGAAATCCGCGTCCGAGTATATTGCGCAGAATCATAATTGTCACGGACTGTATTCCATGACTTCTGTGGGAACAAACCCTAAGCCGAACTATAGGGACACCCTGTCTAAGTTACACGTACATTTCTTGCCACAGGTAAGGTTTATAATGTATAAGGAATACCTACTTTAGTAGATAATGTAACCTAATCAGAAAAATTTCTACGTTTGCTACTAACTAAACTATAAGCTTTATGTTAGGCTGTTCTAGAGAAAAAAAAGAGTTATATATTATAACCTTTAATCGTTATTTTTTGGTATTGATAAGACTTTTTGTTATAAAATTACAAAATAACTTAATAGGTATTTTTAATCATATTGTTTCCAAGTAACTCGAGAGTTATATTTTACGGAAAAAGTGATAACTTTTATAAAGTAAGTATTAATAACGATTTAACATTTTTATTTTGCCGTTGTTAAGTTTTACTTTAATAGACCATTATTTTTTGTTGATTTCAAAATCAGACTTACATACTCCTCGACAAAACTAACGCCACATCATACACATATTTGATACTATATTTTTTTCTAAACCTTTAATGCGATTTGAATGATTTTTTTTTTTGGTGTGTAAAGACAATGAAAGTCCAAAACTCTTTTATCATTCAAAAATTTACTTTTTTACTTTAAATAGGGAAAATTACGACATTATCAAGGAACAAACGTACGATGCGAAAAAAATCATTCAAATCGGATTATAAGTTCAGCAAAAATAAAGCGCCAAATGATGTTGCATTAATTTTATTCAGTAATTATTTTGAAATTAAAAATATATTTATTTTAAGAAAGTTAATCTGAAAAAATATTTTAAAGAAGATCAAGTAAATAAGTAAAAATATCGATTAAGTGTTTTTGTAAGACATTGACTTTGGCACATAACTGTATATTCTAAATTATTATATCTGTTTGTTTTTAAATAGGAAACTCAACTCTTGACGATAACAGATATAGATATCTCACTGTTATTTTCATTATCAGGTGAACACTATTGTTGGGTTGCACAAAGATTTTTAACCACACTAATCAGCAAGTTTGACTGTGACATAAATTACTTTGACAGGCAATATTTACTCATAAATCAAAGGTGCCCGATTAGTAAATAAAAAAATTAAGGTAACCGGGCCAAGTATGGTTGTGAGAAAATTATTTCCGCCATTCATGTACTTCCCAATCAAACTTGCTGGTTAGTTAATTGTGGTTAACAATCTTTGTGCAACCCAACATTAAACTTTGGGACTATCAGGTTGGGGTACTAAAAGTGCGCTTGACGAACGGCAATAAGTATTATTAAAGACAGCAAAATTGTGGAGTAAAACTTGAATACCACTTTAATGTGTTACACCTTCGACCATGCATATGTCGACGACCATAGCGATGTCGTTTTTATTTGTCAGAATGTCTTTTTAATTATCAAACTGTCATTTTTAGTTGTCAAAATGCTCATTGTATTTGCCATTATTGAAACAGACACCGATTTTTTTATTTAGTTTGAGCTTGGTACCCAACAAATTACAGAAATATATTTTTTATACCGTTCAGGTCAATTGGGGCCTGAAACCACATTTTCAACGATTAAAACCAATTTTTTTGTTTTCTAAGGATGTATGGCAAAATCAAGACGGTGGAGGGGTGGTTTCCCCCCCCCCCCCCCTCAACACATTGCACTAAGTGGTGCAAGAGAGAGCCGACTGAATAAAATGGAATGGATTAATTAAACGTGAATAAAAATATGGGCGTTTAAAATTTAAGTACCTCTTGCCTGCAATGTATTTGTGATAGTGTTCATCCAGTATATTTTTTGGGACAAAGTATTTGATAGTAATTAAATAAATACCTATCAAATAATCAAAGAGCATCCTATATCCTTTTACTACTACTACTACTAGAACAAAAAAATCTCCGGAGAGGTTTGAACAATTCCTTTGCGCCGAAGAAAATGCTGAATATTATTTATACTTTCGTTAAATTTGTTGAGAATAGCTTATAAATTGTTAGAATAATTTAAGTGTATTTGTATATTTTAAATGTAATTCTTTCTTATGATCTACCTAGTCATTTTTGTTATTCTCCTCGAGTTTTGAGCTTAGGCGACAGGAACAGTTAGCACACTTTATCTGATAGAAACAATTAGTACATTTTATCTGATAGGAACAATTAGTACATTTTATCTGATAGGAACAATTAGTACATTTTATCTGATAGGAACAATAAGTACATTTTATCTGATAGGAACAATTAGTATATTTTATCTGCATAATAAAAAATTAAAGACGGTAAATCGAAGATTCGGAGATGTTTACTTTAACAACGTACACCCATAGAATATTACAAATAAACTCAAAACGATCCGGTGGCTACTGTGCCGTCAAAAATCTATAATTTTTATTTGAGTTTGTCTCGCTAACTAAATCGTTTTCGATGCACAAAAATGACAGTATAAATGCCGCCGTTACACTACTTTCAACAAAAGGCTGCTCATTACTGAAATTAAATATTGACTTGTGCTGCACTCGAGCGGCAGCCCAAAAAATTAAGTAGGCCGCTGAAGAAAAGTCCCTAAGCTCAAAACACCGAGCTGATATAGTACTTAAGGCGTTATACCATACATAATTTAATATTATACAAATGTGTAAATACAAAAAAATTAGATATCGTCGCTAGACATACAGGGCGGCCCACTCTCAACGCTGGATTTCTTAGCATCAAGACTATATATTTTAAATTTTTTCTTTCAAAAACATAAGTTGGTAACGGTTTTCCCGGTTAGAATTTAAAATTACTTACGACCGTTTGGAGGGTGCCAAAAGTAGGGATACACTGAACGGTAATTATTATTCATTATATCACTATACTCCGAGCTTGATGATTATTTTCCGAAATTATGGGTTTTGGGGGCGCATATTACGAATCTGAAAACTATTTTCGTCGAAAATGCTTGGTTTTTGACTTAAAATGACAATTCGTAAAGGTTTGGTTTTTAAGAGTGAAGTCTAGTGACGCATTCGCCATTTCGCTTTTTGATTAATATTTCGTTAAATTTTCCTTTTATCCAAAAATCGGCTTTGATAAAAACAAAAAAATAATAAAATGTTTTAATATCGTATCTTTACTTTCATTTTATCCAAAAATCGACAAAATACCGACATTTGAAGCATAATTATCTACAATTTAAGTTAAACAAGTTTTAATTTTTAACGTAACGGACAAATTTCATAAATTAGGAAACGTAGGTTTAGTTTTTAAACTTTTCTTCTAAAAGTCCTGTTTTATATAAAGATTAATGTTTCGGACGCATGTCGTTTTAGTTATTGATTTATGATGCAATTTTATAGGAAAACGAGTAAAAAAAATAATATTTTATAGTATTTTTCTATTATATACTTGTCTGTTTCGTTTTCCCTTTTTTAGAGCTGTTTTAAATCAACAAAAATATAACCCAATGCAATAAAATATTTTTACAACAAAAACCAAAAACAATTAGGTATTTATTTTTAAAGAGAAAAATTTTAAAAAATGAACATTTTTTATGGAAGAATTGTGATAATTTATAATAAAAAAAAAGGTGCGGGAAGAAACGAGAATGCTTAATTATGAATATACAAAGCGACACTTAAGAAGGAGTATTTAAAAACCTAAGCATTTGCACCAAAAACTGCTCTTAGATCTACGCTCCTAAAATACATTATTTCTGAAAAAATCATCAATTTTGACGTGATGAGCGATATTCACTTTATTTTTAATCATGAAAAACCGAGCCCGAAAAACGCTGTTAAAGTCATACATAAGTCTTATGGTAAAATTTTGGATTGACACCAGAGGCTAGGAATATCAAAAAAAAAAGTAAAAAAAAACGTTTACGAAAACAAATTAAATCCAACCATGGGGGGGAGAAGGAAATAATTTAATTTCCAAAATTGAATTAAATTTTAAACTTTGGGCGTGGCCCCGAGAATTTTTCGCCTGCGGCGCTTCTCCACCTTCATCACTAGGTACAATATCATGAAATACATGTAGTTCTTTCCGACTGTCCCTTTCTCCAGAAAAAAAATGTGCTACTCACGCCCACTGAGCCCCCCCGAGCATATTTCTGGCTACGCCATTGCTCATGGGTATAAATAATTTTAAATTCTAGTGAGAACGATGCTACATGAATGTTTTTGTCAGAGAAAACGAAAGGTATAATGTTTTAGATGAGTGGATGACGTACCGCGTTAAAAGTGATCCACCCTGTACATGTAAATATGTTACTATAGCAAAAAACCTTAGCGGATATAACCTATACCTACTAATTTGAAATAAATATGTTTCAGTATCGCCAATTGACAATAAGTAAGATGAAAAACGTGTAATTGTAATAGTTTTTGTTTAATTGGTATCACTGTTAGGGCGTATTTTTAATCCGGAGTTAGTATACGGTAAAATATAACCTTCAGTTAGGATTTGGGCTTCACACAGTTAAATTTGCGAGTGATCGATTAGCATCGTTTTGTCATATCCGGTTATACCGGAACTTCAAACTCGACTTTCTAAAATGAAATTAAATTGGTTTTATTGCATTTTATAATTTTACTTACGATTCTAAAATGTAAGATTCGTTTTTACGATATACAGGGTGGCCCACTCTCAATGCAGAAATTCAAAGCATCTAAACTTTATCATTTCTGATATTTTTCAAAAATAGATTTATGGGGAGGTTAAAATTATTTTAAATTATACATTATGTCCCAAATAGTCAGGGCATATCAGACATCCTTTTTTTTAATGGAACACCCTATATATTATAATATTTTCTAATTCCCCACAAAATGCTACGTCTATTTTATATAAAACGTCATTTATCTAAATTCAATAGGTTTTGAGATATTGACGTTTAAAATATGGCATTTTCAGACTTTGACAGGCTGTAACATTTGAACCGTTCATCTTAGAGAAAAATGGGTTTCAGCTCCATGTCTTCGTTTTTT
This sequence comes from Polydrusus cervinus, assembly GCA_935413205.1. Classification (NCBI taxonomy): domain Eukaryota; kingdom Metazoa; phylum Arthropoda; class Insecta; order Coleoptera; family Curculionidae; genus Polydrusus; species Polydrusus cervinus. The sequence goes on along the minus strand of OW284519.1, from coordinate 13,329,086 downwards.
ATTCACCATCTAAAAGTTACAACTTGCAATTTAATATGTTAAACCAAAAAAGCTGTTTCACGGTTTAACTTGTTAAACCGGAAGTTAAAACTTTTAGATCGAGAATAAAATACTAAGATAGCGAGGTGAAAGCCATTTTTCTCCAAGATGAACCGTTTCAATATTACAGCCCGTCAAAGTCTGAAAATGTCATATTTTAAACGACATGAATTATCTCAAAAACTATTGAATTTAGACTTATGACGTTTTATATAAAACAAGCGTAGAATTTTGTGGGGAATTAGAAAATATTATAATATATAGGGCGTTCCGTTAAAAAAAGTATGTTTGATATGCCCTGACTATTTGGAACACCCTGCATAAATTAAAATATTTTTAGATTATAGAACAAATGCTTCCCTATAACTTGAAAAATATTAAAAAATTAAATAGTTTGTATGCTATGAAATTCTGCTTTGAAAGTGGGGCACCCTGTATTGGGCACTTGAAAAATGATATTTATTACACTTTGACAAAATTTTTGTCATTAAATCTTTATAAACGTAAAATTCAATAAACAATAAAAATGTCGGTATAACCGGAAGTAATCAAAACCATTAGATTTCTAAAAAGTTCCGAATCACCCTGTACAGGACATTTAGCCTCATTTGAGGTATTGGTACTCATACTGTTTAAAAAGTGTATAGAGGGTATTAAGAAAAAGTGTCAGAAATCAAAAACTCCGGATTCAAAATACGCTCAGAATATTAATGCTGCAACACGCTTAGTAGGAAGTTATTTTCCATTTTAAATTTCGAACATAACCGTGAAAAACTATGGGTAACCTCAAGGATGAATGTACAAACCATAGACATATCAAAATAGATATCATACAGAGATTTTAACAAAATATTTATTGACGTTTTGCAGATAAATTTTGATATTTAGCGTTTCTGAAAAACTCAACATATTTTTATAACCAATTTCAACGAGAAACATCTAGTTTCAGAAAAAATGCATTGTGGCAAATTGGTATCTTCGCTGTCTGCCCGGTCAATTTTGCAGAGTTAAGGCCAATCAAAAGGCTCGCGTCTATATCCCAACCTATTGGCGGCACACTGCGCCTGTCAGGCGAATAACGTGATGGCGGGTCATTTAAAATATAGGTTGAAATGATTTAATTATTTTTTTACGTCACGGTGTTGAGTCATAGTCGAGGTATTAAGTTTTCTTACAAGAACAGTTTGTTAATTTTTAGCCTTGTGGGGCATAATTAAAATGGAGGGACAGGTTATTAATCATTAAGTTTTGTTATGGCTGCGGCTGTCACAAAATATCAAATATTTTGTGGCGGCTGTCGTCAAGCACCTGTAAGATAGAAACCTAATCGTCATTTATTAACTTGTAGAACAGTTTATGTGTGCACAGCCTGTGGGATGAAATGTAGTACAAAAACAAATATTAATGTTCACATAAAAAGAAAACACAAAGTCTTCAAACGATCACCTTTAAAGACCATTACATGCCATGCATTTCTGGTATTAATGCACTAAAAACAACAATAAGCCCTATGATTTCTTCTAACTATGACCCTCATAACAAAAAGCCGGAATTACAAAATCGTAGACTGTCAACACCGGTAACCACATCTTTGAATTCCTTAAAACTTAAAAGAAAAATAGAATAAAGTGTTTGATTTCAAAATATAAATAAATAAAAATAAAAAATACTAAAATGTTAATCGCTATATCAATCATATTATTTTACATGTAATAAATGAATTCATTTCTACTTATGTAAATTTCAAAAAATCCGTCATCATGCTATCCGCCTGACATGCGCAGTGTGCAGGCAATAGGTTGGAATATAGACGCTAGTATCAAAAGGCGGAAAGACTGTATCCTGCTACGTATAAAATTTGACATTGGAACTTATAATATCAAGTATCACAATATTAAGTCATTGATTTATTATATACGTGTGTATGCTGGATGGAAATGACCTACTTTTACCGTTTTTTATAAAGCAAATTACCTAAAATTTATTTGCCAATTAGTCTAACCAAACTTATTACTATACTACTATATAAACTTGCAAAGGCGTTACCCACGGTTTTTCTGCCTAGTAGTTTTTTTGTCTTCCTATAACTGTAAGGGCCAAAGCATTTCACCTCTATATTAGTTGTTTTAAAATTTTTAAAGTAGTTTTTAGTAATTCTTGTTCATGTTGGGACCTTTACATTCGGGGTTGTCAACTTTAAAATCATCAATCATCAAATTGGATTATACACTATACAGGGTGTCCCAGATAAGGATGCACTCTACGGGGATCTCATAAACCCTTATAGATACAGAGATGGTTAAATTAGAAAAATGTTGCGCCCTACTAAATTCTGAAACTTTGTATTTTCAAATTTAAATATATATACAGGGTGCTACAAATTCGTGTGCGTACAAGGGGATCTCGAAAACGGTAAGAGATACGAAGATGGTTAAATTGAGGCAAAGTTGGGTATTTTAGGGCTTAGTAACTTGGTAAACAAAAATTGTAATTGTTTCGAAGGCTTTCGGAGATATCCGAAAAAAAATCTAAATTTCCATTTTCGGTTTTTAATTTTTTGCGCTTTTACTTTTGGCTTGGGAAAAAAATAAAAACCCTTTTTCATAGCCGTTTTTTATATTCTTAACGTTGGCGTTATTAGTTTTCAAATTCGAAGTTTCGTTCTTTAGGTACCAACCTCAAGTCAATTTTTTTAAATACGGATCTGGAATTTTAAATACAGTTTTAGGGATTTCTAAGCTTTAGAAATTTAAACAATTTAAAGGTTATTGAAATTTTAACGTTTTGTCGTCAAATAATACTTTCATATCATTACGGTCCTGAACATTTAGAGCCAAACTAAAAAAACAAAAGATTTCTGATTTGAAAAATCCATTAATTTTTATACAAAGAGGCCTGATATTTGATATTTTGTAAGAAAAGAGACCCAACGTCTCGACCTCAAATAAATTTCTGTCAGTTTGTTTTGGTTTCATGTTTCGCCCGAAACTAGCATCATCAGATCTTATAAACAGTAAAAAAAAATTTGGAATTGTTTTTGAAACAAACATAACACTCCAGGTACCTTTTTTTCATTTCGGTCTAAGGGAAAAATCATAGGACTTAAGATATATGTTATATTAATAAAATAAATAAGATACTAATAAACAATAGAATTACTTCTCATGCCTTAAAAACTTGTTTATTTCCTAGAGTATTGTGAGGGTAAATCTTATTGAAAAAATAAACAGCCTTAAGATCTCAACTTCGTGTAATGTAATTTTAATATTTAAGTAATCCTAAAAATAATTGCCAGGGCCGTAACATTAAAGAAAGGATAATTTGAATTTGATGTGTTATTTTATGACAAAACGTTAAAATTTTAAGAACTTTAAATGGTATTAAATTTCCAAAGTCTAAAACTGTTTTAAAAATTCCAGGTCCGTATTTAAAAAAAATTAATTGAGGGTGGTATCTAAAGAACGAAACGTCCAATTTGATAACTAATAACGCCATCTTGTAGAACACAAAGAATGGCTATGAGAAAGTGTTTTTTGTTTTTTTCCTAAACCAAAAATAAAGGCGAAAAAAATTAATACCCAAAACTAAAAATTTCGGTGTTTTTCGGACGTCTCCGAAGGAGTATTCGGAATATTTACAATTTTTTTTCACCAAATTATTAAGACCCAAAATATGCAACTTTGCCTTAATTTAACCATTTTCGTATCTCTTACCGTCTTCCGAGATTCCCTTGTACGCACACGAATTTGTGCCACCCTGTATATATATTATATATATGTTGAAATAAAGTTTACATTCGCATTATCATTTTTCTCCTTAGTGTAATTAGATTTTTAATTCAACGTTTTGTTTTTCAAAACCACCAACAACTTTGCTTTTTGAAATAGTCGGGAAATTTTATTTTAGTATTTTTAAATTCCCCTCCTCCTTTATAATTCGACGAAGTATCACACCTAGTATTAATAATACGTTTTGGACTTAAAAACCTATCGTCAATAAGGATTAAGTGCAAATTTATCTTGTATCTATACAATTTCTTCTGTTTTCAAAGCCAACTAGAAATAAGGACGTAACAACTGATAGTTGAAGTTACTTTCTATAGCAAAGACAGACTACGTTTTTAAATAACGCGATTTTGCAGTCTGAATTTGCATTGGGTTATTGCTGTCCGATGAGTCCTAATAAGGACGAAACGGCCGTCACACCTGGCCCCAGGGAACCTATTGGTTTTGGGTCTCTGTGTACTTTATTGCAAAAGACAACTACATAAAACCATCTCCTAGCCGCCAATTTTCTTTTTTGAAGTACTGTTATATAACAAAAATAGGTTGTGAAAATGATTAACCTGTTTGAATAAAATGTAAAGCGTCCCACGTGTTGTATATGTACAAACGGATTTAAAAATGAATATCATTTGGTACAGGGAAAATGTGTCTTCTATCATACCATTATTTCAAGTGAAATTTTATAAAACCTTATTTTAAAAAATCGAAAATCAACAAAATACGGAATTTTCTATTTGAGACAATTCCAAAACGTTCCTTCAACTTAAGAGAACGGCCAAAATGACAAGATGTATGTGATAGAGAACATTTAGCCCTAATTCTAGTTTTTTTAGCACATTGATGATAGTATAAATCTGTCACCATCAGGAACTTCTATTGGATAGAAAATATTTTTTTTAAAATTTTTACTTTATGCCCTAGAATTGCTACTTACAAAAAACTCGGTAGTTTTGTTTAGTGTAAACTAGTAGTTTTCTGTCTTAAAATTTTCGCGCGCATTCTTATGTTCTAGAACTGACGTGTACATACCAAACATATGGTTTACTATATCTTCCAATAAATATATTAATCTAATACATAATTTATTTTTAAAAAACACTGTTTCGCCGTTGTTATTCCTTTAAAATATAATATCTATATCTTGTATATTTTATATTTTTAGTTGCAAATAAGTTGCGTTGTTTTCCAGATAATTGTTGGACAGATTTTTTGAAACTTCATATAACTTGGTTATAAAATACAAAGGGTTAAGTGTGTAAGTTTTTAAGACATCCAAATAATTTAGCCTATATACAGGGTGTTACAAATTCGACATACCAGCATTGGAATCTCGGAAACCATACGAGTTAGAGAAACGATTAAATGGGGGCAAAGTTGTGCAATTCGGTGCTGATTATAATGCCGTTTTAAAAGTTTTCAAATTCCGAATACTTCCGATTTTATTCGAAAAAAATCGAAATTTTGCAAAATCGTTTTTATTTTCTTCAGAGCTCATTTGACTAGCTATTTAAAAATAAATGACACTTTGTCATTGCCACTTTTTCTCCTCTACAAAATGACGTTACTAAACTAAAGATCCGCCTTTTCGTCTCCGAACGGCCATCACCATCTTTACTTTTTTAAATACGGACCTGGATATTTTTTAACCGATTTTTAAACTCTCCTATCCTTAAAATGTAATGGCGATATTACTTTTTCATGATGATGAATAATTGTCCTTGCTTATTTTTTTAAATTCATATTTTTTACACTTCTTGGCAGTCCGGTCCTGGCAACGAATCACAATATTAATTAAAAACTTTATTTTATTTAAAACATTTATCATAAGTAATATAATTTATTTTAAAAGAATTTTCTAATAATTCTAAATTAACTAATTATAAATCCTAATTTTCTAAATGTTCAAAGAGATTGTCGTTTTGGTCAATACAAGGATCGATTTTTCTTCCAATTTTGGCGACAGCCCTTTCAACCGATCTTCTCTTTATCCTACCAAATGCAACCTGTATGCGTTCTTCTAGTTTTTCCATGGTATCTACGTCATTTTTATAAATAATATTTTTTAAAGCTCCCCATAAAAAGAATGAATGAATGATTCGTTGCCAGGACCGGACTGACAAGAAGTGTAAAAAATATGAATTTAAAAAAATAAGCAAGGACAATTCATCATTTGGAGAAAGTAATATAGCCATTACATTTTGGGGGTAGAAGGGTTTAAAAATCGGTTAAAAAAAATGCAGGTCCGTATTTTAAAAACTAAAGTGGGCGATGGCCGCTCGGAGACGAAACGGCGGATCTTTAGTGTAGTAACGTTATTTTGTAAAGGAAAAAAAGTGACAATGACAAAGTGTCATTTATTTTTAAATAGCTAGTCAAATGAGCTCAGGAAAAAATAAAAACGATTTGGTAAAATTTCGTTTTTTTTGGAATAAAATCGGAAGTATTTGAAATCGACATTATAATCAGCACCGAATTGCATAACTTTGCCCCCATTTAACCGTTTCTCTAACGCCTATGGTTTCCGAGATTCCAATGCTGGTATGTCGAATTTGTAACATCCTGTATAGGTAAGTTTGCCTAGATCGCCTTATTTTTGGTTAAGGAATTTATGGTGAAGCGTTGTACAGTCATTTCATAGACACCCTGTATAACTAACAAAAAATGTATTAAGTTATATGGCCGAAGTTGGTGACAGAATCCAGTCGCCGTAGCGCAATTGACAGAGCTTTCGACTGGTGATCGAGAAGTTCTGGGTTCAAATCCCAGCGAAGGTATAACGCTTTTCCAATTTTAATTTTTTTTTAAATAATATATCTTTGAACCAATGAACAGCGTTCCTCGGTGAAGTTGCTAGAGTACATCCAATAATTAAAGTCGTCATGTCATACCCTAGCAACATCTATCAACAAGCCTACGCTATAGTTATTTTCTGGAAGAATATATTGATTCATTACCGCCCTACATATTTTATATTCCAGAGTTTTATGTCGTTTTCGGGAAGTATGTCTAACGAAGTGTATAGAGGTGGGAACAACTTGTACAGCGATGATGTTAGTAGACTTTGTGCAAGATTATATTACTGTTCTACTGAAATAAAACAATTGTTTATATGTAAGATGTTTTATTTTTGCTCCTTAAGGATTTTCTGTCGCTGACAACGAGAAAAAGGATGTCTCATTTGCGGTACGAGGGACTGTGGTCGTTGTCTACTAATTGGTTAAAGACATGGAAGCCGCAGTGGCGGCTCGCGGTCTTAAAAAATGGTGAAGAGCTAGGTATAGCGCGGGTACTTAAACAAACATTGAGTAAAAACCAGTGTAACAAAACGTCTCTCTTATCCTCAACTGTCCAACGATTGAATGGAGTTTCCAACAAATTACAAACTATGTTTATTATTAGGTTCATTTTTAAAACACACAACTAAGTAGGTACCTACACTACTGAATTAACTGAAAAATAAAAACAAAACTTTTTAATCACACAGTAAATCACGTAAAAACGATATCAATAACCGTAAGCTTCGCGAAGCCTCAAAATAAATACGTTAAGGTCAGGCGAACCAATGCTAAAACCATGGTGCATACGACTGATCTATTTTTAAATTGCCCTTCATCATAATGTACATTGTTACATGCTGTTTGCGTGACTGACGTCACGTAACCATGGTAAAGGTGAATATCAAAGTCATGCTGGGCGTTGGGTCTTCACTTGCTTTGAACTTACGTACACGGTCGGCTAGGGCGCGCCAAAATGTACGAGTAATTATTTTTTAAGGGTTAAAATGGTAGCTGTATATTAATATTTAATATTGTCGAAAAACTTTCCTCCTGGTTTTATTTTATTTTTTTGGTGACCTGACGAGCCGCCACTGGTTACGACCCAATAAAAAACAAATTTGATAGGTAATTTATAGACAAACTAAAATGTAGTATAAAAAATGAATGTACAAAACAATTAGGAATTCCCAAAAATAAACAGACTACAGGCCTGTCTCTAAACATGCTGATTTAGGGTTAAGTGCGTCTCTTTCTACTGCGCGAGCACGTTATCGGTCTACCCACCGATCGGTCTCATCTATAAACGGAATGCCTCATTCACGTGCTTTTGTAGATATTCGGTTTTAATCTCTGAATGATGACAACTCTATTATTTACCAATAATGCTGGCGCATTTTATTCTGTATAATCCGTGGAAGTGGGAATTTCCTTTTGGATCTGCTGCAATTAATAAAACTAAAAACGTCTTTCAAACTTGTTTTTTTACGAGATCTAAATATAAAATTTAATTCTACTATTTTAGTTTTTAGTTTATGTACACTAAAGTTAAAGCTAACATATGTCACGTGGTATAAAGAATAAGAACCTCACACAAAATTTGCATATTTTCTACATTAGAACTAAATTGCATTGTATCGATAAATTAAAACAAAACACCCGAATACAAGACAGTTTTTTTTTGTATTAATGGGCTTTCTCACTATATTTTGACTTCGATCCTGTCGTACAGAGGGTGAAAAATTAAAATTTTCCACGGTTTCAGTTTTTAAATTATTTACTGAAAAAATAATTAATAGTATTACATAACAAGTAACAACGACGATATATTCTCCGAGTTATAAAATAATCGCTTTCACACGAGTAATGTACCATCGCGCCGATAAAAAACTGGGACAGGAAATTTTTCTATTTTCTCCTAGACTATTAAGAATAATTTTACATCAAGCCTGGTACCAGTAAAATGTCATGAACATTTGCATGTCAATAAAGATTGTCACTTTATGATTGACTCGTCAAACATACAATCATATATTATTTGTAAATATGCCACAATTAACCCCCCAGCAAAAGGCAATTATTTATAGTCGGTTGCGAGATAGTGTTGCTATTAGGGATATTGCAGATGAACTGGGAGTAAGCAAGAATACCGTGCTATTGACAAAACAAAAAATAGCAAGACATGGGACTATTATTAGGAATGCAGGTTCTGGTCCCCCTAAAATTTCTACTGATGATCATGATAGAAGACTGGTTAATTATCTAAGGGATCATCCCTTCGAAACTGCAATCAAGGCAAAAGAAGAGACGAATTTTCCAGGTTCTGCAAATACCGCTAGAGACAGGGTTCGAAATTCCGATATACGAAGCCGTTGTGCTGCCAATAAAAATTTTTTAACGGAAATAAATAAACAGGGCAGGTTAGAATTTGCACATGAATATATTAATCAAATAAATTTATGGGAAACAGTTATATTTTCTGACGAGAAAACTTTTCAGTCATGCAATAATGGGAGAATTCGGGTGTATAGGCCTTCCGGCATGCGGTATGATGAGAGATACACCCACAAAACCAACCAAAGTGGGCGTTTCTCCATAAATGTTTGGGGCTGGATTAGCGCTAGAGGACCAGGACTTTGCCAAATCGTCGAAGGAAGACTAACTGCAGCAGTATACGTTAATATACTAAACGAAGTGATGATACCATCGGTAAACGCTGTATACGGTCAAAATTACACATTTCAGCATGATAATGCTCCAATACACACAGCGCGCATTGTACAAAATTTTCTCCAAGAAAATAACATAGCAGTTCTTCCCTGGGCTTCGAAGAGTCCCGATTTGAACCCGATAGAAAACATTTGGGGTGCCATGGTCAAATCTATGTATAAACATGATTTTCAACCTAGAAACAGGGATGAATTACGTCATAGGATAAATCAAGCTTGGGATGAAATAACTGTCGAATTATGTAGAAACTTAGTTTTAAGTATGCCACAAAGGCTCCAAAAAGTAATAAACAGAAATGGTTCTATCACCAAATATTAATTTTGTGTTGTTTTGACAAACTTTGTGTTCGCAATTTTTTTCTTTTTATTAAATGTATTTTATTACCTGTATTAGCTTTATTTATTATTTTGTGGTAATGGTAAATATAATAATTTATAAAATATTTGACTTTAAAAAAATCTAATAAATTTACTTTATCCATATTATCTCAAATTTAACCACCCCGTATCGAAAAATACAAAACATTCCATTATGTAACCTAGGTTACTTTTTAAATTTTGAATGTTTTTCCTTTTTAGCTCTAGACACCTTTTATAGTCTAGGGGATATGTATTTCTTACATTGTTTTTGTAAATCTCTTGTCCCAGTTTTTTATCGGCACAATAGTACACTATTTTTCTTACGGCCACAAAGAATTATTAAAAAAGCCTTTGATTTGTGAAAAAAATATATCAACACTAGTGTTAAAATGAGCATACTTAGGATTATGTTCCACTTAATAACTAGTTTCATAATTTGTCAATAGGCTTTTCCTTTATTTGTAATTTACCTTTCATTTTTTCATATTTTATACATCATATGAAGAACTAATCCTGGATTGACTTCTAGATTAACCAGAATAAAACAATTTAAATTTAATCAAGGAAAGATGCATTAAACATAAATTTAAAAAATCCACACAACAAGGAAGATTTCAATTCAAAATAGTTCTATAAATTATTTAATGTTTTTATAAAAAAAAGTCAAATACTCCTAATGGGATTTGAACCTGTGATTTTGCGATTTGTAGGCTAGAGCTCTATTCTCTACGCTATGCATGGCTACCGATAAAGATTTGCTGTTTAATACATGACACTCTCTTTAGCGCGATTTGTTTTTTCTGGTAAGTAATAGATTTTCCAGTATTATAATAACATTTTTTATTATTTCAGATGGAGTATTTTTACACTCTTATTCTGAATCACTCGACAAATACATGATTAAGAAGTTAAACACTTTACAATTACTGCTTTCTAAAATTTGTTATTTTTAATAAATAGGGGTTGTCTGTCAAATTGGCACCATCTGTTTAAATTAAATAGTGTGCCTTGACATTTCAACACTAGTGTTGAAATATTTTTTTAATGTGCATGTGATATACGGCGCTTTCTAACCAAATTAATCGAACTTTTTTTTCTCATTTTCAAAGGTGGTCGTAGGAAATCAAAATATTATCTATTACTTACCGACGCGATACAACAATTTCAAGCAATAGCAGCGGCCGATCGGTCTAAATGATGCACTCCTACCTGACCGATGTCTAGAGTCTGGTTTCCTGTTTTTAAACTGTTTTTGTCTATTTAAGTTATCGAAACAAAAACAACAATACAATTGATCGCACGATTGGTAAATGAAATAATTGCGCTGTTAATAGGATGACGTACATCTCTTCTGATCGTATGGTTTTAAACTTCCTGCTTTCGTGCGATAGGTTTTAGTTCAGGATGTTAGTGCTGAATATGATTAATTCGACTATTTCACTAGAGTGTTTTATACTGGCAAAATATCATAGCAAGTTTTCTAGTGGAAACGCTCTTAATTTCATCTACCTGGACAAAATCAACAAGATCGTTTTTCAACGGCAAAATTTTAATAGATGTCAGTTAAAAACTATTGTTTGACTGACAAATGTCATCCTGGTTTGAAAAAGACAAAATGAGCAATTTAAACAAAAATGCAAGGTTTGGGTGCCAATCTAGCCAAGAAATTAAAAAATCAATAGCTGAATATATTTCACTTAACACATGGAAGTCCAAGAACGTAATTTGGACACAATCTCAGAGTTTTTCTAATGGTAAGAAATTATAAACTGGAAAAATGTATTACTGTGATGGAACTAGCAAAAATCCTCGAAGATTACGCGTTTAATATGAAGAAGGATAATGGCGAAGACTATAAAGAATCTTCTGTAAAGGCTATATGGAACACTACAGAAAAAATGATTCAAGAAATATATTTTACAGAATACGAAATAAAGATTGACCCTTATACGGATATTTCCTTTAAAAATGCGCGAATGGCAAGATACACAAAGAGAAAGCAGCTCCAAAGTTGTCAGGAAAAGAGAAAAGTAAGTTCAAAAGCATCATCTACCAAAGATTTACTAACAATAATGCAAAGGTATAATGAAGAAAACCCCGATGAAGTACAGAAAAGTATTTCTCCACGACCATTACTGAAAGCAATAATTCCAAAATCGTTTTTGATACTAGAATGTAAAAATTCTCGCGTTTTGCGTGTATTTTCATTCCATAATAAGATACGGAATGAATATTCTGTAATTGATCTGAACAACATAGGTTGCCATGAATTTCGAAACTGTCAATGTCAGCAGACAAATTTTAGTGCAAGTCAAAATATGAGTGAAAAATCGGATGAATCAGATATGGAACTGGATAATACTCCACCTGAAATTACAAATATTGCGAATAGTATTTTTGGTCGTGGAGAAAATATAGTCTGCTACTCGGTTAGAATGAAAATTCGATCCTAGTGGAAGATTCCGAACGCGAGCGTAGCGAGCGTGAGGAACCACGTTACAGAATCTACTATTCCATCTCTGCTCATTTGAACTAGCTTGGAGAGGCAATGAGGCCGTAAATTGCAATATTAAATAATATTTTCAAAAGGAGTTTGATACCATGGGAGAATTTACCGGACGAATTGAATATAACAGCATATTTTCCAAGACAGCTCAAGGTGGGTCCAAAGGATTGGCAAACAGCAAATGATTGATAAGAAATTCATCAAACAAAGACTTATGCCCTGTAAGATTATTTTGAAAATTATTGATAAAAAGAGGACCAAACATTTCTCTCCGTTCATCCGAACTGGCAGAAGGAATGTTGGTTCAAAAATACTCCACTAAAAATAAATACAGTATCTAAGTGGACCAAAACTTCAGCGGAAAGGATTGGAATTGAAGAAGCTTAAAATAACAATTCACTCTCATCGATTTTTCGCTGTGTTTGCCCAATTTAAACAAGGTGTTGGGGAACAAGAGTTGATTAAGTTAACAGGCCATTCAAACGCAAATTTCCTGAAACCATATCTGCAGCTAGATCCTATTCATCATCTGAAGCTAATTGAAAATCTCAGAGCAATAAATGAAGCATGTTATGGACCTTCGACTTCTCAAATGCAAGTCAATCACACCCAAAACCATGCTTTGATAGAAAAGAATGGACAAACTATTATTTATAACAACTGTACATTTAATGTTAGTATTAAATAAATAAAGTTTTTAGTTTGCTAAATAAACAGTGTGTTTTTATTGCTTTCTCGTGAAATAGTCTTGTCGAATATCATTCGAGAGAAAATTTTGTATCGGCAAAATTTACTCTTGGTTTTATTCAAATTTGTTACTTTTTGGTAATTTCGCTCATGAAATTGCCAAGCAGCAAACCAGTCGAAAATTTTACCGGCAAAATTCTTATGATATTATATACGATTATAGTGAAAAGGCCCATTGCGTCTGTCATGTGATAAGTTTATTTAAAAACTGCCGACAAACCAGCAACGTTTAAGAGCTCTCTTTCACTAAAAATTTCTCTAGTGAGTAATGACATTGTAAGATTACAGACACACCCAAGGGATTTACACGGTGACATTTTTACATTGCGTTAATGGTTTCACTGCAAACATAAATTGTCATTGGCAGTAATAATAATCCTACAATCAAAGTGGCCGGGATGGCATTCTTGACTAGCCAGCTTTCATTGTGACTCAATAGCTCTATTTGCAGGTTCTTATACATTTGTTAAGTTGACACGTACGACTAAAAGTTCTTGTAAAAGAAAGGCGGATATATTCATTCTAAAAGCAAAGTTTATGGCAACGTAAGGGCACCATATAAATCCCTATGATGTATTGATAAGAAATGTATAGAGTCGGTGAGGACCCGAAATGTACATACTTCTTAAATATGATGCAAAAAAATATATTTAACAGTCGCGTTGGTACACAGGCTGATAAAAATTCTTGTGCGTACAAGGGGATCTCGAAAACGGTAAGATATACGAAGATGGTTAAAGTTAGGCAAAATTGCGTTTTTTCGAGCTTAATAATTTGGTGAAAGAAAATTGTAAATATTCTGAATACTTTCAAAGATATCCCAAAAAAAACGACATTTTTAGTGTTGGTTTTTAATTTTTTGCGTCTTCATTATTGATTTGGGGAAAAAAAAAACACTTTTCCATGGTAATTTTTTACGTCATGCCTACAAGATGGCGTTATTGGTTTTCAAATTCGACGTTTCGTTCTTTAGATACCAACCTCAAGTCAACTTTTTTAAATACAGACCTGGAATTTTAAAAACAGTGTTAGGGACTTCTAAGCTTTAGAAATTTAAAACAATTTAGAGGTTTTTGAAATTTTAACGTTTTGTCGTCAAATAATATTTTCATTCATTACGGTCCTGAACATTTAGAGCCAAACTTAAAAAAATATTTGTGATTTGAAGAATTTATTAATTTTTACTCAAGGCCTGATATTTTATAAGAAAAAGACCCAAAATATTTTTCTGTCTGTTAATTTTTGTTACATGTTCGTGTAATCCTAAAAATAATTGCCAGAGTAGTAATAGTAAATAATGGATAATTTGAAATACTGATGATGTGTTATTTGATGACAAAACATTAAAATTTTAAAAACCTTTAAATTGTATTAAATTTCCAAAGCTTAGAAGCCCTTAAAACTGTATTTAAAATTTCAGGTCCGTATTTAAAAATTACTTGAGGTCGGTATCTAAAAAACGAAACGTCGAATTTGAAAACTAATAACGTCATCTTAAAGAACATAAAAAAACTGCTATGAGAAAGTGTTTTTTGTTTATTTCTCAAGTCAAAAATAAAGGTTCAAAAAATTAAAAAACAAAACTAAAATTTTGGTTTTTTTCTGATATTTTGGAAAGTATTCACAGTATTTACAATTTTTTTTCACTTAACTATAAGCCCCAAAATACGCAACTTTGTCTAAATTTAACCATCTTCGTATCTCTTACCGTTCTCAAGATCCCCTATACGCATACGAATTTGTAGCACCCTGTATATATATTATATATAAATAAAGACGAAGATTTTCCTTTTCATTTCGCCAGATCCATCTCTAGACGCGTTTCGTCATATCATGACTCATCAGTACAGCTAGGATCCGACGAAAAGAATGAATAAATGTTGAAATAAAGTTTACATTCGCATTATCATTTTTCTCCTCTACAAGTAAGTGTAATTAGATCTTTAATCCAACGTTTTGTTTGAGTACTTACTCAAAAGATGCATTTTAGGATCCCAACCTACTCTTTAACATATTTTTTCACGAAAAATTAACGCTAATAATATCACGACAAAAAAAAATACTTTATGTAAGGCTCTATCCTTAAAAACTATTTTCACCTTCACATAATTTTTGGCAAAAATTTGACTAAAAGGGCACTTGAGCCTTGGTTTTTGGTAACGAAAAGTTACATTATTGGTACTTACATACAAAGAAATTATTTGAAACTATACGGTGATTCCTCAATACTATTATTTTTATTTTTTCGACGTAGGGCTGAGATCAAAATCTACATCGGATCCTAGTTCGTTTTCGGAGAGGGAGCCACCGGCGCGGCGACGATGGTCCTTTTGTTCCTGTTGAAGAAAATGGCATAATTTAAGAGTTTAAAAAGTGAAAACCAGTTCGTCATGCACATGCAAAAGGTTAAAGGAAATATAAAAAACCACATACACTCAGAAAATTATGTTTTGTAAAATAACACATACACTCCCATGCAAATCGCTTAAAGAATATTTTTAATAAATTATTTTCGAAGAATCAGACGTTCTATGGGTGTGTTCCCACAGCAGTCACCGCCAGTCCGTGACAAACAGACAATAGACTCGGACGCGGATTTCTGGGCGTTTGGATTGGTTAGAGAATTTTCAAACTGTCGATAACTTATCCGTGATTGCTGGTGGGAACAGACCTTCAGAGTATTTTTTAAGGGTCTACCACCGCTTCTGGGTATTTTTCACTAGCACCTTTCATTTATAGCCTTTACTCAACAACGACTAGAACTTTTGGGACACACACTCTCAAATAGTCAAGGCACATCCAACATATTTTTTTAAATGAAATATCCTATACAGGGTGCTACAAATTCGTGTGCGTACAAGGGGATCTCGAAAACGGTAAGAGATACGAAGTTGGTTAAATTCAGGCAAAGTTGCATATTTTAGGGTTTAATAATTTGGTGAAAGAAAATTACAAATATTGCGAATACCTTCGGAGATATCCGAAAAAAACCGAAATTTTTACTCTTGGTTTCTAATTTTTTTCGCCCTTATTTTTGACTTAGGAAAAAAACAAAAAACACTTTAATAAAGCCGTTTTTCATGTTCTAGAAGATGGCGTTATCAGTTTTCAAATTCGAAGTTTCGTTCTTTAGTTCCCAACCTCAAGTCAATTTTTTTTAATACGGACCTGGAATTTTAAATACAGTTTTAGGGATTTATAAGCTTTAGAAATTTAATACAATGTACAAGTTTTACTAATTTTAACGTTTTGTCATCTAATAACACATTTTTCAAATTATCTTTTTCCTTTCATTACGGCCCTGAACATTTAGAGCCAAACTAAAAAAAACAAAAGATTTCTGATTCGAAAAATCCGTTCATTTTTACACAAAGTGGCCTAATATTTGATATTTTGTAAAAAAAGAGACCAGCCAAAGTCTCGGTCTCAACTATTGTTCTGTCTCTTTGTTTTTGTTTCGCCTACTAGCATCATCAGATCGTATAAATAGTAAAAAAATGTTTAATTTTTTTTGAAACAAACGTAACCGCATCACAGTAAATTAGTTACTGTGATGCGTGTTAGACTAATACTCCAGTTACCTTTTTTTCACTCGGGAGCATAATTTTTTTTCTGTTTTACAGTATTTTGGTCTAGGTCTAAGGCAAAAAACAATAGGACTTAAGATATACGTTAGATTAATAAAATTTATAAAATGCTAATAGAAAATTAAATTAGGTACTTAGTACTTCTCATGCCGTAAAAACTTGCTTACTTCCTAGAGTATTGTGACGGTACATCTTTTTAAAAAAATAAACGGCCTAAACACCATAACTTCCTGTAATGTAATTTTAATAATTAAGTAATCATAAAAATAATTGCCAGGGCCGTAATAGTAAAGAAAGGATAATTTGAAATACTAGTCATATGTTATTTGATGACAAAACGTTAAAATTTTAAAAATGTTTAAATTGTATAAAATTTCCAAAGCTTAGAAGTCCTTAAAACTGTTTTAAATATTCCAGGTCCGTATTTAAAAAAAATGAATTGAGGTTGGTATCTAAAGAACGAAACGTCCAATTTGAAAACTAATAACGCCATATTGTAGAACATAGAAAACGGCTATGAGAAAGAGTTGTTTGTTTCTTTCCTAACTCTAAAAGAAAAGCGCAAAAAATTAAAAACCAAAAGTAAAAATTTTCGGTTTTTTTTGGATATCTCCGAAGGTATTCGGAATATTTGCAATTTTCTTTCACCAAATTATTAAGCCCCAAAATACGCAACTTTGCCCCAATTTAACCATCTTCGTATCTCTTACCGTTTCCAAGATCCCCTTGTACGCACACGAATTTGTAGCGTAGAGTCAACTATAGAGTAAAATTCATTTTCTTCTTTATCTCATGAATCAGATCAAAATTCGAAATGCAAAAGTTTTAGAGTTCATTACGGTGCACATTTTAAAATTATATTGGAGTATACGGGGTGGCCCAAAGAAAACGTGGCGAAAATAACATAGTTTTTTTTTAATGGAACACCCTATATATTGTATTATTTTCTAATACTCCACAAAATCCTACGCCAGTTTTGTAAATGTCATAATATAAATTCAATAGTTTTTGAGATATTGATGTTTAAAATATGGTTTTATCAGACTTTGACAGGCTGTAACATTGGAACGGTTCATCTTAGAAAAAAATGGTTATTTAGTTCTCTATTCTTTCTCCAAAGAAACCAACTTCCGATTAAACCAAAAAAGAATAATCATAATACTCGTCATAAAAATGAAATAACCATAAAACCTAAAATAAATAAGTCCATAGGACAAAAAATTTCAAATATTTATGTTTTTATTTAAACGATTATTTACCAACAAAAATGAAAAAATATATTTCATTAAAAAAATATAAAGTCGAAATAAAAGCATGGATATTGGAAACGGATAATTTAAAAATATTTTTGGAAATGTTTTAATTGATATTGTTATGAATAATATATTTTTCAAAATTTTATTTTACCTATATCTTCAAAAAACTGCGTTTATATTTATATACATATACTTAAACGTTTTTTATTTACAATTTACCTTTTATATAATATTGACAAATATTTAAACAAAATATTTTAATATTTTCATATATTTATAATTTAAAATATTAAGATTTGCCCCTAACAAGCACGTCATCAGGGGATCAAAGAAGAAGTTTATTAAGGAAGATAAATAAACAAATTTATTATATTATAAATATTGAAAATAAACTCTTAATTAAATTAATTAGATAGAGAATAAAAAATTAAGATAGGGAGGTGAAACCCATTTTTCTCTGAGATGAACCGTTCCAATTTCACAGCCTGTCAAAGTCTGAAAATGTCATACTTTATACGTCAATATCTTAAAAACTATTGAATTTAGACAAATGACATTTACAAAATAAGAGTAGAATTTTGTAGGGAATTAGAAAATAATACAATAAATAGGGTGTTTCATTAAAAAAAAATTATGGGGAATTAGGGGGAATGTTATGTTTGAAAATTGAGAGCAGTTAAAATATCCAATTTTAATGCAACCTGAAAGAATTATCCAGTACCAACCCGCTAATGTTCGTAAAGAATTTTACGATCGTTTAGGATATTGTTTAGCAGCAAATGGCGGTTTAGTTGAACATTTAAGTAAGAATTAACGAAATAATTTTCTCACAGTCAAAACAGCCCGGTTACCTAAATTGTTAATTTACTAATCGGACAGCATTGATTGTGAGCAAATAATGTCTGCCAATGTCATTTAGGTCACAGTTGCTGGTTATATGTGTAAATATCCATATAGAACAGTCTGATTCCACGGTAACGAAATCCCTTCACACCAAAACATCCACACTTTGGACAAAAAAGTATGATGTCATTTTTTTCTAGTTTTTATCCACCTTGTATGAGTGAAACGACTAGAGAGAATTTATTTATTATTATCACTGTCACCAGATTTACGATATTTTTGATGATTTTAATTATTTAAAATAATCTTCCCGTACTGGCGCCTCCTTTGAAGCAAGGATTTTATTTCACCAACAAAAGGATTGTGGTGGATTTTAATAGGATTATCAAAAATGCTAAACTATACATGGTGTTCTATTTGAAATAGCAAAGTTGGCATAAACTTCCGGTATAACCGGAAGTAATAAAAACGTCAAAACATAATGTTTTAAAAGTTCAAAGCTAATTATGACTGCTATCAAGTTTTTAGAAAGATAAGTTTACTCGTTTCCGAGATCATCTAATAGGCCACTCATCTTGAATGACACTGTATACGCACATACTTTTTTGTCCAATTTAAAACTTATAGGCATAATGTTATCCCAAAACCAAACTAAAAAAGTAATAGTTACCAAACAAACTAAAAAAACTAGTCTAGGTTAGAGAGCGCTAACTCGTCATAAGGTCGTCTATAGAATAGCCATGCCAACTGAGTTGACGTTCGTATAACTAAAGAAAGAAAGCAAATAAGGAATGATAGTAAGAGAAAGCAGGAGGTTAAACATATATAAAAGATAGACGTATCACGAAATAATATATATGTACAAAACAAAGACTTGAGTCTACTCACGTTCAATCGGCCGTCGATACTACACCTTCAGTATTGTTCATCGATAACGGCCGGTTTCGATTGCGGCCTGCATTTCACTATACACACACAGTTTTTTATCGTTAGTTCAAATATGTCACAAGAAGAGTGGGCGCAGCGGTAATTGTTTATACAGGGTGCTACAAATTCGTGTGCGTACAAGGGCATCTTGCAAACGGTAAGCGATACGAAGATGGTTAAATTGAGGCAAAGTTGCGTATTTGGGGGATTTATAATTTGGTAAAAGAAAATTGTAACAATTCCGAATACCTTCGGAGATATCCGAAAATTTTACTTTTAGTTTTTAATTTTTTGCGCGTTTATTTTTGACGTGGGGAGAAAACAAAAAACACTTTCTCATAGCCGTTTTTATGTTCGACAAAATGGCATTATTATTTTTTAAATTCGACGTTTCGTTCTTTAGATTCCAACCTCATGTCAATTTTTTTAAATACGAACATGGAATTTTAAAAACAGTTTTAGGGACATCTAAGCTTTAGAAATTTAATACAATTTAAATATTTTTGCGTTTCGTCATCAAATAACACATTATTAAGTAGTATTTCAAATTATCCTTTCTTTACTATTACGGCCCTGGCAATTATTTTTTGGATTACTTAAATATTAAATTACATTACAGGAAGTAATGGTGTATGGGTGGTTTATTATTTTAATAAGATTTACCTTAACCATACTCCAGGAAGTACGGTATTCTATTCTTTATTACTATTTTATTTATTTTAATAATATAACATGTCCTATGGTTTTTGCCTTAGACCTAGACCGAAATACCGTACAAAAGAAAAAAATAATGTTCCCGAGTAAAGAAAAGGTAACTGAAGTGTTATTATTAATAATTATGTTACGGTGATGCGCTTATCTTTGTTTCAAAAGCAATTTCAATTTTTTTTACTGTTTATAAGGTCTGATGATGCTGGTTTCAGGCGAAACATGTAACAAAAATAAACAGACAGAAAAATACTTGAGGCCGTTGTGTCTTTTTTTTCTTACAAAATATCATCCTTTTTGAGTAAAAATGGACGGATTCTTCATATCAGAACTTTATTTTTTTTAGTTTGACTCTAATTGTTCAGGGGCGTAATGATATAAAAACATAATTTGATAAAAATGTTACTAGATGACAAAATGTTGAAATTTCAAAAACCTTTCAAGTGTATTAAATTTCTATAACATGGAAATCCTTAAAACTGTATTTAAAATTCAAGGTCCGTATTAAAAAAAATTGGCTTGAGGTTGGTATCTAAAGAAAGAAACGTTGAATTTGAAAATTAAAAACGCCATCTTGTAGAACATAAAAAACGGCTATGAAAAAGTGTTTTTTGTTTTTTCCCAAGTCAAAAATAAAGACGCAAACAATCAAAAACCAAAACTAAAAATGTCGTTTTTTTTCGGATATCTCCGAAAGTATTCGGAATATTTATCAACGAGTTTATAAATTCTGATATGAAGAATCCGTCCATTTTTACTCAAAGAGGATGATATTTTGTAAGAAAAAAAGACACAACGGCCTCAAGTATTTTTTTTTCGGTTTATATTTTTGTTATATGTTTCGCCTGAAACTAGCATCATCAGACCAAAAAATAAGTAGTAAAAAAAATTTGAAATTGCTTTTGAAACAAAGATAAGCGCATCACAGTAACATAATTAGACTAACACTTCAGTTACCTTTTCTTTACTCGGGAGCATTATTTTTTTCTGTTTTACAGTATTTCGGTCTAGGTCTAAGGCAAAAACCATAGGACTTACGCTATACAGGGTGGCCCATTTGTCTGACAAAGTAATATACCGTTTCTACTATTAAGGATATCAAAAAAAAGTTGTGGGGTATAAAAAAATATATTAAACATACAGGATGGTCCAAAAAAGTAGGACAATAAAAAGATACATTTTTTTAAATGGAGCACCCTATATATTTTAGCATTTTTTGTTTCCTTACAAAATTATCCATATGACGCCATATTTAGTTTTTTAAGTTTTTGCAACGTTGCCAAACAAAATAAAAAATTCTTAAAATTTTGGAAAACACATGATAGTAAAAAATTACCTGTATTTCTCAATAAGAGTATCGAAAATCGAAATTTTTTTGTAAGGTCTTAAGATTAGGGATAGAAAAACTGTCTTAAATCTCTAAATACCGAAAATGTTGTACAGGGTGTTTTCTGTTGACATCCAAATATACAAAATTTTAAAATACAGTAACTCTGTTTTTTCAAATGAAACACTATATATTTATTAGGCTGGTCTGATAGATATTGTAAGTATCTTTTATTATTGTTAAGTTATACCTATACCTAAAATTACTAGTTTTGGCAATATTTCGATTTTTATTTAAATTGTGGTGAAAAAAACTATAATTTTTATTTTTCTAGTAAGCCATGACCAGCAAATGTAATTAAATTAATGTTTAATTTATAATTATTATATTTATATTTATAAAGTTTTAATATGACATTATATTGTTTTTACTTTGCTGGTCAATTATTGCCAAAACTAGTAATTTTAGGTATAGGTATGACTCAACAATATTAAAAGATACTTACAATATCTATCAGACGAGCCTAATAAATATAGGGTGTTTCATTTGAAAAAACAGAGTAATTGTATTTTAAAATTTTGTATATTTGGATGTCAACAGAAAACACCCTGTACAAAATTTTCGGTACTTAAAGATTTATTCTTTCTATCCCTAAACTTAAGAGCTTACAAGAAATTTTCGATACTCTTATTGAGAAATACAGGTAATTTTTTACTATCATGTTTTCTCCAAAATTAGAATTTTGCATTTTGTTTGGCAACGTTGCAAAAAATTAAAAAACTAAATATGGCATCATATGGATAATTTTGTAAGGAAACAAAAAATGCTAAAATATATAGGGTGTTCCATTTAAAAAAAAGTATCTTTTTAATGTCCTACTTTTTTGGACCATCCTGTACGTTTAAAAATAATTTTAGAACATATATTTTTTTATACCTCACAACTTTTATAAAAACTTTTTTTTGACATCTTTAATAGTAGAGACGGTATAATTTGTCAGACAAATAGGCCACCCTGTATTATTAAAATAAATAAAATACTAATAAAAAATAGAATGCCTTACTTCCAGGAGTATTGTAAAGGTAAATCTTATTAAAATAATAAACGACCTATACACTATTACTTCCTGTAATGTAATTTAAAATTAAAGTAATCTAAAAATAATTGCCAGGGCCGTAATAGTAAAGAAAGGATAATTTTAAATACTAATAATGTGTTATTTGATGATGAAACGTAAAAATCTTTAAATTATATTGAATTTCTAAAGCTTAGATGTCCCTAATACTGTTTTTAAAATTCCAGGTCCGTATTTAAAAAAATTGACTTGAGGTTGAAATCTAAAGAACGAAACGTCGAATTTTAAAACTAATAACGCCTTCTTGTCGAACCTAAAAACGGCTATGAGAAAGTGTTTTTTGTTTTCTTCCCACGTCAAAGTTAAACGCGCAAAAAGTTAAAAACCAAAAGTAAAATTTTCGGTTTTTTCGGATATCTCCAAAGGTATTCAGAATTGTTACAATTTTCTTTCGCCAAATTATAAATTCCCCAAATACGCAACTTTAACATCTAACAAATTTAACCATCTTCGTATCTCTTACCGTTTTCGAGATCCCCCTGCACGCACGCGAATTTGTAGCACCCTGCACCCTGCACAGGAGCAGGGAATAAAGAAGAAAAAATAATTAGAATAAAAGAGTGGTTCAAAAGACGTTGCAATTTCTCCTACATGGAGCTTACACGAGAACTCAGACAATCAAGTGCAAGTAATTTTAATAACTTTCTTAGGGTAAAAAATAATTGTTTCTGCTTCTTTTTGGTATTTTACCTTTTTAAGTTCATTCTGAATGCATTTTTCATATTATGTATCTTATGTTCCACAGACAGTAGCTTCATCTTCTGCTGCTTTATACAGTAAAGATAATTCTTCATAAGCCTTTGTTCGCAAAAGCTCTATTGCATATAATAGTTATTTACGATATAAGTGTTGTAAAAATTCATATTACAACACGAGATGTTAAAGTTGTCAAACGAGGCGGCAGCCGAGTTTAATAAAACATCGAGTGTAGTAATATGAATTTACAATAAGAATATTGTACAAAATTTTATCTATTTTCATCTATGAATAAAAATATTTGGCAAAAGGCATTTTTAAAAATAAAAATGCACCTGTAAAAATGCACCTGCTACTAAGTTTAATAATCAAGTTTTTTTATGTTACTGTTTCGCATGGTTACTGTCGAAACTTTGTCAAACAAATTCAAAAATTCGAAAAGCGTTTTTCAAAATGAGCGATTCTGATGGAAGTTTACCCTCTGATACAGAAGCAGCGGCAAACGAAGCGATCTCAAGTTTAGTTCCAACAAAATCCAAGGCGCGGTATGAGTTGGAGTATCAGAAGTTTGAAAATTGGTGCAAAGCTAACAAAATAAAGGAGGTGTCTGAGAAAATCCTTTTGGGTTATTTTTCCGTAAAGCAACGCTCCCAGAAACCATCTACACTATGGACTCACTACTCAATGTTGAGAACTATGATTTCAGTCAAGAAAAATCAAGATATAAGCAGATGTTCTCAACTAATCGCATTTTTGAAAAGAAGTTCAGAGGGTTACAAGGCCAAAAAGTCTAAAGTTTTCACAAAGGAAGACGTATGTAAGTTTCTTAGTGCTGCAGATGATGAAACATATTTACTTATGAAGGTTGTTATGATAATCGGCATTGTTGGGGCTTGTCGGCGCGAAGAACTAGCTAAGTTAATGTTGGATTATATTGAACACAATGATTTGTATATAAAAATTGTGAATCCATTCTGGAAAACCAAAATTATGCGAGAATTTGTTATAACAGAAGGAAATGTGACAGGTGTTAACTGTTTAAGTATTTTTCGAAAGTATGCTAAACTTCGTCCTCTTAATGCAACTCACAGGCGTTTTTTTGTATTCTATGGAGAAGGAAAATGCACCTCCCAGCCGCCTGTCGGAATTAATAGTTTTGGAAGTATACCAAAAAAGATTGCAACAAAACTTGGATTGAATAATCCCGAAGGATACAGTGGACATTGTTTTAGGAGGTCCTCAGCCACCATTTTAGTTGAAGGCTACGTTGAGAATTCTTTAGAAAATAAGAAACAAATAGCAAAGAAGATCATGTGGTCAGACACGGATTTAATGATTGGAAATTTGAACGTAAAGGGCTCCATCACATCCACTTCTGGTATACAGATTTCTAACTGTAAAAAGTGTATTATTAATGTTTATAATAAACCTTAAGTGTTATATTTTAATTAATAATTGGTAATTAATTTTATAATTGTTAATAATAAATCATTCTTCTAAAAAGTGTGCTTTTATTTAAGAGCAAAATTTTAATAAAACCATTTTTTTTCATTAAAGCACTAGTGCTGTAATAATTGCCCTTACAAAACGATTTACAGAACTGTAAAATTCACATTACTAAATGAAAGTAGAGAAAGTCGTTTATTTTCCAAAAACATTTTCATTTGCGGTACAAATCAGTAAAACCTTTAATTTTTTACCCTTTTTAAGAAGTTCTTTCAGCCATTTTCAATTACAAAATTTTCGTTTGAAGTAAAAGTAGGCCTGCAGTCCAATGCCGGCCGGCAAACGACTACACACGTTCAGTTTTAACAACCGACAGTTTCCGGCCGGCTCAGGCCCGTCATTTAAGTGTGTGCATGTGTATAGCGGAATCGGCCGGCCGGCCATTATCTCTCCGGAAAATTCCGGCCGGCCGACTGAACATGAGTTGACATTTAGTTAAAAGAACGATCAAGTGCGAATCGAGCTCCCACGGTAAGTGTTCCGTACCATGCGATGTTAGGATATTTTTAAAAGTGGCCAATTTAAGTAAATATTTTTTACTAAAAATACACCGTAAATGTCATGCATTTATAGTAAAGAGACATTCCACAGGGTGATTTCTAAGTTGATACTTCTTTTTAAGCTGAGAAGGCATTAAAATAAACAAAATTTCAAATACCTTTTTTAAAAAAACTTAAACATAGGCGAGATACAGAAGTCAAAAATCTAAGTGCGGGCCTGGCCATCAAAACGTAGCCTGCTCTACTTTATGTTGTTTGTCTTATCTCTTATTAGTCATGCAATTTAATCAGTTTGTTGTTTGGCAATCCGCTGCGGTGTGTTTTTCTGAAGCAAGTTAATTTTAAATTGGTGACACGTGAAAATGGTAAAATTTGAAAACAATGAACTAATAGATATGGTGCTAATTTATGGTGTGTGTCGTCAAAGTGCGGCTGCTGCCTCGAGATTATACGCAGAACACTTTCCCTTGCGGGCTCATCCTACACATAGAAGTTTTATTAAAATTATTCAACGGGCAAGTTAGACAGGACCGTATTTGATCCATAGTGTAATAAATGAATATAAGTACCTTATTTTTGAGTTTTTTGAAAAAGGTATTTGAAAATGTTGTTTATTTTAATGCATTCTATACACAGCTAAAAAAGAAGTATCAACTTAGGAATCAGCCTGTATATAACTTTATTTTTTTTAATTGTTGTACGGAACACTAAAAACTCACACAACTCAATTCCACTGACCGACAAGAAAAGAAGGTGTAAAGAAAAAAAAAGTCAAAATTCTGAACCACAAATAATAATAATAAGAACTTACATTAGAAAATCCTACGGTTGGTTCGGAAGCATAACCTCCTCCTCCTTCGTCTTCGTCATCAGATTCGGAGGAACTTGCTGTTGAAGAATCTTCTTCATAAGGTCTAAAAAAATGTTATTTATGAATATTATTTTAAAATAAGTAAAATGTTAAATACATATACAGTGTGTCCAAAAAAGTATGCAACATATGTAAAAGTTTTTTATTACCGATTTCTCAGTAAATTTTATTCTTGATAAAAGTTGGTGCATGCCTTGAAACTATAAATGCATATTTCACATTTCACCTGCGGCTAATAGTAAGGGAGCAAATGCCATTTTTTCGAAATTGCATTAAGAGTAAAGTACCTTAGTTATTAGAAATACAGCAAAATTTTATATGGAAATGTTATTGCAAATTAAAAACATAGCCCAAATACGAAATTTGAGTTACGTGTCTCAATTTTTTTTTCTAATCTCTAATTTCCCCTAAACGGTACGCCTCTGGTAGGTTCTTGGACTGGGCGAAAATGACAAATAAATTAGTAGTTATTTCCAGTACCATAAATAGGGTTGAATTTTATTATAATTTAGTTTCGAACAGAAGTTGGCTAAAATGTGTTTAGTAGGCGTGCAACACGCTTATATCTAAACCGACCCGGTTCATTGAAAAGTTTTTAAAAGTTTGCAACTACTTAATGCATTTCTATTATAAACCCACGTTTAAGTTATTTGATAAATATATTAAAATTGCGTAAATGAAAAATCGACCAGAAGCGTACCGTTTAGGGGAAATTAGAGATTAGAAAAAAATAAATAAAAATTGAGACACGTAACTCAAATTTCGTATTTCGGCTATGTTTTTAATTTGCAATAACATTTTCATATAAAATTTTGCTGTATTTCTAATGACTAAGGTACTTTACTCTTAATGCAATTTCGAAAAAATGGCATTTGCTCCCTTACTATTAGCCACAGGTAAAATGTGAAATATGCATTTATAGTTTCAAGGCATGCACCAACTTTTATCAAGAATAAAATTTTCTGAGAAATCGGTAATAAAAAACTTTTACCTATGTTGCATACTTTTTTGGACACACTGTATACGGGGTCTTGCATCTCACCTTCCGTCTTCTTATAGCTCACTTATTAATTAAGTTGGGATTTTGATATTTTGCAGACTTTACCTGTATCCTAGGGTGCATTTCAGGAAAATACTTTTGTTTATACAGGGTGTTCCAAAAAAGTGAGCCGTCATAAGGATCTATTTTTTAAGAACACATGCCATAAATATTATTACTTATTTGGATGCCTCTTATAGTTGCCTCCATAGCCCCCAAGTTTTAATGAAATCGGTTCAGTATTACAGGCGAAAAAAACACTAAAAATCAGTTTTGCACCACTAGTTTTTAAAAAATTAATAAAAAATAAATTAATGCCTCGTTATTAAAATTATACAAAGGTACTTAACAAATAAGGTCGAACAGTATCGTTAACAAAGTTTGAATAATACGAATTGTACAGGGTTTCCAAAGTTTAGTGTCAAACTTTGCAAACTTTAAAGCAATTTATTTTTCTTATTTCAAATTGGAACCCCTGTATATTATTATGTCATTCGATGCAGAATTAAGATTCAAACATTTGTTCTTATTCCAACCCTATCGCAATTTCTAACGCAATTTATTTGCAGAAAACTCATTTTATCAACTATTCCAAGTCATTATTATGAATAAATTATCAAAGATGGCTTTGCAAAACAATTTATTGGTATTAATGTTTACTAAAGTGACAAGAAAAAATTCTTTTCGCATGCTTCTAATATGAAGATCATATTTACGAGCTCTTCTTGGTTGTATTCCATCACAAAAAAATAATATGGCTTAAACAATTAATAATAATCTAACAATATTTGAAACTATTGTAGGCGCCATTATTGTAATTTAGAGCGTTACTTTTTTTTTAAAATTTATTTTGATTTAATCTTGTCCAAATATTTTTAAATAGGCCAGTCCAGACTTAATTATTACCTGCTAATTAAATTAATCAAATGATTAATTGTATTAAAAGAAATGTTTAAGTACTTACAAATTGTAATTGATTACTTTATTGTTATTGAGGCCGAAGTTGTTTGTCGAAAGGTCTTACCTGAAATTAAAGAAAAAGTACACTGAGCAACCAATTTACCCAAAATTTACTTTAACCAAATTAAACTGATTTAGAAATATCAACAGAACTTGAATTGAAAATAATACCAAAGTTATTTAATAATATGTGCCATACAGGCTTATTCACACAGGATAAAGGGGTGCCACACAGGCCCATCCACGTAAGGATGTTTAGGTGCCACACAGGCCCATCCGCGTAAGGATGTTTAGGTGCCACACAGGCCCATCCACGTAAGGATGTTTAGGTGCCACACAGGCTTTGCCACACAGGCCCATCCGCATAAGGATGTTTAGTTGCCACACAGGCCCATCCGCGTAAGGATGTTTCAGACCCATCCACGTAAGGATGTTTAGGTGCCACACAGGCCCATCCGCATAAGGATGTTTAGTTGCCACACAGGCCCATCCGCGTAAGCATGTTTAGGTGCCACACATGCCCATCCGCATAAGGATGTTTAGGTGCCACACAGGCTTTGCCACACAGGCCCATCCGCATAAGGATGTTTAGGTGCCACACAGGCCCATCCGCGTAAGGATGTTTAGGTGCCACACAGGCCAATCCGCGTAAGGATGTTTAGGTGCCACACAGGCCCATCCACGTAAGGATGTTTAGGTGCCACACAGGCTTTGCCACACAGGCCCATCCGCATAAGGATGTTTAGGTGCCACACAGGCTTTGCCATACAGGCCCATCCGCATAAGGATGTTTAGGAACATTGGGTGTACAAGAGCCTAATTATTATTTTACCAGGCAAAAGAGAATATCAAAATATAGATTATGAATTTATGAACTTGCCTGGGACATAAAATACAATCACAAAATATTAAATTGAAATAATTACACCCAAATAATTTATAAGTAAAATTGTAAAACAAATCATCGCACAGATAGTTTAAATTAATAAAAATAGATAGATTGGCTTAATCGGGTTATCCGTGAGACACACTCACTGATACCCTTAAGTATAAAAATAGTTAATTTAGGTAAACTGGATTGCTCGTGAGACACACTCACCAATAATCAAAACTTCTTTGTCCCAACAAAATATCACACAAACACTTGCACCGTCAAAACTACTCTAAATTAAATATTTAAAGCTTAGCGTTTAGCTGCTCTTTCAGCCGATTTGTTTATTCTTTTAAGTGATCAACATTCATTCATTGGATATTATTTTATAAACAAAACCTTGGAATTGCGTGACAAATAGTATTCAGCACTTTTCTTTGGGAGTCTGTATAAGATAAGCAAAATAATAATAATAATAATAATAAGAAAAAACTGATTCTTACACTATACAGGGTGATTCACGTTGAGTGGCCTATTAGAAGATCTCGAAAACGAGTAAACTTATCTTTCTAAAAATTTGATAGCAGGCATAATTGGCTTTGAGCTTTTAAAACATTATCTTTTGAGGTTTTTGTTACTTCCGGTTATACCGGAAGTTAATAGCAACTTTGTTATTTCAAATGGAACACCCTATATATTTTAGCATTTTTGATTACCTTATTAAAATCTAAATAACTTTTGTTAATTTTATTCTATTCCTATCTCTAACCGTTTTTGAAATATGAATTATAAAATGATTTTTTTGTGTAAAAACGCTCCGAGAAAAAAGTTTAGTAACTCTTGAAAATTAGAAATAGCTAAGCAATGAACATAGGCACTAAATAACAAATGGTAACAAAGCTCAAAGTCAAACGAAAATCCCAGTCGAAGCTTTCTTTTCAAAAATAATGTCGTATTAACACAAACAGAAATTTTAAGATTTTTTATTTAAATTGCTCATAATTCCAAAACGACTAAACATATAGGTTGTAACATATTAGGCACTTAGATAGGTAATTTAGTTCTCTACACGTTAGTAAGCTAAAAAATAGGGTGTTCCATTTGCAAAAATTGATTTATGCACATTTATTTAAATGGAAACATTGGCACAAGTTTAAGAACTCCCTGTATAAAAAACGTGAATTCTAAGTAATTTAAACTAAAATTCTATGTGAAAGCTTACAAAATTTTAAATGTTTATCTCTATTAGTTTCAGAGTTACTAAACTTTCTTCTCGGAGCGTTTTTACACAAAAAAATCCTTTTATAATTCATATCTCAAAAACGGTTAGAGATAGGAATAGATTATTACTAACAAAAGTTATTTAGATTTTAATAACGTAATTAAAAATGCTAAAATATACAGGGTGTTTCGTTTGAAATAGCAAAGTTGGCATTAACTTCCGGTATAACATAACCGGAAGTAATAAAAACGTCAAAATATAATGTTTTAAAAGCTCAAAGCCAATCATGCCTGCTATCAAATTTTTAGAAAGATAAGTTTACTCGTTTCCGAGATCTTCTAATAGGCCACTCAACGTGAATAACCCTGTATAATAACTAAAGTCAAAATGGGCTTTAGTCACTTTAATATCAATAAATTGTTTTGCAAAGCCACTTTCGACATTTATTTATAATAATGACTGGTGGAATAGTTGATAAAATGAGTTTTCTGCAAAAAAGTCATGATGCATTAGAAATTGCGATAGGGTTGTAATTGAACTATAGAAGAGTTTTGGACTTGCATTGTCTTTATTTGTTTTACATTACAACGTTTCAACTGGTAAGTATCTCCAGTCGTCTTCAGGTGAATACTAAATAGGTAAAGTAACTACAGCTTTATTTATACTAGCTAGATGCACTGGAGCATGACCGAGATGGGTGCAGTCATGCGTTTAGTTCGTGTGCGGTATTTTAAGTTTACATCTACTTAACAAAGGTTTCCAGATATTTCTTATATCTAATGATGGCTTACTAAAACAATCAGGGTTTTGGTATATGGTAGCAGCTTCCTTAAACGTCCTTTTTCTCCAATGTGGTTCTTTATGCAGGATTTGAGCTTCTGTCCACTTGATGTGATGACCGTGTGTCCAGGCATGGTCAGCTGCACTTGATTTTCCGGTTTCTCCTTTAAGCGTGTTGTTTCTGTGTTCCTTGACAACAGTTTCAAGTTAGAGTCTTACCAATGTAAGAACGACCACATTCGCAGGGGATCTGGTGACACAGTTTTTCCTGTCTTTTTGACTTGTTGGTTTTGTCAGGTGGCTTCTTAAAGTATCTTTCGAGCTGAATACCGTATTGATGTTGTATCGTTGTCCTAGTCTTCTAATTCTATCAGATACTCCTTTGACATACGGAATGTTGAGTGTTGATTGTGACTCCATTTACTTCTTTTGTGTATTTGGCCGATTCTTGCGATTTTCCAATAGTTTATCAACTAAATTTATGGGGTAGCCATTTTTGTTGAGGTCCGTTTTGATGTAGTTAGTTTCTTCTTTGAGGGCTTCATTTGAATTACAGATGGTAATTGCTCTATCCACAAGCGTTCTTACTATGCCATGTTTTGTGCTGTTTGAGTGATTTGAAGTGTAATTCAGATATTGACCTGTATGCGTAGGTTTCCTGTACACTGAAGTATGGATAGTGTTGCCATTTTTCTTTACGTTCACATCTAAGAAAGGTAGCTGATTGTTTTCTTCTCTCTCCATGGTAAATTTGATTGTCGGCGTCAGGCTATTAATGTGATGTAGGAATTCCCTGAGTTCGTCATAGTTTCCATTCCAAATAATGAAAGCGTCGTCCACATATCTCAGCCATGTTTTTGGTTTCTTTTTCGCTTGTTTTATTGCTTTAGATTCAAACCATTCCATGTAAATGTTGGCGATTATTGGTGAGAGAGATGAGCCCATCGGTAGTCCGTCCACTTGGCTAAAAAACCTATCTTTTTCCTGGAAGTAAGAATTATCGAGGCAACATTCTAAGGCATCATGGAACTATTATTACTTTATTACTATAATACCATCATTGTCTCCAAGAGGTTCCAATTTGAAATAAGAAAAATAAATTGTTATAAAGTTTGACACTAAACTTTGGACACCCTGCACAATTCGTATTAATCAAACTTGGTTAAGGAGACTGTTCGACCTTATTAAGTACCTTTGTATAATTTTATTAACGAAGCATTATTTTTATTTGGTATTAATTTTTAAAACCAGTGGTGCAAAACTGTTTTTTCTTAGTTTTTATTTTTTTTCGCCTATAATACTGAACCGATTTCATTAAAATTGTATGGGTCGAAAGGCAACTATAAAAAGCATCCAAATAAGTAAGAATATAATATGGCATGTAATCTAAAAAAAATAGATCCTTATGACGTCACACTTTTTTGGAACACCCTGTATAAACAAAAATATTTTCCCGAAATGCGCCCTGGGATACAGGTAGTCTGCAAAATATCAAAATCCTAACTTAATTAATAAGTGAGCTATAGACGAGTGTAAAGGCACAAGCGAACTTACCTCGATACCTTACAGACCATCTGGGCCAAATCAGTAAAAGTATACTGAGACTGGTACTCTTCGCCGGCTTTCGCCTTGTACGTTTGAGAACTTCTAAATAGCGGTATATTACCGGCCTTACATTGTTCCTCAAAATACGCCTTACCATGTTGGTAACCGACTTCCCTAATTTCGTCAAAACTACCGAACTGGAGCGTCTTAAATTTATCGATAGGCGGGCGGATATATTCGCAATATTCGCTGTTTTTCACTTCCTGCAAGACAAAATGTTTATATTTTAAAACAGTGGCGTAGCCAGAAAATATGCTCGGGGGGGCTCAGTGGGCGTAAGCAAGACATTTTTTTCTGGAGAGAAGGACTACATGTATTTTATGATATTGCACCTAGTGAAGAAGGCAGAAAAGCGCCGTAGGCGAAAACTTCTCGGGGCCACGCCCAAAGTTCGATTAAAATTCACCTAACTACTATCAAATTATTACCTCTCCCCCTCTGCATGGTTGAATTAAATTTGTTTTTGTAAATGTTTTTTTTACTTTTTGTTTTTATATTCCTAGCTGGCACTTTATTAAAAAAAAAAACAATTGTGAAAAATATTGGTGTCAATCCAAAATTTTAACATAAGACGGTTGTATGACTCTAACCAGCGTTTTTTGGGCTCGGTGTTTTATGATTAAAAATAAAGTAAATATCGCTCATCACGCCAAAATTGATGATTTTTTCAGAAATCATATTTTTTAGGAGCGTAGATCTAAGCAGAGCTGTGAGTAACTTAAGTAACTAGATACTTTTTAGTATCTAGTTACTTAAAGTAACTAGATACTTAGTAACTTAGTTCTTTTTTGAATCATGCCAAAAGTAACTGTAACTTCGTTACTTTTGAAAAGTAACTTGTATCTAGTTACTTTTTAGGAGTAACTATACACTTAAAAAGTAACTAGATACTTTAAAAGTAACTAAGATGCTTTTAAAGTAACTAAGTTCCTTTTAAAGTAACTAAGTTAGGTACTTTTAAAGTTCCTCTAGGATACCAATTATGCACACGTGCCGTCCATCAGATGATGACCACATATATACATACACTATATTGCCAATACAAGCAGCCGCACGAAGCAAGAATACACCCATCGTGCGATTCAAAATATCCTGAGTTGGGGCCCGTGGTGCTTGCGCAGTAGGGAAAAAATTAGGCAACCGACACGATTTCTAACAAAAAGTAAACAAAACCCAAGGTCTCTTGAACAGAACCGGCTCGCCGCGCCGTTGTATTCTTATTTGTCGCCATCTTTTTTTTCGTTCATTCGTGTGTGGTTTTGGGTGTTAATATTTATTAAACTTTCCTTTAGACATTTTTTTTGTTAGTTTGTAAGTTGTTGTTAGTCGTTTCCATCTTTTTTTACTTTGTATTCGTTCGGATGTTCCGTGTGTGATTGTGGATATTATTTTTAAGTTTTGGGTGCGAATTTAGGTATAAAACTTTACCAGACATTTTGTTATTGTTAGCGACTTGTGTCTCAAGAGGGGTAGAAAAAAGTGCATGATCCTTTTTTGCACGAATCGCTGTTCAATATCAAGAATAAGGTATTTCAGGTATGTAAAATATTGGTTACTTAGTTTTATTTGACCATAAACTGTACCACTGGCGGCTTAACAATAGGGTCAAATGGTCATTGACCTCCCATAAATAATAAGTCAAAATGACTAGTTAAAAACTCTAAATTTAACCCATCCAAAAATATCTAAAATAGTATATTGAACATCTGAAATCTTCAATTTTTACGCTACAACATCTTAAATGTCGTTCATATTATACCCCGGTCAAAACTTAATTTTGACCAAATATAGCCTGCTTATTTAAATGTAAAATTCTATTTGCATAGCGGCCGGTGATTTCTTAGAGCGAGAAAGAATCATAGAATAAATCAACGCGTTAAATCGAGAGAAACTGCTACTCCAGGCATTGACCGCGAGCTCACTGGTTCCATGCGATAGGTCACATGTCATGTATAGTCTAACCTCCGACCTATGCACCGGTGCGTGTCTCTCTTTGATCTCTGATGCAGATTGACAAAAGGCTGACGTCCATCGGTTATTAATCTGTGAAATTGATTATTATTTCATCTGCAAATTGTCGGTGGCAGTGTTTTGTCGAGCGCGTGGCTCCAATTACGAATGGAATGTAATTTTAGTAATATTTAATTAGTTTGTTGTGTAATTAAATAAATACAATAAATATGAACAAAAAAGGGCGTGGCAACCAAAAAAATTTTGCCTGCGGCGCATTTTTTCCCTATATTGACCACAATACTAAATTGACCAAGAGCCGCCACTGAACTGTACACATCCGAACTAACGGGTGAATTTAAATAAAAGCTTGTAAAAACATTTTGATAGTCGGTCCTGTCAAATGTTTACATCAAGAAGCAAATTTCCGAGCTGCGCAAACTCAACGGACCCTGATCATCTGCCTACAGTGGTGTCATCATTGAATTATGGTATTGGCAATATAGTGTACGGATATATGTGATGATGACCAAGGGACGATCGGCGGCCGTTAATCAGATTTTCACGAAGGGACGAGTCGCGAGCGTCAAACAGCCAACCGGTTGGGGGGGAATTTCTTGGAAATCATTTTATTCTACTTGTTCGTTGTTCGAATTAACACTTCTTAGTTTAGTTTTCTGATTGTAATAGTGGTAGTGTGTACAGGAAAAGGAGTTATCACTACCTGGTAAATTTATGGTATCTAATTCAAAAACATCTTACTTATTATTACTTTTAGAGTTTCGTAGTTACAATTAACATAACTAGTTACTCAAAAGCATCTTAGTTACTTTTAGTAACTAGTTACAATCAATGTAACTAGTTACAATCAATGTAACTAGTTACTTTTAAATTATCGTAGTTACAATCAATGTAACTAGTTACTGTAAAAGTATCTTAGTTACTATAACTAGTTACTTTAACTAAGTAACTAAGATACTTTTAGATAAAAGTAACTATTCCTTAAAGTATCTAGATACATTTGTGCAAAAGTATCGAAAAATTAACTCACAAGCTCTGGATCTAAGAGCAGTTTTTTGTGCAAATGCTTAGGTTTTGAAATACTCCTTCTTAAGTGCCGTTTCGTATATTCATAATAAAGCATTCTCGTTTCTTCCCGCAATATTTTTTTTATTATAATATATAATGTTTCAATTAAAATTTTTACTTTCATTTTTTAAAATAAATACCTAATTGTTTTCTGGTTTTGTTGTAGAAATATTTAATTGCATTAGGTTACATTTTTGTTGATTTAAAATAACTCTAAAAAAGGGAAAACGGAACAGACAAGTATGTATCTAATAGAAAAATACTATAAAATATTACTCTTTTTACTCGTTTTCCTATAATATTGAAAATAAATGATAATAAAATAAATCAATAACTAAAACGGTATGCATCCAAAACCTTAATCTCCATATAAAACAGGACTTTTAGAAGGAAAAGTTTAAAATCTAAACGTTTCCTACAAGACCTTTGTAATTTAAGCCAAGAATACATTATTTTAAAATTTAAATTAAGAGTCCAAGCGTGAGACGAAAAATTAGGTTACAATTAGACTTTTAGACCCGAGCTCCGAGGCCCCCCCGCTAAATACGCTATTGTTTTAATACCACAACACCCAAATTTGTAAAAAACTTACCTCCAACTGTCTTACGCAACTGACATACGCCAACCGAGACTGTATATCGGGTAAATTCGGCACTCTAACTGGTTTGGCGAATGGATTCCATCGTTTCCATAGCAACCACCAACCAGATAAATCATCGCCATAATTCGTAAGGTCTTGGTCGTCGACAGATCCGACATCTATAGCTATTATGTGGTCAACTCCCATACTTCTCATTACGTCAGCTAGAGGGACAGAGAGAAATATATCCTTATACTTAAAAAAAATATTATTCCAATTACAACTTTAAAAAAAGTTTGAATCAAAAAAAAATATGACTTTTACACTAAAATTCAATAGCTTTGACGTCTTTGACTGAATTGTTTATGTTTTTTCAAGGACGAATGAAAATAGTAATTTTGGTTCAAGAATACATCTTCCCGGCAGCAAGAAGTGCAACACGAACATCGAGAAATTATGACACTTTGATTCGCCAGCTTAAGGATAAATTTCCATAAAGCACTGATTTTTAGTAGGAATGACGTGATGTTTTAGCTATCGACGATAACTACGCGACGGGTCATTTTTCAACGGTGACGACTACGTACCCAACTAAAAACGGCCGACGAGTTCGTACACACAGAAGTACTAAAGAAATACGGATACGAAATGTCTATTGTTATTGGCCTGAGAGGCCAGTATGGCTAGTTGAAAGTAAAACGTTTGAAAAACAAGAATTTAAAACACAAAGCCCATGAGAGATCTCAAAAAGTTTCCCTGTCATCCTTGGGCAATCGAGAGATCGGGGTCATTTAGTAATGACAAAACGGGCGAAGCCCTGCACATTAACCATTACAAAAATTTTAAAAAAATTCCGGTTTCCATACACATTGCGCGACTGGAAAGAATTGGAATATCAATGATATTTTATTTTATATTATTGGACCATAAACTAAACGTAACCACCAAACAGGGTGAGCATAATGGGCCAAACCTGGCCTAAGTGCATCCGGTGCATGGACGGGCCCTCGGAAAAAAAAAACATAACAAGCTACAGTTGGTCGATCGTCGAAGTTTATAAAGTAATATTAAAAAAATTACGAAAAATGTTTTCATCAATTTCTATAAACTTTTAGTACGATGCGCGACCGGAAGATGCTAACCGGTTTTTAATTTTTTAACATTAATTCTCTTGAACGGCAGTAGAGTTTTGGACTTGCATTGTCTTTATTTGTTTAGAATCACTACGTTTTAACTGGTAAGCATCTCCAGTCGTCTTCAGGTGAATACTGAATAAGTACGGTAACTACAGCTCTATTTATACTAGGCAGGTGCTGTGACGCATGACTAGTGGGTGGAGTCATGCGTGTTGCTAGGTGATGACGCATAACTGGATGAGTCATGCTTGATGAGTCATGCTCGATGACGTCATGCTCGATGACGTCATGCTCGAAGACGTCATGCTCGATGAATCATGCGTTTAACTCTTGGGTGGTCTTATTCTAAGATTACATTTACTTAACAAGGCTTTTCAGACGTTTCTCATATCTAATGAAGGCTTACTAAAGCAACCTGGATTTTGGTGAATGGTCGCAGCTTCCTTAAACTTCCTCTTCCTTCAGTGCGGTTCTTCTTGCAGGATTTCCGCTTTTGTCCACATGATATGATGGCCGTGCGTCCAGGCGTGGTCAGCTGCACCTGATTTTTCGGTCTCTTCAGAAGCAAGCCAGAAAGACAAAAAAAATTGTGTCTACCAGATCCCCTGCGAATGCGGCCAATCTTACATTGGTGACCACTAGAAGTAAGGATTAAAGAACATAGAAATAACACCCAAAAAGGAGAGACCGAAAAATCAGGTGCAGCTGACCACGCCTGGACGCACGGCCATCATATCATGTGGACAAAAGCGGAAATCCTGCAAAAAGAACCGCACCGGAGGAAGAGGAAGTTTAAGGAAGCTGCGACCATACACCAAAATCCAGGTTGCTTTAGTAAGCCTTCATTAGATATGAGAAACGTCTGGAAACCCTTGTTAAGTAAATGTAATCTTAGAATAAGACCACCCAAGAGTTAAACGCATGATTCATCGAGCATGACGGCATCGAGCATGACGGCATCGAGCATGACGTCATCGAGCATGACGTCATCGAGCATGACGTCATCGAGCATGACGTCATCGAGCATGACTCATCAAGCATGACTCATCCAGTTATGCGTCATCACCTAGCAACACGCATGACTCCACCCACTAGTCATGCGTCACAGCACCTGCCTAGTATAAATAGAGCTGTACTGTACCGTACTTATTCAGTATTCACCTGAAGACGACTGGAGATGCTTACCAGTTGAAACGTAGTGATTCTAAACAAATAAAGACAATGCAAGTCCAAAACTCCACTGCCGTTCAAGAAACGTCATTGTCACAGACATCAATTCTCTTCTTACAATGGGAGAGCGAATCAAAACTAAAATTTTAATTTTTTTGGGCTCATCCTACTAATTCTTTTTTTTATTACTTAATTAGATACTAATAAAAACTTTTGGAACAATATTCACAATAAAATACGTTTAAGGATAACGTTTGCTACTTATAAATAATCTAAAACTACGATGTTTGATAGAAATTTGACATACAATATAAAGACTTCTATACGTTTTGTTTCTAATAAAAACATAAAATCCTACCTGGAACATTGTTAATATAACACCCGT
Source organism: Polydrusus cervinus (assembly GCA_935413205.1). NCBI lineage: Eukaryota > Metazoa > Arthropoda > Insecta > Coleoptera > Curculionidae > Polydrusus > Polydrusus cervinus. Next base: position 13,290,003 of record OW284519.1, on the reverse strand, counting down.
CGACCAGCATGTGCCCATCTGTAGGGTCACAAAGGGGAGGAAAGATCCCCACTATTGACATGGAAGCCCGCACATATCGCCAGAGCGAACCTATATGACAGTTATCACATGCTTAAGTTAAGTGATTTAAAATGGGATGCTTAAAATAATTATAAAAAATATAAACAAAATGCAAGTTCAAGAAGTTAGGTATGTCTCAGAAGCTTTGACACAAATTTTAAGTCCTGACATGACTAAAAACAAAAATAGTTTTACGTAACGAGCACAATTTTTTAAATTACTTTTGGTTTACAAATTATAAGTTTGTTTGAGACATTGCCCCGAGCACATGAAGGAAATACTCGTCCAAAATGATAAAATAAAATGTGGCAAAGGTTCTTGAAAGGTAGCGGCGACACCTGTTGATGAACAGGACCACCTGAAAAGTTTATACCATTCAAGTTTTCTTATTAAAAAGACCTAGTGTACGATTATTTCGTTTCTTGTCGCTACCAATCAAGTCCTCAAACAAAGAAGAAATTAATTTGTTTGGTAAGTTTTAAATCCATCCTAGACTTTAAGTAGAATTTAATCGCAAAGTATACCTTATTATGAATCTTTTAAAAAGTAGAAATAAACGAAAAACTTGTTGTTTTAGCAAGAAAATTGGCACACAATGATTTTAAAGATATTATTTTAACAGAAACATCATAGAAAATATAAAAAAGAAATGTCCAAAATGTACTTAGATGAAGAAATCCAAGAAATTGTAGAAGTGCATGAAATTGGGCGAAAGTCCAATAAATTTATGTAGAAGGTCGGTAAATTGATGTAAAGTGCACAATCCCACGATGCGCAAGCAGTCAGCTTCACGAAATCTCGGGGAGGCACAAACTCGGCTAGTACTATAAATACTAACGACAGGATGCTAAGACAAGCCCCTGCAGACAACCAAACTATAATGCAACATGACATCGGCGAGGATAACATCACAATGGAGACTAGCTTGCAGCCCGACCCTGAAGTCGATAGAACTGCCGCTGGTCGCTCCAGAAAAACAGAAACCAGTCGAATCAATTGGAGTCGTGAAATGAATAGGACCTTTATCAAAGCATTCCTCTTGATAAACGACTGTGAAGGTAATCCACGTCCTGGCTGGATAATAAGACTTAACCAAGAAATAAAAAAAATACATCCGAACAAAATGTGGCGTGCCGTCGAAGAGCTATTTATACTAACCGCCTGCTACCCCAAGCTGAAATACATCAAATCCGACGTGAAGTTGGCAGAACGTTGCGCAACCTTCAGCAAGTGGAAGAGGTAACAGCACAGCAGGAAGTAACACACGAACAAGATCCAATTATATAGTCCAATCACACCGAATGCGAGGTTATCGTGCATGCTTGGGCAATGTGTACGACCATGGAATCCCTTGTTTAATTTATTGTGTTCGTTTTGCTTCAACGAGATGGATTTAAAATTTGCAATTTGTGCAAAAACTTCCGAGACATATCATTGTTCCTTGTTGATTCCGGCGTCAGTTCTAATACCTATGACCCTCTTTTGATAAACAATTTTAAAACTAAACTAATACAGAGCTAAATATAAGTAAAAAAGAAAACACCCATAATACCTTTAAAAAATAGTTACTTAGCCTTGTGATTGGTTCACCATAAATCCCAAATAAAGCCAAAACTACCAATAAATGACGCCACACGAGTTGTCCTAGCAATCTAAGCAAAGTTTAACAAGCTTACTAGGGGAATCTTAAAACTTCTCTTACCTTTTAGGAGATATGTGTGGCTTCCCAAGAATGAGGTCTAATGAAACTGTTAGTAACTGAAACTGGAAACAATGTCATACGGTAGGTAAAATAGTAAGTAATGGTACAAAATGATCAAACCTTGTAACATGTTGCCTAAAGAAAAGTTTTTAAAATGTAAGTCAGGCGCCACATTTTTATATTATGATCTAGGACTTTTACTGACTCTATTTTATCGCTTATAAGAACTAGGTTCTATTCTTTGCTCTATATAAATTTAGTGTTATGCTATTATAATTGACCCAGCCCCTCTTTGATGGGCTCTAGCCTCCTAAACAAACATTTATGTGTGTCTATAGGATATTTTGTCATACCCTCGATATGAAGTATAAAAAATAAAGTCAATGAATGTCTACAAGATGTGAAAGTAAGTTAGAAATGATACAAGAAAATGAAAACACGTACCTTCACCTCATACTAGACTGTTATACACAATTTTCTATCAAACATCGCAATCTTATGACAAGAACATTAAGTACCCTCACAAGAATAAAATAGTAAAAAACGGCAATCCAGTTTAAGATACGAAAAACGATATAACCCTAATATTAAAATTTGTTTCTTCACTTTTTCTGACATTAATGAATTGGAAAATTGATTAGACATGAACCCGTATGAATATCTTAAAACTCTTAGAAAATTGAACCTATAGAATTAACATTACCTGTTCATGCCTGCCCGAACTTTTGCCTGTACAAGTCGGAGTAACAAGATTTATTTTTACTTATTCATATCAGGTATTTTAAAAAAATTTAAATTACAATGACTAAACAATTCTAGTTATATATTTCAAGTGATAACTACGGCTACGTAGACCACCGAGTAGGCAAAACTCCGGTAACGTTACTATTATTTGTCTCATTGTGGTTAAAATCACGATACACTAACATCGGTATGTAATAATTGAACATAAATTCTATACCTCGTCCACATTATGACGTCAGTGCGAGCGTCCAGCGCGCTTTATACGGATATTCAAGCCATACCAACATTCATTTAGTATTGTTTTAGATTAGACCATATGCATTTATCATCGAGAATAAACAAGGAGGCGCTATAGCCATTTAATTTCGTCTGCGAAAAACGGTACCTACCAGGGGGCGGGGCTAAGTGTCATACTAATATGGCCGATTCATAAGGGCCTGTATAATTTATTTTGAACAATTGTAAAAATGCTTGGGTCAATTAAAATAATATAATTTCATTAAGCAATGAACAGCTTTGTAAAAGAAATAACGGATAATGGTATTATATATACACATGTTTGTACCGGGTGGTCAACTAAGAATGACCGCCGGCCATATCTCAGAAACTAGTAATCGTACAGCATCCGGGTAAATTTTTTTATGACAAAAGTGTCTAAGAGAAAATGCTGGAAATTATTTTTAAGTTCCGCATTTTGCCGCAAGAGGGCGTAATTGAAAAGTAAATATTAAAATTTTACATATCTCCGAAAATTCCACATTAAGGTATATCTTTGATAACACCATTAAAAAGCTTGGACAATTATGCATCATTTTGGTCTTATGCTCATTGGCGTACTGACTTTAATAAGAGGGGGGGTGGAAGCTGTTGAAAGTGTAATCAGTAAAATCGCTGTAACTTTTAAACGACTTATCCGATTTTAGCAAACTAAAGACTGTTTGGAAGAGAAATGTATGCACTTTCACCAATCGTATTTAGTTGTCCATAATAATTCTCAAAAAAAATGCTAGAGGGCGCAATTTTCAATAATAACACATTTTTTGATTTTACTCCGAAAAAATAAATCATACGGTATAATTATGATACCATAATCGAAAAACAGATGAAATTTGCTAGAAAAAATATTAAAACCGCAGATCGATATCTCCGTTCGTTTCAGCGTTATCGCCAATAGAATAATTTCTAAAACTAAGCGATTATATATTTTTTAGAAAAAAAGTGGTACGCCACTGATATTTTTCCATGTGGATATTATTTTTAATAAGTCTGGTCAATTCTGCATAAAAATGGTCTCTTGCGTTTTTCTCCTCAGGCACACCGTTCATAATTAAAATAATTAAAAGTCAAAAACTGCATGAACTTAATTGTAGATATATTGTTTTTACATATTTTTTTGTTATTTAATAATTTAAATAAAATTGCAACTAAACAAACCATGGGCAACAGTTAGCACCAAAAGTTTATAAATACGGACCTGTCCTTTATTTATACTAAGCTATAAAACGTAATTTTCGCCGTTTTCTTCTTATCCACAGCATTTCTGTTGGAAGAACTTCGCACGGCACAAGGAATAATTAATATCTATCACACAGTAGCAATAATTTTACACAAAAATTGAATAACTTCTCATAAAATCTAAAACCACCTCGAATATGATAGATCGAACAGCTGACTACACGAATGACATAAGTGTCGTACCAATATGGCGCAGGTAGGGCCACGTGATGTCGCCTCCTTGTTTATTCTATCCCGATGGCATTTATAAACAAAATTTATGAAAAAACATTGGTTATGCTTATGTTAATGACGAACCCTGTGTTGGTAAGTATACAAAAAAATCACACGTAATAACAAAAAGTTTTTTGTTGCTAATTCTATAAGTTCAATTTTCTTAGTTAAAACTGTACCTGGTAAATTGTTGACGTATCCTCCGTCCAATAAAAGATGGCCGTCTTGAGGATCACAGAGGGGCGGCATGTAGCCTGACAACGACATTGAAGCGCGAACGTAGCGCCACAGTGATCCTACGGCAAGTCAAGCTTACTACAGGGGCTAACAGTGCAATGTCGTACTTTACAATTCAAATAATTTTTTTCCCTTTATGACTTTTTGTGAACAAAAAATATATAATTGGTTGATTTGACCCAAAACGATATTTTATTAAAAATATTCCGAAGTTACATTTTTACCGCTTAAACTTTTGACTGTAGTTATTTCAAAAAAATATTTAATGAGTTTTCTACGTTTCTTAACACACAGGTTTGCTCATACAGGGCGATTCTTAAGTTGATACTTTAGCTGTGTATAGAAGGCATTTAAATAAACATTTTCAAATACCTTTTTCAAAAAAATCAAAAATAAGGTACTTATATTCATTTATTACACTATGGATTAAATACGGTCTTGCCTAACTTAAACATAATCTCGAAGCAGCAGCCGCACTTTGACAACACTCACCGTAAACTAGCATCATATCTAGTTCATTGTTTTCAAATTTTATCATTTTCACGTTTCACCAGAATTGCTAAATAACTGACCACCGACCAGTAAATTGCATGACTAATAAGACAAACAACATAAAGTATAGCAGGCTACGTTTTGATGACCAGGCCTGCACTTAGATTTTTTACTTCTGTATCTCGTCTATTATTAAGTTTTTTGAAAACGGTATTTGAAAATGTTGTTTATTTTAATGCCTTCTATACACAGCTAAAAAAGAAGTAACAACTTAGGAATCACCCTGTATAGTTACAAAATGTATGCGATAATAAAGCTTATAAAAACCTTGAATTTGGACTAAGTTTTTAATTTGCAAAAACATTTCAATATTAAATTTTCTGAGAAATTGGTAAAAAAAGAATTTCCCATATGTTGCATTCTTTTTTTGAATACCTTGCATAACATGGCATTCAAATTATAAGTTCAGACAAAATAGAGCATCAAATAAGCGCCAAATTTATCATGTTGCGTACAGTATTGTCCAGGAGCGTATTATATTTAAAAATTATGCCGTGATTCCTCCGAACACTCAAAAAATATAGTCATGCATAGATACCAAACAACATAAACACTTGTAACTAATCGACAAATCTACAGGGTGTCCCAAATAGCGCGACAAAGTGAAGTAGCTCCTTCATAGCTGAAACTAAAAGTTCGGCAGAGCGTGTTTTTTGAAGAACAGCGCACTCACTTTTTTTTTAGTGTAACGTGTAGATGAGCTTCCCAACCTGCATCATTTGCCTTCCATTAAAAAACAGCCTGTCTATTTTTCTATACAGGGTGTCCATGAAATGTCTGTACAACGCTTCACCTTAACTTCTTTAATCAAAAATAAGGCGATCTAGGCAAACTAACCTATATGCAATGTTGCTTCGTTTTGCCGCTACGGGACGCTAAAGTTTTCAAATTAATATTGTTTTTTCTGAATAATTTCCAAACGCCTTTATCGATTTCGACTAATTTTGGAACTAAGAATGACTACTATTAATAGCGTGTTTTGAGGTATGCGCCATCTTTTTTTAATACCTGCAAATTTAAAAATGGCGTGTGATTGGTAATTAAAAGTTCCTATTTTTGTTACCTCCCGTATAAATGACTTTAATTATTTCTCTGACACTAGCTGACTTCATGTTGAAACTTTTTTGTGGCTAGTAAAATTTTAGCCAGACATGCAGTTTCTCTGTAAAAAAATTATTTACGAAGCAAAACAGGAAAAAAATTCGAACAATTGTTATAAATATCAAACTAGTTGGTAGTTATTTAGAATTAAAATTGTTTTTATGTTTCTCGTTCTGAATAAACAGCAATGATGAATTACACGGTATGGTAAATAATTTTTTTACAGAGAAACTGCATGTCTGGCTAAAATTTTACAAGCCACAAAATAGTTTCAACATGAAGTCAGCTAGTTTCAGAGAAATAATTAAAGTCATTTATACGGGAGGTAACAAAAAGAGGAACCTTTAATTACTAATCACACGCCATTTTTAAATTTGCAGGTATTAAAAAAAGATGGCGCATACGTCAAAACACGCTATTAATAGTGGTCATTCTTAGTTACAAAATTAGTGGAAATCGATAAAGGCGTTTGGAATTTATTCAGAAAAAACAATATTAATTTGAAAAATTTAGCGCCCTGTTGCGGCAAAACGAAGCAATATTGCATATAGGTAAGTTTGCCTAGATCGCCTTATTTTTGATTAAAGAAGTTAAGGTGAAGCGTTGTACAGTCATTTCATGGACACCCTGTATAAATAATTTTTGTAGTTTCAACAATAAAGATGTTTTATTCTCCTATTGCTTAGCTCTACATGTAGTATACAGGGTGAATCAAAAGCACTGTGACAAACTTCGAGATATGGTTGCTGACATTATTTTAACAGGAAAAGTTTTAATAAACTATGCTGTTAAACAGCTTCGTTTGGAAAATACAGGGTGTCCAAAATTTAAAAGTTAGTCATTTTTAAATAATTAATAAACCAGTGGAGATCTTTAGGTACAATTTGGTAAATTAAATGAGAATGTAAATATGCCTAATTTGACAGTATAATGCACTCTCAGAGGTAACCAGTGGCGTCAATATAAAATTATTCTCTGATATTTTTTATGAAAATTATGTTACGCTACTGATTTTTTTTTATTCAATGCTTACTTTTTTTGTAGTAAAAACGCTGGAATCATAATTTGACTTTGATTGATGTAAATAATTGCTTCTTGTCGGTATAGATATTGTTTTGCTATTTTGTCATAGTTTTACCCATCTCATCTCTTGCCATACTTTCGAATTAGGCTTTTTTTCTCTTCGTTCCCTGCCAGGGCCATTCCCGAGGGGACCTACAGCTTAACGTGGGTTCCGAACCACGATCCTCAGTCATGCGACACCCCCAAGGGCTAACCTTCAATTTCTTGCGACATTGCATGAGTGTGTACCTTCTTCCGCGCCCCACGAGATATCCGATCTCATCCGGCCTGGTTACCGGCGTGAATGTGGTGGGTTGGGAGATGAAGCATTTTACACTCTTCGCTGCATTCTTAAACCTACTAAAATTCGGACAAACTTTTTTTATTGTACGTATGCCCACACCAGGAATCGAACTCGGAACGCCACGGTCGAATGCCAGTGACTCACCATCGAGCAACCGACGCAGTTTTCTGCAAATTTAATCTTTTATGTATTATGGATCATCTTATTTTACCCTGTATGTATGTCGTTTTTAAGCCTAGGCAAATTAATTACTCCTAAACCATCCCTCGTATCACGAAAATACGAAAGAGCGTTTTTATAACAATTAAAGTAAGGATTTATAAACAAATTAAATTAAAAAAGTCAGGAGCGTAACATAATTTAAAATATCAAAGAATAATTTTGTCTCGATGCCACTGGTTATCTTTGAGAGTGCGTTGTACCGGGTGATTCATTAAGGGTGACGAGCGGCCATATCTCGGAAACTATTGGGCATAGAAATTTAGGAAAAAAAAAATACAACTAAAGTGGCCATGAGAAAATCCTGGAAATAATTTTTAAGTTCCGCATTTTGCCGCAAGAGGGCGTAATTGAAAAGTAAATTATAAAAGTTTACATATCTCCGAAAATTCCACATTAAGGTATATCTTTGAATATTTCACTCATGTATAAATTTTCCCATAAGAAACGTTAAAAATAAAAAAATATCAGCGGATATACAACGTTGCCTAGACAACGTTGTATATCCAACACACAACAATCGAACCTATTTGACGATTTTTTTTTTACCTTTTTACTGCGAACGTGATCGTTATTGTTATGAGTTCCCTTCGGGAAATTCATTGCTTTTGAAAAACAAACCCTCTCAACAGATAATTCTTATTGGATTTCAGTTACAGTTTTAATTATGTTATATGAAATTGAAAATTGTATGACAAAAATTTTTTTTTATATATATTTCATTCTAGAAATATTCTCCCTAAATACCGCTCGTACATAAAAATTAACCAGATAATTTTCATTCAAGCTTGTTATACTAATTCCACTCGTTCTTCGAACTCGTGGAATTATAAATAACAAGCTTTCATGAAAATTATCGGTAATTTTTAAGCACTCGTGGTATTACCCCCGATAACACCATTAAAAAGCTTGGACAATTATGCATCATTTTGGTTTAATACTCATTGGCGTATCGACTTTAGTAAGAGGGGGGGAAGCTGTTGAAAGTGTAATCAGTTAAATCGCTGTAACTTATAAACAACTTATCCGATTTTAGCAAACTAAAGACTGTTTGGAAGAGAAATGTATGCACTTTCACCAATCGTATTTAGTTGTCCATAATAGTTCTCAAAAAAAATGTTAGAGGGCGCAATTTTCAATAATAACATATTTTTTGATTTTACTCCGAAAAAATGAATCATACGTGTAATTATGATGCCATAGTCAAATGAAATTTGCTAGAAAAAATATTAAAACCGCAGCTTGATATCTCCGTTCGTTTCAGTGTTATCGCCAATAGAATAATTTTTAATGAAGAAGCGATTATATATTTTTTAGAAAAATATTATTTCTGATTAGCCTAGTCAAATGGTCTCTTGCGTTTTTCTCCTCAGGCACACCGTTCTTAATTAAAATAATTAAATTAAATTAGACGTGCGGAAGCATGCCCATTAAGTGAAGGTGGTCATTTCCAACAATTTTTATAAAACAAAATTTTTCATTATCAATGTTAATAATAATAATAATAATAATAATAAATAGTAGAGCTAATTTAATTAAGAACGGTGGCCCTGAGGAGAAAAACGCAAGAAACCATTTTTATGCAGAATTGACCAGGCTAATCAGAAATAATATCCACATGAAAAAATATCAGTGACGTCCCACTTTTTTTCTAAAAAATATATAATCGCTTCTTCATTAAAAATTATTCTATTGGCGATAACGCTGAAACGAACGGAGATATCGAGCTGCGGTTTTAATATTTTTTCTAGCAAATTTCATCTACTTTTCGATTATGGTATCATTATTATACTGTATGGTTTATTTTTTCGGAGTGTTATTATTACAAATTGCGCCCTCTAGCATTTTTTTTAAACTATCATGGACAACTAAATACGATTGGTGAAAGTGCATACATTTCTCTTCCAACCAGTCTTTAGTTTGCTACAATCGGATAAGTCGTTTATAAGGTTCAGCGATTTAACTGTTTACACTTTCAACAGCTTCCCCCCTTCTTATTAAAGTCGGTACGCCAATGAGCATCGAACCAAAATGACGCATAATTGTCCAAGCTTTTTAATGGTGTTACCAAAGATATACCTTAATGTGGAATTTTCGGAGATATGTACAATTTTAAAATTTACTTTTCAATTACGCCCTCTTGCGGCAAAATGTGGAACTTAAAAATTATTTCCAGGATTTTCTCATGACCACTTTAGTTATAATTTTTTTTCCTGAATTTCTATGCTCAATAGTTTCCGAGATATGGCCGCTCGTCACCCTTAATGAATCACCCGGTACTTTCAAATTAGTTATTTTTACGTGAATGATAGAATAGTATACTTACTTACTTACAGTATTCACCTGAAGACGACTGGAGATACTTACCAGTTGAAACGTTGTGATGTAAAACAAATTAAAGACAATGCAAGTCCAAAACTATTCTATCATTCAAGAAACATCATTGTCTCCAACCTTCAAACAGTCATTTTTACGTGTTCATTTAAATCACGAAATTTTACCTAAAAATCTATACTCGTTGATTAATTATTTAAATATTAGTTTTCTTTAAATTTTGGACACCCTATATTTCCGAAATAAAGCCGTTAAAGAACATAGTGCTTTAAAACTTTTCCTCTTAAAATAATGTCAGCAACCATATCCCGAAGTTTTTGAAAGTACTTTTGAATCACCCTGTATACAACGCAAGATTTCATAGTATCTAAACTTATGAACTTTTTAATATTTCTCATCAAAGCTTATAGAGAGGCATTAGTTCTACAGTCTAAAATTATTTTGAATTATACAGGGTGTCCCAAGTAGTCGGGGCACATCAAAATTTTTTTAATGGAATACCTACATAGTATATTATATTATTTTCTAATTCTCCACAAAATTCTATGTTTAATTTGTATAAATATCATGGTCAAAAGTCAATTCCCTCCCCACAAAATTCGTCGCTTATCTTGTATAAAATATCAATATGTCTAAATTCATTTTAGAGATTTTGAGATACTGACGTTTAAAATTAGGTATTTTCAGACTAAGACAGGCTGTAACATTGGAACGGTTTATCTTGGAGAAAAATGGTTTTCACCGTTCTGTCTTAGTTTTCTAGCCGTTATTTTGGTTTACTATGGTAAACCGGAAGTTGTAACGTTTAGATAGAGAATAAAAACTAAGACAAATTGCTGAAAACCATTTCTCTCTAAGATGAACCGTTCCAATGTTACAGCCTGTCAAAGTCTGAAAATGCCATATTTTAAACGTCAATATCGCAAAAACAATTGAATTTAGACATATGACGTTTTATACAAAATAAGCGTATAATTTTGTAGGAAACTAGATGATAATAATATATACCGGGTCCGCCAACGTAGCGGGGATGGAAGATTAAATCATTATCGTGGAGCTTATCAAAAATACTAAACCAGCATAAGGTAGCGCCTTAAAAGCGGCATATTTTAAAAATATTTTACATTATACAGGGTGGCTCAAAAAAGTGTGGCGGACTAAACTTGCATTTTTTTAAATGGAACACTCTATATATTATATAGTTTTATAATTCCCTATACAATTCCACGTATATTTTGTATAAAATGTCATATGTCTAAATTCAATTGTTTTTGAGTAATTGACGTTTAAAATATGGCATTTTTTGACTTTGACAGGCTGTAACATTGGAACGGCGCATTTTAGAGAAAAATGGTTTTCACCTCCCTATCTTAGTTTTTCATTCTCTATCCAAGGAAACCAACCTCCGATTTACCATGTTAAACCAAAAAAACGGTTTTAACGGTTTAACATAGTACATCGGAGGTTGGTTTCTTTGGATAGAGAATGAAAAACTAAGATAAGGAGGTGAAAACCATTTTTCTCTAAGATGAAAACGTCATATTTTAAACGTCAATATCTCGAAAACAATTGAATTTGGACATATGACATTTTATACAAAATATACGTGGAATTGTATAGGGAATTAGAAAATAATATAATATATAGGATGTTCCATTTAAAAAATGCAAGTTTAGTCCGCCACACTTTTTTGAGCCACCCTGTATAATGTAAAATATTTTTAAAATATGCCGCTTTTAAGTCGATACCTTATGCTGGTTTAGTATTTTTGATAAGCTCCTCGATAATGATTTAATCTTCCATCCCCGCCACGTTGGTGGACCCGGTATAGATAAGGTGCTCTACAACATTGACATGTCCTGGCTCTTTGAGACACTCTGTACAATTAATTTTAGATTGTCGAACTATAATGCCTTTTTATAACTCTTTTTTTGAAAAATATTAGAAAGTTTTGTAGTTTAGATGCTATAAAATACTGCGTTGAGAGTGGACCACCGAGTATGTATATCGGCCAAAAATGCGAAAATTTACAATTTCAAAATACAAAAACATGCTTAAGTTACAAAAAACCTTAATAACGTACTTAAGAGTGAAGTCTATTATCAATATTTCTTATCCTTTTTGCTGTATTCAAAAAGGGGCCAAATAGCTGTCCTTGAGTAGCAATTACCTACAGTTTTGAACTAAAGAAATTTTGATGAATGAATAAATAAAAGCAAAAAACGAAAATTTGTGAAGTTTGCCCATTTCTCTTTTTCTGATTTTGTTACTTTATAAATTCAAACTTGTTTAACTCTAAGTTGTAGGTAATTATGCTTCAAATGTCGGTATTTAGCCGATTTTTGGATAGAAGGAAAAAGTAACGAAATATTGATCAAAAAACGAAATGGCTAATGCGTCACTAGACCTCACTCTTATAAGAAAATTTAGAAAATGAACAAACTAAAAGAATAAAATTAATTTTCTGTGCAATGCAATGATGACGGGTGCAACTAAAGAAATGAAAAAAAAATGGTTAGTAATTTTCCGTAATGCAATAGAAAATAATAATGCAAAATGAGTGTCGATAGTTGATCATTTAAACTAAAACATGTAAGAGTGGCCAAAAAAAGTTTCACCGAATCGCAGTCTACCAACCGACTTATTTATGGTAATGTCGCTTAGACTGTGAGTAGTAAAGAACTATCTTTAAAGGCACTGTCATTTGTCCTCGTAAAATTATAATCGGATCAGCCTTCTTTATAGAATACCGACCGCAATTAATTTTTTTGAAATTTTTTTTAGAAATTTTTTTTTACAGGGTAGATCATAAAAATGCTACCTGTATCAACTTTCATTTTTTAAATCTTCAAACAATTACGAAATATTATCCCATTAACTTGAAGAAATAGTCCATACTTAAAGTAGAGTGGGAATTTAAAAGGTAAAAATAATAACACAAAGTCTTCCCCCACTGTTATATTGTAGAAATATTTTAATCAACTTCTCTACATGTTTCGAATGCAGAAGCATTCATCTTCAGAAGAGAAAAATTAAAAGAAGAAAAGACCAGTAGATATCACCCTAACTGAGCAGCACAATTATAGGTTCGGTATAAAATGAGTGGAACGGCGAGGAAACCGATACACACATTGCATTGTGAGTAAGAAAAGTATATGGGTTTGAGGCTTAAGGCACTGTGAAAACTTTAAAGGTAGAATGAAAGATTTAACATCTTTGTGTGAAAGAACTGTCGAAAGATGAGATTGAAGTGAAAGGGAATGAACATTTAAGTAAAAAAAGCTGTTAGCTAGTCATTAGAGAAAAAATATGGAGAAGAAGTGGAAGAAGACTATTAAAAATTATTTAGAAATTAAAATTGACGTTGATCGTACACCAATGAGGTTTACATCCAGTCAATTTTAATTTCTAAATAATTTTTAATAGTCTTTTTCCTCACACTTACATCCACTTCTTCTCCATATTTTTTCTCTAATGACTAGCTAACAGCTTTTTTTTTGCTTAAATGTTCATTCCCTTTCACTTCAATCTCATCTTTCGACAGTTCTTTCACACAAAGATGTTAAATCTTTCATTCTACCTTTAAAGTTTTCACAGTGCCTTAAGCCTCAAACCCATATACTTTTCTTACTCACAATGCAATGTGTGTATCGGTTTCCTCACCGTTCCACTCATTTTATACCGAACCTATAATTGTGTTGCTCAGTTAGGGTGATATCTACTGGTCTTTTCTTCTTTTAATTTTTCTCCTAAAGATGAATGCTTCTGCATTCGAAACATGTAGAGAAGTTGATTAAAATATTTCTATAATATAACAGTGGAGGAAGACTTTGTGTTCTTATTTTTACCTTCTATTAACCCATTAGGCCCAATTTTATAAAGTCTTCTTAAACCTAGGTTTAAACCGAAGAATAATTCTAAAATCGTAGAAACGTCAGAAATGGTCGATTTATAATGTGGGATTGACAGCAAAGTTCAATTTAAGAGTAATAATGACCACTTGAACGTTATAAAAATGACCATTTTTGACATTTCTTCGATTTAAACTGGACCTCGGTTTAAATCTAGTTCATAAAATTGGGCAAAAGAACATCTATGATTTAAACCGAGGTCTAGTTTAAATCTATGGTAATGTTATAATTTGGAATTGACAGCAAAGTTGAAGTTAAAAGTGATTTTACCTGGTCATACCTTAATATAATGTAACATAACATAATAAATGGGGAGAAATACTACTCTAAGTCAACCTTCAGTAAGATATATTTCAAGGAAACAATATTTATTTTATTCTCAACATGTTTCGAACGTATAAACGTTCATCTTCAGGAGAAGCATAATTCGTATTGAAACGTTAATAAGTTGGGAATCCTCATAGAGCTTCTGAAGAAATTAATTGAATAAAGAAAATTGTTGAAAAACCTCCATAGAAGTAGGAGAGAAGAACATACTACCAAGTTAATAACATAATAAGTCATGATCAGGTTGATGACTCTTAAATGAAACTTTGCTGTCAATCCCACAATGTAAATCGATCATTTCTGACATATCTACGACTTTAGAAAAATTATTCGGTAAACCTAGGTTTAAGCTTGGGTTTATGAGAACTTTATAAAAATATGCCTTAATGCTGTGGTACGCACCATTGATATGTTTCTCGACTTAGTAACGTTCTGAATTCAAGTCACAATCATTAAGGATTTGATAATGACGAGATATCAAAAAATGTCAGTGGATCTCATTCATCTCATTTTTCAATTAAATTTTGCTCTGCCGATATGCGCCTCGCATAAGATGAACGCATAGAAATTTTGATTAGGTTGGCTTTGTTTTTGTAGAGGTTTTATGTTCAATAAAAAATACCCAAATCGACCTTGTAAAATATATTTAAAAAAAAAAGAATTTATTAAGACATTTAGAAAAAATTAAATTTGATGCGTCTGAGCGAGTCTTGATTAAGTAGGCGGTATTCTACCTATACAGGGTGTTACAAATTCGACATACCAGCATTGGAATCTCGGAAACCATAAGAGTTAGAGAAACGGTTAAATGGGGGCAAAGTTGTGCAATTCGGTGCTGATTATAATGCCGCTTTAAAAGTTTTCAAATTCCGAATACTTCCGATTTTATTCGAAAAAAAGCGAAATTTTGCAAAATGGTTTTTAATTTTTCCTGAGTTTATTTGACTAGCTATTTAAAAATAAATGACACTTTGTTATTGCGACTTTTTCTCCTCTACAAAATGACGCAACTAAACTAAAGATCCGCCGTTTCGTCTCCGAGCGGCCATCACCAACTTTACTTTTTAAAATACGGACCTGGATTTTTTTTGACCGATTTTTAAACCCTCCTACCCTCAAAATGTAATGGCGATATTACTTTCTCATAATGATGAATTGTTCTTGCTTATTTTTTTAAATTCATATTTTTTACAATTCTTGTCAGTCCGGTCCTGGCAACGAATTACAATATTAATTAAAAACTTTATTTTATTTAAAACATTCATACATAAGTAATATAATTTATTTTATAATAATTTTCCATTTCTAAATTTACTAATTATAAATCCAAATTTTCTAAATGTTCAAAGAGATTGTCGTTTTGCTCAATACAAAGATCGATTTTTCTTCCAATTTTGGCGACAGCCCTTTCAACCGATCTTCTCCTTATCCTACCAAATGCAACCTTTTTTTTTATGATAAAACACCTGCACTGTAGGAAAAATCCTTTAAGGCGCTCTGGGAGCGGTGCGAGTGCGAAAAAAGCGATTAACGTTGGTCTTGAAACGTTGAAGATTGTATTCATTGGGAAACACGACCTCAGGAAGATCATTCCACAAAGATGACGTTCTCGAGATGAAAGAATTCTTGAACAATGAAGTTCGAGGAGTACTAAGCTGAACAACATATGGATGAGCGGCAGTGGTTCGCCGTGGTATTTCTGTTTTGCATTGCTCTAGGTGGAATCAAGTGGGCAATGTCAGTCGAACACCTGCCATGGAAATATCTGTGAAAGAGAGCCAAATCACCAACCTGTCTTCGATGCTCCAGGCTATCAAGGGTCTTGGTCAGCTCGGGGTCGCCGATCAGACGAACGGCTCTCCTTTGAATGGAATCCAGTAGCCGAAGGGTGTGCTTGGATGCAGAGCTCCAGACATGAGAGCAATATTCTAATGATGGTCGAATCTGGGCTTTGTAGAGTGTCAAAAGTTGATGAGGTGTGTACAACATTTTGGTGCGGAAAAGTACACCAAGTTTCTGTGCAGCTGCCTTGGCAATTGCGGCAACGTGATCATGCCAAGACATATTACCTCCCAGATTGACCCCCAGCAAATTAATAGACGGTGCCAGGGGAATTGCGTGACCTGCCATGACTATATCCGGTTCTGCAATGTTAACCTTTTTAGAGAAGACTGCTGCCTGGGTTTTCTTAGCATTAAATTCGACTTGGTTAGTCACCCCAAGCCAAAATTTCTTCCAGGTCATTGTTGAGGCGCCATACTTCATGCTGCCTGCGAAGATGTGCGTCGGCAGCGGATGTTTGGGGAGTCAAGGAAAAGATGAGTGTGCTGTCATCAGCAAAGCTATAAATTGGATTTTGGGTTTTCACTAGAAGGTCGTTAATATACAGTAAAAAGAGGGTAGGCGACAATATGGACCCTTGAGGAACACCGGCATTGGTGGTGAAGGTGTCTGAGAGAAACCTGTATGTAAATATACCTAACATGAACTTTAGACAAACTTTTTCATGAACTTTATTTGCACAGGTTTTAAATAAAGTTTTTAATTAATACTGTAATTCGTTGCCAGGACTGGACTGACAAGAAGTGTAAAAAATATGAATTTAAAAAAATAAGCAAGGACAATAATTCATCATTATGAAAAAGTAATATCGCCCTGGCATTACATTTTGAGGATAGGAGAGTTTAAAAATCGGTTAAAAAAAATCCAGGTCCGTATTTAAAAAAATAAAGTTGGTGATGGCCGCTCGGAGACGAAACGATGGATCTTTAGTTTAGTAACGTCATTTTGTAGAGGAGAAAAAGTGACAATGACAAAGTGTCATTTATTTTTAAATAGCTAGTCAAATGAGCTCAGGAAAAAATAAAAACGATTTTGCAAAATTTCGGTTTTTTTCGAATAAAATCGTAAAAAAAAGTATTCGGAATTTGAAAACTTTTAAAGCGGAATTATAATCAGCACCGAATTGCACAACTTTGCCCTCATTTAACCGTTTCTCTAACTCTCATGGTTTCCGAGATTCCAATGCTGGTATGTCGAATTTGTAACACCCTGTATACAGAGGCTTTATCATAACCCTGTAAATATATTTTTTAATGTTAGAATTATAAAATATGTTTTTATTAGGAATTTTGTGTACTTTAAAGAAAAATTAATTAATTTAATAATGTATAAATAATAAAAATATTGGTATATTCCTATCGCTTTCAGTTATACCGGAAGTAGCTGTCAACTATCTCATTTTAAATATATGATTACTTTTATTGTACCTGTGGATTTTGCTCAGGATATTAAACAAAACTTGAACAACACGTCTAATGTTTAAACTCAACAGTTCTTGAGATATTGGTATTTAAAAAAATTACACTTATGGGACTTTGACAGGATATTACTATCTAAACGACGCATCTTGGCTTGCACACTATTGGGTTTTCATTTTCTACATGTTTATTTAAAAACTCTAGTTTCCGGTTTGACCGGACATCCGAAAGTTAATATGTTAGGTAGAAAATAAAAATTTAAGATAGGAACGTAAAAGCCCATTTTAAAACAAGAGATAAAGTATGTGAAAGTGCTAAAAACGTCGTTTTTATATGCTATTATCTCAAAAACTATTTAGTTTAGACATTTGACCTGATATACAGGATGTTATAAAATTGACGCTTATACAGGGTGATTCCTAAGTTGATACTTCTAAGATGTGTATAGAAGGCATTAAAATAAACAACATTTTCAAATACCTTTTTTTTTTTACTTTAAAATAGGCGAGATACAGAAGTAAAAAATCTAAGTGCGGGCCTGATTATCAAAACGTAACCTGCTATACTTTATGTTGTTTGTCTTATCTCTAATTAGTCATGCAATTTACGGGTCGGGTCGGTGGTGGGTTATTTGGCAATACGCTGCGGTGTGTTTTTCTGAAGCAAGTTAATTTTAAATTGGTGACACGTGAAAATGGTAAAATTTGAAAACAATGAACTAGCAGATATGGTGCTAATTTACGGTGAGTATCGCCAAAGTGCGGCTGCTGCTTCGAGATTATACGCAGCACGCTTTCCCTTGCGAGCTCATCCTACATCCAGAAGTTTTCTTAATCGGCAGTAGAGTTTTGGACTTGCGTTGTCTTTATTTGTTTAGAATCACTACGTGAATACTGAGTATTCACCTGAAGACGACTGGAGATGCTTACCAGTTGAAACGTAGTGATTCTAAACAAATAAAGACAATGCAAGTCCAAAACTCTACTGCCATTCAAGAAACGTCATTGTCTCCAACCTTTAAACAGTTTTCTTAATGTTATTCAACGGGCAAGTTAGGCAGAACCGTATTTGATCCATAGTGTAATAAATGAATGTAAGTACCTGTTTATTTTAATGCCTTCTATACACAGCTAAAACAAAAGTATCAACTTAGAAATCACCCTGCATTTAAATGGTTGATTCCTTGGGTATCCTACAGAAACACTCCATTAAATCAACCGTTTAAAAAGTTGCGTAAATACCACTAAAACAGAGTTGGGCGGACGCCAATGGGCGCCTAAACTCAATCGGATTTGAATGACGGCTGATGCCAGCGGCCTCTCCCCGTTCGGTTGTTTGTTTATTTAGTTTTACACTATTTAAATGTATGTGGATAATTTTCAATATCGACTTGTTTAAAAAAATGTTATACAGCCTTATGTCACACTTGTATTTTTATTGTGATGTAGTAAATAGCGACAAAATCGTAAATTAAAGCTATTTTTTTTATGGTTTTGGATTTCTTGAGGAAGTAGGTTAATTTTTTTAGTACAAGATTTTCGAAAAAAATCCAAAAACATAATGAAAATCTCATAATCTTTAAAATAAAAAGTTGACAGCTAGCTATTTTCGGTAGAGCCGGAAGTGATAGGACATTCGAAGAATATAAACTTAAGCTATAATATTGGTTTAAGTAGATAATCTGCAATCAAACTCAAACAAATTATAATATAAATAATCAACTATCGTAAATATGTTATCTAAAATCGAGCCAAAACACAAAATATGTATGCATGTTGCAAACACCCGACATATAAAAATTGTGCATTACAAAAATGGTAAACCAATCACAACAAATTAGATTAATCTGTGAAAACCCACATTTTTTCAAATAAAAAGTTTGGGGAACGCGTTTTTACCAATAAATTTATTAAAAACGACTACGAAACATAAAAAAACAGTTTACACAGGGTGGTAACTAATAAATTTTGTATTTACTAATCAGGCAACTTTGATTTGAGTAAACAATGCCTGCCAATGTCATTTATGTCACAGTTGTTGAATAGTTTAATTATTATTAAAATACTTTATGCAATCCAACATTAATCTTCGAAAAAAGGTCCTCAAATAAAAACTCTACAAAAAGCTTCATTAGTTTTTCTAAATACTAACGTGGATTTTTTATTTTATTTTCAAGAGTGCGTTTTACCGAACTACAATATTGTACACTCAACCCTATTTCCTTACGTTTCGGACAAAAAATATTACATCATCAAGACAATTTAGTGTTAAAAATCAAGTATGAAGTTACTAAACAGAATGGGGTTGAGTGATACATTATTGTATTTGAGTTAAAACGTAGGTCCGCATAAAAATAA
Organism: Polydrusus cervinus; assembly: GCA_935413205.1. NCBI lineage: Eukaryota > Metazoa > Arthropoda > Insecta > Coleoptera > Curculionidae > Polydrusus > Polydrusus cervinus. Next base: position 13,270,105 of record OW284519.1, on the reverse strand, counting down.
TATAAAAAAAATACAGGAATGTATTAAAAAAAATTGACAATTATATACTGAAACTTAAAAAAATACTAAGTATGGTATATTTTTTCTAATCCAATTAAATTACCGCTTACAAGACACCAAAAGTGGTCAGGTAAATAAATACCACCCTATATAATAAAATTAGTCATATTAAAAATTACAAGTTAAGGACAACTTACAAGCCCGCAGGGCATTAAAATTCAGTACTCTGAAGATATTTCTGTGGTTGTCAGTCATAAGTAGGTTCACCTTTGGAGATAAGAGAAACTTTGTTACTCCAACACTACCAAAAAAAAATTGTGTTCATAGAAAAATTTAGAAATTCACATATTTTTTTAGGTTGCTTGGAAAAGAGCCTTTCTTTTATCTCCAAAGAGGTCGCAGAGATTGAGGGAGGTCAAATTTTAATTTTAGAACTGAAATATCGTCAATAATACCTAATTTTTATGCCTTAAGGACATATAAAAGTAGACAAAACTTTAACAATGTATTAGCAATGTTAGTTATTTTCCTATAAAAAATGTCAAACTAAAAATTTGCGTCTCTCTCTCTGCTTTATCAGGCCAAAAATATACAGGGCTCTACAAATTCGTGTGCGTACAACGGTAAGAGATACGAAGATGGTTAAATTGAGGCAAAGTTGCGTATTTTGGGGCTTACCAATTTGGCAAAAGAAAATTGTAAATATTCCTATTTCTTTCGAAAAAAAAAACGAAATTTCTGTTTTTGGTTTTTAATTTTTTGCGCCTTCATTTTGGACATGGGAGAAGAACAAAAACACTTTTTCGTAGCCGTCGTCTATGTTCTTTTTAAAATACGGACCTGGAATTTTAAATACAGTTTTAGGGACTTCTAAGCTAATAAAATTTAAAGTGTTAGAAATTTTAATTTTTTGTCATCTAATAACACATTCTTTCAAGTTATCTTTTTATATCATTACGGTTCTGAACATTTAGAGCCAAACCAAAAAAAAAAGTTTCGGCCTCAAATATTTTTCTGTCTGTTTATTTTTGTTACATGTTTCACCTGAACCTGGCATCATCAGATCGTATAAATAGTAAAAAAAAAATGATATTGTATTTGAAGCAAACATAAGCGAAAAATCAGTAACATAACTAGACTAACACTCCAGTCAGGGCCCGCTCTAGCAATAACGCCGCCCTGGGCAAAACAAAAAATTGCCGCCTTTTTCCTAGTCTCGCACATAATTTCGAAAGTGTTTTTTCTAATTTAAAAAAATAAAACACTTGCGAGGTATTTTTAATTAAAAAAAAATATTGAATTTTTTTTTATTGCGTATTTATTGCACATAAATAAATTCTAAATACTAACAAAGTGAAAATTAACAAAAAAAACATTAAAATCTAATTGCACATTATAAACATATGTTTAAAAAAAGCCCTTTGCTGCGACGCCGTCATGACCGAAAAAAGCACCGGTGCCGGCGTTGTTCGGCATACTTTGTCGCGGAATTGCTTGATATTTTAATAATATTAAAAAGAAAAGGGATCGGTTGAAATAGTCACTGTTTAAAAAATAAAACAGCAAAACAAAGGAAATTAATGTTGTTAACTAAGAATTGGAATGGTTCAAACTTCAAATATGCGTAGGAACGTAAGTAGGCAAAACGGGGATTTATGATGTTTTTTAGAATTATCATACCGCTCTTCCAACTTGCCGCCCTGGGCAGGGGCCCAGGTTTTCCCCCCCTAGAGCGGGCCCTGACTCCAGTGACCTTTCACTCGGGAGCATTAATTTTTTTCTGTTTTACAGTATTTCGGTCTAGGTCTAAGGTAAAAACCATAGGACTTAAGATGTTATATTAATAAAATAAATAAAATACTAATAAAAAATTGAATTATTTCTCATACCTTAAAAACTTGCTTACTTGTATTGTTACGTAAATCTTATTGAAATAATAAACGGCCTAAACACATTAACTTCCTGTAGTGCAATTTTATTATTTCAGTAATCCTAAAAATAATTGCCAGGGCCGTAATAGTAAAGAAAGAATAATTTGAAATACTAATGATGTGATATTTGATGACAAAACATTAAAATTTTAAATTTAATTAAATTTCCAAAGCGTAGAAGTCACTAAAACTGTTTTTAAAATTCCAGGTCCGTATTTAAAAAAATTGACTTGAGGTTGGTATCTAAAGAACGAAACGTCGAATTTGAAAACTAATAACGCCATATTGTAGAACATAAAGAATGGCTATGAGAAAGTATATTTTGTTTTTTTCCCAAGTCAAAAATGAAGTCGCAAAAAATTAAAAACTAAAAATTTCGGTTTTTTTCGGATATCTTCGAAAGCATTCGGAATAACTACAATTTTATTTCACAAAATTATTAAGCCCTAAAATACGCAACTTTGCCCCAATTTAACCATTTTCGTATCTCTTACCGTTTTCGAGATCCCCTTGTACGCACACGAATTTGTAGCACCCTGTAGAGTCGACAACATTACAAACTTGAATTTAGTTAAACGATTTTTGCTTAATAAAAATTTAATTTTTTCATCTATCTCTTAAAACTTGCCGTTCCGAAGAAAATTAAAATAATAATTAAGCAACATAATTTATAAAGTAGGACAAGTTTAGTGTCTGTAATAATAAAATAGAAAGAAAAGTTAGCTGCATCTGCATTAAAGTACACAGAGACGCAAAAATAATGGGTTCCCTGGAGCAAAGGTAGACAATGAGAGCTGTTTCGTTCTCATTAGGATTAATCAAAAAGCCAAAACTCGTAAGCAACACCACAAACAGCAAAAATTCGTTTTATTCTATTGTGCGTTGAGTAAGAATTATTTTGAATAACTATTGTATAACTAATAACTAACCCAAAAACATTTTTCGTAACTTATGGTAACAGCAACTTATATAATGGTTATACAAAGTTAATAAAAGTATATAAGGTTATAAGGGGTTTATAAGATTGCAATAAGTAACATGTATATAATGAGGAAATATAACTGTTTCCATCACCATTTTACAAAACTTGTAGTAATGGTTACCAATCCGTTTATAGTGAATTAATATAAGGTTTGCCGCAACCTCATTTATACAACTAGAATACCCATAGTTATGTTGAAGTGATGGTAATCGCCTTTATAAAAACTTGAAGATGGTGGTGTTGGTTATAATGTATTATAAAACTCTTGGTGATATTATCAGTAATCACCGCTTCTTCTATATAACTTCTCAAATACGATGGTCTATTTCTTTTCGATTGCGAACGATGACAGAAACCCGTTTTACAATAAAAAAATGCAAGAATTTTCATTTTTGACAAGTTGAAAAAGTAAGGTTAGGGATTTACGTCATAACTGACATTTTGTTGTTTACTGTTTATAGCGGTTAGAATTTTAAATTAACACTTGTTAAGGCCGCTTTACAGTTTGCAATTTTTTTTTCACGCAAGAAAAGATTGCCCGGGATTATGCGCAGAACGAGGCTAATGATTAGCTGGAGCAATTTGTATTGCTTGCAAGAAATATAACTCGGACCGTATTTTTATTGCCATTGCAAGAGCAATTCTGAGGATTTTCTGGTGATTTATGAGACACCAAACTAAATATAAAAATCCCTGACATTTATTTATGTTTTTTCTAACCTATAGCGGGTACGTTTTGTTTTTGTTGGTTTGCTTTCATGTCCTGTAATGATGTTTTGTTCAAATGAATGCACAAAAAGCGCCGGTAAATCCTAACCAAATGTATTTTTATTTTAATGGTTGACAAGTGGTACATCACCTACGATCTTGGCAAGTCATTGCACACTGTAAAACGAAGTGAAATTTTTATTGCCGCAATAATAATTGCTGCAAGACAACTTGCGTGAAAGAAAAATTGCAAACTGTAAAGCGGCCTTTAAGAAGATAAATTTTTAGGTTATGTCACAATGTTTGGCGTTTGGCAGGGCCTTCTATTAGGGAATCCAAACCACGTGATTCAATATGGCGGTTGGATGGCAAAAAGCATTAAGTCACCAGTTAAATGCCACCAGCAACATTATTTTTATGGTCACGTGTACCAATCACAAAGCAGTATTTGCCATCCAGCCGCCCTTTTGACACATCGTTGGATTGCCTAATATTTTGTCGATAAATCGGGCATCCTTTTTGCTTCAACACAAAGTAGGCATAGGTTTACTATTTTATGTTGCAGAAAAACGTGAAATTAACCGATTTTATGTACAGAAAGTTAATAGATTGTTTGTTTCGTAATATAACTAGAGCTAAAAGTTATTTTTAATTGCTAAAAGGTTTATAATTAGCATATATTTGCTAGAAATCAATCGAACGGAAATTTCTTATTCTTCTTCTGTGATTAAAAAAAAAATACCTTTAATAAGTTGGCTATGTATTTATGTAGTGTAAATTGGTCCATGATTTAACCAATTAGGTGAATTTTTGTTCAATTTTTTTTCTGTCATCGTTCGCAATCGAAAAGAAATAGACCATAGTAACAAAAATAATACCTTTATATAAACTTCTTGTTTAAAAAATAGTATAAACACCTAACTTAACAGTTTTTTGCTTTTCTAGTATTTCATAATGAATAAGCCCAACACTTCATTTCGCTGCAAAATTGCAAAAGAACTGTACTAAAATATTAAACTCTGTGCCATTAAACTTGTAAACGACGATTAGTAGATATGACGAAGGTTGCATATCTAAGAGTTATATACTTTTACTATTCGTTAGAAAAACAAAAAACTGTTAGGTTAGGTGTGTTTATACTATTATGGGAGACGGCCATTTTATAAACAATAATTTATATAAAGGTTTATAGGGGTAATTTTTGTTACTAGTAGTTAAGAAGTTATATAAAAAAGGCGGTGATTACTGATAATATCACCAAGAGTTTGTGACGGGCAAAATATGGATTGTCAGCGTTATGTTAAATTTTACCGTCGATATGGTTCGCATTCACCGGGTGCGCGATGCAGGCGAGGAGTGGGGTACCCATAAAAAAAACAGCATTAGGCTTTATCGGATCCGGCTAGTGAAATTCTTTTCTTTCCTGCTTTGTCGAGCAAATCAATCAATTTATCAGCGAATAGCCATTGGGTGTCGTCAATTGATAATTATTTTGTGATTAAATAAAGACGCTGCCTGGTATTAGGTAAGTGGTGCATTTAATATGATTTATCCATCTATATTAGCTATAGTATTTGTTAGAAAACTGTTGCTTATTATCATAACGCAATCTTATTCTTTTAGCTTGGTATCTTAGTTGACCACGTGCCTTGTTACTCATTCTGAAATAAACCAACTTTGTCCAACTCCAGAATAGTGTTTTAATTTCTGCGGAGAACCCCCCAACGGGAAAACCCGTTACAAGTTTGATACTACATCACAGCCGATACCACCATCTTCCAGTTTTTATAAGGGTGATTACCATCACTTCTACATAACTATGATTATTCTAGTTGTATAAATGAGGTTTGCCGCAACCTCATTTATACAAAAAAATTATTATAAACAGATTGGTAACCATTACTACAAGTTTTATAAAGGCCTGCAATGTCAAGGTCAATGTACGTACTCGTATCACGGGAAGTGTATCGGCCTTACAGTAGACCAGCTCAGTTTTCTTCGTGATAACAAAAGCGTAATCTGGTTGTGCCCAGATTGTGTCGGAAAGGAACCCACTACGTACGGTAACACACCGTCATCCCTTAAAAGTCCAGGGTGTCTCGAACTGTCAGAACCGATAGCCCAGCAGGACATTTTTCAATTTATGAAATCTATAAAATCTGATGTTAACGATATTAAATCTAAACAAATCGATTTAGTGAATTCGGTCGCATTTTGCTCTGACAAGATAACCGATTTTGAAGCATCGCTTAAAAAGTTTTCAGAGTGTGTGAAAACAGTCGAGTTCCTAAAACTCGAGAATGAAAACCTAAAAAAGCAAGTTAACAATATAAACAAGAAATTAAACGATCTAGATCAATACTCTCGCACAAATAACGTAGAATTCCAGGGAGTTGCGGAGAAGAAGAACGAAAACCTCATGGCTGTAATCAGTGATATTCATAAGGCACTGGGGCTTACAATCGAGCACGAAAAAATTGACTCAATCCAAAGAGTCCAATCTTTTAACCCCAACTTGCCAAAGAATATCATTGTAAGATATTCGTTACAAAGAATTAGAGATGATGTTTTAACAGCTGCTAAAATAGTCAGGGCCCCAAATAAGAATCGAGCAATCAGTGTTGATGGACTGTCCGATAAAATATTTATTAATGAGCATCTTTCACCAGAAAATAAGACGCTGTTTAAAAAAGTAAAAGATCTAGCACGTCAGAAAAATATAAAATATGTATGGGTTAAAAATGGGCATATCCTTGCTCGTAGGGGAGAAAACGATAGAATTCTTCATATTCAAGCAGAAGACGACATCAATCAACTGTAACTAAATATAATAACGAAGTAATTAAATATCCTTCTCAATGGCTTCTGAACTATCAATTTTTACACAAAACGTAAGGGGGCTAAGATCAAAAACAAGGGAGTTTAAATTAAATGTGATTAATAGTAATTTCGATCTATTTTTTATAACTGAAACGTGGTTAAACTCATCAGTGTTCTCTAGTGAAATTTTTGATGACAATTTTTGTGTATTTAGGCGTGACCGTGAATCTAGTGCTAGTTGCAAACGGGACGGGGGTGGTGTCTTAATTGCCGCACGTCAGGAGTATCAAGTAGTTGAACGCCCAGACTGGCAATCTGATGCAGAAGACATTTGGGTAACCTTACATGACGAAAAAAAAGGTAAAATTCATCTATGCTGTATTTACGTGCCCCCTGGCGATGATCACGCATTGTCGTGTTTTATCAATAATTTATATAGGTTGTTCAACATAATTTCTGACGATACAGTGCTAATTTGTGGTGATTTTAACATGCCTGACATACTTTGGGTTTCACAGATTAATTTCACCTACTTAGTTCCTCACTATTCACCTAGAAAACTTAATGATTTTATGGATATTTTGAGCCTTTATGGCTTATCACAATTCAACTCAATCAAAAATATTAACAATAAAATCTTAGATCTTATACTTTGCAATAAACCGATCATTAATGCAGCGTCTGCTGCAAAGCCCTTAGTAAACGAAGATCAATATCATAAAAGCGTCAGCTTTGAATTTTCGTGTTCTTCTCCCAAACGTCTGTCAGTTTGCGCCACAGACTATACACTTAACTTTAAAAAAGGAAACTATGAGGCGATTAATTTGGAGATTCAGAATATAAATTGGCACAATTTATTTAGGAACTGTCACGATGTTGATTATTGTGTAAATATATTCTACGATCGATTAAATACTATAGTAAATCGATCGATTCCTAAAAGAAAAATAAACAATAAGTTTCCTGTGTATTTTACGTACCATACCATAAAATTTGTAAATCAAAAAAACAAACAACATAAAAAATGGAAACAAACCAAATGCCTTAGGGATTATCAACTTTTTTGTAACCTAAGACGCCTAACAAAAAATCTTATTCAAAGGGACTACTCAAACTACCTTGTTTCAGTCCAAAGTGATATACCCGCGAATTCTAAAAAATTTTGGCACTTCGTATCCACTAAAAATAAGAACAGAAACTTCCCTAACCTCATGCACCTTGAGGGAGAAACGGCTGAAGGCACGGCTATCTGTGAGTTGTTTTCAAAGTTTTTTAGAAGTGTCTTCCAGCCATACAATCAAAAACCTATTGCATACAGTTTTCAAACTGCACAACTCAATAGTAAAATAACTACCTCCGAACAAGATGTTTTAGAAATTATGTTACAATTGGACGAAAACAAGGGTAGCGGTCCCGATGGATTACCCTCATTGTTTGTAAAAAAATGTGCCAACAGTCTGCGCGTACCCTTGACATTAATTTTTAATAGATCATTTTACGAATGTACTTTTCCTACTAAATGGAAGAATGCCCATGTTGTTCCCATTTTTAAAAGTGGAAACTCAAATTGTGTATCAAACTATCGTCCAATTTGTAAAATAAGTATATTTAGTAAAGTATTGGAATGCGTAGTACATAAATTCTTGTTTAATATTGTTAAACTTGATATTATCGAGGAGCAACACGGGTTTTTCTCGAAAAGATCGGTGGAAACAAACCTACTGCAGTACACAAACTTTATCTTGAACGCAATGGACGCACAGATTCAGGTGGATTCCGTGTACACCGATTTTAGCAAAGCATTTGATAAGATAAGCCATAATATATTACAGCAGAAACTGGCTCAAATCGGCGTGCACGGGGACCTTCTGTGCTGGATAGCGTCTTATGTTTTTAACAGAACACAGTCAGTTGTTGTTAATGGTCACCAGTCAAAGCCTTACACTGTCACTTCAGGTGTACCCCAAGGTTCACACTTGGGTCCTCTTTTATTTTTGATATACCTAAATGATATAGTTCTATGTTTTAAGCACTGTTATTTTTCTATCTACGCTGATGACCTGAAGATCTACTTAACCATCAAAACTATAAGCGACTGCTTCTTACTTCAAAATGACCTCGATAGATTGTGTGACTATTGCAGGGATAACGGGCTGGTTCTGAACATTGATAAATGCTGTTTTGTCTCTTTTACGCGCAATATTCAATCATTTGTGTACAATTATAGACTTATGAATAATACGGTTAGGACGGAACTACAAAATGAAATTAATCAAAGACTGAACGTAATTAAAGAAAAACAGGAGGAACTGGACAGCAACCGACTATGGGAAGAAGTAAAAGTAACCTTAAATACGGTGGCACAAAATAAGTTAGGTTATAGAAAAGCAACTCCTAAGAAAAAATGGATAACAGATAATATTCTTCAACTAATGGAAAAAAGAAGACACTACAAAAATCTGAATATGCAAGAATATCGACGATTAAATAATGTTATAAGATCAGAAATTCGAAAAGCCAAAGCCAACTGGCTAAGGGAGGAATGCCAAACAATAGAAAATCTGCAAGCTTTACGTGACACCAAAGGAGAACACAGTAAACTAAAAGAGGCTGCTGGAATATATAAAACCAAAGCACCTACAGTACTTGTCAACAATAACGACGAAGTTATTCTAGAAAAGGAGGAAAAAGCAAGACATTGGGAGAACTATGTTAAAGAACTCTTTCAAGATAATGAAAGAACAAATTTAGAAGAAGATAACGTAATAAATCGTACGGGTCCTGCAATAACAAGAGATGAAATTCGTCATGCCTTAAAACAAGCCAAAAATAATAAGGCAGTTGGCCCTGATGATTTGCCAGCAGAGATTATCAAACTTATTGATGAAGACAATCTTTCTCTTCTGGAAGTAATTTTTAACAAAATTTATAATGAAGGTCGATATCCGGCAGACTGGCTTAAATCTACGTTTATTCCACTTCCCAAGAAGAACAAAGCAAAGAAATGCGGAGACCACCGTCTAATTAGTCTAATGAGTCATGCCCTTAAAATATTCCTTAAGGTCCTACACAACCGAATTTACCGCAAGTGTGAGACCAATATTGCAAATACTCAATTTGGATTTAGAAGTGGGATGGGAACCAGAGAAGCACTTTTCAGTGTGCGTGTGCTCATACAAAACTGCAGAGATGTTCAGAAAGATGTCTTCATATGTTTTGTGGACTTTGAAAAGGCCTTTGACAAAGTAAGGCATGATAGACTAATTGACATATTAAAAAAAGCAGACTTAGACGACAGAGACATCCGTTGTATACAGAATCTGTACTGGCATCAATCTGCTCATATAAAAACAAATGAATTTACAACTGAAGATATTGTCATATGTAGAGGCGTAAGACAAGGATGCATACTATCACCTCTTCTATTTAATCTTTATTCGGAAACCATATTTAAGGAAATCATGGAAGATAAAAATGTTGGAATTAAGGTAAATGGGGTATATATAAACAACATTAGATATGCAGATGACTCTATCTTAATTGCAGATAATATGGAAGATCTGCAACAAATGATCGATGAGCTGAATCGTATTGGTACGAATTATGGTCTTAAAATAAATAGCAATAAAACAAAGTTCATGATAGTAAGCAGACGGAAACTCCCATACAACAACGCAAGATTAATAGCAGATGGTCAAACCTTAGAACGTGTAGCACAATATAAATATCTAGGAAGCTGGTTGCATGAAGATTGGGATAATGACAAAGAAATTAAATGCAGAATTGAAACAGCTCGAAATAACTTTTTTAAATTCAAAAACGTGCTAACTAGTCGTGACATTAATTTAAAGCTGAGGTTACGTTATGCCAAATGCTATGTATGGTCGGTGTTGCTGTACGGTGCAGAGACCTGGACATTGAAGTCATCTTCCGTCAACAAAATAGAAGCATTTGAAATGTGGATGTATCGTAGAATGCTAAGGGTGCCATGGACAGACAGAGTAACCAACGATGAAATTCTAAGAAGGATCGGCAGAGACCGTGAGTTAATGCTTAACGTCAAAAAGAAGAAAACATCGTATTTTGGACATATAATGCGAAACTCAAAATATCAACTGCTGCAACTCATTGTCGAAGGAAAAATAGAGGGAAAGCGAGGGATAGGCAGAAAGCAAATGTCATGGTTAAGAAACATAAGAGATTGGACGGGGTTAAGAACGATAGGAGAGTTGGTCCACACAGCTACCGACAGAGAAATGTATGGAAATATGGTCGCCAACATCCAACAATAGTGGATAGGCAGTCGAAGAAGAAGATAGACTTAATAATTTTCCATTAAAACAGGTGGACTCTATAAAAGACTTAGGTGTTGTGCTGGATAACAAAATGACATTTTCTCTTCATGTAAATTGTATCGTGGGTAAGGCAAATAGAACACTAGGTTTTATACTAAGACAGTGCAAACAATTTGTTTCTTTTACTGCTCTAAAAACGTTATATTGCGCTTACGTACTGAGTAAGCTGAATTACGCATCAGTGGTCTGGAACCCACAATACAATGTCTATAAGAGTAGATTGGAAATTGTACAGAATAACTTCTTAAGATTTCTTAATTTTAAAGAAACTGGCATGTACAGCAACACTGTTGGCACATCTTATTTACGTACCCATTTTAATTTTTTTTCATTAGAAGCGCGCCGAGAACAAACAGATATTATCTTTCTTTATAAAATCATAAATAATTTAACTGACTCGGCTAGTATTTTGTCCAAAATTAATCTCAATATACAACCACGTGTGTTAAGAAATAATAATTTATTTTTTGTCCCTTTCTCTAGGACCAATCTTGGTAGAAACGCACCTATCAATAGGATACTGTCATTGTATAATTTGAGATATGCTAATATTGATTTATTTGGTAATTCTATAGGTGTCTTTCGAAATAGTGTTAGGGGGCGTTATTTAATTCAATAATTACCTGTTCTTTTCTTTCTCAATGTATTCATGATTTGTAACTAGGCTGATAAGTACTATACATCTGTACACTATTTAATGTATCCATGGATATCACTTTGGACTTCCAAGTCTGTAGATATCCCGTGTATGTTAATAAATAAATAAATAAATAAAATGGTGAATGGAAACAGTTATATTACCTTATTATAATATGTACTATATAACTTATTGCAATCTCATAAACGCCTTATAAACCTCTTATATACTATTATTACCTTTATATAATCATTATATAACTTGATGTTACCATAAGTAGCGAATTTTTTTTATTGGGATAGCATTTACAGTAAATATTCGTTCTGTATGAATGACGTAAATTATCGTTTTCTAAACATTTTTTATAGGAACAATTAACACTAACACGTATAAGTTTTTCGGCATAAACGAATTATAGAAGAACAAAAATTTAAACTTACCATGAGTGTGTATCCTCATACAAGAAGAAGTTATATCAGTGGTAACGGTAAAGTAAGGTATCCAGAGGTCTTCGATCAGGGTATCCCCCAAAGTACCTCTGATAGTTTGGTTAAAATCTCGGCCGCTAAACATCGATGTTACCGGGTAGGTTAAGTCGAGTATTTGGCGGTACCACTGAGTCATTTTCTAAAAAAAAAATATGAAGATTGAAGACAATGACGTTTCTTGAATGATAGAGGACTTGCATTGTCTTTATTTACTCTTAAATCGCAACGTTTTAACTGGTAAGTATCTCCAGTCAACTTCAGGTGAATAGTAGGATTGTTTAATATATTTGAACATGAGTTATAGTGTCGTGCAATGCTGTTTTAGCCAGGGTGGAAAGAACACTGGCAGAAGAAGAATAAAACGACATTATTTGTAAATTAGTTCAACACGGCGCCGGCGGTCTTTAAGTAAACATTCTTTTAAAACATCGGCATCGTCATAAAAATTGGTTTTGCGTTTTAAATACTGCAAAAGGTCGCTCTCCAGAGAGATTATTGTTAATTCAGTTAAGCGTGTCTCTCCTGCGTGTTTCGTAAATAGGTATGAATTTTTTTTCAGAAAAGAATCAGTCTGTAAACGCGCTGCTAGCCGGAATAGTAACAATTAACCCCTACATACTTATTTTTTGCCCTAAACCCGACGGCGCGAAGTCTAGTAAAAGGGCGAAAACACTAATAATTATAAATCTATCATCCACCTGATTGAAACAATGTTACCAAAAACGAAGTCAATTATTATGTGAAATATGATGATAAGCTTACTGATTAAAAAAATATTATGAACTTGTCAGCAAAAATTATTTAAATTGTCACAAAAGTACTTCTTATTTTACGATACCTTATCCGTTATCGCTTTAAAAGTATCCTAACTAAACTAATTAATAATAAAACTTATAGAGGCGTGTTTCATATTTTATATTGAGAAAGCGAAGTATTTTCCAAATTACGGTACAACTTGAAGATTGGCACCAATGCATTTACCGAACGCGTGCTTTCTTTGCGCGGGCTGATAGATGAAGGAAGGTCGAAGGTTGCAACGGGTTTATTTGTTACATCTCTTTCTACCCTACTGCCTACCGGCTCTCTCGCTTGCTTCCACTCGTACAAAAGCAGTGCTTTTCGCATAAGACGCGAATGTACAGCGAGATCTTTGCTTTTAGAAAGGTCTTACGGAATGCTTATACAGGGATCTAGTTTACAATATAAATAAGCAAATAATGCGTTAGTGGAAATGATATAGGATTAATTTATCGGTCCTATATTATTATTTATTATATTAAGGCAGAGATAAATTGCCAAAATTGGATTCCACGGATAAAAACTAATATACGAAAAAAATTGTTTTTGTTTGTTTTATTGTACCCAGGGTAGGCAATGCTTTTTTGCCTATATTTTATGCACGCCACTGGTACTATATACACTATATAACTAACTGCACCTTTGACCATTCTCTTGCTTTTTGCGTCACAGTGGTGATATTCCTCTCTTGGCACCAGAGGGCGCCCATGAAAGCCCCTATCGACACTCCGGCCACCATATCGATGGGAATTCCAGCCTCCTAAAATGAAAAATAGTTATTACAGTAGTCGCGGGGGATCTTTACCCCTTAAGTCATCGTTTAAAGATAAAGCACCAAAGCGATTTATATTTTTTCAGAGTGATGCATTCGCCGTTTTATTTTTTGATCAATATATCCTACTTTTTCGCTTTATTTAAAAAGGGGCCAAATACCCTTTCTTGAGTAGCAATTACCTACAGTTTTAAACTAAAGAAATTTTAAAGTAGGGTTAGGAACAAAAAGCCCTATCTTCCTTATTACAAAAATATATTAAAATTACCACCTACGCGTTTCGGCCTACAAGGCCATCATCAGGGCGTACTGTAAGAAATAAAAAACAAGTTGTATAAAATTATAATAATAAGAAATGTCAAAACTTACAGGTAATAAGGTCACCACATAAAGATTACAAGTAGGACGCACCCTAGTCAACAAGTCTTGACTTGTTGTATAAAGCGAAAAGGGTAAGAAATATTTATCAAAAAAATAAAATGGCGAATGCATCACTAGACTTCACTTTTAAAATAATTACCAATTTTTTCTATAAAAGAGCCTATATGGGATATTTCCTTTAAAACAGGCAAGTTGACACCTACTTCCGGTATAACCGGAAGTGACACCATATTGAAAATAATTTAGGTCGAGTTGCCACCACCATTAGCATACCGTCAAATTTTTCCTATGTATTGTTTTCAATATACAGGGTGATTAATAAGTTGATACTTCTTTTTAAGCTGTGTATAAAAGGCATTAAAATAAATAACATTTTCAAAAAACTTAAAAATAAGAAACTTACATTCATTTATTACACTATGGATCAAATACGGTTCTGCCCAACTTGCCCGTTGAATAACATGAAGTAAACTTCTGGGTGTAGGATAAGCCCGCAAGGGAAAGTGTTCTACGTACAATCTCGAAGCAGCAGCCGCACTTTGACGATACTCACCGTAAATTAGCACCATATCTACTAGTTCATTGATTTGAAATTTTACCATTTACACGTGTTACCAATTTAAAATTAACTTGCTTCAGAAAAACACACCGCAGCGGATTGCCAAATAACTGACCACCGACCCGTAAATTGCATGACTAATAAAATAAACAACAGAAAGTATACGTTTTGATGACCAGGCCCGCAAATAGATTTTTTACTACTGTATCTCGCCTATTTTTAAGTTTTGTGAAAACAGGTATTTAAAAATGTTGTTTATTTTAATGGCTTCTATACACAGCTGAAACAGAAGTATCAACTTAGGAATCACCCTGTATAGATTGATGCATTTCCTGGTGGAACACCCTGTATATGCGACTTTGCCTCCATTAACCAACTCTATCTCTTATAGTTACCAAGATAGCAATCCTAATGCACCGAATTTGTAACGCCCTGTATATTGAAATGTTATAGAAGTAAACTAGTCTAATCTAATGGTAATTTTCTTGTTTCTGAATATAATTATTTTAAATGATAAATATAGTCTTTATTAAGATTGAGGTCTAGTGACGCATTCGTCATTTCGTTTTTTAATCAATATTTCGTTATTTTTTCCTTTTATCCAAAAATCGGCCAAATACCCATATTTAAAGCATAGTTACCTACAATTTAAAGATAAACAAATTTGAAATTATAAGCATAAAAAGAAAAATGGACAAATTTCACAAATTTTCGTTTTTTGCTTTTATTAATACAGGGTGGCCCATTTGCCTGACAAAGTAATAAACCGTCTCTACTATTAAAGATATCAAAAAAAAGTTTTAATAAAAGTTGTGAGGTATAAAAAATATATATACTAAAATTATTTTTAATCATACAGGATGATCCAAAAAAGTAGGATTTAAAAAAGATACATTTTTTTAAATGGAACACCCTATATATTTTTGCATTTTTTGTTTCCTTACAAAATTATCCATATGACGCCATATTTAGTTTTTTAATTTTTTGCAACGTTGCCAAACAAAATGCAAAATTCTTAAAATTTTGGAAAAAACATGATAGTAAAAAATTACCTGTATTTCTCAATAAGAGTATCGAAAATCGAAAATTTCTTGTAAGCTCTTAAGTTTAGGCATAGATAAACTGCCTTAAATCTTTTAGTACCGAAAATTTTGTACAGGGTGTTTTCTGTTGACATCCAAATATACAAAATTTTAAAATACAATAACTCTGTTTTTTCGAATGAAACACCCTATATTTATTAGGCTCGTCTGATAGATATTATAAGTATCTTTTATTATTGTTAAGATATACTTATACCTAAATTTACTAGTTTGGGCAATATTTCGATTTTTAATTAAATTTTGGTCAAAAATACTATAGTTTTTATTTTTCTAGTAAGCCATGGCTAGCAAAGTAAAAATAAATGTAATTGAATATAATGTCATATTAAAATAAATTGATATCTTTACTTATGTATTTATTTAATTAAATAAAATTTCTTTTTTATTACGCAACTTGATATTGAAAATAAGTTCACAAACATTATAAATATAAATATAATAATTATAAATATGACATTATATTCAATTATATTTGTTTTGACTTTGCTGGTCATGGCTTACTAGAAAAATAAAAATTATAGTTTTTTTCACCAAAATTTAAATAAAAATCGAAATATTGCCAAAACTAGTAAATTTAGGTATAGGAATATCTTAACAATAATAAAACTTACAATATCTATCAGACGAGCCTAATAAATATAGGGTGTTTCATTTAAAACAACAGTTATTGTATTTTAAAATTTTGTATATTTGGATGTCAACAGAAAACACCCTGTACAAAATTTTTGGAACTTAAAGATTTAAGACAGTTTTTCTATCCCTAAACTTAAGAGCTAACAAAAAATTTTTGATTTTCAACACTCCTATTGAGAAATACAGGTAATTTTTTACTATAATGTTTTTTCCAAAATTTTAAGAATTTTGCATTTTGTTTAGCAACGTTGCAAAAAATTAAAAAACGAAATATAGCGTCATATGTATAATTTTGTAAGAAAACAAAAAATGCTAAAATATATAGGGTGTTCCATTTAAAAAAATATATCTTTTTATTGTCCTACTTTTTTGGACCATCCTGTACGTTTAAAAATAATTTTAGAACATATATTTTTTTATACCTCACAACTTTTATAAAAACTTGTTTTTGATATCTTTAATAGTAGAGACGGTATATTGCTTTGTCAGACAAATGGGCCACCCTGTACATTAATCAAAATTTCTTTAGTTCAAAACTGTAGGTAATTGCTACTCAAGGACGGGTATTTGGCCCCTTTTTGAATAAAGAGAGAAGGATAAGAAATATTGATTAAAACATGAAATGGCGAATGCATCACTAAACTTTACTCTAAAATAGCTATTTATACAATTAGTTGCGAAATGAGTGTCTTTTAGGCACGCGACGTGAATTGTCCTACGAGGCGAAGCCGAGTTGGACAACACGTCAAAGTGACTAAAAGACATTGTTTCGTAACGAGTTGTATACAATATTTTTTTTACTGAGGTTTTATAATAAAAAACTTAATTTATTTTACTAACATTTTATTACCTATGTTTCATTTGCCCCTTTCAAAAATTGACACTTGCCAAAAAAAATTAAATTATATCTAGTCTGTGGTTACGTTTTAATTGTAAATAATTACCTGCATTACTTTTAAGCACGTTGCTCCTGGTAACGCGCTTAAAAGTTTTTTAAGCACGCTGCGCCTAAAAGGAGGTTATTAAAAAACCATAATGACAATCAAAAAGAGGTTATTATAAAACGTCAGTAGAAAAAATAATTTTTAGAGACCTTTTATGTAAATTTCAACTTAATATACTGTTAAAATGATTCCTAAATATTTTACTTGATTACCAGAAACAATGTGTAAGTAATTAAAACACTACATATTCACTAACCTGTATGGCTTTGAGCATGCCGATATGCGAGGACCCCCTCGCGCCACCTCCGCCCATAACCAATCCTATGGATTTTCCCGACAACCATCTCGCCAATCGGGAAAAATCGGAGTGGATGTTCGGATCCGTAGCGCAAACTTTGGAATATAATTCGTTCTAAAAAAATTAAGGTGTTTTTAAAATCGAAATCGGTTGACACGAAATATCGGATAAAACTATGGTTATAGTCTATTTCAGAAAGGTGCAGAGTAATAAAATGGGAAATTCCGTCGAGTTCGGCTCAATTTCGGTGTCGGCCATAGGCGCACATGGAAGCGAAGAGGGATTTTTAAAAGTTTTGTTAACCTTTCAGTCGTTCAATACGGAAAATTACCACGAGGACATGAATTCGAATGTTTTTGAGGACTATTTTGGTGAAATGATAAAATATCTTCCAGCTGATTCAGTAGTATAGTCGGATCTGGTCTTATCGTGCGGGTCATACGATTCAAGAAAGACATCTCTCAGTTTTTGTTTTCTTTACTTGCGTTTAATTTTACCCTCTAAATAAAATACGTAAGATAAATGAGACAGACTTATTCCATTTTGACATGAAAAAAAAAGGATATATATGTATTTACTTTCCAGCGATTCTAAAAAAGCTTATAATAGCACCAGCTACGTTTTATTTTAAATATGGCAGTTTTGTGACTTTGACAGTTTGTGACAAAATGAAACAATTTTCTGGGTTTTTGCATCCCCAATAAAAAAAAATGGTACTTAATCTGATAAACTATTTCGAGAATGAAAGAAAAAGTGGAAATTCGCCAACCAATATTCAGAAAACAGTAGCCAAAGCACTGGGAATTAGTTTAAGGACTGTGCAGAAAATTGTGCATGAAACAAAACATAACATAATACCCAAGAATACTAAAAAGTGTAAACGAAGAAAGCCAAAGACTGAGGATGTAAGCGAAAATATTAAAATTGGAGTTCGAAATGTGATTTACGATTTATACAAATCAAAAACCAATGTAACTCTTCCAGTTTTACAAAAAACATTAAAAATTCGGGGTGTTTTGGAAATTGGACTTGAAGCGTTATCAAAATTATTAAAAAATTTAGGTTTTCGCTATAAAAAAGACTGTAACCGAAGATTTTTATGTGAGCAGCCACAGATAGTGAGTCAGCGTGTTCAGTTTTTAAAAAAATATACGGACAATTACAAATCGAAATTTAGAAAAGTGGTATTTTTAGACGAAACGTGGATGTTTTCGAATGGAAGTGGTTCAAAATCTTGGCAAGATGAGTCTGTAAAAAGTGTTAAAAGGAAAAAGGGGTGCGGTACGGAAAAGCGTTTTATTATTTTGCATGCCGGTTCTGCAACCGGATATGTTGCATGTGCGAGTTTAATTTTTTCAGATTTTATAAGTGACGATGAGAGTTTTTAGGCTATAATTATAAACGGTGTTTTTCGTTTACATTTTTTAGTATTCTTGGGTATTATATTATGCTCTTTTTTCATGCACATTATTCTGCACAGTCCTTAAACTAATTCCCAGTGTTTTCATTACGGTTTCCTGCATATTGGTTTGCGAATTTCCACTTTTTCTTTCATTATCGAAATAGTTTACGCGGCGTGAAGTGCTCTTTGAGTTAACGTTTCGTCACTGTGCTGATGTTTCCGGTTTCCAGGGTGGGGCCGTATGAAAGAAGCATGATGGAAGCTCCAAGATCAAAATATTCCGGAGGTAAACTCGCCCCCCGATCGGATCTCCGGGTGGGGGCTGGTCCTGTGGCTTCATCAAGCGAAATTAATGAATTATCCACCATTTCCGACAATTTACTGGGTTCCTCCAACAACACTCAACGAGGAAATGGTGTGGCGCCTGCAGTTGCTAACAGACCCAAAAGTAACAACTTTAAAATTGATTTCTGCAATATTAGAGGGCTTAACACTAACATCAATTCAGTCCACCAGCACTTACAATCTTCCAAGCCTCATGTGCTTGCACTGACCGAGACAAAAGTCAGAGCGTCAACGAACACCGTCAGCTATTTATATCCTGGATATGATTTTCACTTCCGTTTTAGACGCAACTTTGGGGTCTGTCTGTTCATTCGAGATGATCTTTGCTGCCAACGGGAGGAGATACTGGAACCGAAAGACTTTGATGTAATGTGGTTTAAAATATCTTCACAAAAAATCACTAAGTTTATATGCTGCCTTTACCGTCCTCCAAGCGATATGCATTACAGGGCCCTCTTCTCATCACTAGCCAACACAATCGACTTTTTGCAAACCAATCATCCGAATGCCGAAGTTGCTATCTTTGGCGACTTTAACGTCCACAATGTCAACTGGCTTAAATACTCAAACACCAACGATGAGCAAGGCCGCGAGGCCGAATCTTTTGCGATCAGTTCTGGTCTAACTCAACTCGTAGAAGAACCAACGCGGGTTCCAGACCGAGCTGGGGATTTTGCTAGTCTTTTAGATCTCTTTTTAACTACAAATCCAGACCTATATACGGTCACCGTACAACCACCATTGGGCTCTTCCGATCACAAACTTATTTCAACCCTAAGCGAGCTGCCAATTAGTTCTGAACAACCTCCTAAACCCCGTAAGATTTGGCACTATACATCAGCTAAGTGGGAAGACCTGAAGGACCATTTTCGCAACTTTCCCTGGCTAAGCGTATGCTTTTCTTCGGATGATCCATCTGTCTGTGCAAAGGAGGTCTCCGACGTCATTCTAACTAGCATGGAGGCCTTTATTCCTTTCTCCAGAAAGCGCCCTTCCAACGGCAAGCCCTGGTTTAGCAAGAATTGCGAGCGTGCTGTCAGATCTAAAAACCTGGCTTACCGACAGTGGCGTAAAAACCCTACTCCTGAAAATCGCGCCATCTTTGTTACCACCCGAAACCAATGTAAGCAAATGATAGACCAAAGCAAAGAAGCTCATAACGAGAGAATCAAAAACAAACTTCTTGCCAGTCCTAACGGATCAAGGTCCTTTTGGTCAGTCGCTAAGGCCGTCAGCCAAAACTTTACAAAGTCAACTATTCCACCTCTAACACGTTCAGACGGCACAATAGCAACCACAGCCGGGGATAAAGCAAACCTACTTGCTGAACTGTTTTCCTCGCATTCCACTGTAGACTTTCAGGGAAAATCACCACCCAACATTCCCTCAGTTCAATCGCAAATGTCTGAAATCGTGTTCCGTCAGCGTCTTGTTAAACGGATTCTTAAAGGACTCGACGTCAATAAAGCTTCTGGTCCAGACGAAATTCCTATCATTGTTCTCAAGACATGCGCCGATGAACTTACACCAGTATTTTGTAGACTTTTCAACTTATCCTACAAAAAAGGAATATTTCCATCCTGCTGGAAGTCGGCGCGTGTCCAGCCCATTCCAAAGAAAGGTAAAAAGACCCTGCCAAGCAACTACCGTCCCGTCGCATTGCTTTCAGTAATTTCAAAAGTAATGGAGAAAGCTATTAACCAACAACTTCTAAAGTATCTGGAAGGGCTTAACATTATCAGCGACCATCAATACGGTTTTCGAAAGTCCAGATCAACAGGTGACCTTTTGGCATATGTCACCCATCTTTGGAGCAACACCATCGAACATCATGGAGAATCCCGGGCTGTTGCACTGGACATCTCTAGGGCGTTTGATCGTGTTTGGCACGATGGGCTTCTAAGTAAATTGCGATCCTATGGTATGCCTAATGGATTTTGTTTATGGTTAACCAGCTTCCTTAAGAACCGTTCTCTGCAAGTGGCGATTGACGGGTTTCTCTCAGACACCTTCACCATCAATGCCGGTGTTCCTCAAGGGTCCATATTGTCGCCTACCCTCTTTTTACTGTATATTAACGACCTTCTAGTGAAAACCCAAAATCCAATTTATAGCTTTGCTGATGACAGCACACTTGTCTCATCTTTTACCTTGACTCCCCAAACATCCGCTGCCGACGCACATCTTCGCAGGCAGCATGAAGTATTGCGCCTCAACAATGACCTGGAAGAAATTTTGGCTTGGGGTGACAGTAACCAAGTCGAATTTAATGCTAAGAAAACCCAGGCAGCAGTCTTCTCCAAAAAGGTTAACATTGCAGAACCGGATATAGTCATGGCAGGACACGCAATTCCCCTGGCACCGTCTATTAATTTGCTGGGGGTCAATCTGGGAGGTAATATGTCTTGGCATGATCACGTTGCCGCAATTGCCAGGGCAGCTGCACAGAAACTTGGTGTACTTTTCCGCACCAAAAGGTTGTACACACCTCATCAACTTTTGACACTCTACAAAGCCCAGATTCGACCATTATTAGAATATTGCTCTCATGTCTGGAGCTCTGCACCCAAGCACACCCTTCGGCTACTGGATTCCATTCAAAGGAGAGCCGTTTGTCTGATCGGCGACCCCGAGCTGACCAAGACCCTCGATAGCCTGGAGCATCGAAGACAGGTTGGTGATTTGGCTCTCTTTTACAGATATTTCCATGGCAGGTGTTCGACTGACATTGCCCACTTGATTCCACCTAGAGCAATGCAAAACAGAAATACACGGCGAACCGCTGCCGCTCATCCATATGTTGTTCAGCTTAGTACTCCTCGAACTTCATTGTTCAAGAATTCTTTCATCTGGAGAACGTCATCTTTGTGGAATGATCTTCCTGAGGTCGTGTTTCCCAATGAATACAATCTTCAACGTTTCAAGACCAACGTTAATCGCTTTCTTCGCACACGCACCGCTCCCAGAGCGCCTTAAAGGATTTTTCCTACAGTGCAGGTGTTTTATCATAAAAAAAAAAAAAAAATCAGACTAAATGCCATTGTATTTTTAGGTTTTAGTAGTAAAATTGTTAAAATAAATTGCACTGTTTATTATTGTCGTTTTTAATTAAAGGGTACAGTAGGTATATAATTAACGATTATATAATTTTTTTCTAACTTTTTCAACTCCCCTGTACATAATTTTTACAAAACTAATAATATTTTTCCTTCCTTCGGTATATTTGTAAATAATCTCACAACATTTTGATAGCCTCTGTGTTGTCTGATTTGACGCATATGATCAGTGACCTTTGGACCCGCAGATCTGACTATAGTTATGGATAACGCAAGCTATCATTCACGACGCACAGAAAAGACTCCAATTTCATCTTGGAGAAAACAAGAAATTATCGACTGGTTAACCACCAAAAGTATTGAATTTGATAAAGAAGAAACCATTAGCTATAGCAAATTTACACAAACATCGTTTTATGAATTATGCCGTGGAAGATATAGCTGAAAAACATAGTGTAACACTGTGCTGCTCACACCGCCATATCATTGCCAACTAAATCCTAAAGAACTTATATGGGCGCAGGTGAAAGGATTTGTAGCAAGACACAACACGACATTCAAAATGAAAGACGTTAAGCTACTGTTTGATCAAACCATTAAGGAAGTGACACCAAAGAACTGACGAAAAGCAGTCCATCATGTCATTAAAGAAGAGGAGAAAATATGGGATCTTGACCACCTGATCGATCGGACCGTCGATCCGTTAATTATAACGTCAAGAGGAAATGACAGTTCCTCAGATGACGAATAATATTACGATTTTTTATAATTTAATTTCAGTATAATGTATTTTTTTATAATGTTTAATAAAAAATAAGTGTACCAAATACTATGTACACAATGCACGCCTTTGTCACACCATTTTCAGTGTTTTTGAATGGATAACAATAGGTAAAACCCATACATTGACCCGATCCCGGGTGGCACTACCTACACTTGATGAAAATAAAGAATTTTGCAATGAAATCAATGCCAATGTATGAAAGTGACTTAAATATTCGTTGGGTCACTCTGTAGTCACTTTGCATACCTAATGAGCTTTTATTACTCTACACCTTTCTGATATAGACTATAGTGCTGAATATGATAAATTTGGTTATAGTGAAAAAGGCCATTAACATAATTTATTCTACGTGATGTGATGTCAAAAAAAATACATTTTACGTACAATTCTATATTGACTCTTCCTCGCAAACAACCTATTCGGACATATAATGTGGTGGTGTGACGATACCCAAGACCTTATATTGAGCCAACCAATGGTGTTGTTCGGTTTGCCCCCCTCTTTATGTAACAGGACTAATTCTTTTTGCGTTCGTATCGCCAGTCTTTCTAATTCTTTTTCTACTTTTCCTGAAAATTAAAATATGCTAAGGCCGGTTGTCTTATTCTAGTGTTAAACTGTCAACGGGGTGGGTCCATTCTTAGACCAATTACCATAAACAAAACCATTTACGTTGTTGTCTGAAACCTGGCCGAAGGGCATCCGGCTTCGAAGGACCACCGAAAAAAAAATGTTTGGATTAAAATTACAAAAAAAAAATTACCTAGAGAAGGATGGTTCTCACCCAATCCCACTATTAATATACAATCCGCCTGTCTAATACACCTTTGCGTCCAGGCTGATACAGTTAAGTCACACTGATACAAAGATATTTTGTGTTGATCCTCTTGTTGAGCGAGCCAAGAAGACAATCTATATTCATTGTTAAGATCCATTATTGTCGCGCCCAGTGTCTTTTTAATTACGTCTGACGTCAGTCTTAATGTAGGACCTGAAAAAGAGATAATAAAGTGAAAAGCTACCTAACTTAGATAATAAAAAACCTTCTGTTTGCATTTTTCTGGATTAAGCCAAAGGAATCGATAAAGTTAATCACAACTTATTGTTGGAACAACGGGATTGGATTTAGAGGAAAACAATTTGAAATAATTAAAAATTATCTAAAAGATAGACCAACTTATATTCAAATAGATAAAGAAAAAGCTATCCTAAAATAATTAAATATGGTGTTCCTCAGGGAACAATTTTGGGAGCAGTATTTTTTTATATCTATATTCATGATTTGTTTAATGTAAATTGTGATGGCGAAATTCATAGTTTCGTAGATGATACTGCAATTTTTTATACAGATACAAATTGGGACAACTTAAATAACAAAATTTAAAAAGATTTTAAAATAATAAAAAATTGATTTGATAAAAATTTATTAACAATTAATTTTTATAAAACTAATTTTATCTTCCTTTTACTTTAAATCCAAATAACATACCACAAAATATGAATAGTATTAAAATAAATGATGACATTCAAATTTTGAAAGTTAATCAAGTAAAATATTTAGGAATAATCTTAATTAAAAGTAAATTAAATTGAATTTTTCAATTATAGAATATTTGATTAATAAATTAAGAAGTTTACTACCAATTTTTAGAAAAAATAAAAATATTTTGAACGTAAAACATATGGAAATATTATATTATGCATTAGTTAAAACTCATTTAAATTACGAAATTTTAGGTTGGGGAGAAATAAATAAAACTTTAGTTAAAAAATTAGAAATATTACAGAAAAGGTTTCTAAAAATTATATTTAATAAAGATTATCTTTATCCTTCAATAAAATTATATTCTGAAACAAATAAAGATAAACATTAGACAACTTTACTTTTATAAATTTTAATATATATATTTAAAAATAATAATCTTATACAGTTTAAAAACCATAATCATAATACACGTCATTAAATTGAAATAACCATAAAACCTAAAATAAATAAGTCCATAGGACAAAAAAATTTCAAATAGGTATTTATGTTTTTATTTAAACGATTTTTAACAAAAATTAAAAATATATAAAGTAAAAATTAAAGCATGGATATTGGAAACAGATAACTTTAAAAAATTTTTGGAAATGTTTTAATAAATATTGTTATGAATAATATATTTGTCAACATTTTAATATATCTATATCTTCAAAAAAAACTGCGTTTATATTTATATACATATAGTTAAACGTGTTTTATTTGCAATTAAACTTTTATACAATATTAACAAATATTTTTAAAAACATATTTTTATATTCCAATATATGTATTATTTAAAATACTAAGATTTGCCCCTAACAAGCACGTCTTCGGGGCATCAAAGAAAATGTTTATTGAGGAAGATAAATAAACACATTTATTATATTATAAATATTGAAAATAAACTTATTATTATTATTATTATTATTAATTTATTAAAAAAAAAAGTAATGACATCAACAATATCTGTCATAGTTTGACATTTTGTTAAAAGCCGCGTACAATCACTTACCTATAGATGTTAAACAATGATACAACTCATAAGTAAAGGCGGTTAAAGGTACGTCGTCAGAGGCCGCCACAATAGCTATGGTAGAGAAATTTATTTGGGCAGGTCTACTATCTACAGTTGAGCTACGGGGACCTTGACCAGTGACGCCCGGTTTTTTCCAGGAGCCTAGAAATGGAAACCAGAACACATTTTGCAATAAATAACACAGATAAATACAGTAGCCGCGATGGATCTTTACCCGAGCGTCATCACTTATTCGTCCTTATTGTATGAATCAAATCTTATTTATCGAATGACTTAAAGCAACAAGTTGCTCATAACTTTTTTAAGATAACAACACAAATTATTAATAAGGGTTACCTAGTATTACGCCCTCTAACGGTCATTTAAGGAAATAATTTCCAAACGATTTCTCTAAGCGACTCTCCTCATATTTTTTCCCCGAAAGTTGTAAGTGATGAGGACAATACTTTTGAATGTTTTTGCATTCCCTCCTTCTAAACATACCTAATATCCTATGTCCCAATAAGTTAATCAGTCTTGTAACTACAATAGGAAATCTAAGCTTAATTACGTTAAATAATCCTTCAGGCAATTTGGCTAATTCTGAATCTCTAACAGCGATGACAGTTGTACTTCTTTTGGTCTGGGTAACCATTTCAACCTAAAAAAATGTTATGCTAAAGCCGATTGAGACGAAAAAATCGCTGGAATTTTGATAAAAAGTCTTCTAGTGGGAAGTGAGCATATAATTCAATATGGTGTTTCTCAAGGAACAATTTTAGGACCGTTATTTTTTCATATCTATATTAATGATTTATTTAATGTAAATTGTGATGGAGAAATTCATAGTTTCGCAGATCATACTGCAATTTTTTTATACAGATAGACATTGGGACAACTTAAATAACAAAATAAAAATTGGTTTGATAAAAATTAATTTTCATAATACTAATTATCTTCCTTTTACTTTAAATCCAAATAACATACCACAAAATATGAATAGTATTAAAATAAATGATGACATTCAAATTTTAAAAGTTAATCAAGTAAAATGTTTAGGAATAATCTTTGACAGTAAATTAAATTGAAATTTTTACATAGAATATTTGATCAAAAAATTAATAAGTTTACTACCAATTTTTAGAAATATCAAAAAAATTTTGAACGTAAAACATATGGAAATATTATATTATGCATTAGTTAAAACTCATTTAAATTACGGAATTTTGGGTTGGGGAGGAATAAATAGAACTTTAGTTAAAAAATTAGAAATATTACAGAAAAGGTTTCTAAAAATTATATTTAATAAAGATTATCTTTATCCTTCAATAGAATTATATTCTGAAGCAAAAAAATGAACATTAGACAACTTTACATTTATAACATTTTAATATACCTACATATTTAAAAATAAAAATCTAATACAGCTTAAAAACCATAATCATAATACATGTCATAAAAATGAAATAACCATAAAACCTAAAATAAATAAGTCCATAAGACAAAAAAAATCAAATATTTATGTTTTTATTTAAACGATTATTTACCAACAAAAATTAAAAAATATATTTCATTAAAAAAATATAAAGTCGAAATAGAAGCATGGATATTGGAAACAGATAACTTTAAATAATATTTGGAAATGTTTTAATTAATATTGTTATGAAAAATATATTTTTCAAAATTTTATTTTACCTATATCTTCAAAAAACTGCGTTTATATTTATATAAATATACTTGGAACGTTTTTTTTATTTGCAATTTAACTTTTATATAATATTAACAAATATTTAAAAAAATATTTTAATATTCTTATATATTTATAATTTAAAATACTAAGATTTGCCACTAATAAGCACGTCCTCGGGGATCAAAGAAAAAGTTTATTGAGAAAGATAAATAAACACATTTATTATACATATTATAAATATTGACTATAAACTTATTATTATTATTATTATTATTAACTTATTATTATTATTATTATTATTATTATTATTATTATTATTATTATTAACACCTTTTTAAAAATATAATAACTTTATCGATATAGTAATACTTACCACACCAATTAAATCCCCTTTACCGTATTCACCCACCAACTCTTTCTTTCCATTTTTATGCGTTATAACTGAACGCAATCTCCCGGACAAAACAATATAAGTCGAATCACTGTCATCATCTTGACGATAAACTGCCCGCCCTACAAATAAATCCGTCAAATTGACCAAATGTTGTAACTGTTCCAAAATCGATTAATCAAATACGCCGACTGGCCAAAAAATGGGAGAAATTTATAGACTGGCCACAATTTAACCAGCCAAATGCCAAGACAGGCCCACATCATTTAGCCAGTTAATCGGTTAGATTGGTCGAGTGGTTAGAAGTCAGTCGAATAAATACAAGTTTGTGAAGAATTAAAAAACCTTTTAACACAATAATACACTTTATTTCTAATATACAATGTGGGTTTCAAAAAAATATATCAACACAAAAGACTATTTGCTATCTAGCAGAACAAATATATGATGCAATAGATAATAAAAAATCCCGCATTTGTATATTTCTGAATTTAGCAAAAGCCTTTGATACAGTTAATCATAATTTACTGTTTAAAAAATTATAAGACTATAAATTATTAGAATTAGTTAAAAATGATCTAAAAGATACGGACGTATGCTTAAATAGATAAAGAAAAACTATGCAAAAGTACTTAAATATAGTGTTCCTCAGGGAACAATTTTAGGGCCATTGCTCATTAATATTTTATATAAACTGCAATGGACAGGGGTGGTTTTTAACATGATGGATTTTAACATGGTGGTTTAAAACAGAGTCGTTTAAAACAGGGGTGGTTTAAAACAGGGGTGGTTTAAAACAAGGGTGGTTTAAAACAGGGGTGGTATAAACCACGTATGACATGACTTATGACCGATGGCACGCGCCTGCGCACGCCCCTAAACAAAAGTTCCCACGCTGTAGTGCCGCCATACCTACTATTACTTTATCCTATATCTCAACGGCTCCAGTTTGAGTTAATGGACTCAGGAATAGTAAGTGTATAACAAAATGTGTATTACTAAACTTACCAGATTCTAAAAATAACCAGTCTAGGGCAAAATCTACCTGTCTGACAAAAGGGGACAGCCTTTTTACAACTAAGTTAGCAATATACAGCACAACCCTCGGTTTCTCTTTCATAATACTGAAATTAAAACAATTAATATATTAATAATTTCTTAATTTAAATTTTTAAAACGTGCAAATGGAACATTATAATTATTAAAAATATTTAAATACATATGTGTTACCTATAAAATGTACTCTTAGTCAATAAAGCAATTCTGGATAAGTGTTTGGCCCTAATAGTGAAAAAACTGGGCTCTCCCGTCAGGACTGCCAATCCTCCTTCGATTTCTCCTGGATAAGATGTAAACATGTGAACATCCTCACCGTCCGTTGTTTTTTGTGAAACTAAAAGAGCTCCGGAGAGAATATAGACTAAGGCAACATCCTAGAATAAAGCAATATTTGGATAAACATACATCAAATTATTATATAAAACTGAAAATATAATAATAGGATGTCAGTTAATTTTCTCTAATATGAAGGCCACTCCCTCCTGAGTATACTTACTTTAAGTGAATCTTCCTTCATTAAATAAGTACCAGCTGAAACTTCTTTTAATTCAAGATTAAACTCTACATCTTCATCGTCCCCTATCAATCCCAACTCTGTAACATAGGCTTCCTTCGCTATGCGAAGAAGATCTTCTTCAGTGGCATCTTCAGGAACAGAGTGTCTTTTTTTACTGACATCGGGGATCTGAAAAAGTAAGTTACCAAACACGTGACGCCATTCCACGACGGAATTTACACCGCTATAACCCCAAGGAGAATGTGATAACTGTGTGACGTGCAGCTGTGATATTTGTTTTATCTTAAGGGCATTATAACGGTGTAAAATCGGTTACAGTGTAATAGAATGGCCAGTGGCGGCTCGTGGGTGATTTCAATGGGCAGGCTACAATCGAAAGCAATTGCAGTTGCAAGTTCGTCAAAAATTCACTAAACTTCTATCTAATTTTGCAAAGGACCCCGCACAAAGCTTATGGAAAATGGCTTTCGGCTAATTTTTCTGAATTTTTAGTATTTTCTAGATCTTGTCGTCCTGATTAAAAGTGTCCATGGCCGTAATCCAATCCTATGACTAGTTTTTGAGTTATGGCCTTTTAAAGTTGGCAACTTCTTACTTTGAGATTTTATGCATTGCCTGGAGCTTTCACTTGTTTCTTAAAAACTATCAACTTTTTTATATTTTTTTATTGGTGGAAAATTAGGCCTTAAGTTTTCTTTCACTTAGGTATATAGAAATAAAATATGTACAGGATGTTGAATAATTTATAGGCGGACTAAATAAATACTAAAATTAAAAAATTATGAAAATCCAAAAAAAAAATAACTCATTTTTTGAATTTTGAAAACAAACGGCTAGATTTTGTTTATATTTAAATATCTTCTAGCACCAAGCTGTGGATGAAAAAAAATGGGCATGAGGTAGGTGACGTAGAATATATGGCCGGGTATTTTAATTTAAAAAAAAATTGAATTGAATTCACCTGAAAACGTAATAAACGACTTTTAATTGATTCATTTAATTATTATACCAATTTGTAACAATTTCCTTTTACAATAGTTATCTCTAACACACTCTTATCTTAGATATACAGGGTGAACCAGTTACAATGATTTACACAAGTGAAAACTTTTAAATATGGGAAAATAAAAAATATAAATTATAAAAAAAAACACTTTGGTACGACTCTAAAATAACGTATCATGTACAAGAACCAAGGTATTTTTACAAAAAAAATATTTTATAATTTAAAAATAATATTTTGTCATTTGAAAAATTTTTTTTTTAATTTTCCTACACTTGCCAGCAAAAAAAAACCGGACAGGGAAAATTATGATCAACTTTGTTATTAATTAACTTTTCTGATTTTAAAATATCCTTAATGAAATTTTTGAAAGATGGTAGCCGCATGTATTAAGATTATTACCCGCTTTTCGATTTAAGAAAAATATTGACATGTGTGATATTATACCGAGGGCAACAAATGATACTTTTTTTGCCTTACGTTCTTAACACCCTGTGGAAAAAGTAGGCAGTGCGATAATATTGCAGTGCATTTCATATGGAAGTCGAATGTTTTCTTAACATTTTGTTTTTTGATTCGTCCCAATAACTGTTCTTTTTAAAAAGATATAATCTTTTTAAAAAATCATTTTAATTTTTCCAATGTTAATGAAAAAAAAATTAAACGTGATAAGTTGCCTATCAACTAGCGTTTTATTTCATTATCAGTGTCAAGCTTGAAATATTGCCCAAACATGCTTTCAGAAGTTGTGGCCCGTTCTATGGCAATACACGACGATGGCCAAAACATACGTTATATCGCTGACATCTTGGGTGAGGCTAAGAGTACCGTACAGGATGCAATCAGCCGCTTTCAAAAAACTGAGGAGTACAGTTTGGGGTTGCTTGACGACTTATGGCTGAAGATGGTAAACCGCGATCGCGTAGTCTTATGTCTCCTCCCTGATCCTTGACGCCTAGAATACGTTAAGAACGTAAGGCAAAAAAAGTATCATTTGTTGCCCACGGTATAATATCACACATGTCAACATTTTTCTTAAATCGGAGAGCGGGAATAATCTTAATACATGTGGCTACCATCTTTCGAAAATTTCATTAAAGATATTTTAAAATCAAAAAAGTTAACTAATATCAAAGTTGATAATAATTTTCCTTGTCCGTTTTTTTTTGTTGATGAGTGTATATTTAAAAGTTTTTACTTGTGTAAATCATTGTAATTTGTTCACCCTGTATATTTAAGATAAGAATGTGTTAGAAAATAATTATTGTGAAAGAAAATTGTTACAGATTGGCAAATAATTAAATGAATCAATTAAAAGTCGTTTATTACGTTTTCAAGTGAATTTTCAATTTTTTTTTTGTAAAAAATAAAAAACCCGGCAATATATTTTACGTCAACCTATATCCATTTTTTTTTATCCACAGCTTGATACTACAAGATATTAAAATATGAACAAGATCTAGCCGTTTGTTTTCAAAATTCAAAAAATTAGTAAAATTTGTTTTTTGGAGTTTCATAATTTTTTAATATTAGCACTTATTTTTTTCGCCCATAAATTATTCAACATCCTGTACATATTTTATTTCTATATAAGTGAAAGAAAACTTAAGGCCTAATTTTCCACCAATAAAAAAATATAAAAAGTTGATAGTTTAGAAACAAGTGAAAACTCCAGACAATGCATAAAATCTCAAAGTAAGAAGTCAACTTTAAAAGGCCATAACTTAAAAACTAGTCATAGAATTGGATTACGGCCATGGACACTTTTAATCAGGACGTCAAGATCTAGAAAATACTAGAAATTCAGAAAAATTAGCCGAAAGCCATTTCCCATAAGCTTTGTGCGGGGTCCTTTGATTGAGATTTTTTATTTAAATTAAAATAGGTATAGATTCAGACATTGTGATACGCCAAGTTAATTTAGAGTTTAGATCTTCCCATCACACTTTTAATTTAGATTTTTTCAAAACGGTAAAAAAATAGATTTAGGTGTTACCGCATTTTTGCCGATTAGGTACCTACACATTTTAGGATTTTAACGTAATTAAACGTGATGTCATTCATTTAAAACCATTTTAAAAATAAATAAAAACAAAATTGAAAAATGTTTTTGCCGGCGTACAGACTCGATTAAAATTGAAAAAGTTTTATGCCTCCGCTGGGAATCGAACCCAGAACCTCTCGATTACATGTCAAGCGCGCTGCCAATTGCGCTACGGGGGACCTGAAATTCTCTCACCAACTTCGGTCATATAACTTATTCAATTTTATGTTAGTAGTAATAGTCTGGAATCTCCTGTGATTCACAGACCGGGGAGGGTGTTATAAGGGGAAAGGGAACTCACTCACTACCACTGAACATTAAGATCCATTTTTCTTTTATCCGTACATCGACGACATATAGCGTTATTAGCCGGAATCAGAAGGAGCTCTATGAACAGTGACATCTAGCCGTAAGTAGTTTAAAGTAGTTATGTTAGCGCCTGTAAATAATTCTTAAATTGAAAAATGTTTTTGCCGGCGTACAGACTCGATTAAAATTGAAAAAGTTTAATGCCTCCGCTGGGAATCGAACCCAGAACCTCTCGATTACATGTCAAGCGCGCTGCCAATTGCGCTATGGGGGACCTGAAATTCTCTCCCCAACTGATTCTCTCACTTGACATGTAATCGAGAGGTTCTGGGTTCGATTCCCAGCGGAGGCATAAAACTTTTTCAATTTTAATCGAGTCTGTACGCCGGCAAAAACATTTTTCAATTTAAAAATTATTTACAAACGCTAACATAACTACAATAAAAACAAAGTCTAAATGAAAACTAGGTAATAGGTATCTTATTCCTAATTAAATCAAATATTATTCTTGAAAAATATAATTCTTTAAAATTGCCCCTATTTAAAGACCCTTCAGATAATTGTCGTGTCCTCGAAAACCTACATCCTGAGACGACAAATATAAAATAAATCCGATTTGTTTTGTTAAGATTTCACGATTTTCTCTAACCTTATTAGGTATTATGATTTTCTATCTCACGTAATCGTGCGGAATCAATAACATTTATTACATTTTGTTTCCCTAATAACTTAAATTTAACACTTGATGTTATGTGTTCTTGTGATTTTTCATTTCTCTTAAGCTCGCATACTAAATTTTTTAAATCATTATTATATCCTAATTTTCCCCAGCAGGACGATTTATCGGAAGAGAATAGTAAACAATACCAGTAAAACATTTTTACCTTCGACCCAGTTAGCCATAAATATTTTTGATAATAACATGTTTTAAAGCCACGGTTTTGTTTTCCTGTACTGACTACTAGACTTTTTAATTCTGTCTCTGGACGTCTGTTTTTCACTACAAGTTTGTCATCGCAATTTAGGGAATTAAACGAGTTGGTTACAAAATATTCAACTAAATCACAGTCTAAATTAAAGCCGGCGGCACTAATTTTTAAATTATAGAAAATCCAAAGTATCACTAAACGGCTAAACTAAATAATATATCCAATCGATGCGATGTCCATTTCACAAACCCGGCGAAACCGCGAAAACCTTAAAATTTAACCTAACAAATACCAAAAGAGCGCGTGCTAAATTCGTTCACGTGTTCACGACACACGAGACGAGTTTGCAGGCGTTGAAAAACAGGTGATCTATTCGCACGTGGAAGAGATCATACTCGTGCTTGGTCAGAGGCTGCTTGCCAGTAGACGTTGCCACTTATTATAGTTAAAATATTAGAAACTACTATTTCCCTCTCACAATTTCGTGTTTATCAGCGCTTATTAATGCGGCTTTTAGGAAAACTCATAGAGACTTAACAGACACCAGCCTCATGCGCTATTGTCAGATTGTAAAAAAAATATTAAATAGTGGAAAAATAGCAAATAAGGAAATAAATTAGGAATCCGAATGAAAACATATTACATATTAGCTTGCTGTAAATTAAAAGTTACTATTTAAGTAATAAACCAAGAAAATGTGTAGGAGGGCAAGAATTACTGAGGAGGCTCAGCCTCCCTTGCCTCCTTCGAGGAGCCGCCACAGAAAATGGCACATTTTAACTAAGATATACAGTGGTTACTAACTTCATTTTGTCTTCCTTCTATATCGGCAACCATATCCGGAGCATTGTTTGGTGACAAAGCTTTCCCATCAAAACTAGATCTTGTTCTTCGATGGCCATGTGAATTTGATGCATTAGGCTGAGAACTGTTCTGATCTATTTAAACAAAAGAGTTCGGATATATCGGTCTTAGATTATTGGAAAGGAAAGATTTAATATCTGAATATAAAGTACAAAGTGTCTATTAGGGTTTGCACTCGTTCGGGATATTGGATTAGATAGTGTTCACAAGAAATTCTACAGTTCCTATTTGAACGGTAATAAATGCGTCACATGTCACGCTTTTCCATATTTAAGATGATACTGCAATTTTTTATACAGATACAAATTGGGAAAACTTAAATAACAAAATTAAAAAAGAACTTAAAATAATAAAAAATTGGTTTGATAAAAATTTATTAACAATTAATTTTGATAAAACTAATAATCTTCCTTTTACTTTAAATCCAAATAACATACCATAAAATATGAATAGTATTAAAATAACTGATGACATTCAAATTTTGAAAGTTAATTAGGTAAAATATTTAGGAATAATCTGGAATTGGAATTTTCACATAGAGTATCGGATTAAACAATTAAGAACATATGGAAATATTATATTATGCATTAGTTAAAACTCATTTAAATTACGGAATTTTAGGTTGGGGAGGAATAAATAGAACTTTAGTTGAAAAAATAGAAATATTACAGAAAAGGTTGCTAAAAATTACATTTAATAAAGATTATCTTTATCCTTCAATAAAATTATATTCTGAAAAAAATGAACATTAGACAACTTTTACATCTTAATATACATATTTAAAAATAAAAATCTTATACAGTTTGAAAACCATAATCATAATATACTTCATAAAGATGAAATAACCATAAAACCTAAAATAAATAAGTCCATAGGACAAAAAAATTTCAAATATTTATGTTTTTATTTAAAGGATTATTTACCAACAAAAATTAAAAAATATATTTTATTTAAAAAAATATAAAGTCGAAATAAAAGCCTGGATATTGGAAACAGATAAGTTAAAAATTTTTTTTGGAAATGTTTTAATTAATATTGTTATGAATAAAAATATATTTGTCAAAATTGTATACCTATATCTTCGAAAAACTGCGTTTATATTTACATATACTTAAACGTTTTTTATTTGCAATTTACCTTTTATATAATATTAACAAATATTAAAAAAATATATTTTAATATTCTTATACAGGGTGTGTCAGTAAGCTGTCTGTCTTAGATAGCACCTAAACTATCAAAGATAGGGAAAAAAGTGTAATACAAAAGTTAAAGGGTTATTTAGAATACATAATCTAAAAATATTTTCTAATCTACAGGGTGGTCCTAAAAAGTGGTACTGAATAATAAAAAAGAAAATTAAATGGGACACCCAGTATTATTTTCTAGAATATGATTCAATGGAATAAGGACTTTGCAACCCTAATAAAATTTTTAAAGCGAAATGTAACGTTGCCAAGTAATTAATTTTTTTCCGAATTTTTAGTGATTTTAAGGGTATCGTTAAAAAATCATAGCAATCTGTGGATTAACCCTAGGCAAATATAATTTACGTTGTAAGTATTTTAAGGTGCGATATATTGATCTATAATAATGTTTTTTAAATTTCTTATACAGAGCGTTCATTACAAGTTGGACAACTCGATAGTTTTAAAAATGCTTTATTTCAATTTTTTTAAATGGGACCCCTCTAATTTTTTTAGGCAAAAGAATTTACCTTTCGAAAACCTTACTTTTTTGTTAAACATGTCATATATCTAAATATCATAGTTTTTGAAATATTTTAGGATTTGTCATAAATCAGGGTAAAAAAGGAAAGTTCTAATTAAACTATTAAGTCAAGATTGCTTTGGAAGAAAAAATAAATAGTTTTCTCTGTCACAACTGTCATAACAAAATTATTTCGCCAACATTTTGTGCTTTATTACTGTTTAAAGTTTAGTTTCCCGAACTAACTTTATCGAAATAGAAAAATATGAGTTATGATAAAGTTAGTTCAGGAAACTAAACTTTAAACAGTAATAAAGCACAAAATGTTGGCGAAATAATTTTGCAATGACAGCTGTGACAAAGAAAATTATTTATT
This sequence comes from Polydrusus cervinus, assembly GCA_935413205.1. Lineage (NCBI taxonomy): Eukaryota > Metazoa > Arthropoda > Insecta > Coleoptera > Curculionidae > Polydrusus > Polydrusus cervinus. The sequence goes on along the minus strand of OW284519.1, from coordinate 13,233,683 downwards.
TTTTGTTCCAAAGCAATCTTGACTAAATAGTTTAATTAGAACTTTCCTTTTTTACCCTGATTTAAGACAAATCCTAAAATATTTCAAAAACTATGATATTTAGATATATGACATGTTTAACAAAAAAGTAAGGTTTTCGAAAGATAAATTCTTTTGCCAAAAAAATTAGGGAGGTCCCATTTAAAAAAATTGAAATAAAGCATTTTTAAAACTATCGAGTTGTGCAACTTGTAATGAACGCTCTGTATAAGAGATTTAAAAAACATTATTATAGATCAATATATCGTACCTTAAAATACTTACAACGAAAATTATATTTGCCTAGGGTTAATCCACAGATTGCTATGATTTTTTAACGATACCTTAAAATTACTAAAATTTCGGAAAAAAATTAATTATTTGGCAATGTTGCATTTCACTTTAAAAATTTTAATAGGGTTGCAAAGTCCTTATTCCATTGAATCATATTCTAGAAAATAATACTGGGTGTCCCATTTAATTTTCTTTTTTATTATTCAGTACCACTTTTTAGGACCACCCTGTAGATTAGAAAATATTTTTAGATTATGTATCCTAAAAAACCCTTTAACTTTTGTATTACACTTTTTTCCCTATTTTTGATAGTTTAGGTGCTATCTAAGACAGACACATTACTGACACACCCTGTATATTTATAATTTAAAATACTTAGATTTGCTCCTAACAAGCACGTCTTCGGGAAATCAAAGAAAAAGTTTTTTTGGGGAAGATAAATAAACACATTTATTATATTATAAATATTGAAAATAAACCTATTATTATTAATTGTATTTACTCTTAAATAATTAAAGATAATTTATTATAGTTATAACGTGTAACATTACAAAAGCATTCTCTCAGAGAAATGCATTGCGATATTTTGAAAGCGCAAAAGAATAAAGCCCGGTTGTACAATTGCGACTTAGGCTTAGTTCAGCCTTAAACCAAGCTCCAACCTCATTTTGACAACTATTTCACATTCTTGTTGGTTGTCAAAATAATGTATAAGCTTGGTTCAACGTTGAACTAAGTTTAAGCCATAATTGTACAACCGGATCTAAGTGTTTTTTACTGTTTAAAAGGATCTGTTTGGAGAGTGTTCCGAAACTCAACTCTAATACACCCGAAACGTGCAAAGATGTGTGTTGGTATGATTGTGAAAAAAATCAAGTAAAATATCTTACCAAATGAATCTCTGTTATTATAGTTGCTGTAAGCGTCCCTTGTTGAAGATGAAACAGTAGATTCTCTATTAGGATCGTCCCTTTTTCTTTTTAAAGGCGAAGAGGAAAAAGGCTGTCCTTTTTGTCTAGAGCTCTACAATAACAATTACCGTTGTATTCATAGAAAAATCGCACTAGTAGACAGGGAGAACAATTATGACACATACATAAAATATACGACACATTAAACTTCTCTTTCTAATGTTCAACGCTTTTTTTAAGAATAGGCGCATATCTATACCGGGTGATACAAAAAAAAATTCCGTTATTTTAAAAGTAAAGATTTAAACATTTGAGAAGTTAATAGTGTGTAAATTGACATTTTTTGGCCAATTCAAACCTTCAACTTCACTTCCGGTTTAACCGGAAGTGCAGTAAACTTTTAAATTTTAAATAGAAACCACCCATTTTTATTCAATACTTATATGCCATGAAAGATTATCTTTTCAATGACATATTAAACCTTATCATTTGTTTAAAAAATGGCCGCCTAGGTCAATTTTCCTTTGTCTTCTAAAATGCCCATAACTTTAACAAAACAAGGTAAGTGGTAAAGAGTAGGCCATGGAAACGTTGAAATGGTTCATTTTAACTGGCTTTATAATATAAAATTGACTTGCTTGAGAAAAATGTGTCCGTTAGGGCTATTATATTTACGAAACGAAATTTCTCGAATTTTTCAATTAGCAACCCATCTTTGTTTAAGTACAATAAAATTCTTCATTTAATTTCCCTTCCAACGATGTATCACAAGTTAATAATTATTTTTGGGGTAATAGTGGAAATTAATAAAAATATTATAAATGTAATTTATAGACCCGTATAAGCCATGAGAAGTTACATCAAGTATGCCGTGGAAAACAATTCATTCATTTCAATCTTCGTAATAGTATATTACATAACAAGTGATGAAAGTGATACTTTTCAAACGAGGAGATATTTAGCACGAGGCGTCAGCCGAGTGCGGAAATTCTCCGAGTTTTAGAATAATCACTTTCACACGATTAATGTACACTATTTTTCCTACGACCACAAAGAATTATTAAAAAAACCTTTGACTCGTGAAAAAAATATTTCAACTCTAGAGTTGAACAAAAAATTTCAACTCTAGAGTGGAAATACAAGGCACACTATTAATTTAAACATATGATGCCAATTTGACGGACCACCCCTATTTATTAAAAAGAACAAATTTTAGAAAGTAGTTTAGTGTTTTACTTATTTATCATGTATTTTTCGAGTGATTTGAATTAGAGTGTGAAAATACGCCATCTGAAATTATAAAAAAGTTAAGGATATACTAGAAAATCTATTACCAGTCAAAACAAGCCCCGCTGAAGAAAATGTCATATATTAAACATAAAATTTGTATGTGTTGCCATAGCGTAGAGACTAGAGCTATGGCCTACAAATCGAAAGGTCACAGGTTCAAATTCCATCAGGAGTATTTGACTTTTTTTTATAAAAACATTAAACAATTTATAGAATTAGGTATTTTGAATTGAAATCTTCCTTGTTGGATGAATTTTTAAAATTTAATCAAGGAAAGATGCATTAAATATAAATTTAAAAAATCCATCCAGCAAGGAAGATTTCAATTCAAAATACCTAATTCTATAAATTGTTTAATGTTTTTATAAAAAAAAGTCAAATACTCCTGATGGGATTTGAACCTGTGACCTTTCGATTTGTAGGCCATAGCTCTAGTCTCAACGCTATGGCAACACATACAAATTTTATGTTTAATATATGACATTTTCTTCAGCGGGGCTTGTTTTGACTGGTAATAGATTTTCTAGTATATCCTTAACTTTTTTATAATTTCAGATGGCGTATTTTCACACTCTAATTCGAAATCAATCGACAAATACATGATAAATAAGTTAGACAATAAACTGCTTTCTAAAATTTATTCTTTTTAATAAATAGGTGTGGTCTGTCAAATTGGCACCATAATGTTTAAATTAAATAGTGTGCCTTGTATTTCCACTCTAGAGTTGAAATATCTTCTTTCAACACGCGTGTGATATTCGGCGCTTTCGAGCCAAGTTAACCGTGTTTTTTTTCTCATTTTCATAGGTGGTCGTAGGAAAATATTATTTAATACTATTTGCCATTTTGCAGAAATTATATTTTTGTTTTCCATTGCATACTAGACCGGTCTTGACTAAATTTCGTATAGCTTATTCGAGTCTAGAAATTACATTTATGATGTTTCTTGTTAATTTCTACTATTACCTAATAAATAATTTTAACTTGTACATCGTTCGAAAGAAAATTTAATGAACAATATTGTTATAATAAAACAAAGATAGGTTGTTATTTAAAAAAATGGAGAAAATCTGCATTGTTTTTTAAAAAACACGTTGTAAATAAAAATAGCTCTAACGGATACATTTTTCTCAAGCAAGTCAATTTTATACAATTAACTAGATTAAAATGAGCAATTTTTACATTTCCATTATACTTTACTACTTACCTTGTTTTACCCAAATTATCGACATTTAAAAAACAAATGATAGAGTGTGATGTAGGAGGCCATTTTTAAAACAAATGATAGAGTGTGATGTAGGAGGCCATTTTTAAAACAAATGATAAAGTGTGATATGCCATTGAAAAGAGAATTTTCTATAGAATGTAATTATCGAATAAAAATAAGGGTTTCCATTTAAAATTTAAAAGTTGACTTCACTTCCGGTTAAACCGGAAGTCGTTTCGAAGGTTAAATTAGTCTAAAAATGGCTATTTACATACTTATTAACGTCTCATATTTTTAAATCTTTACTGCTAAAATTACGAAAAAAATTGTGGGACGGGGGGGAGCGAGAGTTGTGTCAAGAATGTAAACTTACCCTTGCCATAATTATCTATACGAAGCATGAAAAAAAAACAATTAAAATAAGAAAAATACAACTTAAACAGGTCATTTTGGTTAATTCTGGCCAATAAAACAATTCAAATTTCTCCTAGTGTTTTCTCACTAGTAACAGTCCCCAATCCCCAAAGCACCATTTCTACTTCACATACATGGTCATATAAAATTTGGCATAGCAACTCTGTAGCAGTATAGACGTCCTAATGCATAGCAAGTGGAATGGTCCTTTAGCAATGAAGAAAAGGAAGACTAAAGATGCAGTGCGGTGATGATAGTTCACTTTGAAAATTGCTGCGACCAAAATTAAAGAAAATTACCCGTATATTGCTATCATAATGAAATAGTATACAGGGTGATTCACGTTGACTGGCCTATTAGAAGATCTCGAAAACGAGTAAGCTTATTTTTCTAAAAATTTGATAGCAGGCATAATTGGCTTTGAGCTTTTAAAAAATTATATTTTGACGTTTTTATTACTTCCGGTTATACCGGAAGCTAATGCCAACTTTGCTATTTTAAATGAGACGTCCTGTATATTTTAGCATTTTTGATTACCTTATTAAAATCTAAATAACTTTTGTTAATAATAATGTATTCCTATCTCTAACCGTTTTTGAGATATGAATTATAAAAGGATTTTTTTGTGTAAAAACGCTTCGAGAAGAAAGTTTAGTTACTCTGAAAATAATAAAGGTAAACAATTAAAATTTTGTAAGCTTTTAAGTAATACATAGATCTTTAGTTTAAATTATTTAGGTTTCACGTTTTTTATACAGGGAGTTCTTAAAATTGTGCCAATGTTTCCATTTAAATAAATGTGCATAAGTCAATTCTTGCAAATGGAACACCATATTTTTTAGCTTACTAACGTGTAAAGAATTAAATTTCCTATCTAAATGCCTAATATGTTACAACCCACATTTTTAGTCGTTTTGGAATTATGAGCAAATTAATTAAAAAATCTTAAAATTCCTGTTTGTTTAATGCGACATTTTTTTTGAAAAGAAGGCTTCGACTAGGATTTTTGTTTGACTTTGATCTTTGTTGCCACTTTGTAGGCTTTGACCAAAATGATTTTAAAACACAAGTAATTTAAACTAAATATCTATGTATTACTTAAAAGCTTACAAAATTTTTAATGTTTACCTTTATTATTTTCAGAGTTACTAAACTTTCTTCTCGAAGCGTTTTTACACAAAAAAATCCTTTTATAATTCATATCTCAAAAACGGTTAGAAATAGGAATAGATTGTTATTAACAAAAGTTATTTAGATTTTAATAAGGTAAAATATATATAATATGCTAAAATATACAGGGTGTTCCATTTAAAATATCATAGTTGGTATTAACTTAAGTAAGTAATAAGAACGTCAAAATATGTTTTAAAAGCTCAAAGCCAACTATGCCTGCTATCAAATTTTTAGAAAGGTAAGTTTACTCGTTTCCGAGATCTTCTAATAGGCCACTCAACGTGAATCACCCTGTATTACATAACAAGTGATGAAAGTGATACTTTCCAAACGAGGATATATTTAGCACGAGGCGTCAGCCGAGTGCGGAAATTCTCCGAGTTTTAGAATAATCACTTTCATACGAGTATTGTACACTATTTTTCCTACGACCACAAAGAATTATTAAAAAAGCCTTTGATTTGTGAAAAAAAAATTTCAACACTAGTGTTGAAATTAGCATACTTAGGTTTATGTTCCACTTAATGTCTGGTTTCATAGTTTGTCAATAGGATTTTCCTTTATTTGTAGTTTAACTTTTTCAGTTTTTCATATTTTATATACCATAGGAAGAACTAATCCTGGATTGACTTCTAGAATAACCAGAATGAAATATTTTAAATTTAATCAAGGAAAGATGCTAAACATAAATTTAAAAAACCCACGCTCCAAGAAAGATTTCAATTCAAAATAATTCTATAAGTTATTTAATGTTTTTATAAAAAAAAGTCAAATACACCTGATGGGATTTGAACCTGTGACCTTGCGATCTGTAGGCTAGAGCTCTATTCTCTACGCTTTCCCTACCAATAAAGATTTGTTGTTTAATACATGACACTCTCTTCAGCGCGATTTGTTTTTTCTGGTAATAGATTTTCCAGTATATTATTATTTTTTATAATTTCAGATGGCGTATTTTCACACTATAATTCTGAATCACTCGACAAATACATGATAAATAAGTTAAACACTTTACAATTACTGCTTTCTAAAATTTGTTCTTTTTAATAAATAGGGGTGGTCTGTCAAATTGGCACTATATGTTTAAATTAAATAGTGTGCCTTGTATTTCAACACTAGTATTGAAATATTTTTTTTCAACACGCAACATTAACCGTGCTTTTTTTCTCATTTCCATAGGTGGTCGTAGGAAAAATAAATTACGATTTCATTTAGCGCTGTTGAAAAAAAGAATACAAATATAAATATGGCCGCCACTCACCTGCCGAACCAATTCGGCGCTCAATCCCAAATACTGATGCAAAGCGGTGAAAGTGACTCTTTGTAACCTGACCATTATAACCTGCATAACCCTGATAAAAATATCAGGATATTCCTGAAAAATATCTTGAAACGCAGCCATTGGTAATTTCACTACAGTCGAGTCCTCTATTGCCTTTGCGGAGATAGTTTTATATGGATTCGGATGTCCCTAAAAATATTTTTTTTAAGATCCAGGAAACTAGTAGAGTAGGGTTACCATCTATCTAGAATATTTTTCAGGACAAACAGGCCCGAAATTCCGGACAAAGTCCGGATATTTTTCTTTGGAGGCGCAGCAAATGAAAAACGAAATTTATTTTTTTATATAAAATTTGTCATTTTTTACCATATAATATACAAATAATGACATATACTACCTATATGTAACCTAGGTATACTTAGCCTTTCCTTTTACTTCTTTTAAAATATCAGAATTTTCAGGTAGTGACATAAATTCATAAAACTCGTTACAAGTCATTGCAAAATTAAAGCTCGTCATGATAATATGTTTTACAGAGTCCAGCAAAAGTGTGTTTCGTTCTTTAGACCACTGGGCTGTAATTAGTGAAAAAACTCGTTCCACATTTGCATTATGCGCTGTTATAGCAAAAAAAAATTGGCGAACCTTCAAAAGTTCTGAATACTGTTCTTCAGATAGACAGCTTGCAAAACACACCACCCATTTTTTGTGTGTAGGTAGATGTTGAAATTCTGATTTCTTTTCTTTAATAATTTTTTGCAAAAGACATATTTTATTAAACATTTTAGTATCGTCTACATCGTTGCCCTTTTCAATCATATAAGAAATAGATGGTGACATTTTTTTTTCCCAGTCCAGATTATCAAGATTTTCTAAACTTACCCATTTAAAACAGGAAAATTCTTGAAAATGCTCCAGCCAACGATTTAAGTAAGTTATGGATATTTCATAACATTGAAAAATATTATTTCTGAAAACTTGATTTTCTTGTGTGAACCATTCATCACTCATTTTTTTCAGTATGTCTTAAACTTTAAACGGAATAAATTTTTGCTGCAGTCTTTCATTTAGAATATTAATTACCGATTCTAGAATTTTTATGATTTCAATAATGGAGTTATCTTGTTTTTCCATTTTTTCTATATTATTATGAAAAACAGACATCAATGAATGTATGAAATATAGATATGGTTCAGAGAATCTATTCTCAAAAAAAGATTTTAATAAAAATGGAGGGTTAGCCTCTGAAAGAAAATATGATTTTAAGGGCTGAAACATCTTTAAAATTCTTTCTATCGCGGGAAATAAGAACAACCATCTACTTTTAGAATGATACAAAAGCTGTTCATATTTGGTATCCACAAAATCGCAAAAGTATTTTAGAGTTGACACTTACTGTATAAATATTAATAATATGCTTTCACGCCCGTGACCGGCTAAATTCCGGACCCGGTTTGCTTTTCAGGCCGGACGCAGTCCGGACGCCCCTAAATTCCGGACATGTCCGGAAAAATCCGGACGAATGGTAACCCTAAGTAGAGGGATAATCCATAATGTTAATTTCATTTTACAAAAAATATTATTTAATTAATAAATAATTAAAATCCATCAATTTAAAGAAACATAGTATAGGGGTCGCCACTTCAACGAACTAAAAATAAAAAAAACAACGGCCACAGGAAGAAAATTTGCCCGCTGTTTACAATGACCCGGACATATAAGGTTAGAACTGCCACTCGCGTCACTCGTATCATCAGGGGTGCCGCAAGGCTCTAATCTGGGACCGCTGCTCTGCATAGTGGCTTTTAACAGGGTTATGACTAAGGTTACGAATTCAAAGGGCTTAGTATTTGCGGATGATTTTAAGATTTTTCTTGAAATTAATTCGAGGAATGATTGTGAGGCACTTTAGCAGGATTTCTGTGATATTGCTAGTTGGTGTAATGTAAATGGGTTTAACTTAAATGTAGGTAAGTGTGTCTGTATGTCGTTTACACTTACACAAAAATATTGTTGTCCATGATTATACATTGAATGATGCTGAACTTGAGAGGGTTGATGAGCGGAAGGATCTGAGAATCCTATTTGATACTACTTTATCTTTTTCCAGTCATATAATTTCTAAAATTGAGAGTGCCCCAAGAATTGCAAGATTAATTGCAAGAAGTACTAAAGACTTCAATGTTGACGTCAGCCATTATTTGTTTGACACCTTGGTGATATCAATTTTGGAATATGGCAGCAAAATTTGGTTTCCTCAGTATAACCTTTGGATAAAGATGATTGAGGGAGTACAGAGAAGGTTCTTAAAATGCATGCATTATAGAAAGTTTGGGATTTATCCTCTTCAGGGTTGTGATAATTAGTATCTTTTGGGAATTTTTAATAGATTATCTTTAAGTAAATGAAGGATACGGATCTTCTTGTGTACAGTGTTTAAAATCCTTAAGGGTGATATTGACTGTCGATATTCTTAAACAGCTTCCGTTTACCTTCAATCGTGTTAATTCTAGAAATCGTAATGTTTTCTTCTTATTGTTTTTTATGACTTTGTATTGTTGCCTGATTATTAGTTTAAGTTGAGTGTCTGTAATTGGCTTTTTGCTGTTGATACTTTGAAATAAATAAATATATGATGTCATGCGTAGCTGTGTTCAAATTTAAGGTTGCTAATCGGCATACCGTTGTGATTGTATGGCGAAATTGATTAAAGACCTAATGATCGTTCAATTTTTCCTTTTTGACGTGTCCATGAGTTTTTGTATCTCATAAGAACATTGACATGACAGTTGACACTTCATAATTATCTCTATCTTAGAGTTCGTTCCCACAGCAGTCACAGACAGTCAATGACAATCAGGATTCTCCGCAATAGACTGGGACGCGGATTTTTGGCTGTTTGGATTGGTTAGAAAATTGCCAAACTGTCGGTAACTTGTCCGTGATTGCTTGTGGGAACAGACATTTAGTCTTATAGCAGTAACGGAATATTATTAACAAAGACAGCATGAAAAGTACTTGATCGGATTGATTGAATGTTGAAGTGGTAACCTTGTTAGATAATAATATTTTACACGTTAGATTTCTTGATGTATAAGGAATGAGTGAGATAGAATACCCAGCTATTGCATTTCGTCACTTTAATAGATCCAGGAATCGATCGGGACCGTTCAGAGAGTGAGGAAGAAAGAGGGGATAACGGACAGTGGTGACCTTCATGTCAGCGGCCAAAGTTTAAATAAAAAATGAGGTTAGTTCTGTTTGTCACTTCATGGTAAGACGAGGCCAACGTAGACGTTGACATCTGAAAATGTTGAGGTTAGTTGTGTTTGTGAAACGTCAAAGAATCAATCACCATTTTTGTTTGCTTCTCGGCTATACAGTTGGTTAGTTTCTCTACTCCCCGAAGAGCAGCAGCCCAGTGGCGTATTTAGGGGAAAAAGGGGCTGCATCCCCCCCCCCCCACCCTAGGAGCTCGGGGTCTAAAAGCCTACTTGCAACATAATTTTTCGTCTTACGCTTGGATTCTTAATTTAAATAATGTATTCTTGGCTTAGATTACAAAGGTCTTGTAGGAAACGTTTAGTTTTGAAACTTTTCCTTCTAAAAGTCCTGTTTTATATAGAGATTAAGGTTTCGGACGCATATCGTTTTAGTTATTAATGTAAGATGCAATTTTATAGGAAAACGAGTAAAAAGAATAATATTTTACAGTATTTTTCTATTATATATTTGTCTGCTTCGTTTTCCCTTTTTCAGAGCTATTTTAAATAAACTAAAAAATATAACCCAATGCAATAAAATATGTTTACAACAAAAACAATTAGGTATTTATTTTTAGAGAAAAATTAAAGTAACAATTTTAATTGAAACATTTTTTATGGAAGAAGTGTGATAAATTATAATAAAAAAAATAGTGCGGGAAGAAACAAGAATGCTTTATTATGAATATGCAAAACGGCACTTAAATAGAAATATTTCAAAACCTAAGCATTTGCACCAAAAACTGCTCTTAGATCTAAGCTCCTAAAATACATGATTTCTGAAAAAATCATCAATTTTGGCGTGGTGAGCGATATTTACTTTATTTTTAATCATGAAAAACCGAGCCCGAAAAACGCTGGTTATAGAGTCATACTTACGTTTTATGTTAAAATATCGGATTGACACCAATATTCGTATTTTTCACAAATATTAAAAATGTTTTTTTTAATAAAGAACCAACTAGGGAATATCAAAAAAAAACATTTACAAAAACAAATTTAAGTAATTAGGTGAATTTTAAATCAACTTTGGGCGTGGCCCCGAAAATTTTTCGCCTGCGGCTCTTTTCCCCCTTCTTCACTAGGTATAAAAAAAAATGTTACGCCCATTGACCCCCCCCCGAGCATATTTGCTGGCTAGGCCACTGCAGCAGACTATCATCTACGGGGGAAAATGTCAATTTTTTCTTTTCTGTCCGTTAGGCGTCTGATTTTAAAAGCTGCTTGTTGCCCAACCTGTATACTAAAAAAATACTTACAGTTAAAACATCTGTAAAACTCAATAGTGACGTAACACTCTCTCCAGGTTTGACAATTTTCAAAGACGTAGTACCCTCGTTACTGGTAATAAAGACATTTAGCTTGCCGCTTTGGAGTATGTAGAAGTTTTCATCGGGGTCACCTAGAAATACCAGAATAGATAGTACATAGTACACAAGACAAATGCGTTTAAATGCAAATATCTCCGTTATTATTGAGTACCGGGTGTCCGACTAAAAATGGCTCTCGGCCGTATCTCGGAAACTACTGGGCATAGAAACTCAGGAAAAAAAAAATTATAAATAAAGTGTAAAAAAAGTAAATTTTAAAAGTTTACATATCTCCGAAAATTTCACATTAAGGTATATTTTTAATAACACCATTAAAAAGCTTGGACAATTATGCATCATTTTGGTCTTATGCTCATTGGCGTACCGACTTTAATAAAAGGGGGGGAAGCGGTTGAATGTGTAATCAGTTAAATCGCTGTAACTTATAAACGACTTATCCGATTTTAGCAAACTAAAGACTGGTTGGAAGATAAATGTATGCACTTTCACCAATCGTATTTAGTTGTCCATAATAGTTCTCAAAAAAATTGCTAGAGGGCGCAATTTGTAATAATAACACATTTTTTGATTTTACTCCGAAAAAATAAATCATACGGTATAATTATGATACCATAATCGAATAGTAGATTAAATTTGCTAGAAAAAATATTAAAACTGCAGCTCGATATATCCGTTCGTTTCAGCGTTATCGCCAATAGAATAAATTTTAATGAAAAAGCGATTATATATTTTTTAGAAAAAAAGTGGTACGCCACTGATATTTTTCCATGTAGATATTATTTCTGATTGGCCTGGTCAATTCTACATAAAAATGGTTTTTCTCCTCAGGCACACCGTTCTTAATTAAAATAAATTAGCTCTACTATTTATTATTATCATTATTAACATTGATAATGAAAAATTTTATAAAAATATAAATATATATATATAAAAATTGTTGGAAATGACCACCTTCACTTCCGCCTGTCTAATTTAATTTAATTATTTTAAATAAGAACGGTGTGCCTGAGGAGAAAAACACAAGAGACCATTTTTATGCAGAATTGACCAGGCTAATCAGAAATAATATCCACATGAAAAAATATCAGTGGCGTCCCACTTTTTTCTAAAAAATATATAATCGCTTACTTTTAAAAATTATTCTATTGGCGATAAGGCTGAAACGAACGGAGATATCGAGCTGCGGTTTTAATATTTGTTCTAGCAAATTTAATCTACTTTTCGATTATGGTATCATAATTATACCGTATGATTTATTTTTTCGGAGTAAAATCAAAAAATGTGTTATTATTACAAATTGCGCCCTCTAGCATTTTTTTTTTTGAGAACTATTATGGACAACTAATACGATTGGTGAAAGTGCATACATGTCTCTTCCAAACAGTCTTTAGTTTGCTAAAATCGGATAAGTCGTTTATAAGTTACAGCGATTTAACTGATTACACATTCAACCGCTTCCCCCCCTTTTATTAAAGTCGGTACGCCAATGATGCATAATTGTTCAAGCTTTTTAATGGTGTTATCAAAGATATACCTTAATGTGGAATTTTCGGAGATACGTAAACTTTTAAAATGTACTTTTCAATTACGCCCTCTTGCGGCAAAATGCGGAACTTAAAAATTATTTCCAGGATTTTCTCATGACCACTTTAGTTATAATTTTTTTTCCTGAGTTTCTAGGCCCAGTAGTTTTCGAGATACGGCCGAGAGCCATTCTTAGTGGGACACCCGGTACAATCGTACAATTTTAACACATATTTTGACAAAACATACACTTTAAAACTTCTCTACTAACCTATTTTAAACAAATAGTTCCCAGCTATAAGATTGATAATCTCAGTATGCTTGCACAACTTCAAAAACACAGGTTTTTCAAAATGTCCGAACACCCTTATACTTTGCAGCATATATAGAACGTCTGGTGGCATACGTTCATCACTTCCAATGTCTTCTTGTAAATATTCCGCCGGTGGTTCCAAGACCTAAAACAAAAACCAAACGTAACTAACCACTTTGCAACTATAAAACTAAAAATCATGCCTAAATAAGTAAGCGGAGAGTGGTGTATAATAATAACCTATCTTTAAAAATGGAGATTCAAATAAAATTAATAATTATAGACCTATAACATTAATATCTTCATTAGCCAAAGTAATTGGAAAAATTTTAAAAGCAAGAATTCAAAATTATTTAGAAAGAATACATTTTATTTCTAATAAACAATTTGGGTTTCAAAAAAATAAATCGACACAAAATGCTATTTGCTATTTAACAGAACAAATAAATGATGCATTAGATAATAAAAAACCTTCTATTTGTATTTTTGTGGATGTAGCAAAAGCATTCGATACAGTTAGTCATGATTTATTGTTGGAAAAAACTGAAAATATTGGATTTAGAGGAAAACAATTTGAATTAATTAAAAATTATCTAAAAGATAGACCAACTTATGTTCAAATAGATACAGAAAAAAGCTATCCTAAAGTAATTAAATATGGTGTTCCTCAAGGAACAATTTTGGGACCATTATTTTTTATTATATATATTAATGATTTATTTAATATGAATTGTGATAGAGAAATTCATAGTTTCGCAGATGATACTGCAATTTTTTATACAGATGCGAATTGGGACGACTTAAATAACAAAATTAAAAAAGATTTTAAAATAATAAAAAATTAGTTTGATAAAAAATGTTTAACAATTAATTTTGATAGAACTAATTATCTTCCTTTCACTTTAAATCCAAATAACATACCACAAAATATGAATAGTATTAAAATAACTGATGACATTAAAATTTTAAAAGTTAATCGAGTATATTTAGGAATAAATTTTGACAGTAAATTAAATTGGAATTTTCACATAGAATAATTGATTAAAAAATTAAGAAGTTTACAACCAATTTTTAGAACATTAAAAAAATTTTGAACGTAAAACAACTGGTAATATTATATTATGTATTAGTTGAAACTCATTTAAATTACGGAATTTTAGGTTGGGGAGGAATAAATAGAACTTTAGTTAAAAAATTAGAAATATTACAGAAAAGGTTTCTAAAAATTATATTTAATAAAGATTATCTTTATCCTTCAATAAAATTATATTCTGAAACAAATAAAGATGCACATTAGACAACTTTACTTTTATAACATTTTAATATGCATATTTAAAAACAATAATCTTATACAGTTTAAAAACCATAATCATAATACACGTCATAAAAATGAAATAACCATAAAACCTAAAATAAATAAGTCCATAGGACAAAAAAATTTCAAATATTTATGTTTTTATTTAAACGATTATTTACCAACAAAAATTAAAAAATATATTTCATTAAAAAAATATAAAGTCGAAATAAAAACGTGGATATTGGAAACGGATAATTTAAAAATATTTTTGAAAATGTTTTAATTGATATTGTTATGAACAATATATTTTTCAAAATTTTTTTATACCTATATCTTCAAAAAACTGCGTTTATATTTATATACATATACTTAAACGTTTTTTATTTACAATTTAACTTTTATATAATATTAACAAATATTAAAACAAAATATTTTAATATTCTGATATATTTATAATTTAAAATAATAAGATTCGCCCCTAACAAGCACGTCTTCGGGGGATCAAAAAAGAAGTTTATTAAGGAAGATAAATGAACAAATTTATTATATTATAAATATTGAAAATAAACTCTTAATTAATTAATTAATTAAAACAAATCAGTTTTTTCTATAACTGTATTATTGTTTTATTCAGTGGTAGCTACATTTCGGGTTTAAAATTACTCATATCGAGAGTAGCGGATTGTACCGCGTGGCCAAATAAGAATAGACGTCGGCCATATCACAGGAACCGTTTGTCCCAACGTGTTAAAATAAAAAATATTAATACAAAATCGGCCCATAACAAGAATATAAGATTTTTACCGATAATGTGCCAAATAAAAATATATCAAAAATTAAGTGGTTTATTCTTTGGAACAAACGGAATAACTTTGCTTTAAGACATTTTGCTTTAACTCGCAAAACATACTGAAGAGGGGGAACCTCATTTAAAATAAATAACCATAACTCTGGATTGCCTTAATCAAATTTAACAAACTTGGTCTTATTTGAAATAGCTTATCCTATTTAGTCTATTTCATAAAGGTGTAGAGTAATAAAATTGGAAATTCCGTCCAGTTTGCCTCAATTTCGATGTCGGCCATAGGCGCAGGTAAATTTTGTACATTAAATTATTTATAACTAACCAAAGAAAAAAAAAGAAAATAATTTGATAAAGAAGGAACTATTAGCTATAGAAAATTTACACAAACATCGTTTTATGAAATATGCTGTGGAAGATATGACTGAAAAACATTGTATAACTGTGCTGTGCACACCGCCATATCATTGCAAACTAAATCCTATAGAACTTATATGGGCGCAAGTGAAAGGATTTGTAGCAAGTCACAACACGTCGTTCAAAATGAAAGACTTTAAGCTACTGTTTGATCAAGTCATTAAGGAAGTGACACCAAAGAACTGGCGAAAAGCAGTCCAATATGTCATTAAAGAAGAGGAGAAAATGTGGGATCTTGACCACCTTATCGATCGTACCGTCGACTCGTTAATTATAACGTCAATAGGAGATGACAGTTCCTCAGATGACGAAGAATATTATGATTTTTTATAATTTAATTTCTGTATAATGTATTTTTTGTATTTTGTATTTTTTTTATAATGTTTAATAAAAAATAAGTGTACCTAATGCACCCCTTTGTCAAACCATTTTCAGTGTTTATTTATAATATATATAAACTCCATAAATTGACCTAAACCCGGATGGTACTACCTGCACTTGATGAAAATAAAGAATTTTGAAATGAAATCAATGCCAAATTATTAAAGTAGCTTAAATATTCGTTGGGTCACTCTGTAGTCCCTTTGCATACCTAATAAGCTTTTATTACTCTACACCTTTTTGAAATAGACTATAGGTTAGTAAAAAATGTAAAAATTGAGTGCTATAACTTTATTAGTTTCTTTTGAACGAAATACATAAAAAGCGAATGACCCAATGAATTGTTACCTCCAATATCAAAAATCTTCTACTATTGTGCCGATAAAAAACTGGGACAAGAGATTTACAAAAACAATGTAAGAAATACATATCCCCTAGACTATAAAAGGTGTCTAGAGCTAAAAAGGAAAAACATTCAAAATTTAAAAAGTAACCTAGGTTACATAATGGAATGTTTTGTATTTTTCGATACGGGGTGGTTAAATTTGAGAGACATCATATAATATGGATAAAGTAAATTTATTAGATTTTTTTAAAGTCAAATATTTTATAAATTATTATATTTACCATTACCACAAAATAATAAATAAAGCTAATACAGGTAATAAAATACATTTAATAAAAAGAAAAAAATTGCGAACACAAATTTTGTCAAAACAACACAAAATTAATATTTGGTCATAGAACCATTTCTGTTTATTACTTTTTGGAGCCTTTGTGGCATACTTAAAACTAAGTTTCTACATAATTCGACAGTTATTTCATCCCAAGCTTGATTTATCCTATGACGTTATTCATCCCTGTTTCTAGGTTGAAAATCATGTTTATACATAGATTTGACCATGGCACCCCAAATGTTTTCTATCGGGTTCAAATCGGGACTCTTCGAAGTCCAGGGAAGAACTGCTATGTTATTTTCTTGGAGAAAATTTTGTACAATGCGCGCTGTGTGTATTGGAGCATTATCATGCTGAAATGTGTAATTTTGACCGTATACAGCGTTTACCGATGGTATCATCACTTCGTTTAGTATATTAACGTATACTGCTGCAGTTAGTCTTCCTTCGACGATTTGGCAAAGTCCTGGTTCTCTAGCGCTAATCCAGCCCCAAACATTTATGGAGAAACGCCCACTTTGGTTGGTTTTGTGGGTGTATCTCTCATCATACCGCATGCCGGAAGGCCTATACACCCGAATTCTCCCATTATTGCATGACTGAAAAGTTTTCTCGTCAGAAAATATAACTGTTTCCCATAAATTTATTTGATTAATATATTCATGTGCAAATTCTAACCTGCCCTGTTTATTTATTTCCGTTAAAAAATTTTTATTGGCAGCACAACGGCTTCGTATATCGGAATTTCGAACCCTGTCCCTAGCGGTATTTGCAGAACCTGGAAAATTCGTCTCTTCTTTTGCCTTGATTGCAGTTTCGAAGGGATGATTCCTTAGATAATTAACCAGTATTCTATCATGATCATCAGTAGAAATTTTAGGGGGACCAGAACCTGCATTCCTAATAATAGTCCCATGTCTTGCTATTTTTTGTTTTGCCAATAGCACGGTATTCTTGCTTACTCCCAGTTCATCTGCAATATCCCTAATAGCAACACTATCTTGCAACCGACTATAAATAATTGCCTTTTGCTGGGGGGTTAATTGTGGCATATTTACAAATAATATATTATTGTATGTTTGACGAGTCAATCATAAAGTGACAATCTTTATTGACATGCAAATTTTCAAGACATTTTACTGGTACCAGGCTTGATGTAAAATTATTCTTAATAGTCTAGGAGAAAATAGAAAAATTTCCTGTCCCAGTTTTTTATCGGCGCGATGGTACATCTTACAACAGGGATCATTAATCCTAAGCGTTATAACCACTTCATCCATGTAACTATAACATATTTGTACTGTCACAACTAGTCATTATTTCAAAACGGAACAAAGAAAAACAAAACAATTATTTACTATTATTCAGACCCAATTCAAACAAGGAGTTTTATAAGTCAACTACTGTTGCATGCCTGCATATCAAAATAATTTAATAGACTCGCAAACAAATTACTATTAGATAACTCGAACCAAAATAATATAATAAATAGAATATATAGTAGTTATTACTAAGACTGCGACGCGACGTTGGAGTTCGAATAGCCAAGCGTCGGACCAGGCGGGCAAGAACAAGCGGCATAAGAATCTCTCAAACTGCTGCGAACGGCCGGAAATTTTTGCGAGCCGTCTACCATTGCGGTGTTCTAATCTATTTCAGAAAGGTGTAGATTAATAAAATGGGAAATTCCGTCCAGTACGGCTCAATTTCGGTGTCGGCCATAGGCGGAGGTAAATTTTGTGCATTAAAGTAGTTATGATAACTAACTATAAAATATCATTTTATAAAGAAGGAACTATTAGCTATAGCAAATTTACACAAACATCGTTTTATGATATATGCCGTGGAAGATATAGCTGAAAAACATAGTGTAACTGTACTGCGCACCCTATAGAACTTATATGGGTGCAAGTGAAAGGATTTGTAGCAAGACACAACACGACATTCAAAATGAAAGACGTTAAGATACTGTTTGATCAAGTCATTAAGGAAGTGATACCAGAGAACTGGCGAAAAGCGGTCCATCATGTCATTAAAGAAGAGGAGTAAATGTGGGATCTTTACTACCTGATCGATCGGACCGTCGACCGGTTAATTATAACGTCGAGAGGAGATGACAGTTCCTCAGATGACGAAGAATATTATGATTTTTTATAATTAAATTTCTGTATAATGTATTTTTTGTATTTTGTATTTCTTTTATAATGTTTAATAAAAAATAAGTGTAACTGATACTATGTACAAAATGCACGCCTTTATCACACCATTTTCAGTGTTTGTGAATGGATAACAATAGGCAAAACCCATAAATTGGCCCAAACGGGGGTGGTACTACCAGGCCCGCGCCTAGCACTTTTGGCGCCCTTGTGCAAATTTAAAATAACGCCCCAAATTCGTTCAACGTTCATATGTGAGTACAGATACGGGTTAAGTTAGGTATTATTATCCACTATTGAATTGAACAATAATTTTAAAAAGTATATTCATAAATTTATTTTTATATTTTACAAGTACAAGCCATACAAGTATTTTCTCATTGAGATACATAACATAATTATAAACTTATAGAAAACAGAAATATATTCTAACAGTATTACAACTCAAAATTTTTGTATTTTAGTTTCAAATGTAATATATGATACAAAAGCACAAGAAATAAAAAAAATATTTAAAACATAAAAAATACTCGTTTATATATCACAGGACGAAACTGATCGACAAATAAAAACAAAACAATATATTATTTTAATAATGCAACATGTCACCTTTTTAAGGTTAATATCGAGGTATTAGGTATTGTTATTAATATTTTAGCTAAGTGAATTGAGCTTTTCGTGCTTTAATTTTTGCAAATTGTTTAATTAAATCTTCGGTGTCTAATTCTTTTAGCTGGTCCGATTCTATTGAAATGATAGCAAGATTACTTAGTCGGTTTTGCCCCATGGTCGATCTTAAATAATTTTTTATTATTTTGAGTTTTGAAAAAGATCGTTCTGCGGTAGCAACCGAAACCGGCATTGTTAATAAAATACGAAGTATTATGCTCGTATTAGGAAAAGAATCCGCTAAGTTGTTAATTGTTATATAATTTAAAGTTTCTTCTGGAGACGTAATAACTTTTTCATCAAAATTTTGTAAATATTGCAATTCTTTAACAAGTTCCACGGCAGTTATGTCTCGTTCATTGCGAGTTTCAAAAACATATATCTTTTACCCATCTGGCAACAAATGAAATCGCGACCGATGCAGCGCTTAATATATAAAGTTTCGTACATTGCAAGCTCAGACAGGAAAAAAACGCTTGTCCGCTCGTTGGCTCGTTGCAAGCCAAATTTCAAGCTCAAACATGAATAAAATCAGATTTGTTTGAGTTTACACAATTCATGTTATCATGCTACGTATTCGATCGAATAAATGCTATTATTGCGTACTCTCATTTGGAAAATATATTATTTTCGAGAAATTCGGTTCCCTCGTCTCAAAGAGAAAAAATAAAATAATAAACAAATAAAAAACAATGTAATAGCTAGCAATTCCTTACTGTTTTTTTTTTATCATTATAAATTTTGTTTTGACAATGTTGTTTGTTGCTTTATCTTTTTTTTACTTTTGAGTTTTAAGGCTTTTCGGCGCCTTCGGCGCCTCGGCGCCGTCGTGCACCACACGACTTTGCCCTTATGTACGGCGCGGGCCTGAACGGCGGTCGCAACAGTTCCCTCAGCAACCTTTCGTCTGGGCCAGAAAAAATATCTTCAACGACAACGACTACAGATGTTTACCAGTTAAAACGTTGGGATACAATACAATAAGACAATAAAAGATAGAAGTCCAATGCTTGCTACTTACCTTTAGTTGTTCCTGTTCTTCTTTTTTAATCTGTAACAATCTCCTGGCAAATTTCATGACCATTTTTCGTTTTTTACCTTGTCCCGAATTTCGGACTTGCCCAGATATATTTTTTACTTTCCTCATCATTTTCCTTCCATAGAACAGGGCCTTGTCCCTTTTTCGAAATCTGCCACCTTCTTGATTTAAAGCTTCTTTTGATGAAAACACTAAAAATTATTCATATATTAAAAATATACGAGGTTTTGGAGGGATGAAGACAGGATAAAAAATAAAGACCGGGAGGTGAAAACCATTTTTCTCTAATTCAAAGAAGTAGTCCATTTCTCCAAGAGACTTTGAGTGTCCCCATTTTTTAAAAAAATTTCTCTAAGATAAACTGTTCCAATGTTACAGTGTGTCAAAGTCTGAAAATGCCATATTTTAAACGTGAATATCTTAGAAACTATTAAATTTAGATATATATAAACATTTACAAAATAAGAGTAGAATTTTGTGGGGAATCAGAAAATAATACAATATACAGGGTGATTCCTAAGTTGGTACTTCTTTTTAGCTGTGTATAGAAGGCCTTAAAACAAACAACATTTTCTAATACCTTTTTTAACAAAACTTAAAAATAAGGTAGGTACCATCGCGCCGATAAAAAACTGGGACAGGAAATTTTTCTATTTTCTCCTAGACTATTAAGAATAATTTTACATCAAGCCTGGTACCAGTAAAATGTCATGAAAATTTGCATGTCAATAAAGATTGTCACTTTATGATTGACTCGTCAAACATACAATCATATATTATTTGTAAATATGCCACAATTAACCCCCCAGCAAAAGGCAATTATTTATAGTCGGTTGCGAGATAGTGTTGCTATTAGGGATATTGCAGATGAACTGGGAGTAAGCAAGAATACCGTGCTATTGGCAAAACAAAAAATAGCAAGACATGGGACTATTATTAGGAATGCAGGTTCTGGTCCCCCTAAAATTTCTACTGATGATCATGATAGAAGACTGGTTAATTATCTAAGGGATCATCCCTTCGAAACTGCAATCAAGGCAAAAGAAGAGACGAATTTTCCAGGTTCTGCAAATACCGCTAGAGACAGGGTTCGAAATTCCGATATACGAAGCCGTTGTGCTGCCAATAAAAATGTTTTAACGGAAATAAATAAACAGGGCAGGTTAGAATTTGCACATGAATATATTAATCAAATACATTTATGGGAAACAGTTATATTTTCTGACGAGAAAACTTTTCAGTCATGCAATAATGGGAGAATTCGGGTGTATAGGCCTTCCGGCATGCGGTATGATGAGAGATACACCCACAAAACCAACCAAAGTGGGCGTTTCTCCATAAATGTTTGGAGCTGGATTAGCGCTAGAGGACCAGGACTTTGCCAAATCGTCGAAGGAAGACTAACTGCAGCAGTATACGTTAATATACGAAACGAAGTGATGATACCATCGGTAAACGCTGTATACGGTCAAAATTACACATTTCAGCATGATAATGCTCCAATACACACAGCGCGCATTGTACAAAATTTTCTCCAAGAAAATAACATAGCAGTTCTTCCCTGGGCTTCGAAGAGTCCCGATTTGAACCCGATAGAAAACATTTGGGGTGCCATGGTCAAATCTATGTATAAACATGATTTTCAACCTAGAAACAGGGATGAATTACGTCATAGGATAAATCAAGCTTGGGATGAAATAACTGTCGAATTATGTAGAAACTTAGTTTTAAGTATGCCACAAAGGCTCCAAAAAGTAATAAACAGAAATGGTTCTATGACCAAATATTAATTTTGTGTTGTTTTGACAAACTTTGTGTTCGCAATTTTTTTCTTTTTATTAAATGTATTTTATTACCTGTATTAGCTTTATTTATTATTTTGTGGTAATGGTAAATATAATAATTTATAAAATATTTGACTTTAAAAAAATCTAATAAATTTACTTTATCCATATTATATGATGTCTCTCAAATTTAACCACCCCGTATCGAAAAATACAAAACATTCCATTATGTAACCTAGGTTACTTTTTAAATTTTGAATGTTTTTCCTTTTTAGCTCTAGACACCTTTTATAGTCTAGGGGATATGTATTTCTTACATTGTTTTTGTAAATCTCTTGTCCCAGTTTTTTATCGGCACAATAGTACTTCCATTCATTTATTACACTATGGAATTGATCAAATACGGTTCTGCCTAACTTGCCCTTAGAATAACATTAAGAAAACTTCTAGGTGTAGGATGAGCCCGCAAGGGAAAGCGTTCTGTGTATAATCTCGAAGCTTCGTAAATTAGCATCATATCTACTAGTTTAGTTTTTTCAAATTTTACCATTTTCACGTGTCACCAATTTAAAATTACTTTACTTTAAAATCCTTTATCGTCCAAAGAAATATAAGCTTGTTGACAAAGTAATTAAGCCTACTACAATATTCACTTATACATATAATATACTCTTAATGCTAATGGCCAATGCCGTACCATATGACCGAAATATTTATATATATTATAAGAAAAAACATACAACAGTTATACAAAATTTACAACGCAAAAACCATCACAACAGTTAAAGTTTAAAAAAAATAAAATAAAGCTCAGTCAGAACTAACAGTTCATAGTCAAGGGACACAAAACAATTAATAATAATAATAAAAAAATGTATTTTCAATATTTATAATATAATACATTTGTTTATTTATCTTCCTTAATAAACTTCTTTGATCCCCCGAAGACGTGGTTGTTAGGGGCAAATCGTAATATTTTAAATTATAAATATATGAGAATATTAAAATATTTTGTTTAAATATTTGTT
Source organism: Polydrusus cervinus (assembly GCA_935413205.1). Taxonomy (NCBI): domain Eukaryota; kingdom Metazoa; phylum Arthropoda; class Insecta; order Coleoptera; family Curculionidae; genus Polydrusus; species Polydrusus cervinus. The sequence continues at coordinate 13,210,413 of OW284519.1, read as the reverse complement.
AATATTATATAAAAGTTAAATTGTAAATAAAAAACGTTTAAGTATATGTATATAAATATAAACACAGTTTTTTGAAGATATATGTATAATAAAATTTTGAACAATATCAATTAAAACATTTTCAAAAATATTGTTAAATTATCCGTTTCCAATGTCCATGCTTTTATTTCGACTTTATATTTTTTTAATGAAATATATTATAATTTTTGTTGGTAAATAATCGTTTAAATAAGAACATAATTAATTTGAAATTTTTTTGTCCTATGGACTTATTTATTTTAGGTTTTATGGTTATTTCATTTTTATGACATGTATTATGATTATGGTTTAAACGACAGTTTTCAAAATGTTTGAAAAACAAGATTTAGTTTTAATGTGCTAAAGTTTTTAAAAACAGTAATCAACTCAACAAGAAGTTATCACTAATGGCATTCGTTTTCTTCTTTCAATGTACCGAGCTCCTAAAAAAACTACCTACTTAGATAAGCATCGATATGCATGTTTCGTTAAAAATACTAAAAATAAAAAACAGGTATAATTAGCTTGTCTTCCTCCAACCTCAGCTGCTGCTCATCATTATCTTCTTCGGGTATATTACCAAGTTCAATTGTGACTTGGTTATCAGCAAGACCCTACAGATTGGGTTGGAAGTTGCACACAATTTTTTGTAACTGCAAAAAGGGATGCAGTGCTAAATGTGGTTGCAAAAAAGTGGGACTGTTTTGTTCTCTGGCATGTACAAATTGTCAAGGCAGGTCGTGCTCTAATGTTGAATCACCAACAATTGAGGATTCGTTTGATTCCAACGAGGAGACTTGCGATACATCGCTATTGACGCGATTTACTTGCACCCAGAATGAAGATGAAGAAGAATAGGAAAAAGAACAAGGAGAAAATCAAGAAAAAGAACAAGGAGAAGAATTTGAAGGTTACGACTACTTAACTACTTTTTTTTAATCAACCTCGCTTTTATCTTTTCCAATCGTTGCTAATTTCCGTTGTTTTGCAATAGTTTCAAATTAAACAGGATCACAACTGTGGAGTAGACCTACTGGGGAAACCACGTTAAAAAAACGCGCTAAGTACACTACCTCATAGGTGGCGTGTGCATATTATAACGATTACAACTTTTATAACTTTTTGAATCGTTTTATCTTAGAAACGGTGGCACATAAAAAAAAAGTATAAACACATTTTTTATAGATCATTTTACGGTTTACAATTTTTATTTGGAGTATTTTTATGATAAAACTTACCGTTTTGCTAAAAATCGCGAAAAACTCGTTTTTTTGACCTTTGACCTTGAGTCAAATTTTTTCCATACACGGGAATGATGAGGAACTTACAAATTTTATTTATAATTGTATTTTGAACATTTTTACTGATTTTCAGCTTGTTGTAAATTTATGTATCTTCGAATGTGTAATTAAAACCGCGGCTGTGGCTCAGAGGTAGAGCTACTGGCATTCGACCGCGGCGACCCGGGTTCGATTCCCGGAGTGGGCATACATATAATAAAAAAAGTATGTCCGAAATTTAGTGGATTTAAGAATGCAGGGAAGAGTGTAAAAGGTATCATCTCCCAACCCACCCCATTCACGCCGGTAACCAGGCCGGATGAGATCGGACATCTTGTGGGGTGCAGTAAACCAAGGGTTGATAGCCCTTGGGGGGTGTCGCATGACTGAGGATCGTGGTTCGGAACCCACGTTAAACTGTAGGTCCCCTCGGGAATGGCCCTGGCAGCGAACGAAGAGGAAAAAGCCTAATTCGAAAGAAGGGCAGAACGGCAACGAATGTGTAATTTGATCGGAGTAATACTATTGTATCAAAAAAAAGTATTTCTTGTTCTTGTGTTGCCCAACGTAATTATTTTAATTTTTTAAAGCAATTTACAAACAGAATGAAACAACAGTAAAGAAATTGAGAAACTAAAAGCATTAAATGATTTTAAAATGCCTAGTTACCAATTATAATTTACTTGGCTCCAAATACATGTTAATTTTGTATTGTTAATTTCTTGTTTGTAATCAAATAAAGTGAGAAATAATTAAAATCACCTAAAAATACTAAAAAAAATAATTAACATAATTTTTTGTGTTTCCATTAAACATAAAAATTAGCACCAAATCATAGATTATTAACAAACCTCTCCCACTTTGTAGTGAAAAATAATTGTACATTTAAAGGCATACTTATGTCTTATGTATGCCTTTAAATTTATATATTTTTTAGTAATAAAATAATTTAAAAAGTATAATTATGTAACTACAGACGCGTTTCGCCCTATTATGACTCATCAGTAGAGCTGGGATCCGATGAAAGAAAGGAAGGACTCTAAACTGCTTAAGCAGGCATTGATAAAAACCACAAGCATGATGTTGCATGCAGCAACATCTAGCTTCCTTTTATAAGGCTTTTTTCAAGCTTTGTATGAGGGATCTGATGAGCATTGTATACAGTGAAACAGCATCAGAAAAAGCCCTTTGTACAAAGATTACGGCATTCACTTATTTGAATTATTAAAAAACCATGTTTAGGCAGGTAGGTACTTACCTTTTTGGTGACATCTTCTAACACAGATTATAGTAATGGTTACAATAAGAATGATGACGGCAACAGAAACCAAGTAAATGACCTAAAACAAAATTTATAACTTACAATTAACGCATCAAGTCCCACTTAATATATTTTATATGAAGGTAAACATATCTATCTATTGATTTTATTTTAAACGCATATTAAACAACAAGCCATACCCATAGGAATGCTTAATAGATAAGACATCAATAATACTTTAAAAAATGATAATAAGACGTAATAAAATCTGGAGGATTGAAAATTAAATTTTGTAAAAAGAAGAATCTTCTTGTACCCCCCGATACCATATAATTAATTTACTTACAGCTGACCATTATTTAAGTAACTGAACAATAACAATGGAAATAAGAATGTGGTTTCCGACTTACAGTCTTAGAATGATAATAAAATAAATTGTGATACCTATTAAGACCTCGATTGGCCACATGTAATTTAATCCTTTGTCAGCATAATTTTCATATACCTAACAATAGCTATGAAAATTAGGGTTTAAAGTACAAAATGAATTCATAACAAAGGATATTAAAGTAATAATGGTATTTACCTTGTATCCTTCTTGGGCTTGAGTGAGCAAATCGCCTACCCAAGTGTACTTCATCAAGGTTCCATGAGTATCCCCCACATTACTAATCAAATTCGATAAATCCATTTTTTTGGCAAGCACATGGCAAAAAACGCAGTAAAATAGAGTTTTTCAACAGGATTTTATCACAGTTTAAGTAATATTTTACGCTGTCCACTGGAATACCGATTTGTAATTTAGTAACTGAATAAATATATGTATGTTTTTGCTCCAATAACCAGGCTAGTGGTAGTTTTTATTACGCAACTAGAAAAAACTGTTGTTTCGCTGAACTATTCGCTATAATACGCAAACTATCGACTATTTTTTTATGTTTATATTTATTTTTTTGAAGGACGAGATTGACGTAATGAAAATTTAAATGTCAAATAAAAAGTAATGATCGTAGAGGTTAGTTCTGTCTCTCTTCTTCTTACACAAGTTTAAAGGGAACCGCGCCAGAGAACTACAACCATTGTAGTTCTCTGACCGCGCCGATGGTTCATGGAAGGAATTTTGATCAATTACAATGACTGCTTGAAAGGCTAGGCAACTTAAAAAACTGGAAAAGTCGCAAAAATTTAACGATTATCATTACAAACGTATGAAAATATTACATATACTCAATGATGCAAACATTTAACAAAAGATATAGTACTTTATTAATTAAAACAGCAATATGACCAAAATACATGTATTATAAACCTTACAAAACTATATTAAATCATTAGTTTTCTTGACGACAAACCATACCTCGCTAGTATCATTCTTGTAATTCAGCTTTTTAAAATGTCTTTAATAAAAAGTCACTTCTATATATCCTAAAACAGAACTAATAAAACAAAAACACCATAAACTAAAGCCGAGGGATACATAATCAAGGGCTGTTGTTGTTTATCTCCTGAGACAGCTACAAATAATCTTGAAGCCGAAAAACTAGCCCATATGACTGTAAAAGCAGCTAAAATTATACCAATTGTCCCACTAAGTCTAAAGAATACTCCCAAAAATGACAAGGCCACAATAGGAATTAAACAATATCCTAATATAGAAGCTACAGTACTAAAAGTAATTATTTTTTCAGCACTTGTCATTAGAGAGAGTAGAAAGTACATAAGCACACACGAAATCATTGAAAATCCATAAATATAACTAAAAGACTGCGATTTTCCAGCTAAGAGTAATAACATAGCTAAACCAAGGCAGAAAAATAATGGGCCACCTAAGTCAGCATCTTTAGTGAGATAATCTGCATCATCCGCTAGACTGTGACCTCGTAGAGGATTCATTACAGCCAGAACCTTTTCTAAAATGCGGTCAGGGTATATTTCAAGCTCCTCTAACAAAGGTGGCTCTTCTAAATCATCTTCGGCTTCTTTAGGTAGCTCGTAATCATTTGGATTGTAAAAACCTCCTGGGTATTGTGGAAAACTTTGATTGGCATATTCTTCGTTTGACTTAAACTCTAAAAAAGTAATTTCAGTATATTTAATAAGTATGCAGAGATCATTTCAAGCAAAAAATAGAAAAATAAATGCATTTACCAAGTTGTTGATTGGAGAATTGTTGATAATCTTGTTCATAAAAAGTTTGTTGGGGTAACGGAACTTCTCCTTGGTTATTCCAATAAAATTCTTGATTTGTAAAGTCTCCCATTATGGATTTATTTAATATTTTCTTCAATATTCACCGAAATACGGCGGATTCTAATTCTATGCATACGATTTTTAATTTGTTGACAACATTTGACGTCTATTTGACACGAACACGTCTGTTTCTCCATACTGTGAAGTTAGCGGCGTGCATTTTTCCACTCCCCTGTCACAAAGGATAAATAGGTTGCGCTAAAAAGGTTAACCAATCGATTGTCTTTAACTTTTAATGCCCGTTTGCACCACATTATATAATCTTATAATAGTGCTTAATCTAATATTAAAATGAAAACTTCGTTTGCACTGCGCTTATTGGACAGGATAAGTAAGGGCTTGTGTAACGGCAGGGTACTACGATTTCAGGCCCATTATATCCATATGTGCCATCTCATTCTCCTGGAACTTTACCAACGAGATAATTCCTATGGAAACCATTGTTTCAACAATGGTTTCTTTGGAAATTACCTTGTGGGTAAAGTTACCAAAGTTTACAATTTTATTTATAAGACACATTTTTTAATGAATTCGTTTTATTGGGTAGTGTGCCACATAGGTTTTACAATACTAACAAGCTTTTTGTTTTTTAGAATAATAATTCTCACAGGTGTTCGATAAGGATAACGGTGATCATGATAAAAATGTTTTTTCTTCTTCTTGTGACCTAAAAAAATGAATGCATTCAATCATTCAAATTAAAAACATAATAAATTAAAAGACATCACCTTCATTCTCAATATTGATTTGGTCGGTGTTTGAATCATCCGATGGTGTAAAGCTTATGTTTTGAGCGTAGGAACTGATTAATTCCAAATCTGACCCGCCGCTTTTTTCCTTTATCCAGGGAATGTATTGGGATACATCGGTATACATTCCCAGGTATCCAGGAAGTGCACAGTGAAAACCAAATGATACGATACCTAAACATAACAAAAAAAGAATTGATGCTTATATCGTAGATCTTAAACCAGACTGTTCCATGTTCATTTTTACAAATTTAACGAAAACATTTTTGAGTATCTTATTTTTTACAGCGTTTGAAAATCTACTTGGAATTCCTCGAAACCCGCCACTCCACCCACGCAGTTGTGGTCTAGTATTGGCTGATAAATCTTTATTAAAAAGGAGAGTACGTACAGTCATAAAACTGTTGTATAGCGGTTATTAAATCGTATAAATTAAATTTTATCAAACTGGTAATTTAAAGTCTAGAGTTGGATAAGTTGCTTGATGATCGGTGGATGATATGTGTTGTGGAACAACAATGAACTTGAAAACGGCTTGACAATGACTTATAAATCTTCTCGCGACCAGTTATGTACTCTTAGAGCGTTTTCACACGGCACCATATAACGCGCGCGACAAATGGTCGCAATATTGCGTTTACACCAAATTACGTGTTTTCTAATGAGCCATTTTCACACACAAGCGATATTAGAGAACACATAATTTGGTGTAAAGCAATATTGCGACCATTTATCGCGCGCGATATATGGTGCCGTGTGAAAACGCTCTTAGGCTATCTTCCAAAAAAAGTTTCCGTGACAGTTGAAAAATCTAACCGATAAAAAAACGAGGTCTTGTGATATTACTGTTGATTATTGACCAAATTTGTTAAAATTTGGGCGTGGTCCATAAAATTTTTTGACTGCATCCCGCATCTACACGAGCCACTACAAGTCACACAATAAAATTATTCCCTAGGAACGAGGAATTCTCAGTAAGCGCGAGTTATACGCTCACGTTGATTACTTCCCTGCTCTTTGTACACACCGCCCGTTGCTACCGATTAAATGATTTAGTGCGAGGTATTCGGACCGATGCTTTATGGTGTTTCGACGTCGTGGAGGAATCTGGGAAGATGACCATACTTGTTCATTTAGAGGAAGTAAAGTAAGTAAGTCGTATCAGTATAGGTAAATACATTTTCTTTTATGAAGGTTAGAATATCTAAAAACTTACCAAGCATAACATATACTCCTTTATCATTAATAACTTGAAGAGGTCCCCCACTATCACCCTGGGAAAAAAAATAATTTTAAAATAAAATAATCATAAGTTTACAATAAAACTATAATACTTAATTTTTTGTACCTATAACTTTACATGGGATTTTTGGCCCAATCATGCATTCTTAGTACAGAGAGCCATCTATATACCTTTCCGGTGGTTAGCAAAATTTTTTGATTATAATCCACGCTATAAAGCATTGTCTAAAGATACAATTACCGTTGGGTTAGAGCCCTATCGCACTGCCTTGTATTATTTATTAAGATGCATGAGAATTCTTCTTTACTCATAAAATGTTTAACGTATAGCGCAAGCATCAAAACGTTCCCGGTTCGATTCTAGGTAAGTTTTGTTTACCTACGAATGTATTAAGTTTGCATGTTCAATCACACGCCTTGATTAATAGTTTCTGGGAAACCATGATACTTATATTTTTCTAAATTAAATTAATTCTTGGGGATTTTAGATGTCACTTTTAATAAAAGACATTTTTGACACGGCCACTTTTTTGGCTGGTTACCCTTCCCCTACACGCCTGTAATTGGCTATGGGTGCCCCTTAAGCCTAGTGCCCATGATTAGGGACCCCGGATTGTGTTTAACGGGCCTAGGGCCCCTATAACCAAATATAGGCCCTGTAAAAGGGCGATAACTGAACTAAGGGGATCTGCTGCAACATTCTTTAAAGCCGCACGACAGAAATATAATGAGACTCATGTTCGCCAAGGTTCTTGATGAAGACTATATTATTATATAAGTCGGTAAAACTGCATTAAAAATAAAATTAGCTGGTAATTACTGTGGTTTTGACTATATATAACTAAAACTATATTGTTCCTAGCACGATTGCACGACTAAAATGTTTACGTAAAATGGGGTTCTTCTTTGCCGCGCTGGCCTATTTGTCTGGCGCGAACCTCCACTTTTAAGCTTGGCGCGTACTTATGCGCGCCGAAAGACTGAGAAAAAACGCGGAGAAATACGCGGTGCATGTGGTACAATGTGGGTCCGCGGACTCTAGCAAAGCGCGGCGCGTCGAACTCAATGCTAAAATCCCTATTCTCATATTTCGGCGCGTATAAGTGCATTCTACTACTTCAACTAGGTTCCAACTGGCATGAATACATAAGATGAATCGAAATTAAAATACTTTAAAATATTCAGCAATATTTTACCTGACATGTATCTATTCCACCTGCCATATACCCAGCACAAAAGGCATTCTTAATTGCGCTTGGATCATTGCCAGTACGATTTATCATACTTCTGCAATTATCATCCGGGTATATTAACAGCCTAGCTTCATGCAGGGTGCAAGGCATTGGACCTTGGTACTTGAGAGTACCCATACCGGGAACTGTTCCTTCTTTTGGACGAGAACTTGTAGCTAAAAAACGTGTATATAAAAAGACATGTATTTCACACGTTGCTATAATATCATGATCATGCTAATGCAGTTTGAGAACTTACATTTTATTGGGTGCCTTAACACGTTCGTTACCGTAAGCTTTTACTGCGTTGTACGTTTTGAACCAAAGCTGTAACTTTTAGACAAATGGTTTTTATGAACTGAAAACAAACATTCAGAAGAAGCCAAAAATTAGTGCATTTCCGGAACCAACTACCACTATAATGGCATATAGGTGACTTATAATGTTCCCTAACACCCGCTGTATACAAACGATGCAATAGAAACGAACCGACTCAGGTTTAGACTCGCTTTAAATACATGATAAATTTTGCCACTAAAGTGGTAGTCGGTTTCACACATTAGACACCGATCGCCACTATAAATAGTGGTAGTCGGTAACGAACGTGTTAAGTATAAAATTTAGATGAAAATTTCCTTTTATTCCGGAAGATCCGTCTTAAGACGCGTTTCGCCCTATACGGTACCTATTCAATGGAACCGACGAAAGAAAGAAAACGTGGTGTTTTATATTAATAATAAATGTGTCAATGTTGGACACTACAAAAAAGCTATAAGAGTTACCAACTGTAATGTTAAAAGTATTAGGTTTACTTATTTTTTATTAAACATTATAAAAAAAAAAACAGAATACAAATAATATATTACTTATACAAAAATTAAATTATAAAAAATCATAATATTCTTCGTTGTCTGAGGAACTGTCATCTCCTCTTGACGTTATAATTAACTGGCCGACGGTCCGATCGATCAGGTGGTCAAGATCCCACATTTTCTCCCCTTCTTTAATGACATGATGGACTGCTTTTCGCCGATTCTCTGGTGTCACGTCATTAATGGCTTGATCAAACAGTAGCTTAACGTCTTTCAATTTGAATTTCGTGTTGTGTCTTGCTACAAATCCTTTGCCTTTGCCCATATAATTTCTATAGGATTTAGTTCGCAACGATATGGCGGTGTGCGCAGCACAGTTACACTATGTTTTTCAGCTATATCTTCCACGGCATATTTCATAAAACGATGTTTGTATAAATTTTCTATAGCTAATAGTTCCTTCTTTATTAAATTATCATATTTTTTTTCTTTGGGAATAGTTATCATAAATAATTTAATGCACAAAATTTACCTACGCCTATGGCCGACACCGAAATTGAGCCGAACTGGACGGAATTTCTCATTTTATTACTTTACACCTTTCTGAAATAGACTATAGCATATTGAATCTAAGTTATACATTACTTACAACTGCTTGGCAAGCAGATTGGCATAAAGTTGTCCGTACTATTTGCAAGTGTTAGCAAGCAAATATCAAAATATGGCTTTTTTGTTAAATACAACTCGTGAACTTGTACTTTCTCCACTTTGTACTCAGTGACGCTATTTTCTGTGGTACAAATATTGTACATTCCTAAGCGAACGGTGTAAATGTCCTCTAATTTGACGAAACTCTTACTAAAAATAAATACCTCTTTAAATTTAATGAAAAAATTTAAAGTTTGTTTTGATAAAGTTTTAAAGGCATACCTCATATGCACCTTAAATATTTTGAAAAATAAATATGGCCACACCGGGCTTCCTTGGAGTTACAGAATTCTATCAACTTGTACTTACCTATAATAGATATAGCAACCAACAAATAAATAACACTTACTTTGCAACTTCCAAATATTCTTTAAAACAGTGTGCGGCGGTAAGTACCGTTCTTGGGCCAATGAGGGCGCCACCACAACTCACTTGTTTTAACCTAATCAGTGCTGTATACCAAGGATACCTGTAGTACCCAACATCGTAACCTGCTACTATCCTGTCGCTCTGCAGGATGAACTGTGAGCCAAGGGGTTGGCCGCATTTATATCCTGAAATTTATAACTTGTAGGTTGTAGGGCATACAAATCAGTGGCGGCTCGTAATAGTCGATACAGGTGGGGCCAAAATATAAAATTTTTTTTAATGAGAATGGAGGGTGTTACGAATTCGATGCATTAACATTGCTATCTCGGTAAATATAAGAGATAGAGTTTTGGTTAAATGAAAGCAAAGTTGCATAATTTAATGCTAAATTATAAAAAAAAATCGAAAAAACTTACAGTCTAATTAAATGGAGCATTTAATAAGGTATTCCAGTAGTTCTAACAAAAAATGTTTACAAAATACTTAAGTTTTCTTATAAGAAATGATTAAATCACTTTTGTTCTTGAAGTTACCAATATTGTTTATAAAATATTTTTCAGCAGACAAACATACCTAAAGCGCTAAAGTGTCTTTCATTTTATTCATTTTAAAACTGATACACCTAAACCCAGAATTAGGAATATAATCTACTGACGGATTAACCTAAACCTAAAGGCGTTTTTACATTGGGTGCAATTGCAAGAAAAAATTGCCTGAAAGCATGAGCTTTGTCGACATTTTAAACAGCTGATGTAAAAAGACCTTAACGTACAAGCACAGAACTCACCTATTAGAATAATTTATATTAAATAGTAAAAACTGATTTAAAGTATCTATCACTCTGCGTATCTGAGTAAAAACTATTTAAAAGAAAAATATCTTCAAATTAATATCTCGACAGGTAAAACCATTTTAAAAACAACTGCCACCTAGTACCTGGTAGAAGTAGTCGTAAAGCCGAAATCATACTTATATACCCTAGTAGTGCCCTAACCCGATTGGGACTCTTCACCCTCGATAAAATAAAGCATCATATGAGGATCTGGCCAGGCCAAACAAGGCCTATTTCCCTACGCGTCAGTAAGAGAGGGCGATATATTCATTGATATTATTATCTCTCTCATACGCGTTTAATATCGAGACAAATAGAATTGGCCGGAGCAGCGTGGCGGCAGGGAATTTTCGTGGCGTCATCCACACATCAGGGAGTTTTTGCATAGTTAGGCGTTATCAGATATCAACGTTTTGAATTATAAATTACTAACATTTACAAAAAGAATGAAGCGTATGGAGACAAAGTAATAATAATTACGAGTGTGAAATAAAAAGCTCGGTGTATAGGTAGGTAATGGCACTGTGTCCCTATTATTATTATTATTATTATTATTATTATTATTTCTGCCTGGTTTTGACTATATTCACTATAGATAAAAATCATATGGATATAAGTCAGTGTTTGTAACCAGGATAATCCTGTTACGGGAATTTTTAGATGCACATTTCTTAGCGTTTGTTAAGCCTTGAAACATGATTTTTCTGTTGATTAGAAAGAATGATATTTGAATATGAAAAAGTGGCAAATTTGCATGAACTGTCTATATTTACTTACCGCAAATTAAAATTACTAAAAGAAATAAATAGCTCAGAGTGAAACCAATATGTTTCCAAGATATGTTGCCCATTGTAACATTTTTTCTATATGCTCCTCTATAATTGACTAAAATTGCCGTAATTGCGTATATTTTTTTTCGATTCGTTGTAGAAAAATTCCTGAATATCAATTTAAGGTATTTAGTCGATAACATAGATAATTTTGCATTATTTGTAGGTTGTTAATCAGAGCAATGGAAGGTTAATGTGTGAATGCATACGAAACATACAGTGTGTCCACCGATAGATTTTGGAAGAGGAAAAACTTTTTTATTAGTAGGGATAGAAGAAAAAGTCATTCTTCATAAAAACGTCTGCTTGTGCTGAAACTACAATTTCGAATATCAGATTTGCGATTACTATACAGGGTTCGTCAGAAACGCATTTTTTCGTTTTTTTTTTAATTCCTTGATTTATTAAATCAACTTTGCTTGTTCTGAAACTACAGTTTCGAATATCAGATTTGCGATAACTATACAGGGTTAGACAGAAAAACATTTTTAATTTTTCATAAAATATGATTGAATAAATTAAAGAAATATGATATATAGGGTGTCCCATAACTTATGGGCCGTAGAGTAACTGGAGATACTAGACATTAAACTAAGCCGATTAAATCATATAACTTTTTTCGAATTGTTACTCGTTCTAGAGATACAGGGTGTTGAAAGTAAAAGTTTATTCTCGAAAATAAGCCATAATTTTAAAATGGTTTAATGAATCGAATTGAAAGTTGGCAACATTATGTTTTTACGAGCAAGAAATAAGAATTTGTAGAAATTTTTAAGTTTCAAGCTAGAGGGCGCTAGTTGCATCCACTGGGCTTCATAAATCTATGATTTTTTTCTTAGCTGTGATATTAGGTGTTTTTCAATTATAGTTTCTTAAAGAGGGACATATTCTGAATCAAAAAGGTGTACTTGATTGATCTTAATATCTTTAACGGGTTTCGAGATATTTCCCTTTAAACATCCCAAAGCATAAAAAAACATAGTATTTAAAATAAAATAATAACTATTAATATAACGAGATTATTATGCGATTTATAATAGTCGAGGACATTACTAGGTGACGAAGCAACAGCCGAGTCACCCGCAATGTCCGAGACGGTGTTAAATCGCTAATAATCGAGTTGTATTCAAAGCTTTATCGTATCATTGACAACGGCGCGGCGATGCGAAAATAAAAACAAGGTTTTATGTCATTTCATTTTGGCATTTCAAAAAGTTATCATTAAAATCATGCAAGATTTTGATATTCCTGACGATATATTAGCTTCAGCCAACATTATAAGGTTGAACTTGCTTCCGGACAAATCTAAAATCCATTATAAAAAAAAAATATAGGCAGTTTTGTGAGTGGCGAAACAAAGTACATGTTCAAGGTGCAGAAGAAACGGTATTGCTGGCGTATTTCGCAAAACTCTCTGAGGAATACTCTGCTTCATCCTTATGGCCGAAATATTCCATGTTACGAGCGACTTTAGAACTGAAGGAAAGAGTGGAAATCGACAAATACGGCGCCTTAATACGTTACATCAAAAAGAAAAATGTTGGATATAGAGCAAAAAAATTTAAAGTATTTACAAGAGAACAAGTCAACGAATTTGTGGGTTCTGCCTCAGACGAGAAGTTTTTAATGATGAAAGTGGCTTTTTTAATTGAATTTGGAGGGGCCTGTCGAACTAATGAATTAGCGAAGATGACCACGGAAGATGTTGATGTTTTAGAGGACAAGCTGATTGTTACTATTCCCGACTCAAAAACTCACAAGAAACGTATTTTCGCTGTGATATTTGACGGCGAAGTCAATCCTGTACTTTTATTTAAAAAGTACGCAATGTTAAGGCCAGACCATGTCGCTCATCAAATATTGTTTGTATCGTATAGAAAAGGGAAATGTACGGTACATCCCTGCGGCATTCACTTCTTCTCTAAAATACCTCAAAAAATAGCTAAGTATCTCTCACTTGAAAATCCTAATTTGTATACTGGTCACTGCGTTAGAAGATCTTCGGCAAATTTTCTTGTTATGCTGGAGGAAATATATTAGACCTACAAGAACTTGGTGGATGGGAATCGGCGAAGCTGGCTAGAGGGTATTTAGAAGAAAGTGTGACCAAGAAAGTTTCCATTCAGAGGGCATACCTAAGATCGCGGACGTTAAAGACAAAGGTGTATCCATCAAATTTGAAAACTGTCAAAATATTGTTTTACATGTTCATGAAAAATAGTTCTAATATTATTTGGTATCTAACGTATTATGCTTTCGTAACTAAACGTATTAAATTATGGTAACTAATGTATTATGAGTAACTAAGGTGTTATGTAGGTTTTAGTACGTTTATGATATTAATCACTGGTCAACAAAATTTAAGATTTTTTTTGTCCCACGAGCTGAAGTGGGTGTACTTGGTAGTACTTTTTAAACATATTTCATATATGTTTTTAGAATTTTTCCATCACGCAGGGTTTTAAAGTGACAAAGCAATGAATTTTTGTGAACGTATATATTATAATATGGGTATAAGTTATGAAAAAATAAAGTACAAAGTGATATATTTACTTAGAAAATGTGGTCATATATGACTTTCGACTGTACTTTGCATCAGAAACATCTCTCTTCAGCGTCCAGCAATAGTCTGCCAACATAGCGGGGCTCCATTTGCCTTGGTATCTCTTCTCCATGTCCGGAATGTCCTGGTGAAATCGCTCGCCATGTTCGTCACTTACTGCTCCAAGGCTTTTCGGAAAAAAGTCCAAGTGTGAATGAAGAAAGTGTATTTTTAGACTCATGTTGCAACCCATGGCTTTATATGAGACCAATAAATTGTTAACATTCTCTACGTAATTTTCGGATTTATGATTTCCCAAGACGCCGTTGCAAATGTCCTTGAAAGAAAACCATGCTGCTTTTTCGGACAAGGCAAGTTCTTCTTGACTTAGAAGATGCGGCGCACAAGAAGACGAATCTGGTGTAAATGTTGGATCCAGATCAATATTTTCGGCAAAAAAACTTTCGTTGTTTACTTCGTCATCGGCAGTTTCATCGTCGCTCGGTGTCATATTTTGTGGGGGGTCAGGCACAGGTAATTCCGGACTGTGCGGCACTGGTCTCAGTGCAGATGGAATATGAGGATATTTAACAGTATGTTTGGATTTAGAAGTAAGACAAAAATAGCAATCGGTAATATGGTCTGATGGTTCCCTCCAAATCATGGGAATAGCAAAAGGCATATGTCGTTTACCTTTTGCCCACGCTGTAAGAAGTCTGACACACGTAACACAGCAAATATGGGGAGCCCAGCTTTTGTCTTGATCGCCGACTTTACATTTGAAATACTGTTCATAGCATTTATTAACGAGAGGCGTGAAAGACCGTTTTTGAGATTTAAATGTCAATTCACCGCAGATGTAGCAGTAGTCATTGCGGGACTTGAGCCAGACAGTGACGTCATAGACTATGGCGCCAGCCTCTGCGCATGCGTCTGTCAGCTGTCATACGTCATCTGTCAAACTTCATACTCTTGGGCGATAGCTATTTAGGCATTATCTACTTAGGCGTTAGCTACTTGGGCGTTAGCTACTTGGGCAATAGTATCATTGGCACTAGTTGTCATTGGGTAAACGTCATCCATCATATGTGATACGCCATCTATTACATGTCACTTGAACCTTACCTACTTGGGTATTCATATTTGGGGGACCCAAGTCTACAAGTCGGGACTCCGCTAAAAGCCCTACCTCTAAGAACCGGTACCCCAATAATTTCTAAGTGGGGCCCCTATTGAAATTAAATGATTAAAAAAAGTTTTACCTGTGTGGATTCGATCCCGGGTCACTGGATTACAATTCTAATGTCGTACCATTACGCCAGCTGAGCTCACTACAAAAACTCGGCGGCTGGTTGATGCTATTAAGTACAGCGTCTACGAGAGTCATGCATTATGACGCACCATGATAAGTAGTTTTTATAGGGAACGTAAGATTAATAATAATATATTTGTTAAAGTGTAGAGGAAACATAAATAGAAAATAAAATTAGCTGTAACTATAATTAAACCCTAAAGTTTGTCAATGCCTATATGTACAGTATGATTTATAGACACACAAAACCTCTATGAAGCATCTGTATCTATAACGAAATAATATTGTCATATAAGATAGAAAAGGATAGCACTAATTACATTAACAATCAATGGACTGTTAAAAAACGTGTCACGACATGTTTTTGACTCATAGGTTTAGGCCACATTAATGAGGTGGGTAGGTAATTTGTCATACAGTAATCCATCAGTTGGTTAGATCAGTACAATAAGTAGACGCTAACAAAAAAAAATAAGGGTAGGTACAACCCCTGCACTAATACTTCTTGGTATCAAATTAAAGGTAAAAATGTCAATAATAGGAGTTTAATGGTTATATTTCTAACTGAAGTACCATTTAGAACTTAATAAATTGATAATATTTTATGTTTTAATCTAAAAATTACGATCAATGCAACGTTCCAACGGTACTTATATAGAAGGTCAACTGCTTATTATTAAATAACAAGGTGTATTATATAGAAAAGACTCGTTGTACCTGGTAAAATTATATGTCTACAATAGGGTTGATATGGAACCCCGTAGGTAAAAATAGACCACAGGGTAGTTTTTAATAAATTTCTTAAGTTTTTAATGTACATTCCTAAACGTCGCTAATAATATAAGATACCAATGTGTGTAAAAAAAAATAAGTAGGTAACCGAAGTAAGGATATAAAAACAATGATTCGAAAGCGGCGTAAACCAACCCCGTTAACACCCCCTATAATACATGTGATGTTTGGCATCACACTAATGTTAAAAATATGGATAATAACCCCCAATTTTATTGAAAAAATTAGAATGTAAGAAAAAACCAGTAAACCCAACTGGCCGCACGACCAAAGGCTCACGAAATTTTGTAAAAATTTTGGGAGAAGGTCGTGTGGCATTAAATGAGAGAAAAATAGGTAAAAATAACCTAAACATCGCGTATACACAACCCCAATTTTTGCTAATATCTATGTACGGTTTAAAGATACGTAATAAACAAATAAAAACTTCTCTAAATTGAGTTGCTAAAACATCTAAAAAATCACTAAAGTACCAAAAAAAAACGTCTCTTGAACCCATAAAAATGGGTAAAAATTATTACATTATTAATATCCAACGAATGATAAAAATACAGGTAAGTCGAAGATGTTATTTTTTTATTAACACAAAGTGTTTAAAACTTCTAAAAGCACGGTAGAATAGTGTAATAGACGACGAAGGATAAATCGATAAATAGCATTGCAAATTAAAAATGTTATATTGCGTAATATACCTAGAATGTTGCATGTACAACGGTAATTTAATACTACAGGGTGGTCTGGGTTAGACTTAAAAACAAAAAATACCTGAATATCGTTTGTGTGGAGGGGGCTAGATAGGTATAAATGTAGTCACTTGGTAATTATATCCACCAAAAATGTCTAATCACTTATCTCAGGTAAGGTTGGGTCTACCATAATAATATAGTATATGGCCGCGACTGAATCGGCACTAACTAGCATAGTAAACAGCACGTTATACTAGGAAGCATTATCAAAGAGTTGGACAACATTCATCATATTATCACTAGGATGTGTGGGTTCTTTATAGTCATTAGACAACACATTCTCAATATTACTATTATATACCTAACTAAGACAACAACCACCGTTGTAGAGTGGGATTACCAATGACTAGTTGGTACTCTCTTACTATAATGCAAGCCCTGGCGTAATCTGAGAATTCGTCAACCCTTGCCGCGAACGACTACCATCTATACTAGTGTTAATCTGATAAATGCACGTTGCAAGTATTACAAACATCCAACAAAATGAAAAACATTGAGGTTAGGTATGCCTAATTGATGGCCTAGATATTATATAAAAGGTAATAGCTGAAAAACTTACATGGAAAAGCAAATAGAAAAGCTAATCAAGTACTTGCAGCTAGATGTATAATTAATAATACAGTCCCTAGGTTCTGCATTATAGTATACATGTTTAAATGTCTTGAGAATATTGGTCCATCTAAAACATACATAAATTGTATCACTAGAACGAGTAGTTAAGCGCAAGAATTTAGGGGACTTCCGGTTGACCTTATTTACCTAAATCTTATGGTATGTAAAAAGTGTATTAATGAGTTAATAAATTAGCTAAATAAGGTCTTAACAGAGTGCCAGAACGTGAACTGAGTCCCCAGGCGCACTCCATTTCGATTTTTAGGCTAAAACGAAAGTTTCAAAAGCAAAACCTTATGAATAAAATCCAAAATATTGGTAGACTTTATTTTTTATTAATACAATATCTATATACATTATATGGTTTTCTGTGTCTTATAGCCATAAGGTTCAGAGCCACCATCGGGGAGAAATTTTCTTTTTGTGGAATTGGGTCTGTAAAGCTTGGTTTCTGCACATGTTGCCACCATATGATCCTTGGTTCGTCGAATGTTCTTTGAGACAATGGGTATTGGATCTGATTTGTGGAGGACCATATCTTTAATAGAATTAAAATTAATCAACTGCGACGCACTATAATTTAACGAAATGCCCTTGACTTTACAAACCACTTCCTCTTGATTGCTTTTTGTTGTATGAATTTTGTAAGCATAGTTCTTGGGTCCACCAGAAACAAAATCAGTAATGTAGCTTCCTGGTCCATATGCTTCAAGTTCGTCAGTCATATCACCGATGAACTCACCAGTAGGTATATCCACGCCGTCGTTTCTTGAAACGTAAATGACAGAGTCTGTGTCATAGTACAATACTCTGTCACCAAGTTGTTCAAGGTATGAATATAATTTAAGACGAGCCTGAGCCGTTACATAACCCGCAATAGCTACATTAACAGTAGGTAATGGATCATAGGCTTCTTCGGTGTGTTCGTAACTGACAATAAGGGTCATTTCATTAACGGGTAGTATGCCGTTAATGAGAATGCAGGGGTTGGTGAACATTGCAAATAATTCAGATGGTTCATTTACAATTTTGGTTTTTGGTTGATTCTCCCGTTGACCAAATTTTCCCCAAAAACTATTTAAAATAAGCTTTGCCAGGGATCTCAACCCAGGATTTTCAACAATCATAGCATACTCGAGCTTTACATCTTCCCTTTTAAAAAACTCTTCAATATATTTATTCTTTTCCTCTTCGGTTTTACATTTCTTAGGCCAACCCGTGGCCTCTTGTTTAATCTTTATGAACGTATTCATCATGGCTGTAAAGAGGCCAGTCTCCCCTGTTTCTTTATTAAATTTTTGAATTTTATATTTCCAAATTTCGTAAATATTCAAAATTTCGTACCCCTTCTCTATTGCTTTAATTACTTCATCCATGACCCAGGTACCTGTTAAAGCCCTTTCTTCGATAGTATGGTTACAAACAATAGCCTGATCCATAGCTTCCCCACATGAGTGACAAAGCATAAACATCAACTTATTATTGGTCTTTTGGGGTAGTACAGGGTGAAACAAGTTGGTAGGTGGAAGAATTTTACATTTAATTAAACCGTCTGTTTTATTTAAATTAAGTTTCTTGCATTCCGCACTGCCAACAATTATCTCAGGGTGACCGATTGGAAATTTACCATAAATACAAATATAGGGGTAGAGACTACACACATCAATATACTTAATCTTTTCCCCCTCTAGGGCTTCATAGTATTCCCAAATATTTCCTGTGCGACCACCATAAAAGGCATCTCTAGGGTTTAAAGGGGTTGAAGTCATTAGAGGATGTATTTTAGTGTAAGCACCGATCTCAGGGTTATCTTCCAACATTTTTCTAAATTCACACTCCCACATTTCTTTTACTACAAAATCAAGTTCTTTTAATTTCATAATTTTTGCCTGTGTTGCCTCGTAACGTAAATTTAAAGTTGCTGTAGGTTCCTCTAAAAGTGGGTCGTTTCTAGCAAATTTGTAGCATTTAACACACCCGTGGTAGTAGCACCCCTGAAACTCAAATATCTCGTTTGTGTCAGGGCAAAAACCATCTACCTTTAAACCATGCAAAACAACCTCTTTGCCCTTTGCAGCATGTAAGATGTTTATTTGTCTCTGGTTTTCTTCCCAGAGTAGCCACTCAATTGCTATTTTGCTCTGATTATCAGTCCACCTGTAACCATTTTTCGGTATAATACCAATAGTGTTGGGCTCTAAAAAGTTTCGTCTAAAAACTTTATTACAGGCTGAGGCAATGGTAACTGCTTCTGTAAAGGGACAAACGTTGGTAGTACTCATCAATTGCTCTCTAAATTTCAAGCATGCTTGTGCAAGAATTTCTACATCTGACACACAATAATCAACGAGATCCACCTGCATATTGAATTGGTCATTTTTATGCTCTTCGTACCACTCCAAAAACCTGGTGCGTTCCTCATCTTTCATGGTGTCAGGGGAATAATACTCAATAGGCGGTAAAAGACCCACATAATTTTCGTTCGCCTTTGTGTTGAACAAGTGGGGAAAATACCCCTTTTTGAATTTATCACCCAAACCAAATGCTTTGGGCAATTTTGATAAAGCCATTGGAAAGTAATTCAGGGAATCTATAAATTTAATATTTCCAACCTTCATCATAAGGATTTTAGTCCCTCTCATTATTAGCTCTGGTGTTAAATCTGTTTCGTTCAATATATGGTTTAAAATAAATTGATGATCAAAAGCCTGTCCATTATGTGCAATTACAATCAATTCTTTAAAAGTTTTTCTTGAATCTAGCAAATATCGGGTAAATCTATCAATTACTTCTAAGCCTTTAAGTTTCTGCAATCTTACACAACATTTTGTACAAATGACAACGTCAGAGTTTATGCACTCATCACAACATTGTTTAAACACACAAAGATTGGGGCGGTGAACAAGTGACCCATCTTCCAATAGCTCTTCTTGTTGAGTTTCGAGGTCATAAAACACATACAGCACATCCTTAATTCTGGGTTCCCTGGTATCGCTCTGAATGAAACATAAATGATTTGCAGGCTTGTAGGAATTACAGGTTTTACAAAATATTTCCCCGCAAACATGTTTTCTACTCCCTTTTACAGTTTTAAAACAATGCTCGCAGCTCCTAACTTCAACACAAACAGTACTCTTTTCCCACGAACCCTCCTTTAGATGGTTTTCGAAACATATTTTTCCTCTAAAACTTCTATGACAGTTATCACAGAAAATCTTAATTTGATTATCAACACATTTTGGCGACTGAAAACAACCGGGGCACATTCCACCGCACCGGTGGTGGTGCTTATGATCGTATGGTATATTACATACCTCGCAATAATAATCACAGCAAAAAGCGGCTGTGAGGGAGGTAATAACGTTGAAATGCCCCTCATGATGTAACAAATTAAGTCTTTTGCCGCTCTCGTTAGCCCCTTCAAAAATTACGTCCCTCCCCTTTGATCCATAGCTGTAAACAATAATTTTATAATCGGCCAAATAATCTTGGAATTTCTGTAGCTCAGGAACACCGGCCCCTTCTGAGGGAATGATAATTTGAGAGCTTTCCAACAGTGCCCTTGTTCTTTCTGTCTGAATCTTGCCTGTATCTTTTCTGACTTTATTAAACTCATTGTCTTTATTGCCATTAGCAATGGCAACAACCAAAGCGCGAGGCAGGCATAGATTGTCATTATTCTTGATGGTGACTATGCCCCTTCTCATACCACACTCCTCGTCGAAACTATTATATTTGCTCCCCCTCCCTTGGCCTGTAGGTAGTCGCACGGTTGTAATTTTTAGGCAAAAGGACTCGGTGTTTAAACCAGACGAGTTGGATTGGTAAACGTTGCTGATCACGTTCCAGACATCGTCGTAATTTATTTTTGCAGCCGGTTTAAATCGAAGCCACCCCTCCCCACGATTAAAATCCTTTGAACAAAAACTTATACCCACTTGATCCAGAGGTTGAAGACCCTCTGTAGCCTTTTGAACCACCTGATTAATTCCCTCCCGTACCCATCCAACCGGTTCAACACCCTCTGGCACAGATTTTAGTCTAAATTCCAGAGTACGGCCCCTTAGGTTATATCTACGAACTTGCTTAATGGTATCTTTAATAACAATAAACTTTTCCATTTTTGTGGAGCTCTTACTGACACGTCTGCACACTTCAAGAGACTAGTAAAGACTGACAGAATCGCTCTGTGGCACCTCTATTTATAACCTCGGCTCGCCAAAATTTAGGAACTAAGGGTGCGTTCAGAAAATAGGAAAGGTATAGCCTGCAATAAATATTCAAGGGTAAGTATGCAGTAGATGTACACACAGTTTTGGATTTTTATTTTAGAATATATTACTTACCGAGAACAATAATATTTTGCTAGTCCAAAGTGATAGAAGTTCAACTATCATAAAAATCTGTAATAAAACACAACAGTCTTTAAAATTTTACCCCCTCCACTTTTACCCCCTCCACTTTTAACCCTCTCAAACTACTATATTATTATATTATTATCCCTAAACAATTAGTCTTTGTTGATCAGTTGAAGCGAGCACAATGCCTAAAGAGTGTTTTTGGGGACGTCCTTGTGACTGCAGCGAGTGTCGTCCTGAGTTGAAAGAAAAATGCGAGATATGCCTGGACAAGGACGGCTATAGAGTTGGGGGTATCCTACGAAAAGACCGCAAGGGAATATCAGATTATGATTTTAAAACGTATTGTCCAAGTTGTTATTATGTTAATATTGGACATCATGAGGAGTTATACTATGAATTACTCAAAGCAATAGTCGAGGGACAAGCACCACAGACAGAAAAGGATATTAGAGAACGGCTTCGAAGTTGTTTCCGCTCTGCCTCTAAAGGATTTGCAACGGTCACCCCACTTATTATGTTTACTGTTAGATTTGACTTGGGACAAGAAGAAAAAATAGTACAAATGCTTAAACAAAGAGAAAAAGGAGACTTAATGGACTGGTTCGAGAAAAATGTACTTGATGTCTTAGTATCCCAAATTCAAAGCCATCCTAAACCAATACGATTCCCGTATCTTCAATGCGATGAGTGTATACAAAACACAGCCGAAGAACTAATTATAGCAAATACTCTAAAAACTTAAGCTTGAATGAAGTAGTTAGTTTGTCGTTTTCAACTTATTTATAATAATGTATCTAGATATAGTAAATAAAAAAGTTACCATTTAAGAGGCATATATTTTTTTTGTTTTAACATAGACAGGTGTCGTAACGTATCTAGGCCCCTAACAATATTGCTTGTGCAATAATGAATATGAATAATATGGTCATCCAAGGTGTATTTTAATAAGTATTATATAACTTTAAATATTTTTGAAGTAAATAAGAACATTTTTGTTACTAAGAACCTATTGTTCAATATGGTCTGAACTAGTACCTTATTATCTTGTGATCAAAAATCACATAAAAACGCTATGTGTTAAAGATTTTAACAACTCTAAAGTTTAACGCCCCTAAATATCTATTGATATACAGTGTACAAGCGCGTAGGAAGTAAATAAATATGATTTCAATAATTTTCTATAAAATATTAGCCTTAAAAAACATATCTCACCCTTCTGCGCATGCCCAGGCACTGTTTTTAAACAGGGCTGTTTTTAAACAGGGCTGTTTTTAAACAGGGCTGTTTTAGCTGTTTTTAAACAGGGCTGTTTTTAAACAGGGCTGTTTTTAAACAGGGCTGCTTTTAAACAGGGCTGTTTAAAAACAGCCCTGTTTAAAAAACAGCTAAAACAGCCCTGTTTAAAAACAGTCCTGTTTAAAAACAGCCCTGTTTAAAAACAGCTAAAACAGCCCTGTTTAAAAACAGCCCTGTTTAAAAACAGCCCTGTTTAAAAACAGTGCCTGGGCATGCGCAGAAGGGTGAGATATGTTTTTTAAGGCTAATATTTTATAGAAAATTATTGAAATCATATTTATTTACTTCCTACGCGCTTGTACACTGTATATCAATAGATATTTAGGGGCGTTAAACTTTAGAGTTGTTAAAATCTTTAACACATAGCGTTTTTATGTGATTTTTGATCACAAGATAATAAGGTACTAGTTCAGACCATATTGAACAATAGGTTCTTAGTAACAAAAATGTTCTTATTTACTTCAAAAATATTTAAAGTTATATAATACTTATTAAAATACACCTTGGATGACCATATTATTCATATTCATTATTGCACAAGCAATATTGTTAGGGGCCTAGATACGTTACGACACCTGTCTATGTTAAAACAAAAAAAATATATGCCTCTTAAATGGTAACTTTTTTATTTACTATATCTAGATACATTATTATAAATAAGTTGAAAACGACAAACTAACTACTTCATTCAAGCTTAAGTTTTTAGAGTATTTGCTATAATTAGTTCTTCGGCTGTGTTTTGTATACACTCATCGCATTGAAGATACGGGAATCGTATTGGTTTAGGATGGCTTTGAATTTGGGATACTAAGACATCAAGTACATTTTTCTCGAACCAGTCCATTAAGTCTCCTTTTTCTCTTTGTTTAAGCATTTGTACTATTTTTTCTTCTTGTCCCAAGTCAAATCTAACAGTAAACATAATAAGTGGGGTGACCGTTGCAAATCCTTTAGAGGCAGAGCGGAAACAACTTCGAAGCCGTTCTCTAATATCCTTTTCTGTCTGTGGTGCTTGTCCCTCGACTATTGCTTTGAGTAATTCATAGTATAACTCCTCATGATGTCCAATATTAACATAATAACAACTTGGACAATACGTTTTAAAATCATAATCTGATATTCCCTTGCGGTCTTTTCGTAGGATACCCCCAACTCTATAGCCGTCCTTGTCCAGGCATATCTCGCATTTTTCTTTCAACTCAGGACGACACTCGCTGCAGTCACAAGGACGTCCCCAAAAACACTCTTTAGGCATTGTGCTCGCTTCAACTGATCAACAAAGACTAATTGTTTAGGGATAATAATATAATAATATAGTAGTTTGAGAGGGTTAAAAGTGGAGGGGGTAAAAGTGGAGGGGGTAAAATTTTAAAGACTGTTGTGTTTTATTACAGATTTTTATGATAGTTGAACTTCTATCACTTTGGACTAGCAAAATATTATTGTTCTCGGTAAGTAATATATTCTAAAATAAAAATCCAAAACTGTGTGTACATCTACTGCATACTTACCCTTGAATATTTATTGCAGGCTATACCTTTCCTATTTTCTGAACGCACCCTTAGTTCCTAAATTTTGGCGAGCCGAGGTTATAAATAGAGGTGCCACAGAGCGATTCTGTCAGTCTTTACTAGTCTCTTGAAGTGTGCAGACGTGTCAGTAAGAGCTCCACAAAAATGGAAAAGTTTATTGTTATTAAAGATACCATTAAGCAAGTTCGTAGATATAACCTAAGGGGCCGTACTCTGGAATTTAGACTAAAATCTGTGCCAGAGGGTGTTGAACCGGTTGGATGGGTACGGGAGGGAATTAATCAGGTGGTTCAAAAGGCTACAGAGGGTCTTCAACCTCTGGATCAAGTGGGTATAAGTTTTTGTTCAAAGGATTTTAATCGTGGGGAGGGGTGGCTTCGATTTAAACCGGCTGCAAAAATAAATTACGACGATGTCTGGAACGTGATCAGCAACGTTTACCAATCCAACTCGTCTGGTTTAAACACCGAGTCCTTTTGCCTAAAAATTACAACCGTGCGACTACCTACAGGCCAAGGGAGGGGGAGCAAATATAATAGTTTCGACGAGGAGTGTGGTATGAGAAGGGGCATAGTCACCATCAAGAATAATGACAATCTATGCCTGCCTCGCGCTTTGGTTGTTGCCATTGCTAATGGCAATAAAGACAATGAGTTTAATAAAGTCAGAAAAGATACAGGCAAGATTCAGACAGAAAGAACAAGGGCACTGTTGGAAAGCTCTCAAATTATCATTCCCTCAGAAGGGGCCGGTGTTCCTGAGCTACAGAAATTCCAAGATTATTTGGCCGATTATAAAATTATTGTTTACAGCTATGGATCAAAGGGGAGGGACGTAATTTTTGAAGGGGCTAACGAGAGCGGCAAAAGACTTAATTTGTTACATCATGAGGGGCATTTCAACGTTATTACCTCCCTCACAGCCGCTTTTTGCTGTGATTATTATTGCGAGGTATGTAATATACCATACGATCATAAGCACCACCACCGGTGCGGTGGAATGTGCCCCGGTTGTTTTCAGTCGCCAAAATGTGTTGATAATCAAATTAAGATTTTCTGTGATAACTGTCATAGAAGTTTTAGAGGAAAAATATGTTTCGAAAACCATCTAAAGGAGGGTTCGTGGGAAAAGAGTACTGTTTGTGTTGAAGTTAGGAGCTGCGAGCATTGTTTTAAAACTGTAAAAGGGAGTAGAAAACATGTTTGCGGGGAAATATTTTGTAAAACCTGTAATTCCTACAAGCCTGCAAATCATTTATGTTTCATTCAGAGCGATACCAGGGAACCCAGAATTAAGGATGTGCTGTATGTGTTTTATGACCTCGAAACTCAACAAGAAGAGCTATTGGAAGATGGGTCACTTGTTCACCGCCCCAATCTTTGTGTGTTTAAACAATGTTGTGATGAGTGCATAAACTCTGACGTTGTCATTTGTACAAAATGTTGTGTAAGATTGCAGAAACTTAAAGGCTTAGAAGTAATTGATAGATTTACCCGATATTTGCTAGATTCAAGAAAAACTTTTAAAGAATTGATTGTAATTGCACATAATGGACAGGCTTTTGATCATCAATTTATTTTAAACCATATATTGAACGAAACAGATTTAACACCAGAGCTAATAATGAGAGGGACTAAAATCCTTATGATGAAGGTTGGAAATATTAAATTTATAGATTCCCTGAATTACTTTCCAATGGCTTTATCAAAATTGCCCAAAGCATTTGGTTTGGGTGATAAATTCAAAAAGGGGTATTTTCCCCACTTGTTCAACACAAAGGCGAACGAAAATTATGTGGGTCTTTTACCGCCTATTGAGTATTATTCCCCTGACACCATGAAAGATGAGGAACGCACCAGGTTTTTGGAGTGGTACGAAGAGCATAAAAATGACCAATTCAATATGCAGGTGGATCTCGTTGATTATTGTGTGTCAGATGTAGAAATTCTTGCACAAGCATGCTTGAAATTTAGAGAGCAATTGATGAGTACTACCAACGTTTGTCCCTTTACAGAAGCAGTTACCATTGCCTCAGCCTGTAATAAAGTTTTTAGACGAAACTTTTTAGAGCCCAACACTATTGGTATTATACCGAAAAATGGTTACAGGTGGACTGATAATCAGAGCAAAATAGCAATTGAGTGGCTACTCTGGGAAGAAAACCAGAGACAAATAAACATCTTACATGCTGCAAAGGGCAAAGAGGTTGTTTTGCATGGTTTAAAGGTAGATGGTTTTTGCCCTGACACAAACGAGATATTTGAGTTTCAGGGGTGCTACTACCACGGGTGTGTTAAATGCTACAAATTTGCTAGAAACGACCCACTTTTAGAGGAACCTACAGCAACTTTAAATTTACGTTACGAGGCAACACAGGCAAAAATTATGAAATTAAAAGAACTTGATTTTGTAGTAAAAGAAATGTGGGAGTGTGAATTTAGAAAAATGTTGGAAGATAACCCTGAGATCGGTGCTTACACTAAAATACATCCTCTAATGACTTCAACCCCTTTAAACCCTAGAGATGCCTTTTATGGTGGTCGCACAGGAAATATTTGGGAATACTATGAAGCCCTAGAGGGGGAAAAGATTAAGTATATTGATGTGTGTAGTCTCTACCCCTATATTTGTATTTATGGTAAATTTCCAATCGGTCACCCTGAGATAATTGTTGGCAGTGCGGAATGCAAGAAACTTAATTTAAATAAAACAGACGGTTTAATTAAATGTAAAATTCTTCCACCTACCAACTTGTTTCACCCTGTACTACCCCAAAAGACCAATAATAAGTTGATGTTTATGCTTTGTCACTCATGTGGGGAAGCTATGGATCAGGCTATTGTTTGTAACCATACTATCGAAGAAAGGGCTTTAACAGGTACCTGGGTCATGGATGAAGTAATTAAAGCAATAGAGAAGGGGTACGAAATTTTGAATATTTACGAAATTTGGAAATATAAAATTCAAAAATTTAATAAAGAAACAGGGGAGACTGGCCTCTTTACAGCCATGATGAATACGTTCATAAAGATTAAACAAGAGGCCACGGGTTGGCCTAAGAAATGTAAAACCGAAGAGGAAAAGAATAAATATATTGAAGAGTTTTTTAAAAGGGAAGATGTAAAGCTCGAGTATGCTATGATTGTTGAAAATCCTGGGTTGAGATCCCTGGCAAAGCTTATTTTAAATAGTTTTTGGGGAAAATTTGGTCAACGGGAGAATCAACCAAAAACCAAAATTGTAAATGAACCATCTGAATTATTTGCAATGTTCACCAACCCCTGCATTCTCATTAACGGCATACTACCCGTTAATGAAATGACCCTTATTGTCAGTTACGAACACACCGAAGAAGCCTATGATCCATTACCTACTGTTAATGTAGCTATTGCGGGTTATGTAACGGCTCAGGCTCGTCTTAAATTATATTCATACCTTGAACAACTTGGTGACAGAGTATTGTACTATGACACAGACTCTGTCATTTACGTTTCAAGAAACGACGGCGTGGATATACCTACTGGTGAGTTCATCGGTGATATGACTGACGAACTTGAAGCATATGGACCAGGAAGCTACATTACTGATTTTGTTTCTGGTGGACCCAAGAACTATGCTTACAAAATTCATACAACAAAAAGCAATCAAGAGGAAGTGGTTTGTAAAGTCAAGGGCATTTCGTTAAATTATAGTGCGTCGCAGTTGATTAATTTTAATTCTATTAAAGATATGGTCCTCCACAAATCAGATCCAATACCCATTGTCTCAAAGAACATTCGACGAACCAAGGATCATATGGTGGCAACATGTGCAGAAACCAAGCTTTACAGACCCAATTCCACAAAAAGAAAATTTCTCCCCGATGGTGGCTCTGAACCTTATGGCTATAAGACACAGAAAACCATATAATGTATATAGATATTGTATTAATAAAAAATAAAGTCTACCAATATTTTGGATTTTATTCATAAGGTTTTGCTTTTGAAACTTTCGTTTTAGCCTAAAAATCGAAATGGAGTGCGCCTGGGGACTCAGTTCACGTTCTGGCACTCTGTTAAGACCTTATTTAGCTAATTTATTAACTCATTAATACACTTTTTACATACCATAAGATTTAGGTAAATAAGGTCAACCGGAAGTCCCCTAAATTCTTGCGCTTAACTACTCGTTCTAGTGATACAATTTATGTATGTTTTAGATGGACCAATATTCTCAAGACATTTAAACATGTATACTATAATGCAGAACCTAGGGACTGTATTATTAATTATACATCTAGCTGCAAGTACTTGATTAGCTTTTCTATTTGCTTTTCCATGTAAGTTTTTCAGCTATTACCTTTTATATAATATCTAGGCCATCAATTAGGCATACCTAACCTCAATGTTTTTCATTTTGTTGGATGTTTGTAATACTTGCAACGTGCATTTATCAGATTAACACTAGTATAGATGGTAGTCGTTCGCGGCAAGGGTTGACGAATTCTCAGATTACGCCAGGGCTTGCATTATAGTAAGAGAGTACCAACTAGTCATTGGTAATCCCACTCTACAACGGTGGTTGTTGTCTTAGTTAGGTATATAATAGTAATATTGAGAATGTGTTGTCTAATGACTATAAAGAACCCACACATCCTAGTGATAATATGATGAATGTTGTCCAACTCTTTGATAATGCTTCCTAGTATAACGTGCTGTTTACTATGCTAGTTAGTGCCGATTCAGTCGCGGCCATATACTATATTATTATGGTAGACCCAACCTTACCTGAGATAAGTGATTAGACATTTTTGGTGGATATAATTACCAAGTGACTACCTATCTAGCACCCTCCACACAAACGATATTCAGGTATTTTTTGTTTTTAAGTCTAACCCAGACCACCCTGTAGTATTAAATTACCGTTGTACATGCAACATTCTAGGTATATTACGCAATATAACATTTTTAATTTGCAATGCTATTTATCGATTTATCCTTCGTCGTCTATTACACTATTCTACCGTGCTTTTAGAAGTTTTAAACACTTTGTGTTAATAAAAAAATAACATCTTCGACTTACCTGTATTTTTATCATTCGTTGGATATTAATAATGTAATAATTTTTACCCATTTTTATGGGTTCAAGAGACGTTTTTTTTTGGTACTTTAGTGATTTTTTAGATGTTTTAGCAACTCAATTTAGAGAAGTTTTTATTTGTTTATTACGTATCTTTAAACCGTACATAGATATTAGCAAAAATTGGGGTTGTGTATACGCGATGTTTAGGTTATTTTTACCTATTTTTCTCTCATTTAATGCCACACGACCTTCTCCCAAAATTTTTACAAAATTTCGTGAGCCTTTGGTCGTGCGGCCAGTTGGGTTTACTGGTTTTTTCTTACATTCTAATTTTTTCAATAAAATTGGGGGTTATTATCCATATTTTTAACATTAGTGTGATGCCAAACATCACATGTATTATAGGGGGTGTTAACGGGGTTGGTTTACGCCGCTTTCGAATCATTGTTTTTATATCCTTACTTCGGTTACCTACTTATTTTTTTTTACACACATTGGTATCTTATATTATTAGCGACGTTTAGGAATGTACATTAAAAACTTAAGAAATTTATTAAAAACTACCCTGTGGTCTATTTTTACCTACGGGGTTCCATATCAACCCTATTGTAGACATATAATTTTACCAGGTACAACGAGTCTTTTCTATATAATACACCTTGTTATTTAATAATAAGCAGTTGACCTTCTATATAAGTACCGTTGGAACGTTGCATTGATCGTAATTTTTAGATTAAAACATAAAATATTATCAATTTATTAAGTTCTAAATGGTACTTCAGTTAGAAATATAACCATTAAACTCCTATTATTGACATTTTTACCTTTAATTTGATACCAAGAAGTATTAGTGCAGGGGTTGTACCTACCCTTATTTTTTTTTGTTAGCGTCTACTTATTGTACTGATCTAACCAACTGATGGATTACTGTATGACAAATTACCTACCCACCTCATTAATGTGGCCTAAACCTATGAGTCAAAAACATGTCGTGACACGTTTTTTAACAGTCCATTGATTGTTAATGTAATTAGTGCTATCCTTTTCTATCTTATATGACAATATTATTTCGTTATAGATACAGATGCTTCATAGAGGTTTTGTGTGTCTATAAATCATACTGTACATATAGGCATTGACAAACTTTAGGGTTTAATTATAGTTACAGCTAATTTTATTTTCTATTTATGTTTCCTCTACACTTTAACAAATATATTATTATTAATCTTACGTTCCCTATAAAAACTACTTATCATGGTGCGTCATAATGCATGACTCTCGTAGACGCTGTACTTAATAGCATCAACCAGCCGCCGAGTTTTTGTAGTGAGCTCAGCTGGCGTAATGGTACGACATTAGAATTGTAATCCAGTGACCCGGGATCGAATCCACACAGGTAAAACTTTTTTTAATCATTTAATTTCAATAGGGGCCCCACTTAGAAATTATTGGGGTACCGGTTCTTAGAGGTAGGGCTTTTAGCGGAGTCCCGACTTGTAGACTTGGGTCCCCCAAATATGAATACCCAAGTAGGTAAGGTTCAAGTGACATGTAATAGATGGCGTATCACATATGATGGATGACGTTTACCCAATGACAACTAGTGCCAATGATACTATTGCCCAAGTAGCTAACGCCCAAGTAGCTAACGCCTAAGTAGATAATGCCTAAATAGCTA
The DNA here is from genome assembly GCA_935413205.1 of Polydrusus cervinus. Taxonomy (NCBI): domain Eukaryota; kingdom Metazoa; phylum Arthropoda; class Insecta; order Coleoptera; family Curculionidae; genus Polydrusus; species Polydrusus cervinus. The sequence goes on along the minus strand of OW284519.1, from coordinate 13,178,898 downwards.
TCGCCCAAGAGTATGAAGTTTGACAGATGACGTATGACAGCTGACAGACGCATGCGCAGAGGCTGGCGCCATAGTCTATGACGTCACTGTCTGGCTCAAGTCCCGCAATGACTACTTGTAGCAAAAAGAGTTCGGGTGGTTTACACAATTTCTTGACATTTTTACAGGTGAGTTACACTACAATAGCTTAAAATGCACCACAGCACATTCTTCAAAACGTTAAAAAAGTCTGCGTATATGTTCATTCACCGAGCTCTAGCCGATAACTAAAACAACAATAAATGTTATGTAGGACTCGGAACTGCTTGCAGGTCTCAACAAGCCAAGACATGTTCCGCGTGACACACAGAGCACACTTTGTTATTTCTAGTCACAACAAGTTATTGTTACAATACACAAATAATAAAATAGCAATGCCTGACACAAGTTTTTTGTTAGATGACTCTTATAGTACAGACCTATGCGTGCATTTTATAGGTAAATAATCACATATACTGGAACATAAAAACTAAGGGTGATGGAGAAATTCTGAAAACATGATTGATTTCAGCATGCAAAATTATATTGAAATCAGACATTTTTGCGCTTGGGACAAAAATCTTGTTAACCAGTGTAATTATTAATAAAGATATCATATAAAAATGACTTAATCTTCAATGATACGATAAATATTTTAATTATAAAAAAAAACTTATGTGACATAATCGGCTTAGTTTGATGTCCAGTTACACTACGGCCCATAAGTTATGGGACACCCTGTATATTAAGAAAAATAGTTTTCTTACAACGGGGGTACGGTCGGACTTAAAAAGGAGTCGCGCGCACTGATTAGAATAAACTCTATGTATACTAATTTACTCATCTGATTTTCCAACATCATCATGATAGTTATTGCACCTAAATTAAAATTCGAATGAAATTCAAAATAAAATGTATTTTCCGATTGGTCGTTACTGTCAGGAAAAGATCTTGTCGGAATTTATTTTTTAAATAAAACGAGGAAATAAATAAACTTGGACACGTTTAAATTCGGAGCGATTACATATGGCCGCATATGAAAATCGAGGTTTGGGTTAAATATAAATAAAAAAGTATTCCGAGTAGCGATGAATTTGTTTCGGAAATAAATGTAAAGTCCGTTTCACGATAAATGCTTTCTGATTTAATGACTGCAATAAAATGGGTGCTAAGTGCGGTCGCAAATAACCGTTCAAAACTAGTATTTATGTTCGGGGCCAGATTATAATGATTTCTAGGTAAGGTTAAATTAAAATAAGATTATCTTAAATAGGAAAAAAAGTTAGCGGCAAGCGGACACAGTAGTGCATCTATCTTTTGTAAAGTACACAGGGACGCCAAAATAATGGGTTCCCTGGGGGCACAGGTAGCCAATGATAGGCTGTTTGGTCCTTATTAGAACACATCAGAAGTCCAAAACCCGTAAGCAACTCCAGAAACAGCGAAAATGCCTTTTAAAGATTTATTTAATAAATAAGTGAAAACCCAGTAACGCCATCCTTAGGGATCAACTCAAATGTAAAAGGCAAAGCCACTAGACGTGAAATATCTGATGAATTATCCCCTGCGTTTCGGGGAACCCAATATTTAGGCATCCCTGTATACTCTAATACAAAAGATAGATGCACCACTTTGTCCTCTTCCCAATAACTTTTATATCTATTTTATTATTACGGACACTAAACTTCTACTACATTATTTTAAATATTTAGAAATCCCCCTATTACTTTGAAAGTTTGAGTGTCAGTCTTTATTTCTCACGGGAAGTGTTTAGTGGTATTGCAATATCACTTATTTTCATGATAGACCCATTCCTACCAAGTCGGCAATACAAAAAGTTATTACTAAGTGTGAGGCGATAGGCACTGTAATAAACAACTGCAAATGCACACCACAGAATCATGAGAGAGCTGAAGAAAACACTGATAGAGATCTTAATATTTTACTTCACGTCGAAGAAAATAAAAATATTAGCACTAGAATTCTCGGGCAAAGGGAGAGAAACGTCACACCACAGTACTACGAACTTAGAAAAAGCATAAATATCACTTATATAAGTATAAAAACCATCAAAAATTGCTAGAAGGGGGTGAAGAGCAAAGATAACTTTTTTTTGTTTTGAAATGATGGAGCCAGCTAACAACAACAGATGTTTTTTACCAAATATTTGCTTCTTAGGCGAATGCTTTTTATATTAAATAATGAGCCGAATATTCAAAATTATCGGCTGTAGTAAAGCCTACAAAATGAACATCGTCTTGCATGCACTCGAGCCCAATACTCTCAGAAAGTGAATGTTTGGGCAGGAATTTTTGAACATCGCATCATTGGACCATTTTTTATTGACGGAAATCTTACGGGTCCAAGGTCCAACATATTTAGATCTTCTTCCAAATTAAATTGGACCCGCACTGGAGGAAGTCGCTAATGAAAATCAGGAGATTTGGTTCCAAATGGATAGTTGCCCGGCCCACAATTCGCTTCTGGTACGCGAATATCTAAATAATTCTTTTAATGGGCACGTTGTCGGTCTAAACTCAACAATTTAATTGGTCAGCTAGGTCTATTGACCTCTCACCAAACTTCTTCCTTTGGGAAAGTTTAAAATATTTTCTTTATAAAAGTGTTAGATTTAAAAATTTGGAGCAGTTAAAAAATTCAATTTTAATGCAATCTGAAAGAATTACCCAGTGCCAACTTGCCTATGTTCGTAGATAATTTTAGCATTGTTTATTTCAACATTTAATTAAGAATTAACAATATTCAAAACGATTGTACAGTTTTCTTTTTATAAACAATTGTTAATTTTTAAATACCCTCTTATTTTCTTCCCCTTTTAGTAATTCTTGATGATGATTTTAATACTATTTAATAGGTTTTATTGTAAGTAAAATAATTCGTTTTGTATTAAAAGATCTGTTTTGAAAATAATGTTCGTTTTATTTGAAAATATTAGTTAAATCCAGTGTAAAATGTATCTGTACAGATTTTTAAACAGTCTACTGTTTGCAAATTACATTTGACAATAATAAATCACAGGTTGACTAGTGCAATCAATGCTGGTGTCAGCAGAATCGCCTGTTGAATTCCAATGAAGAACCAACCGCAATCCTATTTAAATTATTTAAGATCAAGTTGTCTGAATTTGTTCAAACTTCGCATGTGCACTCACCACACAGAGGCCCTAAAAAAGTCTCCTTACAACCCCGCTCTAAAGTCAACAGGAGAGCAAGTATAGTCGGATCTGTATCGTGCGGGTCATACGATTCAAGAAAGACAAACTCTCAGTTTTTGTTTTCTTTACTTGCGTTTAATTTTACCCTCTAAATAAAATACGTAAGATAAATGAGACAGACTTCGCGATTCTAAAAAAGCTTATAATAGCACCAGCTACGTTTTATTTTAAATATGCCAGTTTTGTGACTTTGACAGTTTGTGACAAAATAAAACAATTTTCTGAGTTTTTGCATCCTCAATCAAAAAAAATGGTACTTAATCTGATAAACTATTTCGAAAATGAAAGAAAAAGTGAAATATTCAGGAAATAGTAGCCAAAGCACTGGGAATTAGTTTAAGGACTATGCAGAAAATTGCGCATGAAACAAAACATAACATAATACCTAAGAATACTAAAAAGTGTAAACGAAGAAAGCCAAAGACTGAGGATGTAAGCGAAAATATTAAAATTGAAGTTCGAAATGTGATTTACGATTTATACAAATCAAAAACCAATGTAACTCTTCCAGTTTTACAAAAAACATTATAAATTCGGGGTGTTTTGGAAATTGGACTTGAAGCGTTATCAAAATTATTAAAAAATTTAGGTTTTCGCCATAAAAAAGACTGTAACCGAAGATTTTTATGTGAGCAGCCACAGATAGTGAGTCAGAGTGTTCAGTTTTAAAAAAAATATACGGACAATTACAAAGCGAAATTTAGAAAATTGGTATTTTTAGACGAAACGTGGATATTTTCGAATGGAAGTGGTTCAAAATCTTGGCAAGATGAGTCTGTAAAAAGTGTTAAAAGGAAAAAGACGCGCGGTACAGGAAAGTTTTTATTATTTTGCATGCCGGTTCTGCAACAGGATATGTTGCAGGTGCGAGTTTAATTTTTCCTTTAACATCAAAAAGTGCTGACTATCATGATAATATGAATTGCGAAAGGTTTAAAAGTTCAATTGATACCAAATTTGAATGCTCCGTCTTTAATTGTATTAGATAATGCATCATATAATTCAAGAATTTTAAATAAACAGCCTACTTCATCTTGGAGAAAAAGTGATATTTATGAGTGGCTGGAAAAACACAACCAAAATCCTTTACCAAATATGCTTAAATCGGAACTCCTATCAATAGCAAAGTCTCTTAAAAACCCAAAATATACGCGGTAGATTAAATACTGCGTGAATATGGTCATGAGGTTCTACGACTGCCACCATATCATTGCCAGTTTAACGCAATAGAATTAATATGGGCTGGTGCAAAGTCTTATTATGAAAAACATGTAGGTGATGGTCTTAAATCCGACCAAGTACAAATAGTTTGGCAAGATTCGTTAGATCATATTACACAAGAGTACTGGAAGAAATCGGTGGAACATACAGAAATATTAATAAGGGATTGGTGGGATCGAGAACAAGTACTAGAAGTCGAAGTAGCGCCAATGATAATTGCTCCATTCGAAGACAACTCAGACGACGAGGACTTTTCAGATTTTATAAGTGACGATGAGAGTTTTTAGGCTATAATTATAAACGGTGTTTTTCGTTTACATTTTTTAGTATTCTTGGGTATTATATTATGCTTTTTTTTCATGCACATTATTCTGCATAGTCCTTAAACTAATTCCCAGTGTTTTCATTACGGTTTCCTGCATATTGGTTTGCGAATTTCCACTTTTTCTTTCATTGTCGAAATAGTTTATCAGACTAAATGCCATTGTATTTTTAGGTTTTAATAGTAAAGTTGTTAAAATAAATTGCACTGTTTATTATTGTCGTTTTTAATTAAAGGGTACAGTAGGTATATAATTAACGATTATATAATTTTTTTGTAACTTTTTCAACTCCCCTGTACATAATTTTTCCAAAATAATAATATTAGGTATATGTGGCTATCTTCGCGATAGCTAAAATAATGAAACTATTTTTCCTTCCTTCGGTATATTTGTAAATAATCTCACAACATTTTGATAGCCTCTGTGTTGTCTGATTTGACGCATATGATCAGTGACCTTTGGACCCGCACGTTAAGACCAGATCTGACTATATTTGGATAGTCTAAAACCTGCATAAGATTCTCCATGTTTTTAACTACAATGCATCACCCGGTATATAATTGGCATTTTTATAATTTTGGAGAAGAGTATAGAAATATCGGTTGGATCTCTCTTACTGGTTTGTTACCTCAAAAGATATAATAATTTTGATTTGAAACCACCACTTTCAAATTATTTATATTAGAAAAAACAAAAAAATATTCTTATAACTTTTTTGTTTATTTATTTGATCTATGATCAGCGAGATCAAAGATGTTCAGTTTATCTAAAATTTTTGTAATAGATCATCGAAACTGTTTAGTTTACCGAATATTTTTTCAGTATCATTTTTATATGATTTACGAGGTGTTACTGGCTGGGTAATTTTTTCACGCATTGCTTATAATTTTACCATTATGTAGCGATGCTGTTGCAAGTACTAAATACATAAATAATGCGTAAGTACACAAACACGGGTGAAAATATATCGATTGTATGTTTCTTCTAATATTCCTTTATTTGACCTTTTAATACAATCTATACTCTATTTCAGAAAGTGTAGAGTAAGAACAGCTCATTAGGTATGCAAGGGGACTACAGAGTTACCCAACAAATATTTAAGCTACTTTCATAATTTGCCATTGATTTCATTGCAAAATTCTTTCTTTTCATCAAGTGCAGGTAGTACCACCCTGGTTTGGGTCAATTTATGGGGGTTGCCTATTGTTATCCATTCATAAACACTGAAAATGGTGTGACAAAGGCGTGCATAGTATTAGGTATACTTAATTTTTAATAAACATTATAAAAAATACAAAATATACATTATACATAAATTAAATTATAAAAAATCGTAATATTCTTCGCCGTCTGATGAACTGTCGTCTCCTCTTGACATTATAATTAATGGGTTGACGGTCCGATCGATCAGGTGGTCAAGATCCCACGTTTTCTCCTCATCTTTAATGACATGATGGACTGTTTTTCGCCAGTTCTCTGGTGTCACTTCCTTAAAGGCTTGATCAAACAGTAGCTCAACGTCTTTCATTTTGAATGTCGTGCTGTGTCTTGCTACAAATCCTTTCACTTGCACTCATATAAGTTCTATAGAATTTAGTTTGCAATGATATGGCGATATGCGCAGTATAGTTATACTATATTTTTCAGCTATATCTTCCACGGCATATTTCTTAAAACGATGTTTGTGTAAATTTGCTATAGCTAATAGTTCCTTCTTTATTAAATTATCTCTTTTTTTTCTGTTTTTTTTTACATGCACCTATGGCCGACACCGAAATTGAGCCGAACTGTCCCATTTTATTACTCTACACCTTTCTGAAATATACTATTATTTCACTCGGCCGGTTGACGTCAGTCCGGCAGCTGTCAGTCCGCCGGCCGGCAATTACCGATAATCACACCATACCTTCAATTTTGTTCACAGATAATGGCCGGTAGTTCTGGGCCGGATTCGATTGCGACCTCCATTTCACTCCACACGCACAGTTTTTTATTGTCAGTTCAACCATGTCACAAGAAGAGAGCACAGCGGCAATTGTTATTACATTACATGAGAAGAGAAAAAGGAAAGGAAAAACAATTTTGATGAAAGAGTGGTTAAAAAGACGTTGCCTGAGCTTATAGGATAAAGCGATGGGGGATTTCTACTCGCAAAAGGTCGGAGAGAAATGAAATTTGGTGGGATGGTAAAGATAGGTACCCTGATAGTCCACCTGAGTTTGCGACCTCGGGGGCTGCCGCTCGAGGGGTGGGGGGATGAAAACTCTGACTCGCGGCGCTTGGTGCAAAATAGCACCCTTGGGGTAGGTGCTATTAAAAAAAAAATCAAATAGAATATGTAGAGAACAAAATTGCGCACAACTTTGGTTCTTTGCATTTTTTGGCTCCGACTAATAGTTTTCCCTCCAAGGTACACCAAAGTTGGGGGGTAGTTTACAATTTTTAACAAAATCATAATTTAATCGTGGATTAAGACTAAGATGGCTACCAAACAATTCCGTAATATTTTTTTACTATGAAAGTAAGGTTTTTTAAGTAAGCAGATGCCCGATTCGATACATTTGATCTTATATAATAAAATATATGATTTTTAAAAGTGCGCCTTACATACTATCGATATGGGCATTTTTTAATTATCATGATCTACGCTCGATATTTTCTTATTATTGTTGACCTACACTAACTTTTTTATTTTTTTGCAAATATGATAGGTACCAGAAAATATAATTTTTAACCCGTTTCCACACCACCCTTGAGGTAGAGTTGATCGGCGCGTTTTTTTAAACGTGGTATCAATAAGAGACCTTTTTCACGGTCGATATGGATTTCACTTTGTGTCCGGCGTTGTCTGTTTGGTCCTCATCGTCCTGTATTTTATATCTGTATGTCTTCTGCATTGTTGTCGTCTAGCACAATCTGGTCAAGAATGTTTTCGCAGGACGTCTCCAAAAATTCATTTAATCTCGCATCACTGCCACCAACATCCGATGCGTGCCATCTTCATTCATTGCGCACTTATTCTTAAGTCCAGAGCTGGCAGGGAGTTCAGAAACCTCCAGAAGATCATGGAATGGCGAAAAACAACAACAGGATTAGACGTCATATGCTAAATCAGCTCCAGATTTACTCAAGAATATCTCGTGCAGATGCCAGAAAGGTTGTGGACCTGCTTGTGATTACCATAAAGCAGGATTAAAATGTTCGGTTTTATGTTTATACTGTACTGGGACGTCCTGCGAAAACATTCTTGACCAGATTGTGCTAGACGACGACACTGCAGAAGACATACAGATATAAAATACAGGACGATGAGGACAAAACAGACAACGCCGAGCTTGCCAAATATGGCGCCGGATGCAAAGTGAAATCCATATCGACCGTGGAATAGGCCTCTTAGGGATACCATGTTAAAAAAAAACGCGCCGATCAAGGGTGGTGTAGAAACGGGTTGAAAATTATATTTTCTGGTACCTATCATGTTTGCAAAAAAATAAAAAAGTTAGTGTAGGTCGACAATAATAAGAAAATATTGAGCGTAGATCATGATAATTAAAAAATGCCCATATCGATAGTATGTAAGGCGCACTTCTAAAAATCATATATTTTATTATATAAGATCAAATGTATAGAATCGGGCATCTGCTTACTTAAAAAACCTTACTTTCAATATAACCTGCAAAAATATGTCAAAACAAGAGTCGGCATAACAATTAGGGAATCCAAACTACGTGATTCAATATGGCGGTTGGATGGCAAAAATCATTGAGTCACCAGTTAAGTGCCACCAGCAACATTATTTTTATGAAATAGTGGAGTGTCCGTTAAAAAGCGAAAAAATGTTTCCTATACGTGTGAAGTGGCCGTTCCGTGCTTGATTTCTTTAGATTTATTTATATTTCTACGTTTTCACGTTAGATGGCTATCTTTTTCGTTGAGTTGATTCCTTCTGATGGCGTTACTAGATTTTCATCGCGTTTTTATTTTTTAAAAACGCCTTGAAAGAACAGGCTCGCTGTACTGGGGGTCGCTTACGGGTTATGGCTTTCTGATGAGTTCTAACAAGAACGAAACAGCCTGTCAGTCTACCTGTGCCCCAGGGATTCCATTACCTTTGGCGTCCCTGTGTACTTTAATGCAAAAGATAGACGCACTACTCTTGCCGCTAAGCTTCTTTTCTTTATTATTTTTATGGTCACGTGTACCAATTACAAAGCAGTATTTGCCATCCGGCTCCATTTTGACACATCGTTGGATTGCCTAATAGAACAGTTAACACAAAACACGTGGCTAATGTGCCGATGAGCGTCGAAAACAGTGCAGACTGCGTTGTCAATATAAAACACTGTTACAGAGAAAAACGCGAGTTTGACCACCGCAGCGGTGTGGGTCGCGCCATTTACCGCTGTGTTCTGTGACAACGCGGTGACATCGTAACCGCTACGGTCACCTCAGCACCGAGCTGGTTTAGGGGATCCTTTATTGTTTGGTCCTAGAATGGTTTGATTAATTTTTGGCATGAACAATACACGGTGGTAACTGAACGAGTGCAAATTTTGCAAAATTTCTCAGCGAAATCATTTCTTTCCAAAGATATTTTTCCAAATCACTGCTTGTGTTTGCTGTAAAAACTACTGAATCTGAAATAGACGATAGAGGCAATATTGTATCATTTTGGTATTCGGTATATTCAAATACATAGTATATTTTTTGTTATTCAATCATTGGTTTTCTTCTGAGTTCAGGTAAGAATATTGTAGACATAGATAGACCTAAAAATAAAGGGTTTCTTTATTAATACGGTCAGAAAAATCACCTATCTATATGGCTCACAGTTTAAATTACATTATCATAAAAAGGGTCCATATTGTAGTTGTTTTCACTGTAAATAAGTTAATATACAGGGTGATTCCTAAGTTCATACTTCTTTTCTAGCTGTATATAGTATAGAGGGCATTAAAATAAACAACATTTTCAAATACCTTTCTTCAAAAAAACTTAAAAATATGCGAGATACTGAAATAAAAAATTTAAGTGCAGGCCTGGTCATCAAAACGTAACCTGCTATACTTTATGTTGTTTTTGTCTTATTAGTCATGCAATTTACGGGTAGGTAGTCAGTTATTTATTTGGCAATCTGCTGCGGTGTGCTTTTCTGAAGCAAGTTAATTTTAAATTGGTGACACGTGAAATTGGTAAAAATCGAAAACAATGAACTAGTAGATATACAACTAATTTACGGTGAGTCTCGTGAAAGTGCGGCTGCTGCTTCGAGATTATACGCAGAACGCTTTCCCTTGCGGGCTCATCCTACACTCAGAAGTTATCTTAATGTTATTCAACGGGCAAGTTAGGCAGGACCGTATTTTTGATCCATAGTGCAATAAATAAATGTAAGTATTTTATTTTTGAGTTTTTTGTAAAAAGATATTTGAAAATGTTGTTTATTTTAATGCCTTCTATGCACAGCTAAAAAAGAAGTATCAACTTTATAATTATACCATAATATTTTACAAAAATACAAAAACCATGAACTATACCTACTCAAGAATTTAAATAAAATTAGGATTTTAAAAGGCTAAAAGATCATTCTTACATAGACATAGTACTCCCATAATGATCACGAGGATATGATGTTCTATTTCTATGAAGTTAATAAAAATTACTGCTATTAGCAATCCAAGAAAATTTGTAACACCATACGCTGTTCCCCTAAAAATAAGTTGTTAACAATCATAATAAATGATAGAAGAGTTTTAAATTTGCATTGTCTTTATTTGTTTCTTTAAATTACAACCTTTTAACTGGTAAGTATCTCCAGTCATTTTCAGGTTGATTGATACTGTATTCATTCGAAAACAACTGGAGATAATCACAACGCTTCAACTGGAGATACTTACCAGTTGGAAGGTTCTGATTTAAAAAGAACAAATAAAGACCATGCAAGTCCAAAACTCTTCCATCAATCAAGAAACATCATAGTCTCCAACCTTTAAACAGACAAAAATGATGATAATAAAAAACATAATAATTAATAAAGGAAACAGAGGATATCAAAACTCCTAATTAACGGTAATACTGAATTGTAATTTACCTATTATTATTTTAAAAAAATATTCATACCTAAAAGCTGTTGGATATGCTTCTAGAGTAACCAACGATGCAGTCACTGTGACAGTACTTATCGATGCCATGATAATACATGATGAAAACAGCTGGAATATATTTCCTTTAATAAATCTCATGGTAAAGAAGGACCAACCAGAGAAAAGCAAACCTGTAACTAAAACAAAGACATTGAATAGCACTAGTAGTCAAAATTAGTAGTATTAAAACAAAGGGAGATGCTTGACGCCAGGGAGGTTAGTTGGTTGGTTAAAGAAAGGAGAGGTTAGGCGTGTTGTCCAAATTTCTAGTACTGTAGTCTCATTGGTAATTTATTGTCTGCCCTTATCTTGATAGAAAATATTTGTTCCGTTGATAATTTCCAATAATTGTCATGCTCAAAGTTGTTGCTGAGTTGAATTTCACAGAAGAATTTAAATCTTCTACGGGTTAGTGTTCCTCAGCTATATATAAAGTGTGAGGTAGTTTCATTCTCTTCTCTACAAAGTCTGCATTCAGTGGTTTTGTTTCTCATTCACTGTAGGTGTTTTTTTAAAGTTACAATGGCCTGTTGTTGGGACAGTCGCTTGTTTTAGACAGCGATGCGTTACGAGTAGCATTCCAGTTAATAATTTCTTTAGAGGTTTTCCTAATGTGGCCCTAGCATGTGCTTGAGCAGGTGTTTTGTTGCCAGGGAGGTAGACCGATACAACTTTTCGTCGATTTAAAGTATTCAAGCCATCTATCACCATCGGACAAATCTCTTTCCATAGGATAATACCGGAATCACTGAATGCCTTGGTTCAATCTCATATATCTGAATCAGTATTTGCCATCCTATATACTGAGGCTTTTCAACAGTATCAGTAGGTATACCGGATATAGCTGATGCTCCAATATCTTTTTTAGATGATCAAATCATCATCTAAAGTCTTAAAAAGAATGATTTCTCAGAGTTAGCGAAGTTTATCTTCTATTAGTACTATTTATATATAACGAATTAATTAACGTTTTGCTCGCAACTAATTACAAAAGATTATTTAGAAACATCATAATAATCTGCAAAAAAACATATTAAACTCACTTAAATACAAAAATGTACAGACTTACAAGCATCAAAACTTGTTGAGTGTGTGTATTTTCGGTTATAAATAACTCTGGACAAATAAACTGTGCATATATCGGTATTTTAGGATCGGCATTTTAAGAGTTTATAACTCTCTCTTGATTAAGGCTACATGAACATTTAAAAAAATAAATAACAAGAGGAGAATCTAGGAAAATAGCTGGCTGGTCGAAACTGGCTTACTTTAGGCTAGTTACTGTGGTCTATTTCTTTTCGATTGCGAACGATGACAGAAAAAAAAATTTAACAAAAATTCACCTAATTGGTTAAATCATGGACCAATTTACACTACATAAATGCATAGCCAACTTATTAAAGGTCTTTTTTTTTAAATCACAGAAGAAGAATTAGAAATTTCCCTTCGATTGATTTCTAGCAAATATATGCTAATTATAAACCTTTTAGCAATTAAAAATAACTTTTAGCTCTAGTTGTATTGCGAAACAAACAATCTTATAACTTTCTGTACATAAAATCGGTTAATTTCACGTTTTTCTGCAACATAAAATGGTAAACTTATGCCTACTTTGTGTTGAAGCAAAAAGGATGCCTGATTTATCGACAAAATATAGAAGGCCATGCCAAACGCCAAACATTGTGACATAACCTAAAAATTCATCTTAAAGGCCGCTTTGCAGTTTGCAATTTTTCTTTCACGCAATTAATATTGCGGCAATAAAAATTTCACATCGTGCGTGCAATGACTTGCCAAGATCGTAGGTGATGTACCACACTTGCCAACCATTAAAATAAAAATTTATTTGGTTAGGACTTACCGGCGCTTTTTGTGCATTCATTTTAACAAAACATCATTACAGGACATAAAAGCAAACCAACAAAAACAAAACGTACCCGCTATATAGGTTAAAGAAAAGATAAATAAATGTCAGGGATTTTTATATTTAGTTTGGTGTCTCATAAATCACCAGAAAATCCTCAGAATTGCGCTTGCAATGGCAATAAAAATACGGTCCGAGTTATATTTCTTGCAAGCAATACAAATGGCGCCAGCTGATCATTAGCCTCGTTCTGCGCATACTCCCGGGCAATCTTTTCTTGCGTGAAAGAAAAATTGCAAACTGTAAAGCCGCCTTAACAAGTGTTAATTTAAAATTCTAACCGCTATAAACAGTAAACAACAAAATGTCAGTTATGATGTAAATCCCTAGCCTTACTTTTTCAACTTGTCAAAAATGAAAATTCTTGCATTTTTTTATTGTAAAATGGTTTTCTGTCATCGTTCACAATCGAAAAAAAATAGACCATAGAGGATGTCATATTGAGGCTTCAATGGTCCGTATACTTTTGTAGACAATCTAAAAAATGAGTTGATCGGTCAAACTAATTTTTTCTTGCTAGATAGACTTTGATATACCTAACAATAATCTTTAGTATCTCGAACCAATTGTAGCTATTACTTGGTTGGATTAAACAAAATTCTTTAATTTTAGAAACTACATATTATTCTTAACTGTATTATACTATTATTAATCAAGTCGGCGCGTTGCAACTAGTAGATATTAGGTTACCTAGTTTACACAACTAATTTATCCTTAGTAAATACGCACATTGACAACATTGCATAAGTACGCAAGAGAGCGTGATTCACAGTGTCCCGTCAGCCACTACCCTCTATCAACACGCCATTTACTAGTTATGTTTGTTTATTTATGCTTGTCTTCGAAATGTAGTGCGTTTGTGTGTGATTTTTTAAGCACCCTTGTGAGAATTTTTATGGGAGATATGACAATATGACATGAAAAGCTTCAGACTATTCAGGCCCTATGGTCAAAACAACAATTTTTTAACCTTTAATTGTTTATGGGAAAAGAGCATTGTTATTTTGCTAAAGGTATGAAATTCAAACATATTTTTATCACTTTAGAATTATACAAATCATCCAATATTCATATAAGAAGATTGTCAAGACAACATTAAATTCTTGTAATTAACAACTAAATTAGTATGGGCAACAAATATACTCTTTGAACTAACAAGCAGGTAGTTTGCTAATGACAAAAAGGACTAGCAACTAATGCCGGAATTGATCTAGCCATAAAATATAGTATCCATTACTAAATTTTCTCTTAAGGCTATTTTATTTAACTTTTCTTGTCACGGATTCTGGTATGATATACTAGACTGGTTGGTTGGTTCGTTTAAGATGGGGGTCGGGCATTGATAGCTTTTTAGAGGGTTTCCCAATTGTGGCCCTCGCTTGGGTTTGACCAGGTTGTTTCATCGGGATAGGTGTTGTTGTTGCGCCCACCTGCCTGATGTTGCTTTGGTTGCCTGTTTTGATATGCCAAAGGAGGGTTCAGGGCCCCGGAGTTTTTGAGATGATCCGGCTCCAGCCAGTTCATCGGCTTTTTCGTTGCCCGCTATCTCTGAGTGACCAGGAACCCATAGGAGTTCTACCCTGTTGTTCCTTGCTGCCAGATCTTTCAGGTTGTTTAGGCACTTCATTGTGATCCTCGATTTGAGTCGATTAGGGTTTTTGGGCCTTGAGGGCAGCTTGACTGTCTGACAGAATTCGATATTTTTCTGTATACATGCTTGTATAGCACGTATTTCCATTCTGGGTCTTTCCCTATACTAGGCTAGTATAGGACAAAGAGCTTTAAGAGTGTCTTTAGATGGTTCTGCATACATCTAGTGATAGAGATTAATCCCATCCTATTCTATTTAGCAGTTAGTCGATGGCTACCTAAATATATTGTATATGTGCAGGCTCAAGGAACGAGAAAAGTTGGATTATAAGTGAAATGGTTCAGACTTCTTGTTGAGGATGAACTTGACTTTTCCTTTACGAAATACTTAAGCAATCAATCGGATTTTTGAATCAGACTGCGCACAGTAACCTTATCGCAAATGAATTTTAGTATTTTGTGACCCTGTTTTCCAGGTAATCGAAGTATGGATTTTCTTATTTTCATTGATATTTTTGTTTCCGTTCGTGTATATTTTCAGTAATATGAACGACTAATATTCGGAGAATAAAAAATACGAAAATATTTTGCAGATTTTGGGTATTCCCTTTATTATAGAGGCTATCAAATTTTCGACCCAAATACATTTTAACATATAGTTCTAATAAATATGTTGACTGTAGATCTACATTAAGTGTCGCGTAAGATGATGAACTTGCAGTGGAAAGTTTTTCGACAATATTAAATATTAATGTACAGCTACCATTTTAGCCCTTAAAAAATTATTATGTTCGAATTAATAATATTAATTTAATCCGAATGTAGCTATGCCTAATTGGGCCACGATTAACTCCGATGGACAATCATTATAAACACTCGTGCATTTTGGCGCGCCCCAGCGACCGTGTACGTTAGCTCAGAGCAAGTGAAGACCCAACGCCCAACATGGTTTTAATATTAACGTTGCTATCGTTCGGTGACGTTAGTCACGCAAACCATCATGTAACAATTTGCAATATGATGAAGGGCAGTTTAAAAATAGTTCAGTCGTATGAACCATTGTTTTAGCATTGGTTCGGCTAACCTAAATGTATTTATTTTCAGGCTTAGGGAAACTTACGGTTATAGATATCGTTTTTACGTGATTTACTGTGTGATTAAAAAAATTTGTTTTTATTTTTTAGTTAATTCAGTAGTGTAGGTACGTACCTACTTAGTTGTGTGTTTTGAAAATTAACCCAATTAATGACATAGTTTGTAATTTGTAAGAAACTCCATTCAGTCGTTGGACAGATGAGGATAAGAGAGACGTTTTGTTACACGGGTTTTTAGTCAATATTTGTTTAAGTACCCGCACTACCTAGCTCTTCACCATTTTTTAAGACCGCATGCCACTGTGAACGTGGTGGAGGTAATCACAACATTTCAGCTGGAGATACTTACCATTTGAAACGTTGTGATTTAAAAACAAATTAGGTCAATGGAAGTCCAACACTCTTCAATCATTCAAAATAAACTAGCTCGCCGATCTACTTACACAATGCAAATTTTCTTCCAAGCCAGTCGACCATCAAGACGGCAAATATTATTCCAGGTAACATAGCACTTCCCAGTACCAAGTAGTTCTTGAAAAAGGTTCTATTATTTTCATTGACATCGCATATGCTGGTAGATTTGTTAACTTGTTGGTATGACATATATGTCAACGGTTTAAATATTGGATAGACGAAATCCAACCCTTGATATTTGATAGTGGGTATAGATAAGGCGTTGTAAGTTAGTATCTTGGCTAGAAAAATGTTCAATTGTACGACACTGAAACAAAAAAAAAGTGTTACGCTTATGTTGTAAATGTCATGTGTCTAAATTCAATAGTTTTTAAGATATTGACGTTTAGAATATGGCATTTTTTGACTTTGACAGGCTGTAACATTGGAACGGTTCGAATTAGAGAAAAATGGTTTTCACCTCCCTATCTTAGTTTTTTATTCGCTATCCAAGGAAACCAACCTCCGATTTACCATGTTAAACCAAAAAACCGGTTTTAATGGTTTAACATGGTAAATCAAAAGTCAATATCTCAAATACTATTGAATTTAGACATATGACATTTACAGCATCAGCGTAGAATTTTGTGGGGAATCAGAAAATAATACAAGTAGGACATTTTTTTTTCTGAGGAGAGGGATAGTTGGGACTATATGTATTCCATGGTATTGTACCTAGCGAAGGAGGCGGAAAAGCGCCGCAGGCGAAGAATTTTCGGGGCCACGCCCAAAGTTCGTTTAAAATTCACCTAACTACTATCAAATTTCGAAAATTAAATTATTACCTCACCCCCTTTGCATGGTTGGATTAAATTTTTTTTTTTTGATATTCCTAGCTGACTCTTTATTTAAAAAAAAAATTTATAATTGTGAAAAATATGAATATTGGTGTCTATCCAAAATTTTAACATAAGACGTATGTATGACTCTAACCAGCGTTTTCCGGGCTCGGTTTTTCATGATTAAAAAAAAAGTAAATACCGCTCACCACGCCAAAATTGATGATTTTTTCAGAAATCATGTATTTTAGGAGCGTAGATCTAAGAGCAGTTTTTGGTGCAAATGCTTAGATTTGGAAATAATCCTTCTTAAGTGCCGTATATTTATATTTCTAATAAAGCATTCTAATTTCATCCCGCGCTATTTTTTTTTATTATATATTATCACACTTCTTCCATAAAAAATGTTTCAATTGAATTGTTTACCTTAATTTTTCTCCTAAGAAATAAATACCTAATTTTGAGGAAGTAGTCCATTCTTAAATACCTAATTGTTTCTGTTGTAAAAATATTTTATTGCATTGGGTTATATTTTTGTTGATTTAAAATAGCTCTAAAAAAGGGAAAACGTATATAATAGAAAAATTCTATAAAATATTATTCTTTTTACTCGTTTTCCTTTAAAATTGCATCAAAAATCAATAACTAAAACGATAGGCATGTGAAACCCTAATCTCTATATAAAAGGGGACTTTTAGAAGGAAAAGTTTAAAAGCTAAACGTTTCCTACAAGACCTATGTAATCTAAGCCAAGAATACTATATTTAAAGATTTAAATTAAGAGTCCATGCGTGAGATGAAAATGCAGCCCGGTAGCTCCCCCCCCCCCCCCCCCCCACTTTTATACATATACGCCACTGGGCACAGCCACAATTTTTGGTAGCCTTCGCAAGCAAATAACGCCACAGCCCAAAATTTTTTAGGATCATGCTCAAAGTGTATCAAATTATGTAAATAATAAAGCACCCGGAATTTATTTTTATCAGTGGCAGGAATTTTATAGTTTTTTTCAGAAATCTCCGCCCCTGGCAAAGTTAGGTTTGGAGGCAGGCACGTCTACTGCGCTTTATACGTACCAATAAGATTTTAGGAATTTCGAATTAGGTTCTGTAGTTGCGTTGGGTCTGTGTTGTGTTGCCGTTATGTTAGTGTAGGTTATAGTTTCTAATTTCTTTCATAGTTCTTCTTTCTTGTAATTTTGTGATACGTGAAGGTATTATCGAAGGCGAGAGGGTAAGTCTTTAAAATTTAATTTACTAATTTCATTATTAAGAATGGAAATAAATAAAGGATCTGAACGAAACATCGGATATCGTAGAATTTCTTATTAAATTTAACTTTAGCAGACTTTTATACGACGACAAATTAATCGTGAAAGATTTAGAGATTCTTCGTCCAGATTTGAGCAAAATTCTTGGCAATAAAATAATTTAATGGAGACTCTACATACCTACCTTCCTGTTGGTTTTGCCGAACAATAACATATTTTTAATGAAAAAGGTATTTATATAAAGTATTTTATTGACCAAGTAGAGATCTACCTCTTCTAAAAAAATTGCCATTATAACCACAATATTTTTAGCTTCGCACAAGTTAACGGCCTTCCGAGGTCACGATTTAAAAAATGAAGCACTTAAGTAATTACAGTAATTATTACAAGGAGTGTGTCAAGTTTGACTCAAATTTTAATAATCATTTTTAAATCAATACCTCTTTCGGGCCCTTAAAAATGATAAAAAGAACGTGCAAAGCTAACTTAATTTACTAAATTTGATAGTACCTATAATTGAGTGAATTATTGACGAGTTATGAGCATGGCCCCGAAAAACTTTCGCCTGCGGCGCATGATGCGCCGCTTTCTCAACGAGAGTTGGCATCTCTCCTACCCTTCCTAGCTACGGGCATGGATGTTAGATATATGATTTGCTCGTCGTATATCTACGGCATGGTGAGTAAGTCATATTTTAAACTCTCGAGAGGCTATTTCTCCCTGTATATTTACCCAACAACTATAATTGGAATTTTCAATAAAATCAGAACCAATGTGGTTCGACGAAACCGGTCCGAGAACATAAGTTGCAAGCTTCGCCAGAACCTCCAAGTAAGTTTCTTGAAGACGTCCCAATAAGGTTCGGGTTCTAGATAAAATAACCCGTACTGTGGAATCAAGTGTTTTATTTCATCCTCTTTAACCTAAAAAATGGATTTGTTATAATAAAGAAACAGATCAGCCTTTTGATATGTTTAAAGTCTATTTCAGAAAGGTTATACACAAATATCGTTTTATGAAATATGCCGTGAAAAAAATAGCTGAAAAACATAGTGTAACTATGCTGCGCACACCGCCATATCATTACGAACTAAATCCTATAGAACTTATATGGGCGCAAGTGAAAGGATTTGTAGCAAGACACAACACGACATTCAAAATAAAAGACGTTAAGCTACTGATTGATCAAGCCGCTAAGGAAGTGACACCAGGAAATTGGTGAAAAGCAGTCCATCATATCATTAAGGAAGAGGAGAAAATGTGGGATCCTGACCACCTGAGCGATCAGACCGTCAACCCGTTAATTATAACTTCAAGAGGAGATGACATTTCCTCAGATGACGAAGAATATTATGATTTTTTATAATGTAATTTCTGTATAATGTATTTTTTTTATGTTTAATAAAAAATAACTGTACCTAATACTATGTACATAATGCACGGCTTTCTCACACCATTTTTATTGTTTGTGAATGGATAACAACAGGTAAAACGCATAAATTGACCCAAACCCGAGTGGTACTACATGCACTTGATGAAAATAAAGAATTTTGCAATGAGATTAATGCCAAATTACGAAAGTTGTTCACTCTGTAGTCCCTTTACATACCTAATGATCTTTTATTACGCTACAACTTTTTGAAATAGACTATAATTAAATTCTCGTAGGGAACTAACCTTAAAATTTTCAGCAAAATCAGAATTATTAATGGCGTACAATTGCTTCAGGACGAGATAAGCCAAGTAACTTCTCCCCATTTGCAAAAAATATCGTGGACTCTCTTCGACTAATGCACACGCGCACGCCAACAATATGTTTAATCCTCCCACTATAGCGAAGAGTATCCTCCATGTTGCCAAGTTGGGATCCTGTTGTTTCGCAGTGTCGGAGAGGAGGGGGGTTTCCAAAAGGATGATTAAAGCTAGAAGATGTAAATAACATAAATAATGAGGTCAGAACTCTAGGGAATTCAGTAACATATTTCTTTTACAGGGTTGATGTTATAATTAATAGATTAATTATTTTCTTCCTAAAGGTAAATTTTAAATTGGCGACCTTACGCGATCAGTATTACTGATTACCAAATTATATGGTCCAATCCTTGGCTTCACTTAGTGTGATTTTTAAATATTTATAATAAATAATGAACCCGTCGGCAACAGGTAACTAGATTTGAACATCTAGTTGATGATGACGCCCCTAACCCTACGAGGAGAAAATATTGGGAAAATATCTGGAAGTAACCTTAGATTCCAGACTGACCTGGAACAAACACGCGGAAAAACTATGCGAAAGTCAGAAGTTACTTTAACAGTTACTTAACGAATGCACAGTAAAACATGGGTACTCTCACCTAGGCTAGTGCATTGGCTGTACACCAGCCTAGGTGAGTGAACCGCAATTACATATGTAGCATTAGTATGGTGGCCAAAGGTATAGCAAAGAACCACAATATCAATGCTAGGGAGCCTGCAAAGACTGACCTGCTTAAGTATCACGGGGGTTATGAAACCAATCCCCACGTCCACAATGGAGATCATCCTAGACCTTCCTCCACTTTACTTGGTGATAAAAGGAAATGCAAGAATGGGACTTTATAGTTATTATAGACAGAAGTTAGAAATGAGGTCAGACCACATAAATCCAAGGTTTCGCTATGATATACCATATAGGGTAGTAATTGATGAACGAAACGTATGGAAAAACAAAACACCAGAAACTACTCTCCTGGGGCAATAATCTGGTAGGTACACAGACGTCTCCGAAACCAAAGAGAGTACACAGAGTAAGACCGGAGAAAAATGCATTTTTCTCTCTGGAAAAGTCTCCCACGGTGTTCCAAGCAGAAATCTATGCCCTATTGCAATATGCATACGAAAACAATAGGAGGACTTACCTCAATAAGCGAATCCATATATATTCTGACCGTCAACCAGCCCTTAGATCGCTAATATGAAACAAGGTAACCTCAAGACTGGTATGAAAATGCCAAAAGAAACTGGAGGCTCTGACAAAAGTGAACAAAGTAATACATGCAGTGGGTACCAGGACACGAAGGTATTACAGGAAATGAGGAGTAAACACCAAATCCTCTGAAGCAACAGGCAGGGATTACGCCACAGTAAATGCTTCATTGGGGATTTATACCCGAGACTTACGAAACTGCTGCTTCAAATGAACAGGAACCAGCTGAGAACCATTGCAGGAATTCCGACAGATGACATGGCTGTCAAGAACCATCTCCACAGAATACAACTGCACAATGGAGACCTTAACTGCAGATTATGTGAAAAAGTACAGCACATAGTTTGCCATTGCGAGTTACTAGATCGGAAGAAGCAACAAATACTCGGGCAACCAAAATTAAAACCAGAGGACTTCCTTACTATTTCCCCAGTTGACCTACACAAACTAGTGCAAGGAACTGAGATCACGAAGTGGGTGTAACAACCAAACAGGGTGAGCACAATGGGCAAAATCTGGCGTAAGTGCATCCAGCGCACGGACGGTCCCTCGGAAAAAAACTTTAGTTTAAATTAATGTTTTTTTAATTAATCTTTAAAAACGCCTTTTTACCTTGGATAAATTCGTGATTAAGTGTTATTAAAGAATGTTTGTAATTTACCTGAAGTGAAAATGTATCCTAGAGCCCAAAATATGTTACAAAAAATCATATAGGCACCCCTTCTTTTTTTGGGCAATACTTCAATCATCAATAATTTTATAGCTAATATATTGGTTTCCAATCTAAAAATAAATGGTAAGGAACTTAATTTTTTTCATTAAAGGCATGTCAATTATTATTAGTGTTGGGATTACTCGAATGAAAAATCCCTACTCGACAGTCGATTATTTCGTAAAGTAATACAGATTATTGGAAGGAATACTGGAAATTTCATACATCATTCTATCTTGCAACTCCTCGACAATTTGTGGCCTCATTTTGTACACTAACTTTTTTATATGACCTCATAGGAAAAAGTCAAGAGGGGTCATATCGGGAGATCTAGCTGGCCATTCAATTACACTTTGAACTCCTTCATATCCATTTATCAGGAAACGTTTCCTCTAGATATTCTCGAACCACCCTTTCAAATTGTGAGAGAGCATCACCTCGTTATAATTTGGGAATACTCGTCTAAGCTCTGGAGCAACATTCTCTTGCAAAAGTAAGTTCAAATTCCCGTATATAAAATAGGGTGAATGAATAAATGGTCCACCATTAACATGAAGTTTTGTCGATTTACTTCCCTGTTTCCATCAGAAATAAATAATGTATTTGACAAAGTGGAAATAATGATTTAATTTATTCATAATAACTTCGCACAATTCAATTCTGCGATCAAAAACATCCTCACTCAATTCTTGAAGCGAGTGATTTTTATATGGTTTGATATTGATTTTACTACTGCATCTAACATGACATTTAAACAATTTTCCACATTAGTCATTGATGTTTGACACCTCCAATTTGATGAAAACGCTGTAATGTTTCGGAAAGGGTTGATTTAAAGACACGGTCCCGGTCTGGATGTAATTCATTAAAAATATTCACCATTTCGGTAACATTCAGAGTTCTATACCCATACTCTAATATCATTAAAATTTCAATAAGCTCGGTGTCACTTAAATGTGCCATTTTTACGCGAAAATGTACTTTTGGTATTTGTTGTCGAGATCATTACATTGACAATAAGAACGTTGTTATGGAGCTAAATATTTTATTTCTGGATTTATAATTCAAGATCGAGGAAGATTCGGTAAGAAAATTTCGCACCTAGAAAAATATTACATCAAAGATTAACATTTTTATATATATATATTTCCGGCATTTCGGCTTCATAGCGTCTTGGGTCTTCCGATTCCCTGCTTCCATTCTCTTTTATCTTCCCAGTCTTCTGGTTGGAGGTTTCGTTCTGACAAGACTTTTGTATTCCACTTATCCATGTTGTCTTAGGTCTTCCTTTTTCCTATTTTCCGTCGGTGCCCATTTGAGTATTTGTTTAGGGATTCGCTTGCCTTCCATTCTCTCCACATGTCCGTGCCAAATCAGTTGTCTTTGTTGGATTTCTTCTCCTATATTTGTGTTAATATCCATTCATTATTGTCTCGTTTCGTATTCTTTCCATCCTTGATCGCCCTGCTGCCCTACGCCAGAAGTCCATTTCGAGAGAGCAAGCAATCGTTGCTCTAAGCTTGTAGTAAGTTGCCAAGTTGCACCTGTTTCACATCCATAGAGTACTATCCTTTTAAAAATGCAGTTGTAGAGAAGATGTTTGCTTTCTCTAGAAACATGCTTCGACCACAGTATGGAGTTTAGGCATCCAATCACTCATTTACCTTCTACAGTTATCTCTTCTACTTAGTTCTACGCCTTTATTGTTTGCACATTTTTATTATAAATGAAAAACCTTTGAAATAACATTGTGAAATTTGCAAATATTTGAAATAAAGAATAATACACAAAGTGTTCCATTTAAAATAAATTAACTTTGTTCTTCCATGACTTTTTAACTGATCCTTTATTCTTAGATTGTTTGCAGTACAATAAATATATTTTTCCTACGACCACCTATGAAAATGAGAAAAAAGCACGATTAATTTGGCTAGAAAGCGCCGTATATCACACGCGTGTTGAAATAGTATATTACATAACAAGTGATGAAAGTGATACTTTTCAAACGAGGAGATATTTAGCACGAGGCGTCAGCCGAGTGCGGAAATTCTCCGAGTTTTAGAATAATCATTTTCACACGAGTAATGTACACTATTTTTTCTACGACCACAAAGAATTATTTTAAAAAAACCTTTGATACAAGGTACACTATTTAATTTAAACATATGATGCCAATTTAATAGATCGAAAGGTCACAGGTTCAAATCCCATCAGGAGTACTTATTTTTTTTTTATAAAAACATTAAATAAATTATAAAATCATTTTGAATTGAAATCTTCCTTCTTGAATGTTTTTTTTTTATTTAATCAAGAAAAGAATCATTAAACATAAATTAAAAAAATTCACCCAACAAGGAAGATTTTAATTCAAAATAATTCTATAAATTATTTAATGTTTTCATAAAAAGAGTCAAGTGCTCCTGATGGAATTTGAACCTGTCATCTTTCGATCCGTAGGCCATAGCTCTAGTGTCTACGCTATGGCGACCCATACACATTTCCTGCTTAAGTTTAATATATGACATTTTTTTCAGCGGAGCTTTTTTTGACTGGTAATAGATTTTCCAGTATATTCGTAACTTTTTTATAATTTCAGATGGCGTATTTTCACACTCGACAAATACGTTATAAATAAACTAAACTGCTTTCTAAAATTTGTTCTTTTTAATAAATAGGTGTGGTCTGTCAAATTGTCATCATATGCTTAAATTAAATAGTGTGCCTTGTATTTCCACTCTAGAGTTGAAATATTTTCTTTCAACACTCGTGTGATATTCGGCGCTTTCGAGCCAAGTTAACCGTGCTTTTTTTCTCATTTTCATAGGTGGTCGTAGGAAAAAAATATTTCAACACTAGTGTTGAAATATCAAGGTACACTATTTAATTTAAACATGTGGTGCCAATTTGACAGACAACCCCTATTTATTAACTAGAACAAATTTTAGAAAGTAGTAAAGTGTTTAACTTTTTTATCATGTATTTGTCGAGTGATTCAGAATTAGAGTGTGAAAATTCGCCATCTGAAATTATAAAAAATGTTAATAATATATTGAAAAATCTATTACCAAAAAAAAACAATTCGTGCTGAAGGGAGGTTTATGTATTACACAACAAATCTTTATCGATAGCAATAGCTTAGAGAATAGAGCTCTAGCCTACAGATCGCAAGGTCACAGGTTCAAATCCCATCAGGAGTATATGTTTTTTTTTTACAAAAACATTAAATAATTTATAGAATTATTTTGAATTAAAATCTTTCTTGTTGGGTGGGTTTTTTAAATTTATGTTTACTTTCATCACTTGTTATGTAATATACTATTTACAAACTCTAAAACTTTTCTATTTACCATTTTTCGCTAGCTATCTTACTTTAAAAAACAATCGACCGTTTCTACACATACAAGCGACCCTGTATAATAAGTTGTACTTTAAACTGAATCTATTCCTATAATAGAAGTTGTTTTGACAAAAACCTAATCCATTAAATATAAAGGTTTGTAACTAATGTTTTTCACCCTACTCCCACAAACACTGAAGCTCCAATTACGATGTAGGGGTTGTAGGCAAACGCTGCAGTAAAAGTGGACATAAAAATAAACATCAAGCTGTATGAAATATATCTCTTCCTTCCATATCTGTCCGACAAAAAATTTGCTATGAGTCCACCAATACAACTACCTAAAATAAAATAGTAGTTTGTAGTACAAGGGTGGATATTACGCGCGGCTTTTGGTCAATGGCCAGTGGCTCACTATTATCAATAGTCGACTTTCAACAGTGTTTCTCGATGGTCATAGTAAAAAATACAACCAAGCTCGAGCTGTCCGCCAAGCCGGCTATGCACCGTACTCGAGTTGCACTGTTAGTTTGTTGAATACGACGTTTCTGCTTACTCGCTTAAACGCTGAATTATCGTTTTCGCTGGTTTTGTATAGATTTACCGGTTACACGTTGCTAAGTAGGTTGTGAGTTGTGTGACGAAAAAATATCCTAGGTGCCAAAAGTAAAAATGTGAATTTTGCAGCTTTTATATGTTAGTTATACTTAGTATATTTATTTTCAATAGGTATCGATAGTAAAAAAATATTAAATATATGGGTAATTCTTTGGATAGAGAAATTTTCACACAAGCGCTGAAAAAAATATATTTTAACGTTTTTTCTGGCTTTGTGATCAGTAAAACAGAATTTCTAAGCTGCTAAGCTGATTGATGTCGGCAACCTATATAAATAAATATTCGATGATCCTTCTATACTAACATGGCTGCATTCAGCTTGCCTTGAAAATTGTTGCTATAAAATTCGGTCATTTCAATCAATTCGTCGGTGGATAAATAAGTAGGTGTGGGGTAGGACTGTGACATTAATGACATTGGCAGGCATTATTTTCTTAAAATCAAAGTTGTCTGATTAGGAAATCCAGAATTAACCTAACAGGGTCACCCTTGGTTTTAAGAAAACTATTTCTGCCAATGTCATTTATACCACAGTAAAAGTTGCTGTTTAGTTAATTATTGTTAAAAGTCCTTATGCAAACCGACTTTATTATATTATGTATAAACATATCAATATGGTTTTATTTTTAACTTGACACCCCGAACCCTCAAAAAAACTCGGTTAGAATATATGAGCCCCCCCCCCCCCCCCCGAACATATATTCTGGCTACGCCACTGTCAATGACCCACCTATAAATTTGATCCACCTAATTAAATTATTTTTCAAAACAAATAATAGCTATTAATATAACGAGATTATTATACGATTTATAATAGTCGAGGACATTACAAGGTGACGAGGCAACAGCCGAGTCACCCGCAATGTTCCAGACGGTGTTAAATCGCTAATAATCGAGTTGTATTCAAAGCTTTATCGTATCATTGACAACGGCGATGCGAAAATAAAAACAAGGTTTTATGTCATTTCATTTTGGCATTTCAAAAAGTCATCATTAAAATCATGCAAGATTTTGATACTTCTGACGATATATTAGCTGCAGCCAACATTATAAGGTTGAACTTGCTTCCGGACAAATCTAAAATCCATTATGAAAAAGAATATAGGCAGTTTTGTGAGTGGCGAAACAAAGTACATGTTCAAGGTGCAGAAGAAACGGTTTGCTGGCGTATTTCGCAAAACCCTCTGAGAAATACTCTGCTTTATCCTTATGGCCGAAATATTCCATGTTACGAGCGACTTTAGAACTGAAGGAAAGAGTGGAAATCGACAAATACGTTTCATCAAAAATAAAAATGTTGGATATAGAGCAAAAAAATTAAAAGTATTTACAAGAGAACAAGTCAACGAATTTGTGGGTTCTGCCTCAGACGAGAAGTTTTTAATGATGAAAGTGGCTTTTTTAATTGAATTTGGAGGAGCCTGTCGAACTAATGAATTAGCGAAGATGACCACGGAAGATGTTGATGTTTTAGAGGACAAGCTGATTGTTACTATTCCCGACTCAAAAACCCACAAGAAACGTATTTTCGCTGTGATATTTGACGGCGAAGTCAATCCTGTGCTTTTATTTAAAAAGTACGCAACGTTAAGGCCAGACCATGTCACTCACCAAAGATTGTTTGTATCATATAGAAAAGGGAAATGTACGGTACAGCCCTGTGGCATTCACTTCTTCTCTAAAATACCTCAAAAAATAGCTAAGTATCTCTCACTTGAAAATCCTAATTTGTATACTGGTCACTGCGTTAGAAGATCTTCGGTAAATTTTTTTTGTTAATGCTGGAGGAGATATATTAGACCTACAAGAACTTGGTGGATGGCAATCGGCGAAGGTTGCTAGAGGGTATTTAGAAGAAAGTGTGACCAAGAAAGTTTTCATTGCTCGCAAAATTCAAATCGGCGATGTTTCCGGCAGTGGATTAAGCACTGGGGAACCGCACGAAATCGAAAGGAGTGCTTGCTCGGTCATTAATCAGTCTTCAGAGGGCATACCTAAGATCGTGGACGTTAAAGACAAAGGTGTATCCATCAAATTTGAAAACTGTCAAAATATTGTTTTACATGTTCATGAAAAATAGTTCTAATATTATTTGGTATCTAACTTATTATGCTTTCGTAACTAACGTATTTAAATTATGGTAACTAATGTATTATGAGTAACTAAGGTGTTATGTAGGTTTTAGTACGTTTATAATGTTAATAATTATTGATAAATATATCATAAAAATGACGTAATCTTCAATGATACGATAAAAATTATTATACTTTAAAACATGCAAGTATTCCGAAATGTATCATGCGAAAACCCACATTATAATTCAACCATTTCTGACATTTCTATGATTTTAGAATTTTTTCTCGGTTTAAATTTAGGTTTAATTTTAGGTTTAAGACTATAAAATTGAGCCTTAACCCCATCTGATGAAGCGGTCCCATAAAAAAGTATTTCTTTCACTTAAATAACTATTTCTTAAATAATAAATAACGTTGAAGGTTATTCAAATCATTAGAATTTTTTTTTCTCGATAATTTTAATTTAAAGAAATAGTTAATAAATTTAAATATATATTTTTAAGACCATAGAAAATCTTTAATTGAGAATTTCTATGTAGAGTAGATACACCGCTGTACAGCTCTACATGTTTTTAAATTTAAAATTTAAACACTTCTAGTAGATCTAAAACTAAACTTACCAAGATAAAAACTATTAAATATCCTCAAGAAAATTTCTTCCGGAATAAAGTTTTCATTACAAGTGGACAAAGCTAACGCCAGTGGTAGAACGATACACGTTGCAGCTTGAATAAAGTTGCAAGTACATGCTAGTCCAAGTAGAAAGTTATTGTAGAGTCCCCAACCTAAAAATAATTAAGTAATTGATTTTTTTAAAACGTTTTTCGAAGGGTAAAAGTTGGTACCTAAAACTAAGTAAAAAAACATACAATACAAGGTGTCCCACCGGGAATTTCTTCGATCTATACAGGGTCTAGCATCTCACGTCCCGTCTTCCATAGCTCACTTATTAATTAAGTTAGGATTTTGATATTTTGCGGACTTTACCTGTATTCTGGGGCGCATTTCAGGAAAATATTTTTGTTTATACAGGGTGTTGCAAAAAAGTGTGACGTCATAAGGATCTATTTTTTTAGATTACATGCTATATATATTCTTACTTTTTTGGATGCCTCCTATAATTGTCTTCACACCCCTAAAATTTTAATGAAATCGGTTCAGTAAGATAGGCGAATAGAAATAAAAACTAAGACCAATCATTTATACACTACTGGTTTTAAAAATTAATAAAACATAAAAATAATGCCTCGTTAATAAAATTATACACAGGTACTTAATAAATAAGGTCCTAAAGTCTCGTTAACCAAGTTTGATTAATACGAATTGTACAGGATGTCCAAAGTTTAGTGTCAAACTTTAAATCAATTTATTTTTCTTATTTCAAATTGGAACACTTATTTGCAGAAAACTCATTTTATCAACTATTCCACCAGTTATTATTATAATTATAAATAAATATCAAAGGTGGCTTTACAAAACAATTTAATGGTATTAAAGTTTTGACTTTAGTTATTATGTAGTTTCAAATATTGTTAGATTATTATTAATTAAGTATTTATAATTATTTTTGTGATGGAATATAACCAAGAAGAGCTTGTAGATATGATTTTCATATTAGGAGCATGCGAAAAGAATTCTTTTTGTCACTTTAGTAAACATTAATACCAATAAATTGTTTTTCAAAGTCACCTTTGATATTTATTCATAATAATGACTTGGAATAGTTAATAAAATGAGTTTTCTGCAAATAAGTTTTGATGCGTTAAAAATTGCGATATGGTTGTAATTAGGACAAATGTTCGATTTTTAATTCTGCATCGAATGACATATTAATACACAGGGG
This sequence comes from Polydrusus cervinus, assembly GCA_935413205.1. Classification (NCBI taxonomy): domain Eukaryota; kingdom Metazoa; phylum Arthropoda; class Insecta; order Coleoptera; family Curculionidae; genus Polydrusus; species Polydrusus cervinus. The sequence goes on along the minus strand of OW284519.1, from coordinate 13,149,298 downwards.
TTCCAAATTGAAATAAGAAAAATAAATTGATTTAAAGTTTGACACTAAACTTTGGACACCCTGTACAATTTGTATTAATCAATCTTGGTTAACGAGACTATTCGACCTTATTTATTAATTTTAATAACGAGGCATTATTTTTTTTTAATTTCTAAAACCAGTGGGGCAAAACTGGTTTTTCTTAGTTTTTATTTTTTTTGCATAATAATATAATACTGAACCGATTTCAATAAAATTTTGGGGGTATAAGGGCAACTATAAGAGGCATCCAAATTGGTAAGAACATTATTTATGCCATGTAGTCTAAAAAAATAGATCCTTATGTATAAACAAAAATATTTTCCTGAAATGCGCCTTAGGATACTAGTAAAGTCCATCCGTCATCCGTCCATCCATCCATCACTTGCCATTTGACAATTTTAAATAATCATGCCGGGGCGCTTAAATTGTACAAATTAGTAACTTAACTTAAAATCCACTGTAAAATCGCCATATAAATTATTAAATTAGCCATATTTTGAAAACTAAAAATGTTTGGAAAAGACAACCTCATACAAACTTAACCTTAATTTTAATGCTATACAAGAAATAAATATTATATTTGATGGTTTCCATTTGAAAATCTAGACTTTTTGCCATTTGTTCTATTTAATTTTTAATCTTATTGATTGACCACCCTGTATTATTGCTTCTCAAAATATCATAAAAAATCTATTAAAGCAGGTTCTTTTCAACAAAAAATCTCACTTGAATAAAATAATTAAAGCTTCTTTATAAGAAGAATTGATAATTATTTTAAGACTTGCAAACTTCATTTTTGACAAAAAAAACATATACAGGGTGACAATTTGAAAACGAACAGCATTTAATATTGCCTCTACCAATGATAGTATGAAAATTTGGCGAAACACGTCAATTGATATATCAAGGGGGCATTTTTTAAGACATTTGTTGTCGTGTTACTCTCAACCCCCTAACCCCCAGGGCACCTACCCCTAAAATTTTAAATGGCAACCCATATTTATTTTGCCATTTTTGTGTTCCTTATAAAATTCTACATAAACTGTATCATTTTTTTTTTCAAAAAATGTAATTATTTTATTTTTTCTAGTGGCGATATCGAAGACGAAATGTAGAAATACATTCCAAATTCCTTTATTTATTTACATTTCGTCTTGGATATCGCCACTAGAAAAAATAAAATAATTACATTTTTTGAAAAAAAAAATGATACTTACAGTTTATGTAGAATTTTATAAGGAACACAAGAATGGCAAAATAAATAGGGGTTGCCATTTAAAATTTTAGGGGTAGGTGCCCTGGGGGTTAGGGGGTTGAAAGTAACACGACAACAAATGTCTTAAAAAATGTCCCCCTCGATATATCAATTGACGTGTTTCGCCAAGCAATATTAAATGTTGTTCGTTTTCAAATTGTCACCCTGTATATGTCATAGACGCTGAGGTTTAGGTATATGATATATGATATACAAAATCTGTCTAAAATCTTACCTAGAATCTAAAAATGTAATAACATATATCGTATATTTCAAATAAACACGTTGACACCTACTTCCGGTATAACCGAAAGTGCCACCATTTTGAAAATATTTTAGCCGGGTTGCCCCTAACAACATTAGCTAACCGTCAAATTATCAAAATATATCTATGTATATATACAGGATGTCCTCGATTAGGATGCACTCTAAGGGGATCCATAACCATAAAAGATACAAAGATTATTAAATTGTAAAAAATATGCGCCCTTCTTAGTGGCATAGCCAGAAAATATGTTCGGGGGGGAAGGGGGGGGGGGGGGGGGGCTGGGTGGGCGTAAGTAGGAAATTTTTTTTCTGAAGTAAAGGACAGTCGGGACTACATGTATTCATGATACTGTACCTAGTAAAGAAAGCGGAAAAGAGCCGCATGCGAAAAATTTACGGGGACACGCACAAAGTTCGTTTAAAATTTACCTAACTACTATCAAATTTCATCAAAATTATTAAAATTTGTTTTTGTAAATGTTTTTTTTACCTTGTTTTTGATTTTCCTAGCTGGCTCTTTTTAAAAAAAAAACATTTTTTATATTTGTGAAACATGAATATTATGTATGACTCTAACCAGCGTTTTTCGGGATCGGTTTTTCATGATTAAAAATAAAGTAAAAATCGCTCTCCAAGCCAAAATTGATTTTTTCAGAAATCATTAATTTTAGGAGCGTAGATCAAAGAGCAGTTTTTGGTGCAAATTCTTAGGTTTTGAAATACTCCTTCTTAAGTGCCGTTTTGTATATTCATAATATAGCATTCTTGTTACTCCTCGCACTATTTTTTATATTATAAATTATCACACTTAAATAATAAAAAATGTTTCAATTAAAATTTTTACTTTAATTTTTCTCTTTAAAAATAAATACCTAATTGTTTTTTGTTTTTGTTGTAAAAATATTTTATTGCATTGATATTTTTGTTGATTTAAATAGCTCTAAAAAAGGGAGAACGGAACAGGCAAGTATATAATAGAAAAATACTATAAAATATTATTCTTTTTACTCGTCTTCCTATAAAATTGCATCATAAATCAATACAGTAGACTCCCGATTATCCGAAATAATGTGGACCGGGCCGATTTCCGACAATCGAAATTTCGGATAATGCAGAGATTGAGGAAAATCATTAACTATAGGAAAAGTAACTATATCTATGTACTTTTATAGATGCACTTGTATATACATCATAAATTCTAATACTTATGTACTTATGTACATGAATACAGACATATTTGTAATAATAAGTCTGGTGGATTTGATTAATATTTTAGAAACTTCGGATAATTCGGAGGCAAATCAAGAATCATTTCGGATAATCCGGTTCATAGGTCGTTTCGGATAATGCGGAGTTCGCATAATGGGGTTTCGGATAATCGGGAGTTTACTGTAACTTAAACGACATGCGTCCGAAACCTTAATCTCTATATAAAACAGAACTTTTGGAAGGAAAAGTTTAAAAACTAACCGTTTCGTACAAGACCTTTGTAATCTAAGCCAAGAATACATTATTTAATAATTTTGCAATTAGACTTTTAGACCCCGTGCTCCTATGCTCGGCAGCCCGGCACCCCCCCCCCCCCCCCCCCTCTAAATACGCCACTGGTCCTACGGTCATTGTGGCAAATCCGGACTTTCGCCATTTCTTATTGCCACTTTTTCTCATCTAGAAATTGGTGTAATTAGATTTTTATTCCAACGTTTCGTTTTTCAAACCCATCATCAACTTTGTGTTTTTTTAAATATTAAGATACCTACTAATAATAACAATAAGGAAACAATTATAATTATTGTGGCGCATCGATCCATGCAAGCTAGGAAATCCCACGCCAATTTTAATATGGTTTCTGTGTTTATTTTCGGCTGATACTTTGGGAAATTTCAACCTGATTTATTTAGTTATGAAGTTATTTGAAAAAATATAAATTAACGTAATCTAGTTCATCCCTGAGGAATTGGCAGGCGGTACGATAATTTTTCTAGCGTATTAATCCTCTTAAGTAAGAAGAGTAAAATAAATTACCAGTTTCTTTAACATAATCATCAAAATATCGAACTTCTGGTCGTGTAGCCATCTTAAAATTTGGTCATTGCCTTAGAAAATTAATTTTTTAATGACATAATTTTGAATATAAATGTCATGATAAATCCTTCATGTCAGGCCGTCTGTCAATAGATAATGCGTCAACTCAATTGTAGGTGGAAAATATCGACCAGTTCGATTATTCATCGCTAAGTCATTTTTTTTAGCTTTAAACGAGGGTTAGCAAGGTCTGTTTTTTGAAAACAACTTGCTGTTATATGAATGTTCTTGTTATTTTAGCTTAAAACGTTCTATAATTATAGATAGGTGAGGACGACATAAAAAAAAGTCGAATTTGACGTTTGCCCTACATTCTTTGCCACTCAATTATGTCTAGTAAACATACAAACTAAATAGTTGTAAGGTAGAGGTCACCACTTGCCCTAGATTCCTCTCTCAAAGACGTCCCCGCACCTTGATTCATCAAAGTGCCGAAATAGGTCCAAGAATTCTATCTCACTTACACCTTTAAAATCGAGAAGGCTATGGCTTTTAGCTTCATATTCTATGACGGTCATTACAAGAGTTGGTTCTTTTTAAGCCTTAAATGGCGAATGAGTAGAGTGCTAACTATGACGGAGAAAAGGTAAACATGCGACCCGACAGAAATACGGTCGGCGCCTAGGAATAAGTGGTCGGTGTGCGCACAAAGTATTAAATTTTATTGTTAGGTTTAAATGCCTGCTAATGTCATTGGGTTGGGTAGTTAATTATTATTAAACATTTTTTGTGTGACCCAATGATCGAGACACACAGCCATGTTTGTTTTTCTCTAGAATACGTATATGTTTAAAATTTCCAATGGCCTTCATCACAACCATTTGAGAGGTATTCAGGTATTGTAATGTGAGAAAAATGGCTGTTGTCGGCGCCATATTTGTTTTTCTTATATCTCACCTGTCTTATAACGAAGTCAAATCTACTCTCCAGAAGAGATAGGTAAGGATAGAAGGAAGATAGGGCTTTCTGTTCCCAACCCTACATCACCTATCTTATGTCATTTTGGGAAACTGGTTCGTCCATTCCACATTATACAGGGTGATTCCTAAGTTAATACTTCTCTTTTAGCTGTGTATAAAAGGCAAAAAAAAAACAAAAAACAACATTTTCAAAAACCTTTTTAAAAAAAACTCAATAATAAGAAAAGGTTCATTTATTTCACTATGGATCAAATACTGTTCGGCCTAACTTGTCCGTTGAATAACATTAAGAAAACTTCTGGGTGTAGGATGAGCCAGCAAGGGAAAGCGTTCTGCGTATAATCTCGAAGCACCAGCCGCACTTTGACACACTCTGTAACTTAGCACCACATCTACTAGTTTATTGTTTTCAAAGTTTACATAAAGTATATCAGGCTACGTTTTGATGGCCAAGCCCGCACTTAGATTTTTACTTCTGTATCTCGCATATTTTTAAGTTTTTTGAGAAAAGGTATTTAAAAATCTTGTTTATTCTAATGTCTTCTATACACAGCTAAAAAATAAGTATCAACTTAGGAATCACCCTGTATGTATTGAAAAAGGTTGGTAAGTAACAATATTAAAATATAAAAGGACTAAGAAGAGCCTGCTGTTTGTAGGAAGAAATAGATGCTTCAAAAAAATTAAAATTATTTGAATAACTCCCTTGGCTTATCCTGGCAATAATCCATGAGCTATCCATTTCCCAACTAATTAGGTAAACTCATCATAACATTTGTCGCGCAAATTACTCCCCCGCCTATTCACCCGTAAAATTCTCAACATATTTCTCATTTTTCCTAGTACTTAGTGTTTTCGAGTTCGTTGATTTGTTTCGCATTCAAGACTTACTTTTTTTTTGTAATAATAAGCTATTATTAAACCGGACAGATGTCTAGCGTCGAAGTGGTAGAACCGACGCTGGACGTCGCGGTTAGTCACGGGCGAGACGCGCGCCGCGACGCGAGATATTTTGATACACCGGCCGCACATGTTAATTCCGTAATATTCTAGTTTATAAAAACAAAGCTGTACAAATAGAACGAAAAGTTTTCGAAAGTTTAAAGTGTTTTCTTAAATATTTAAAACAACGTTTTAATGGGCATGAAATAAAACAATTTTTAACCTTTAATTATAAAAGTTTTGGTGTTTTGTTTTAAACGTAAAGTGAGTGACAGCACACAAATACGGAAAATTTACATTTCCTTATTGGGAAAATAAATATAGCTATTAGATAAAAATTGTATGCCTAAATCATTTTTTTTTTGTTAAAATAGGTCTATGTTTATCTGACTGGCCAATAAATAACGCCTCGTATGTTAATTTCTCGGTTACTGGCTATTATCTCGCGACCCACTTTAAGAAAAACGTTAGGTTTTCCATCACAATGATAATTAGTGAAGTTTTTCTGCATTAATATTTTTAAAAAATTGCTATGGGGTTATTATTAGCACACAAAATATGATGGACACCAACACTGGCATAGCCAGGTTTTTCCTTTGGGGGAGTGGGCTGAAAAGTCTCCGATCAAAACTGACTCCCTCCCAAAACTTCTATTCCTGTCGAAATAATTTCTAAAAAGAAAAATAAAACATATTTTCCTCCCAAAAAAATTCAAAAAAAGTCGTTCCTGCCACCAAAACTGCTCTTTAAAGGTGGATGGGTGCGCGGTGATTTACTTGGCCAGATTTAGGAGGTTGCAGCTTCTTGAGACCTACACTAAAAATATTGTCATCATATTTCGGAAAATAAAATTGTATCTTCTCAATATTACATGGTATACCAAAACAATATATTATGGTAACAGCACGAAAGAAATTATATTTTAAAGTTACTTTAATAAATCAATGTAGTCTAAATAGTATAACAGTGCATTTCATTATACTAACTAAAGTTAAATTTAAAAAACAACTAACTTGAATAACTATCATGACAATCAGAAACGTCTTTGCGTTCTATGTTCTTAGCAACAAACACTAGATCCCAATTGGCTAAGAGATGGCGCTACAAGTTATATACAACCCAATAAGGTTGATGTAACTTTTAGTATTAGGACTTCGGTCTGCAGGTCAAAGTATTCTACTACTTTATAGTTCTGTGCAATTTAATATCTAACTGCGTAAGACAAAACACAACAACCCTTAAGGCCTTTTTACATTGGGTGCAATTGAAAGAAAAAATTGTCTGAAAGCATGCGCTTTGTCGACGTTTTAAACTGCTGATGCAGATTTTAAATAGGAAAACGTGCATCAGCTAATTAAAATGTCGTCGAAGCGCATGCTTTCAGGCCATTTTTCTTGCAATTGCACCCAATGTAAACAGGCCTTTATAGTAATATAAAATATAAGAAACTTGTGAATGGTTTGAGATTTATTTTTCTTACATTTTTTGAAACAATTTCCATTACCTTACGGGGTCAGTCAACGATAGAGTAAAGTTCATTTTCGCTTTTATCTTAAGAATTAGATAAAAATTCAAAATACAAAAGTTGTAGAGACCATTGAGGTGCACATTTTTAAATTATGCTGGAGTATACGGGATGACCCAAAAAATCGTGACGAATATAACTTGAGTTATAAATACCCTATATACAGGGTAATTCACGTTGAGTGGCCTAAAATTTGAGAGCAGGCATAATTGGCTTTTAAAACATTATATTTTGACGTTTTTATTACTTCCGGTTACACCGGAAGTTAATGCCAACTATGCTTTTTCAAATGGAACACCCTGTATATTTTAGCATTTTTGATTACTTTATTAAAACCTAAATAACTTTTGTTAATAATAATCTATTCCTATCTGTAACCGTTTTTGAGATATGAATTATAAAAGGATTTTTTTTGTGTAAAAACGCTCCGAGAAGAAAGTTTAGTAACTCTAAAACTAATAAAGGTAAACATTTAAAATTTTGTGAGCTTTTAAGTAATATATAGATCTTTAGTTTAAATTACTTAGGTTTCACGTTTTTTATACAGGGAGTTCTTAAAATTGTGCCAATGTTTCCATTTAGATAAATGTACATAAGTCAATTTTTGCAAATGGAACACCCTATTTTTTAGCTTACTAACGTGTAGAGAATTTAATTTCCTATCTAAACGCCTAATATGTTACAATCCATATTTTTAGTCGTTTTGGAATTATAAGCAATTTAAATAAAAAATCTTAAAATTTCTGTTTGTGTTAATGTTTATTTTTGAAAAGAAGGCTCGACTGGGATTTTCGCTTGACTTTGATCTTTGTTACCATTTGTTATTAAGTGCTATTTCTGATTTTTTTAAATAAAATTATTTTAATAATTATTATTCGCTATTCTCAGACTACCAAGAATTAACGTAATTTTAAATAAGTTAACTAGAATATGACAACAGGGCTAAGATAAGTGTCAACTTTAAAATCATTTTAGTCAAAGCCTACTTTACAAATTGGCTACAAAGCTCAAAGTCAAAAGAAAATTCTAATCGTAGCCCTATTTTCAAAAATAATGTTGCATTAACACAAACAGAAATTTTAAGATTTTTTATTTAAATTGCTCATAAATCCAAAACGGCTAAAAATGTGGATTCAAACATATTAAGCGTTTAGATAGGAAATTTAATTCTCTACACGTTAGTAAGCTGTGTTCCATTTGCAAAAATTGACTCGGAGCGTTTTTACACAAAAAAAAAATCCTTTTATAATTCATATCTCAAAAACGGTTAGAGATAGGAATAGATTATTATTAACAAAAGTTATTTAGATTTTAATAAGGTAATCAAAAATGCTAAAATATATGGGGTGTTCCATTTAAAATAGCAAAGTTGACATTAACTTCCGGTATAACCGGAAGTAATAAAAAATTCAGATATATTTATAATATTTTGTATAAAATAAGCGTAGAATTTAGTGGGGAATTAGAAAAATATATGGTGTTTCATTTAAAAAAACCTAAGTTATGTTTGCCACGTTTTTTTAGGCCACCCCGTATACTCCAATATAATTTTAAAATGTGCACCTCAATGGTCTCTACAACTTTTGCATTTCGAATTTTTATCTTATTCTTAAGATCAAGGAGAAAATTAACTTTACTCTATCGTTGACTCACCCTGTACATTATGGTGATTTTAATAACAATACTTTGGTTTACTATAAAAAATAGTCACCTTGGAAATCTACCTGAAAACAACGACATTAATGGATATGCGTAAAATAAACAGGCAATAGGCCGTTCTAAAATTTTAATAAAACATTTTCAGCCGTTTTTCAGATTTTAATATCCTCACCCTGTATAATGACAAAAGTGTTTTGTTATTTCTGAGATTATTACATTTGAAAAATAGAACAAACTATTGGAAAAACCTGTTTTCTATGTTCTAAAATTCCCCGTATATAACTGACGCGAAAATGTTTGTTTTTGCTTCACTACCTTTTAAATATTTTTAAAAAACATATTTTTCCAGACTGCATCACTTGTAAAATACCTAATTGTTTTTAAAGTCTTACACTTAAATAAACATTTGTTTTATTGCTGAAACTTTGATATTTATTATTAGACATGTTTTTCTATTTTTAAATTTTTAATATGTTTTTCTAGGGTAAAGTTTTCTTTTAATAGACGAATAATCCATACACAGTGAGCAAAATAAATAGATTTGTCTATTAAATACGTATTTTTATTATTACTTTTTAAAAGTTCAATCAATTAAAAGAATAATTAAAGTCTTCTAGAGGCGCCATTTTAAGTATTAAAGTTAAATAAAAAGATAGTAGGGGAGACCGGGGCTAGTTGGCACACATTTTAGAATTTATTTTTTATTTGCTACTACAGACAATTAAACTGAATTACAAAATATGCAGAACAGATTTGCACAATTTCCCTACACTTTGAGATATTTACAGTGTCTATATAAAAAAAAGTTAAAAAGTTACAATTTTTTAAAAACATCAGAGTTGGGGTAAGTTGGCACACTATTTGGGGTTAGTTGGCATATGTAAGTTATACATGGTGTGTCAGTAAGGTGTCTGTCTAAGATAGCACCTAAACTATCAAAGATAGGGAAAAAGTGTAATACAAAAGTTAAAGGGTTTTTTAGGATACATAATCTAAAAATATTTTCTAATCTACAGGGTGGTCCTAAAAAGTGGTACTGAATAATAAAAAAGAAAATTAAATGGGACACCCAGTATAGTTTTCTAGAATATGATTCAATGGAATAAGGACTTTGCAACCATATTAAAATTTTTGAAGTGAAATGCAACGTTGCCAAGTAATTAATTTTTTTCCGAAATTTTAGTAATTTTAAGGGTATCGTTAAAAAATCATAGCAACCTGTGGATTAACCCTAGGCAAATATAATTTACGTTGTAAGTACTTTAAGGTACGATATATTGATTTATAATAATGTTTTTTAAATCTCTTATACAGAGCGTTCATTACAAGTTGGACAACTCGATAGTTTTAAAAATGCTTTATTTCATTTTTTTTTAAATGGGACCCCCCTAATTTTTTTAGGCAAAAGAATTTATCTTTCGATAAGCTTACTTTTTTGTTAAACATGTCATATATCTAAATATCATAGTTTTTGAAATATTTTAGAATTTGTCTTAAATCAGGGTAAAAAAGGAAAGTTCTAATTAAACAATTTAGTCAAGATTGCTTTGGAACAAAAAATAAATAATTTTCTTTGTCACAGCTGTCATTGCAAAATTATTTCGCCAACATTTTGTGCTTTATTACTGTTTAAAGTTTAGTTTCCCGAACTAACTTTATCGAAATAGAAAAATATGAGTTATAATAAAGTTAGTTCGGGAAACTAAACTTTAAACAGTAATAAAGCACAAAATGTTGGCGAAATAATTTTGCAATAACAGCTGTGACAAAGAAAATTATTTATTTTTTGTTCCAAAGCAATCTTGACTAAATTGTTTAATTAGAACTTTCCTTTTTTACCCTGATTTAAGACAAATTCTAAAATATTTCAAAAACTATGATATTTAGATATATGACATGTTTAACAAAAAAGTAAGCTTATCGAAAGATAAATTCTTTTGCCTAAAAAAATTAGGGGGGTCCCATTTAAAAAAATTGAAATAAAGCATTTTTAAAACTATCGAGTTGTCCAACTTGTAATGAACGCTCTGTATAACAGATTTAAAAAACATTATTATAAATCAATATATCGTACCTTAAAGTATTTACAACGTAAATTATATTTGCCTAGGGTTAATCCACAGGTTGCTATGATTTTTTAACGATACCCTTAAAATTACTAACATTTCGGAAAAAAATTAATTACTTGGCAACGTTGCATTTCACTTCAAAAATTTAAATAGGGTTGCAAAGTCCTTATTCCATTGAATCATATTCTAGAAAACTATACTGGGTGTCCCATTTAATTTTCTTTTTTATTATTCAGTACCACTTTTTAGGACCACCCTGTAGATTAGAAAGTATTTTTAGATTATGTATCCTAAAAAACCCTTTAACTTTTGTATTACACTTTTTTCCCTATCTTTGATATTTTAGGTGCTATCTAAGACAGACACCTTACTGACACACCCTGTATAGACAAAAACACGTATTTTTTTATAGTTTTTAACCTTTATTAGCTACTAAAAGGATATATTATAAAAATGAATAAAAAACGTCGAGAATCTAAAACAGAAAGTAGAATAAAGCTTACAGCTATATAAACATCAAAAATTAAAATAAATGGTTAGTCAGAATCATCCGAGTCACAATTCGAACATATATGTATCGCGGCTCTTTGTTTGTACATGCCTCATGAGACTACATATGGCATGCCACACATTGAACCCAGTTTTCCCCTGGTTCACTGTTCGCAAAACTGTCCATGCAGACCAAGCAGAAAGTTTCCTCCTCTTCATCAGAAGTTGAATCTTCTGCACAAACATGTGCTACGGGCCAGCCTTTTCGACTGCAGCTTTTTTTTTTTTTAGAAGCATTCTGCTCTTCTTTCACCAATCTATGTCGGGGGTAACCAACATTTTCAATCGGCGCATGGTTTGCGTTTTGGCAATATCTAGCTAAAGTTCTAAATGCTACGTTGAAGTCTTTGGCAACACTTCGTATTGACCTGCCTTCATGTTTGACCATTTCTACAGCTCTTGCCATGACATCAGTGGGTGTTGCACCCCTTTCAGTTCGTTTTGTTGTAGTTTTTCATGTCTAAAACTTTTAGTAAGTCAGTTTTAATTTTGTGAGATTTTTTTAAAATCCGGGGTTAGTTGGCACACTGTATCAACGTGCCCCGAAACTAATGTGCCAACCTGCCCCGACAGAGGATTTACAACAAAACATATTTTTTACATAAAAACAAACAATTATTCGATACCTTTTCCTGGCATAGTATGTCAACTAGCCGTCTAGCAACAAATTGTGGTAAAAAAATCAAATTAAATACGTTAATTTTAACAGGTTATTCATAAATTTCGAAGATGACAAAAATTTACTTACCGGCATTGAAAACAAACAAAGACAACTAATAGCTGTTTAACGCCTGTCTTTTGGCGCGCGACGTTTTACATGGTTGCCGCCAGTTGTCGATCATCTATTTCAATGGTATTTGCATTTACACATGCACACCAATCGAAGGTATAGTTACCGTGTCAACTTGCCCCTGTAGCCAACTAGCCCCGGTTTCCCCTACCAAATACCTTTTTTCCACTAATTTCTAGACAATTACTACAAGATTCAATGCATAAAATGTATTTACTATACGTACAGAATGAACGCTTTTTACTGACCTTGGTTGGTTTTTTGCCATGCAAATATTTGTCCACCACGATATTTTCTAATAAATTTTGAACGGGAATCCAACCCCCAATCGATCTGAAAACTTTTATTGTACGCAACAGATACAGAAAAATAAAATAACTGGTAAATCTTCCTTAAATAATGAAAACTGAAGTTAAGTAGGCATAAAGCCAGATAAAGCAGACGAAATTATAACATTTTTAGAAAAAAAATCATTCCAATTAATGGTTTTAAGGTTATGTATGTTTTTCGTTTTTATTGCACAGGAAAAAGGGTTTGTTCGAGATTATTACGCAAGCAGGCAAAGGCCCTGGTTTTTGAATTTCAATATTTAAACGATCACGTGCTTTGCACTGATCCGTGCACATTTTTATGTGGCAACCGTTTTTGGAAACAAACTAAGTCTCCGTTTTCGATCGATTTCAGACACAAGATATTGTATTATTTTACGCAATAAAGGACGACGCGCTCCGAAGTCACGTCGGTTCTTACGTAGCGAAGGAATCATAGGGCGCCTATCTGTTCGGCGTTCTTTAAATGTTGAAATTCAAAGCCCTGGTTTAGAAAAATAAATTGTCCATTTTTATTATTGAATATATCGCTCTTTGTCTGTTATTCTGCAAAAGGCCGAATGTGAGAAAGATAAATACATATAAAAAAATAACCCAAATCGACAAATATGTTACAGTGTAATTTGATCCATGGATTTTCTAAGGAAATTAATTTTTTGTACAACTGTCAAAAAAAGATGACTTTTTTTGGTTACTATGGATGCACAAAACGTCTCTTTTTTTCCTATATAATATCACAAGAGATAAAATTTTGTCGGCAAAATTTTCGAAAGGTATGAAAGTTTGTTGCTTGGCAATTTCGCCTGACGGCTCGTGATTTTGTCGAAAATGTCATGAGCGAAATTGCTTTAAAGCAACAAACTTAAATAAATCCTTGAGAACAATTTTGCTTACACAATTTTTTCTCGAGTGGTATTCGACATGACTATTTAACTAGAAAAAAAAGAACAATAAAATTAGAAAACTTTTATTTAAGAATAAAACAAAAAAATTACTTATTTATTGATGTAAAAGTTACAGTTGTGATAATTAAACGTTTGTGCATTATTTGATTGATTTTGATTTGATGATATTACTTGATCTGGTGCTTTTTCTCTTAAGTTTGCAATTAATTTTAAATGATGTTCAGAGTCTAACTGCAAATAAGGCTTCAAAGAATTGGCGTCGGAATGTCCTGTTAATTTGATAATTTCTTGCTCACCAACGCCATTTTTTGCAAGGGCAGAAATAGTGGAAGAGCGATGTGAATGGTTTGTTACTTTAAATTTTTTGGTATTTACGCCGATTTTTTCTGCTGAGATTTTGGTCCATTTCGACATGCTGTTTATTCCAATAGGCATGTTTTTGTACCAAATTCCTTTTTTCCAATTTGGATGAACTGTCAAAAAGAGCCTGTCACTTGTAATTTCTGGATTGGTATTTCTTTTTTCAAATAATTTTAAAAATAGACGAATAGGACAAAGATCTTTGTTAGTGTTGTTTTTTACCAACCATTTGCTACTGGCCAAGGCTTTTGCACCTCCTTGTGTAGTCTTTGAAAATATGGGATTGTATTCGATACGTCCCGTAAATTCTTCATTTAGGTCTAATTCTTGGTGGAAATAATGTACTTTGCAGTTCACTGCTTCGTTGCCTCGCCACGCAAGTTCAAAAGAAAATAAGTGAAATATTTTTTTCTGTAGGCCGTCTGGGGTGTCTTCGTCATGAATTTTTATCATTTCCAATAATTCTTGTGTTGTAAGGGCTTTCGAACTTGTTTTTCTTTTTTCTTGGTTACCTTGAAGTTGTTTTCGTTTTAAGTCCTTTGCCAAACGGGCTGATTTAAAAAGAATGTCGGTAAATGGGTCTATTTTTATATTAAATTCTTGATAATACTTTTCTTGTAGCATCTGCGCCGTGGTATTTCATATGCTTTTGATACTTGACTCTTTGTAGTCCTCTCCATTTAGTTTTTTCATGTTGTAAGCATAATCTTCCATAATTTTTGCTAATTCTTCGGCTGGAGTATGCTTTTCAAGCTTATAATCTCTTATCAATAAGAACTGCGAAAACTGTCGCCAAATGGAAGTTTTGGAGATACGCGTATTTGGAGGTATATTCTCCGACACTGCCTTTTTAATTTCTGTAATGGATTGTATTCCAAATCTGTTTTTTTCTTCAGAAACACTTATTTTTGAACTAAAATAATTTGACGTTTGTTAACAAGAAATAATACAATGACATTTTAAATAATTAACAGAACCATGGTAACAAAACTTCTTTCAATCAAAAATTAAAATTTTGCCGCGGCAAAAATCACATGTGAATTTTGTCCAGGTAGGTGCAGGTAGTAATTTTGCCAGTAGAAGACCGGCCGTTGCTATGACATTTTGCCAGTGTAAAACACTCTAGTTAAATAGTCACCGTGAAAAAATGATATTTTTTCACGGCAAGCTCAGCTGATTGATGTTTTCGTATAAAAATGCAAAAATTAATTTGGTAAACCGCTGCAGATTATTTTATTTTATTATTTTATTTTCCTTTATGTTTAGCGTACTTTTAAGCATCGAATAGGTACTCCATAGTGTAGGTGGCTTTAATATTTTCGATTTTTTCTCCAAATAACAGAGCAAAACATTGTCTGATACGGTTTTTACTTTCTTTATGTTGCACCATTCGCGAAACTCACATATTTGATTCTTGATTTCGCGGGCAAAAGATTTGATATAACGATTTCTGCCGCATCCGTAATTTCGTGAGGTGTCTCACTATCACTTTTAGACATTTAAATCGTACCAAACTTGAGCAAACAACTATAAACTTTTGACACGAAAAACGATAGATTTGACAATCAATAAAATTTAAACTCTCGCAGGTTTTCATGGTAATGGGAACAGGTGTAAGAAATAATACCTTAAAAGCTATGAATTATGATTTTAGATTTTTTTTCTAAACAAGACAAAAAACAGTTAACAACAAACAGTTGTACAAAAAATGTTGTTTGTATTTCGCGCGCAATAGTTGTTTTTATGGCACATTTGATTGCATTTTTAACCTCGACCTAACGGTCTCGGTAAAAATTTACAAATTCATGTGCCATTAAAAAAACACCTATTTTGCGCACTTAATACAAAAATAACTAGTCTTCAATTGATTTATATTATATTTCTCACAAGTTTACAGCCAACTAAAAAGACAATTTATAATGCCTGATTTATAATAATAATATATTTTTTTAATTTTTAGCATGAAGTTCGGAAGTTCGGTCGTAGAAAAAATATACTGTACCGGGTGATTCATTAAGGGTGACGAGCGGCCATATCTCGGACACTACTGGGCATAGAAATTCAGGAAAAAAAAATTACAACTAAAGTGGCCATGAGAAAATCCTGGAAATAAGTTTTAAGTTCCGCATTTTACCGCAAGAGGGCGTAAATTAAAAAGTAAATTTTAAAATTTTCCATATCTCCGAAAATTCCACATTAAGGTATATCTTTAATAACACAATTAAAAAGCTTGGATAATTATGCATCATCAGCTGTTGAAAGTGTAATCAGTTAAATCGCTGTAACTCATTAACGACTTATCCGATTTTAGCAAACCAAAGACTGTTTAGAAGAGAAATGTATGCACTTTCACCAATCGTATTTAGTTGTCCATAATAGTTCTGAAAAAAATTGCTAGAAGGCGCAATTTGCAATAATAACACATTTTTTGATTTCACTCCGAAAAAATAAATCATAAGGTATAATTATGATACCATAATCGAAAAGTAGATGAAATTTGCTAGAAAAAATATTAAAACCGCAGCTTGATATCTCCGGTCGTTTCAGCGTTATCGCCAATAGAATAATTTAAATAAACTTTAAATGAAGAAGCGGTTATATATTTTTTAGAAAAAGAGTGGGACGTCACTGATATTTTTCCCCTGTGGATATTATTTCGGATTAGCCTGGTCAATTCTGCATAAAAATAGTTTCTTGCGTTTTCCTCCTCAGGCACACCGTTCTTAATTAAAATATATAAATTAAATTAGACGGGCGGAAGCATGCCTATTAAGTGAATTTGCAACAATTTTTATAAAACAAAATGTTTCATTTTTAATGTTAATAATAATAAATAAAAGAGTTAATTTAATTTAATTATTTTAATTAAGAACTAAAATGATGCATAATTATCCAAGATTATTAATTGTGTTATCAAAGATATACCTTAATGTGGAATTTTCGGTGATATGGAAAATTTTAAAATTTACTTTTGAATTACGCCCTCTTGCGGCAAAATGCGGAACTTAAAAATTATTTCCAGGATTTTCTCATGGCCACTTTAGTTGTAATTTTTTTTCCTGAATTTCTATGCCCAGTACTTTCCGAGATATGGCCGCTTGTCACCCGGTACAAATCGAGTGATTGTCCATATTGCGCTCGGAAGTTTGAGACCTCCACCTACGGCGTCGTGCTCAATTTATTTCCTCGTGCGATATGGACATCATATCCACTCTTATTGTACAAACTGCTAAAGTATTGTCGTTAACTTTTCTTTCTAACATTATCATAAAAGTATAAAATATCAGTGCAGTCCCCATTTAAATACAATAAGTAATTTTTATAAGACCTTGTAAATGACACATATTTGTATTCTTTAAAAATAATATCTAATAATACAAACTAGTTAATTTTTTATTTTCTGTAATTTAATCGTAGATATATAATATGTAGGTTTAAAATGACTAATCGGCTTTGCAGATTAAGGTTAAAAGTTTATTTCTTTAATCTTATTAAAAATAAGTTGGTAAATAAAAATCTAAAAAATTAAGGCAATGAATTTAAGATTTGTTTAATTAACACGATAAGGTATACTAAGAGCTGGTTTTTTTTGAGGGCGTTCGGTGCACGATGACCCATTGTGCTCACTCTGTTGGGTTGTTACACCCACTCCGTGATCCCAGTTCCTTGCACTAGTTTGTGTAGATCAACTGGAGAGAGAGTAAGGATGTCTTCTGGTTCCAGTTTTGGTTGCCCGAGTATTTTTTGCCTCTTCCGATCTAGTGACTCGCAATGGCAAACTATGTGTTGTACAGTTTCCCTGTCTTATCAGCATAATCTGCAGTAAATGTCTTCATTGTACAGTTGCATTCTGTGCAGATGGTTCTTGAAAGCCATATTGTGTCCTGCCAGAATTCCTGTAATGGTTCTTAGGTGATTCCTGTTCATTTGAAGAGACTGTTTCGTACGTCTTGGGTCTGGATCCCCAATGAAGCTTTTGCTGGGGTGTAATCCCTGTCTGTTGCTCCAGTTAATTTTTTGTTCACTCCTGGTCCATCGCTTTATGGCATCTCGTACTGTGCACCTTGGTATTCCGAGTGCCGGTTCTGGACCAATGAATGTATTTTCTGAGCCTTTGTTTGCAAGTTTATCGGCTTTTTCATTTTCTGTAATACCTTCTGCATACCTAATTTTAAAAAAAAATTGGACGAAAAACACTTTATTAATTTAACAACATTCTTATTTAAAAAAAACAACAAAGAAGCTTAAACATAAATTAATGATTTAGTGGGTAACGGCGATGCCTTATTGTAGAAAATTCGTCAACTAATTTGTCTAGGTCAAACTCTTTAACCATGTTTGGTTCAGATGCCATCAGCATTAATGAACGAAGTCTTTCGTCTCCCATAGTTGTGCGTAGATAGTCTTTTACTCTTTTTAGTACTGAGAAGAACCTCTCATTACTAGCCGTGGTTACTGGAAGTGTATAGATTACTTTTAACACTTTAATTACCTCCGAGAATGCTATTGGAAGTTGTTTAAGATGGTCCAACATGTTAAGATGTTAAGTGCAGTGTTAGTCTGTGTCGACTGTCCAATCTCCAATGTATTTAACAAGTGTGTCTTTGCTAGTGGCAATTGAGTATTTAGCAACGACTTGTCGATTTAATGACCGTAAATTTGTAAAATGGCGAAAGTTCTTTTGCTTCTAAAAAGCAAGACGTGTCTTCTTTTTTAACAAATTTAAAGGCCGAAAGAATAAGGGCATTATTTTCTGAGAGTCTCTGTCAAAATTCTAATAAAAAACGATCGACAACAGCAACATATTCACTGTAAAAATTTAAGTGCTCTGTGCTATCTCTGTGACCAACAGTGGTCTTAACAAAGCTATCTGTTAGCTTTTATGACAAAACTCGCGTTTGCTGTACACGAGTGTCGGTCCATTGAAAACTGCAACTGCTTGCCAATTGCTTGGAGCTTTCAAGTATGCTGTTAAAAGTTTCGTCGGGTCTGTTCGGTAAACCGTAGTAAGTATATTAAAGTTATAAGGTGTTTTTAAAATGTGTTTTTATTTGTAAAAGCCAAATTTTGATTTTTGTGTGCGAATACGCACGAATGACGCCCCTGAATATGGCGTAGATTTCTGCTTAGAACACTGCGGGAGACTTTTCCAGAGAGAAAACTGCATTTTCTCCGGTCTTCCTCCGTGTATCCTCGCTTCGGTACCCTCTTTGGTTTTGGAGCCGTCTGTGTATCAGATTGCCCCAGGAGTTTTGTTTTTCCATGCATTTCATTCATTAATTACGACCTCATATGGTATGTCATAGCGAAACCTTGGATTTATGTGGTCTGATCTCATTTCTATCTCATGTCCACCTATAGCGTCGCTTTCGGGTCCAATTCTCTGCCTGCCTAAGAGCGGCGTCGAACCCTGCAGTCTATAGAGTCCAATTCATTATAGCGATTAATAGGAATATTTATTTTTAAAATTAAAAAATGTTCCTAACAACTTTAGTTCTATGTTTTCACGTTAGATTTCCAACAGATGGCGATACTAGGTTTTTATTATATTTTTATTCGTAAAAATATCTTGAAAACATATTTTCGCTGTAATGCGAATTGCTTACAGGTTATGGCTTTCTGATGAGTCCAAATAAAAACTAAACATCCTGTCATTGCCTACCTGTGCCCCAGGGAACCCATTATCTTTGGCGTCCCTTCGTACTTTAATGCAAAAATAGCCGCACTGCTCTGTCCGCTTGCCGCTAAGTTTCTTTCTATATATTTTAACGGACACTAAATTCCACTATTTTATTTTGAAAATTATTATCTTATGGTGACTAACAATGTTCTGTTAATATCAAAAACAAAATAATTCCCACAAAACAAAAAATTGATATAGTCCCCAATGTTTAGTGTGCATTTTCTGTAGAAAAATCTTGAATACATTTTTAGATAAAATAAGAAAATTATATAAAAATATTAAAAACAAGAAGATCAAATTCAATTTAGTACTAATAAAAACAATGACAGTGTAATCAATAAAAACCAAGTGAATTAACGACAAAAGAATGTAACGCCCAAAAAAAAAATCTGTTTAAAAAACATGAACGACGGCATTCTATCACCAAATGACACATCCAAAAAACCACCAAAAAGACCAAAACTCGAACGTACCATTAAACTCCCCACCCCGCCTCCCGATCCTTGGGAAACGAGTCATCCCGTCTATCCACGAACACCGTACCCGAACAAGGACGGATACGTTGAATCGACAAGCTGCGAGAAAGAGAGGAGGAGTAGTCATCCGAAAACACCATATCCCAGCAAGGATGGAAACATTGAATCCACCAGCTGTGAGAAAGAGAGAGGTGGCCATTCAACTTATCCAAGAACACCTTACCCGAATAAAGAAGGAAATTTGGAGACGTCGTGTGGTGAAAAGGAGAAGGTTAAAAGCGAGAGATCAATGAGTGGAGTGAGCGAAAATGATAGAGATATGTTTGATTATATTGAGTCGCTGCATCAAGGTCTATATACAAGATCGGGATCAACTTTTGGACCGGCAATTGTGACGGAAGAAGCGTTCGATCATTTAGAAAAGTTGTACAAGTTAATGGAGCAAATGTTGGAATTGAGGGAACAAAATGTTAGATTACATAGACGGTAAGAACTTTATAGTGTGTAACAATGTTTCCTTTCATCCAAACTGGGCTTTGGAGTTGTTGTAATAGTACCTAAAGCGCACGTTAAATTCTACATTTAAAAAATATACAGAGCCTTGCAATAGTGAGTCAGGCTTCTATAGCTCCTATAAGAATGAAGTTAGGAATTTCATTCATAATATGCAGACTTAGATACTGTATCATAGGGTGTATTTCAAAAAAATATTTTTCCATGTACAAGTGTGATAACAAAAAGTTTTATTTTTTTAAATACCCAGTATTTTATTGCATATTTTGGTTCGTATTAAAGTTCTTTATAATTTTTCCAAATTGTATTTATTTTGCGTTGGTAGTTTAATGTCAGGGCACAAAGAATTTTAATAATAATTATTTAACCGGCAAGTTTGACTGTGACAGACGTAACATTTACAGAAATAATTTTCTCACAATCATACTGGCCCGGTTACCTTAATTTTTAATTTACTAATTACGCACCTTTGAATGTGAGTATACAGGGTGATTCCTAAGTTGATACTTCTTTTTTAGCTGTGTATAGAAGGCATTAAAATAAACAACTGTTTCAAATACCTTTCAAAAAATTTTAAAATAGCCGAGTTACAGAAGTAAAAAATCTAAGTGCGGGCCTGGTAAACAAAATGTAGCCCTTTACTTTATATTGTTTTTCTCAGTTTTTTGTATGTGAGTCATGCATTTTACGGATCCCTCGTCAGTTATTTATTTTGACAATTCGCGGCGCGATGTGGTTTTCTGAAGCAAATTAATTTTAATAAATTGGTAAAATTTAAAAACAATGAACTAATTATGGTGCTAATTTATTGTGAGTGTCGTAAAAGTGCTAATATTTCTTCTCTACACCCAGAAGTTTTCTTTATGTTATCCAACGGGCAAGTTAGGCAGAACTGTATTTGATTTGTAGGGTAATAAATGAATGTAAGTACTTTATTTTTGGGTTTTTTGAAAAAAGGTATTTGAAAATGTTGTTTACTTTAATGCCTTCTATACTCAGCTAAAAAAGAAGTATCAACTTAGCAATCACCCTGTATAATGCCTGTCAAAGGCAGTCGAACTTGCCGGTTAAATAATTATTTTTAAAATTCTTTGTGCAACCCGATATAAGAGTAATAAATTAAAAACCAACGAAATAAATTTTTACGGTCCTGGAGAAAAAAGGTCTGAATTAATTTTTTAAAACATGATTGCAAGAGATTGATGACAAGGGATCTAGAGATGTCATGAATCTAATAGTGTTTATCTATTTTATACAGGGTGTTCATAAAAAGGTTTCAAAAATGACATATTTTAATTTCATTTTTTCAAGTTTTTCAAATGAAACACCCTGTATATTATTTAATTATTTATTTTAAAATTCTTAAGCAATTTTTTTTATATTATAAGTATATGAGTTGTTTTCGAAATAATTGGAATTTTCATAAATTATGTTTAAAAATAAAGCTTCATTAATTAATTAAATATAAATAAATTAAACATAGGAGACTAGACTAAATGTATAAAATGCCTTTCTTTTTAATCTGTGTACAAGTCAACATATTCTAGCAAAACTCTGCAAAACGGTTCATTTAGTAATGGTTATGCCTAAGAACCATAGTAGGCTTTAAAATAAAATATGGATTCATTTGTTTACTATAATTTGACAAGTTAGTTAATTAATTTAAAAAAGTTGGTATTTATTTTCGGACGAATGAAATTAAAACAAATTTTAATATGATGAGTTGGTTGATATGATCTTTGTACTTTTTCTGTACAACTTCTTTGAAGTATTTAAATAACTTATAATAAACAAATGAGTTCCTATTTTATTTCAAAGGCTACCATAGCTTTAAGGCATAACCTTTACTAACGAACCGTTTTGCTAGTACTTATTTCAACTAAAATATTAATGTCGGGTTGCACAAAGAACTTTAATAGTAATTAACTAACCAGCAAATTTGACTGACATACATGACATTGGCAGAAATAAGTTTCTCACAATCATACCGGCCCAGTTATCTGAATTTTTAATTTACTAATCTGGCATCTTTGATTGTGAGTTTATAAAGCCTGTTAATGTCAGTTATGTCACAGTCAAACTTGTTGGGTAGTTAATTCTGGTTAAAAATCTTTGTGTAACCCAACATAAGGGATGTAAATAGATCTTTTCAAGAACGTGTTGTCTTGTATACAGATTAAAATAAAAATAAATTTGAACCTCAATTGATTTTCGGGTTATACTTGCGTTTGGTTGGTTTTTGATTGTTTTATCGACTTGTAAAGCCTTCTATGTGGTTAATATTTTATTTCTACAGAAAAAAACGAATTTATAAAACCTCCCATGGGCATATACCGGGTCCGCCAACGTGGCGGGGATGGAAGATTAAATCATTATCGAGGAGCTTATCATAAATACTAAACCAGCATAAGGTATCGACTTAAAAGCGGCATATTTTAAAAATATTTTACATTATACAGGGTGGCTCAAAAAAGTGTGGCGGACTAAACTTGTATTTTTTAAATGGAACACCCTATATATTATATTATTTTCTAATTCCCTATACAATTCCACGTATATTTTGTATAAAATGTCATATGTCTAAATTCAATTGTTTTTGAGTAATTGACGTTTAAAATATGGCATTTTTTAACTTGACAGGCTGTAACATTGGAACGGTTCATCTTAGAGAAAAATGGTTTTTACCTCCCTATCTTAGTTTTTCATTCTCTATCCAAGGAAACCAACCTCCGATTTACCATGTTAAACCAAAAAAACCGTTTTAACGGTTTAACATAGTAAATCGGAGGTTGGTTTCTTTGGATAGAGAATAAAAAACTAAGATAGGGAGGTAAAAACCATTTTTCTCTAAGATGAGCCGTTCCAATGTTACAGCCTGTCAAAGTCAAAAAAAGCCATATTTTAAACGTCAATTACTCAAAAACAATTGAATTTAGACATATGACATTTTATACAAAATATACGTGGAATTGTATAGGGAATTAGAAAATAATATAATATATAGGGTGTTCCATTTAAAAAAATGCAAGTTTAGTGCGCCACACTTTTTTGAGCCACCCTGTATAATGTAAAATATTTTTAAAATATGCCGCTTTTAAGTCGATACCTTATGCTGGTTTAGTATTTTTGATAAGCTCATCGATAATGATTTAATCTTCCATCCCCGCCACGTTGGCGGACCCGGTACAATAAATTCGTTCTCAAATATCTATGTGATTACATTCGTCACAATTACAGAAGTCCCGCTAGGCAGCGCTAACCCAAATCGGTTTATTAACCGAAAACAATGAGTAAAGACGAAGATCTTCGTCTTTACAGGCGATTTCCTCTTAACATTTACTTATTTCTATAAGTTTGTTAGAGGTGCTGGTATGCTCAAGAGTGTCTAACAACGACACAGATGGCGCCCCGTGCCACATCTTACTGGTGTGTCCCACCAAGTGCTGCCTTAAGTAGCTTATTCGAGATCCCTTTTCTTTTCGTCGGATCCTAGCTCTACTGATGAGTCATGATATGACGAAACGCGTCTAGAGATGGATCTGGCGAAATGAAAAGGAAAATCTTCGTCTTTACTAAAAAAAAATGTATCCGTAATGTTCTTTTATTAGTTTAATAAAGTTTACAATTTTTTATTTCCCGTTACATCGTCCGCAAAATGCTACTATGTGCCTGTTTTTTATTTGAAAATGATCTTATGTGTCAACTCGAGATGGTTGAAACCTCCTATGTAGTAAAATGTCAAATTTATTAATAATTACAGTTTAACGCGATGCTCTGGTATATTAATTATTGTTTCAAAAGATTTTCTATACTGTTGTTCCCAGTTTTCATACGGTATGCAATAATTTAATCCAAAATAACAGAAACAGGAAGTTTTTTCTTCCTCATGTAAAATTTATAATTTTCCTCATAGGAGGTATTTCACGATCAACGACGATATAATATATAAACGTAAATTTATATTTTGTTATTTTGTTAATAAAGAATAAGTTAATCGAAAACTATTTTTTGCGTCTTAATGCCAGCGCGGGCCATGATGTGTACTTTATGCCCGCACGGGCATTAAGTAATCCATTATGTAGATGGTATCTAAGGTATAAAAACACGATAATGGTATGACATAAAACATATTATGAACCTTGCAATTTTTTCGAAAACGCTTGAAAATAACTTATGAGAGTGTGGTACAAAAAATATTGCTTAAGAATTTTAGATTAAATATTCAAATAATGTATAAAATAGATAAACACTATTCGATTTATAATATCTCTACACCCCTTGTTATAAATCTCACCCAATCCCATGGTTTAAAAAGTGAATTTAAATAGTTTATTTGATATTTTTTTCCAGGGCCATAAAACTTAATTTTTTTAGTTTTTAATTTATTACTCTTTCTACTAAAGCAAAATAAATAAAATTTTCTATAATTATAAAGAACTCTAATACGAACCCAAATATGCAATAAAATACTGGTCATTTCATTTTAAAAAATAAACCTTTTCGTTATCACACTTTTTTGGGCCACCCAGTATATGGGAAAATATTTTCCTGCAATGCACGCTATGATACAGTATAAGTCTGCATACGAATAAAATTCCTAACCCAATTTGTATAGGACTAGCCTGACGCACTATTACAGGACCCTGTATAAATAAAATTTTGAGCGGTTCACCTGATTAATTACAACTTGAAATGTTAACACGTCATTATGGAACATCCTGTATACTATATTAAATTCTATACACCTTATATTATTCTTATTAAAAAAAGAACATATTTTATTATGTGACTTCATCATCAAACTTTTACTTTTCATTGTGAATTATTCAACTTTATAGTAAACAAAGTTTAGAAAGCATGGAAAATAACCACACTATTCTTAGATAGCATGTAAAGATATATTAATAATTTAAAAAAAGTTATTTGCTAGAAACACATTCTTTCATAATGGATGTGTGTCAATGGCGCAATCAGAAAATATGTACGGAGGAGGGGGGAGGGGGGTCAGTGGGCGTAACTACAGTCTATTTCAGAAAGGGACTACAGAGCGACCCAATGAATATTTAAGCCACTTTAATAATTTGGCAAATTATTGCAAAATTCTTTATTTTCATCAAGTGCAGGTAGTACCACCCGGGTTTGGGTCAATTTATGGGTTTTGCCTATTGTTATATATATTTACAAACACTGAAAATGGTGCTACAAAGGCGTGCATTATGTACATAGTATTAGGTACACTTATTTCTTATTTCACATTATAAAAAAATACAAAATATAAACAATAGATTATACAGAAATTTAACTATCATCTCCTCTTGACGTTATAACTATCGGATCGACGGTCCGATCGATCAGGTGGTCAAGATCCCACATTTTCTCGTCCCGAAAGTTCTCTGGTGTCACTTCCTTAATGGCTTGATCAAACAGTAGCTTAATTAATTTTGAATGGCGTGTTGTGTCTTGCTACAAATTCTTTCACTTGCGCCCATATAAGTTCTATATGATTTAGTTTGCAATGATATGGCGGTGTGCGCAGCAGAGTTACGATTTATGTTTTTCAGCCAGCAGCCACGGCATGCTTCATAAGACAATGTTTGTGTAAATTTGCTATAGCTAATAGTTCCTTCTTTATCAAATTATCTTCTTTTTTTTCTTTGGTTAGTTATCATAAATAATTTAATGCACAAAATTTACCTGCTCCTATGGCCGACACCGAAATTGAGCCGAACTGGATGAAATTTCCCATTTTATTACTTTACACCTTTCTGAAATAGACTGTAAGACATTTTTTTTCCTTGAGAGAGCGGCAGTCGGAACACTACATGTGTCTTATTACTCTTATTACTTTTACCCCCCCCCCCCCCCCTCCCCCCTTCTAACTAACCCATAGTTTAATTAAATTTGGTCTTGTGAATGTTTTTTTTCTTAATATTCCTAGTTGACGTTCTAACAGCTTTTATATGTTCACCCCGTCAAAATTGATGATTTTTTAGACATTAGACATTTTTGAAATGTAGATGTCTGTAAATCATTTTTAAATTGAAAAATGTTTTTGCCTGCGTACAGACACGATTAAAATTGAAAAAGTTTTATGCCTCCAATGGTAATCGAACCCAGAACCTCCAGATTAAGCCTCATGTGCGCTGCCAATTGCAATACGGATTGGCAGCGCACTTGAGGCTTAATCGAGAGGTTCTGGGTTCGATTCCCAGCAGAGGCACAAAACGTTTTCAATTTAAATTATATATTTTTGAAGAAATAGTCCATTCTTAAAGTGGAGTTAATTGATAGAAATAAAATAAAAAACATAAAGTCTTTCTCCACTGGTTTATTAAAAATAAAGTTAGAAGGTGGTAGATATTCTACATGTTTCGGGTGTAGCAACACCCATCATCAGGAACAAAATATAAAGAGAAAAATTCATAGAAAGGAACAGACGTAAAGGGTGAGTGATAATGAACCTCGATGGAGCTCTCACCGAGCCATGGAAGATTAAATGTTGAGAAATGGGATAGTGATTAGAAGAAAATTGACATATTTAAGTCTTAACACTGACCATGGGCAACAGGTAACAGTGGTAAGAAGGGGCCCGTTTGGGTAAAGAGAAAAAAAAATTAAGAAATGTAAAAAATGGAGATTCACAGGTCAAGAACCTTCATCCTGGGAACCGTGGAGAGAAAGAAAATTTGTTAATTTAGCCCTCTTTTTAAGGGAAAAAAAAGAAAATATTTTAGTTAAGAAAAGTAAAAGGCATAGAACTGATGAAGAATCTGTAAAGAATAAAAGAAATTGTTGAGTAAAATACATTGAAATGAATATTTTAACAATTCACTCGAAAAATCTCTTTTATATGCACGAAAACGGGGACTTACCTTAGTTCATAGCCGAAAAATTAAAAAAATTTTAGCTTTTCCGTTTTGACCTCGTGCCTAATAAAAGTTTTAAAAGTACTCCGACTCTCTAGTCTTTTTTAGTTCTTTTTTAAAGTCTAATTTTGGTTGTTATGTTAAAATTAACGCCCACTGGGGTTCCAGCCCTTTCGGGCTTGTTCCCCTAAATAAATTTTTTTAAAAATTTTTTAATTTTTCGGCTATGAACTAAGATTCTACATCAGTTCTATGCCTTTTACTTTTCTTAACTAAAATATTTTCTTTTTTTCCCTTAAAAAGAGGGCTAAATTAACAAATTTTCTTTCTCTCCACGGTTCCCAGGATGAGGGTTCTTGGCCTGTGAATCTCCATTTTTTACATTTCTTAATTTTTTTTTCTCTTTACCCAAACGGGCCCCTTCTTACCACTGTTACCTGTTGCCCATGGTCAGTGTTAAGACTTAAATATGTCAATTTTCTTCTAATCACTATCCCATTTCTCAACATTTAATCTTCCATGGCTCGGTGAGAGCTCCATCGAGGTTCATTATCACTCACCATTTACGTCTGTTCCTTTCTATGAATTTTTCTCTTTATATTTTGTTCCTGATGATGGGTGTTGCTACACCCGAAACATGTAGAATATCTACCACCTTCTAACTTTATTTTTAATAAACCAGTGGAGAAAGACTTTATGTTTTTTATTTTATTTCTATCAATTATATATGTTAAGTACTCATGAAGATTTTTTACAGAATTCGTGACCTAGAGCATCTGAATAATCTCGAAAAGATTCATATAAACCCCATAGCTATAGAAGAAGATTATCCAGATCTTGAAAAAGATACTGCCTTTGCAGAAGCCATATTGGAATCAATTTTGCAAGATCCTAAAAACAAGGTAAATATAAGAGAATAGTACATTGTGTATCTAGAAGTAAAAGCCAGGGCCTATTTTTGGTTTAAAGGGGGACCTACGCCCGGTACCCAATCCAGGGCCCCAAATCATGAGCCAATACAGCCAATTTCTGGATCGAAAACGTTTTCTATTAAAACTGACTTCTAAAAAAAATTCCCCGGTCTCGGGGCTGCTACCATACCCCAGACAGACCGAAAAATCAGGTACAATAGCTGACCATATGTCTGGACACCACGAACTAAACGCATGACTGCACCTATCTCAGTTATAGTTGCTCACCTAGCTAGTATAAATAGAGCTTTAGTTGAACGGCAGTAGAGTTTTGGACTTGCATTGTCTTTATTTGTTTAGAATTACTACGTTTCAACTGGTAAGCATCTCCAGTTGAAACGTAGTGATTCAAAACAAATAAAGACAATGCAAGTCCAAAACTCTACTGCCGTTCAAGAAACGTCATTGTCTCCAAACTTTAAACAGACACTAGAGCTTTAGTTATTTAGTATTTACCTGAAGGACAGTTAAAACGTTGTGATTCAAATCCAGGATGCAAACAAAGTAGATACTATTGAATAAACTGTAGTAACTATTATGAGGGACAGGAATCTAGCGATTGATCTTCTATAATATAATTCAACCGTTTTGTATTAAATCAAAGAGCTCGCTTTAATCAAGCTATTTACTGTGAAGCCTTATATAACTTTTAACATGATCTAGGAATTTTTACTTCACTAGGACCTTCAAAAAAACAAGAATAGCAGACCATCGTTACCACTACTAAAAAGACATAGAAGCGGTTCGGCTACAGACAAACAAGTAACTTTGGATGGCTCGTCTGGCGTTCCAGAAGAAAAAGGAAAAGAAAGGGAGAAAGAACGGTTTCAAGGGGTGTTGAAAAATGACAAACCTGTGTCGAAGTGGACCAAAGTCAAAGCTGCGTTCAGGTAAATTAAAGAAATTAGGTAATACCGAGTGTTCCGCTAAGTTCAGCCAGCGCCTGTATCTCGAAAAGTATTGGTCATAAATTTTCGGGAGTTTTTTAAACGGCAAAAAAATACTGGAAAATATTTTTTAAGTTGTACTATTGTCGCTAGAGGGTGTTACGATGGAACATAATACAAAATTCAAGTTATTTTTAAAATAGTCTTAATAAGGTACTGTTTTGATATCGGGAATAAAAAGCCTATCCATTCTTGCCGCAGTTTGATTGTGAGAGTTTTTGTATCTTCAATAATAAGGGTGGAGTAAGCTGGTAAATAAGTTATTACTGTATCTTTCACATCTTTTATACAAATTTAATAAATTTGGGCTCGTTTGAAAGATAATTTTACGTTTAATAAGAAACTCGTTTTGTTGATGGTCGCTAATTCGTATTTTGTTTTACAGAGAGCGCTATGTATACAAGTTTTAGTTTTTCCTCATTTTCTTTAAAAAAATTAATAGACGATATGGTTTTTATATAATATATTTGAAAAGCATAAATATGCCTATATTTTGGCGGAAACCACGATTTGATATATTTATTCGTTTCCGAGTTATTTCGAAATAACACTATTTTTCATCAAGAAATTGATGTTAGCCATTTCAAATGATTTTTATGCCTAGGTATCTTGATGAAGGACTCCTTGGAATTGACTTAACCAAGATAATAGTAGGCGGTTATAAAAATATAATTTTAAAATAATAAGTTCTCTTTCAAACAAGCCCAAATTTATTAAAATGGCATAAATGATGTGACAGATACAGCCCAACTAGCATTTCCAGGACTTATGACTAAATATGAACTAAACCTGACGCCAGGGTTGGTGCAACTTTGGGTAATACAGTTACTTAAGATGTCAAGTTAGCATTTATCGGCTAAACTACGTCGTGCAGACGTCACTGAGTTTCTTTCGGATTGAGGTCACAAATAGTCATTGACTCTTACGTCGTTTAAACGTAATAATCTGAGCTTAATAGCCGAGGTAGTATCTGTGATGATAAAAGTAGTCACACAGACGTCGCACTATGACTCATTTCTGAAGGTCCTTCACGGACTAGATTTATCGTCGGCCGGACGTAAAAATATTACTAAGAGTATACAGAAAGTATTTTTCTTGACTTGAAGTAATAATGTATTAAAAGTTTTGCACTTTCATTACCTATGCACGTTTTAAGTATACCTATTTTAACTAAATCTGTCTATACGTCATTTTTGTTCGACTAATTCTTCCCTAAAGCGTGCTTTAAACCCTGTTAAGTAACTACGTGACTCCACCATATTTTGACGGGAGCCAATTTTAAGGTTTCGTTTTTCACAAGCTGGTTTCGAAAAACATTAAACCAAATACTGGAAACTGCCCCTATTTGATCTATAATAATCTACTTTACGTATTCTGAGCCTTTATATGCTAATTTAATTTATGTAAGTTTTCTCTTTTATCCAAGATATTTTTTTTATATTTCTATTATTAGTTCTTTTTTTTCATCAATTGAGGAGCGCTTAGTTTTTTAAGGCTCTATATTACCAAATTTTAACAATAAAGTGCCTTGCGTTTCAATTTTAAGCGACCGAAACATTCTAACATAAGTTTATTCTAGTAAGGGTAAGCTCTTATAGCAGCCATTACTTTTATTTTATGAAAGAATCCACAAAATATCAGTTGGTCATATTTGTTAGTGATCTAGTATGTTTTTCCGTGCAGAAGTTAAATAAAGATATTTTTAAAACTTCCCGACATTTTAGGTGCAGGATAAGTTACTTATAATGTGCAGAAGTCATATACTGACGTTCTTACAAAGTTTATTTTGTTCACCAAAACGGTGCAAATTCAAGTCTTCTCGACGTTAGATCGACGTAAGTTTCCAACGTCAGGTTGAAAAATATAACGTCGGTACGACGTAAAAATGCTAGTTGGGAGTACTTTTAGTAATAACAACTTCCCCCAAAATTCTTAGGATCAAACTGCGGCAAGAATGGATATGCTTTCCATTTCCAATATCAAAATAGTATCTTATAAGGTTATTTTTAAAATTGTTTGAACTTTGTATTCGGTCCCATCAGTTACGCCCTCTAGCGGCAATCGTACAACTTTATAAATAATTTCCAGTATTTTCTTTTGGCCGGTTTACCTATAAAAAAATGTTTCCAGAAAATTTATGACCAATACTTTCCGAGATCTAGCCGCTTGCCAATCTAAGCGGGACACCCGGTATATCTGTATTTTCGATAACTGAAAAGACTGCATACAATTCACCCCTAAAAATGTAATTATAATAGTTCCAGTTAACCTTGACCCGTGCATCATTACTTGAACATCATTCAAATAGTATAAATTAAATGAAAGAAAAGTTTACATTCATAAATATTATATTCAATTTATGTACCTAACATCTCGATGAACGGATTCCTAATGGTTGTTTAAAGTTCTTCATTAAAAATTTAACACTAATACAAAATCGATGTTTAACGATAATAATAAAAACAACATTTTATTTTCTTTCCTAGATGGGAAAAGGCATCGAATGTTGGAGATTCCAAATCCCAAGATAGCGGAATTCATGTTCCTTTAAACTATGAAATCGCTCGGTACCTCAGGGTACCATCGACGAGCGATGACATGGGACACAGTCCGGGGGATTCAGGGGCGGGAATCTCCACCCCTGGATCTATGAGTTCGGCGTCGTCCAATGACGATTTAAGGTTAGGTAAGTATATGATGCTGGGAGTAATTTCATGGTTTAATGCCAATTTACCCATACTAACATAAAATATATTCAATAAAGAATCTAAAAATTATAAATGTAAACTAAATGAAAGATGTGTTTACTTCACTACTACTTTCAAAAAAGTTCTCATTCATCTTTTAATAGACGCAGAATTGGAAACATTGAAGCAGCTGCTTTGAACTTCATCCAGTGTAGTTATGTCTGTAGGATTTCGGCTTCTATTCACATGATACAATGGTCAGCTGCACCCGATTTTTGGGCCCCTCCTCCATGTCTGGACGCACGGCCATCATATCATGTGGACAGAATCCGAAATCCTGCATCAAGAACCACACTAAAGGAAGAAACCCATACACCAAAACCCAGGTTGTCCTTATTAGATATAACAAATATCTGGAAACATTTGTTTAATAAATGTAATCCTATAATAAAATCGCGTACGGATTAAACGCATGACTGCACCCATCTCAATTATGTTTCAATGCACTTAACTATAAATAAATAGAGCTGTAGTTACTATAATTATTCAGCATTAACCTGAAGATGTCTGGACATATTTACCAGTTGAAACGTTGTGATTAAAAAACTTTTCTATCATTGAACAAACATTGTCTTCAACATTTAAACAGACAGTAATACAAGAGGAAGTAAATTAGTAACAGCAACATATCCACGCGGAACAAAAATAATGGTAACATTAAGGGTAAAAGAAGAAGTAAATGTGAATAAAAAATAATATGGTCTATTTCAGAAAGGTGTAGAGTAATAAGAGCTCATTATGTATGCAAAGGGATTACAGAGTGACCCAACGAATATTTAAACCACTTTTATAATTTCGCATTGATTTCATTGTAAAATTCTTTATTTTCATTAGTGCAGGTAGTACCATCTAAGTATGGGTCAATTTATGGGTTTTGCCTATTATCCATTCACAAACACTGAAAATGGTGTGACAAAGGAGTGCTTTATGTACATAGTATTAGGTACACTTATTTTTTATTAAACATTATAAAAAAATACAAAAAATAATTATACAGAAATTAAATTATAGAAAATTATAATTTTGTACGTCATCTAAGGAACTGGCAACTCCTCTTGACGTTATAATTAACGGGTCAACGGTCCGATCGATCAGGTGTTCAAGATCCCACATTTTCTCCTCTCCTTTAATGACATGATGGACTGCTTTTCGCCAGTTCTCTGGTGTCACTTCCTTAACAGCTTGATCAAACAGTAGGTTAACGTCTTTCATTTTGAATGTCGTGTTGTGTCAGCTACAAATCCTTTTACTTGCGCCCTTATAAGTTCTATAGGATTTAGTTCGCAATGATACGGCGTTGTGTTCGGGTCAGCACAGTTACACTATATTTTTCAGCTATTTCTTCCAAGGCATATTTCATAAAACGATGTTTGTGTAAATATGCTATAGCTAATAGTTTCTACTTTATCAAATTATCTTCAAAGTCAATACTTTTGGTGGTTCTTCTTCTTCTTATATTTTATTTAGCATTTTTAGTTAGGTCGAAGACCTCTTACTATTTTTACTTCATTGTATAAACTGTTTTGTATTTTGTTTTTGCCACTAGATGGCGTGTTTTTTTGAATTTCTGTTTCTGGCTGATTATTTCCTTTTTTGGTTTTTTGATTTTTCTTCTTTTTCTTGGTTTTTGGACTGTTTTGTTTACTTTAATCTGTTCTGTTTTTCTTGTCTTTTTATTTTCTTGGATTAATTTCTCTTTTTCTACTGTTTTTTGGTGTTGCTCATGTGCTTTTCGCCTTTTTTAATTTGTTTCTGCTTATTTTGCTTTTTGCCTTTTTTGTTTTATTTTGGTTGGTTTGCTTTCTGCCTATTTTATTTTATTTTCTGCTTGTTTTACCTTTTGCCTTTTTTGTTTTTTTGCTTGCTTTGCTTTTTGCCTATTTTGTTTTCTTTTGAATTTGGTTTTTTATTTTTATTTTAAACGTTTTTGTTTTCTGCTTTCTTAGTCTATTTCTTGAGGTGGTGGATCTCTTGGCCTTTAATACTTTTGTCTGGGGTTTGGAATTTCTCTAAACGCGTGTTTTATTTCTTGATTATTATTATCTTGCAAGTTTTGGAAGAAACTGTTCGATAGTTTATTTATATGTGTTGATAACTTTTCCATTTGGGTGTCTCTGTGTATTTGAGTGTTTCTCATGAACCAAGGGGCTCCTGTTATTATTCTGAGCACTTTATTTTGGGCTGCCTGCAGTCTTGTCCTCTTAACTTTACTCATATGTGCCCATGCTGGACAAGCATATGTCAGCGTTGGTCTTATTATTGATTTATAAATTGTTAGTTTTCTCCAAGATGAAGTTAACAACTACTGAATCAGCTGGAAGCTATTTAATCATTTCACCAAAATATTTCTCAAAAACATTAGAATTCACATCCTCGTGGTAATCTCCCGTATTGAACGACTTAAAAGGTTAGCAAACTTTCTTTTAAAAATCCCTCTTCGCTTCCTTGTGCGCCTGTGACCGACACCGAAATTGAGCTGAACTGGACGGAATTTCCCCTTTTTTTTACTCTACACCTTTCTGAAATAGACTATAACAAAAACATTTGCGAGTGTACGAAAAATACATAGAAATATCGTTATGCAATTGGGCGCTTATAAAGTAGAATTTTATCATAAATATGAAATAATTAATTTTGACTTTTATTTCTGGCCATGACCGTGCCTACATCTGGCTTAATTGCATTTGTTTTTTATAATTTCCATGACGATATCAAATTGCAAGTTTGGCAACTTTTCAAGACACAATTTGAACAAATCAATTAGTGGATTGGAATATAAACTATTTTGACTCGAGTGAGTTTTAGTAAGTACCGCTTACCAGTAAATCTTAATTCAAAGCGTTTTAGATCAAATGCGCTTTACTCTATTTTTAAATTTACGCTCATTATTTACTATCGTTTGTCAAATGCCGGTTTATTTCGTTGTCCAGGCGTAACTAACAAATCCCAAACTTGAAAAGGGTCTACACAGCGACTAATATTATCAATAAATTCTTACACAGGAAATATTAGTCCTCTTCCAAACACCATCTGCATTTTGTGTCACTATTATACTACATTATAAAGAAAAAAAAATTCAAAAAATCTACTGTCTCTTAAGTCGACCGGACCCCAACCCAATATTTGCTATAACGGCGCAAGGAGGAGTAAGTCGAAAATGCGGAAGTAAGTGGCTTGTAAAAAATCTTGTGAATCCGGATTTATGTCCATTACGATTATATTTTAAGCTAATGTCCAAGAGGCGAAACATTAAAATTAATCGATTATTTTTGACAGTCAATCAGAAATAGATACAATGATAATTCCCCAAGGTTTAAGAATTGTCCAGCAGATATTAACATTATAAGAAAGTGGACAAAAATGGGAGCAATCAACATTGGCCTAGATACTTAAAATAAAAAAACCCCGAATCAGTCTTAGCAGTTTAGGCGCTAATCTTCAGGAAGTCATCAAAATAACGGGCCATAAGTTCTGTTACTCCCTATCTCCAGCTCAGCGAGCAGCATAATATGAAGATTTTGTCGCAAATGAGAACCGAAAATACACCTATTCGTATTCCAATGCTGAAGCCCAAATTCAAACACCTCCAACCTATGATTTATCCAATGGTTCAAGTTTTCACTATATAATTGTAATTTTGTTATTAAAAATAATTATTATAATATATTAAACCTACTAAACCGTATTTTAATTTTAAAGAATGTGAAATTATTACGCACCTTTCTAGTGCTTAAAGATCCTTGACATAAAAAAATAGTTTTCGGAATTTGCATTAAAATTTCGCGAACCAATTTTTTTTATTATTACCCAGTTTCAAAAGAACATTTTCCTACATGTATATCAACCGGCATTTTTAGCACTCAAAGGTTAAGTAAATATTATGAAATCTTTCTAAACTCACTCAATTTTGAGTAACGAGTTGGCACGATTCTAATCGTAAAATTTTTAATTTGTCTGAAAATTTACAACGTTTGTCAATGGCGTAATAAAACTTAAAGCAATGTTAAGGATGAAAAATTAGGAGTTAGAAAAAAGACGTCTTTTATTTTAGATATGTTATTTCTGTGCCAAGAACGGTCTCATGTCATCGATTGATAGAAGCTGGTGCTTGAAGTGTATAAACCAAAAACTTTAAGATTTCGGTACGAAAGATACACTAAAAAAACTAATCTTTTGGGAGAAATGCATGCGTTTGTAATCTAAACGCTTCACCTTTAATTTCTCATCGTTGATAAGTACTTAAAGTGCAGATTTTTGAAATTTTATTAATAAATTCTAAAAATGTTAACTTGATCAAGCCATCTCGGCAACTATGGTTTTGTATTCAATCCGCCATTGCGTCGTCTCTTGCTTTTGACATAAGTCCTTTAAATAAAGATTTTAGGAGAAATTTCCCTTACGCCAAGGGATATACAGGGTGTCCCAGATAAGGATGCACTCTACAGGGATCTGGTAAACCAAACGGGGTACATAGATGGTTAAATTACAAAAAAGTCGCGCCCTACTAAATTTTGCGACATTGTATTTAAAAAATTCCGAATCCTTCCAAAGACATCTGGGTCAAGCCGAATTTTAATTCTTTTTTTACTCTGTTTGAAGAGATATGTAAAAATAAAGTTTATGTTCTTATTACCACTTTTCTCCTCTACAAGTTGGTGTAATTACATTTTTAATCCGACGTTCGTTTTTTCAGAACCATCATCAACTTTGCTTTTTTAAATAGTGGGGAAATTTTATTTTATTATTTTTAAATTCCCTCTCTTTATAATTCAATGACGTATCATACCTAGTATTAATAACACCTTTCGGACTTAAACATTCATCATCAATAAAAGTAAGTGCAAATTCATCTTGTACCTATAAACTTTCTTTTGTTTTTAAAGCCAACTAGAAGTCATTTGACTCTGGACGTCGACAACAAATCATATACAATTTTTATTCTCTTGAATAATGTTCCATAATTTGTATTTAAAAAAATCACATAACTTCTCAAAAACAAAAAAAAATTACTTCTAAGAAATTAGATAAATATTATCCTATACATAGTCTATTTAAGAAAGGCGTAGAGAAAGTCTCAATTTCGGTGTCGGCCATTGGCGCAAGAAATTTTGTGTATTAAATTATTTATGATACTTAACTAACCCAAGAAAAAAAAAAAGATAATTTGATAAAGAAGGAACCAATAGCTATAGCAAATTTACACACACATCGTTATATGAAATACGCCGTCGAAGAAATAGCTGAAAAACAGTGTAACTGTGCTGCGCACGCCGCCATTTCATTGCGAACTAAATCGTATAGAACTTATACGGGTGCAAGTAAAAGGATTTGTAGCAAGACTCACTACACGACATTTAAAATGAAAGTCGTTATCTAAGCTACTGTTTGATCAAGCCATTAAAGAAGTGACACCAGAGAACTGGCAAAAAGCAGTCCATCATGTCATTAAAAAAGAGGGGAAAATGTGGGATCTTGACCACTTAATCGATTGGACCGTCAACCCGTTAATTATAATGTCAAGAGAAGATGACAGTTCCTTAGATGACGAAGAATATTATAATTTAATTTCTGTATAATGTATTTTAAATTTGTTTTTATAATGCTTAATAAAAAATAAGTGTACCTTATACTATGTATGTACATAATGCACCCCTTTGTCACACCATTTTTAGTGTTTGAATGGATAACAATAGCAAAACACATAAATTGACCCAAACCCGGGTGGTACTATCTGCACTTGATGAACAAAATGAATTTTGCAATGAAATTAATGCCAAATTATGAAAGTGACTTAAATAGTCGTTGGGTCACTCTGTAGTCCCTTTGCATATCTAATAAGCTTTTATTACTCTACACCTTTTTGAAATAGACAATAGTGTATGATTTTTAAATCTGAAAAATTTAGCCATGATTTTTATCACGCACTTTTATTTCGTTTCAAATTTTATATCGATGATACATTAAAAACAAAAATCAAATAAATCTGTTTTATCCTAATTATTATTAAAATTTTTAATTCCCACTGTGTCAATAAATATTTACACAAAAGCTTTGATGGAACTGATTCAGCTCGTATCTCCGCATAACTTTTTGTAAATATTTTTGAAAATTAAAGTTTTTTCGTAGGAAAATTTTTGGGAAAACAATAACTATTTTAACTTTTTTTTGGGCTTTTTATAGTTAAGCAAAGCCATTTTTTTTATGACTATTTAACTAGAGTGTTTTACACTGGCAAAATGTCATAGCAACGGCCGGTCTTCTACTGGCAAAATTACTACCTGCACCTACCTGGACAAAATTCACATGTGATTTTTGCCGCGGCAAAATTTTAATTTTTGATTGAAAGAAGTTTTGTTACCATGGTTCTGTTAATTATTTAAAATGTCATTGTATTATTTCTTGTTAACAAACGTCAAATTATTTTAGTTCAAAAATGAGTGTTTCTGAAGAAAAAAACAGATTTGGAATACAATCCATTACAGAAATTAAAAAGGCAGTGTCGGAGAATATACCTCCAAATACGCGTATCTCCAAAACTTCCATTTGGCGACAGTTTTCGCAGTTCTTATTGATAAGAGATTATAAGCTTGAAAAGCATACTCCAGCCGAAGAATTAGCAAAACTTATGGAAGATTATGCTTACAACATGAAAAAACTAAATGGAGAGGACTACAAAGAGTCAAGTATCAAAAGCATATGGAATACCACGGCGCAGATGCTACAAGAAAAGTATTATCAAGAATTTAATATAAAAATAGACCCATTTACCGACATTCTTTTTAAATCAGCCCGTTTGGCAAAGGACTTAAAACGAAAACAACTTCAAGGTAACCAAGAAAAAAGAAAAACAAGTTCGAAAGCCCTTACAACACAAGAATTATTGGAAATGATAAAAATTCATGACGAAGACACCCCAGACGGCCTACAGAAAAAAATATTTCACTTATTTTCTTTTGAACTTGCGTGGCGAGGCAACGAAGCAGTGAACTGCAAAGTACATTATTTCCACCAAGAATTAGACCTAAATGAAGAATTTACGGGACGTATCGAATACAATCCCATATTTTCAAAGACTACACAAGGAGGTGCAAAAGCCTTGGCCAGTAGCAAATGGTTGGTAAAAAACAACACTAACAAAGATCTTTGTCCTATTTGTCTATTTTTAAAATTATTTGAAAAAAGAAATACCAATCCAGAAATTACAAGTGACAGGCTCTTTTTGACAGTTCATCCAAATTGGAAAAAAGGAATTTGGTACAAAAACATGCCTATTGGAATAAACAGCATGTCGAAATGGACCAAAATCTCAGCAGAAAAAATCGGCGTAAATACCAAAAGATTTAAAGTAACAAACCATTCACATCGCTCTTCCACTATTTCTGCCCTTGCAAAAAATGGCGTTGGTGAGCAAGAAATTATCAAATTAACAGGACATTCCCACGCCAATTCTTTGAAGCCTTATTTGCAGTTAGACTCTGAACATCATTTAAAATTAATTGCAAACTTAAGAGAAAAAGCACCAGATCAAGTAATATCATCAAATCAAAATCAATCAAATAATGCACAAACGTTTAATTATCACAACTGTAACTTTTACATCAATAAATAAGTAATTTTTTGTTTTATTCTTAAATAAAAGTTTTCTAATTTTATTGTTCTTTGTCTTTTTTCTAGTTAAATAGTCATGTCGAATACCACTCGAGAAAAAATTGTGTAAGCAAAATTGTTCTCAAGGATTTATTTAAGTTTGTTGCTTTTAAGCAATTTCGCTCATGACATTTTCGACAAAATCACTCGCCTGACGGCTCGTGATTTTGTCAAAAATGTCATTCGCGAAATTGCCAAGCAACAAACTTTCATACCTGTCGAAAATTTTGCCGACAAAATTTTATCTCTTGTGATATTATATATGATAAAACACCTGCACTGTAGGAAAAATCCTTTAAGGCGCTCTGGGAGCGGCGCGAGTGCGAAAAAAGCGATTAACGTTGGTCTTGAAACGTTGAAGATTGTATTCATTGGGAAACACGACCTCAGGAAGATCATTCCACAAAGATGACGTTCTCCAGATGAAAGAATTCTTGAACAATGAAGTTCGAGGAGTACTAAGCTGAACAACATATGGATGAGCGGCAGTGGTTCGCCGTGGTATTTCTGTTTTGGATTGCTCTAGGTGGAATGAAGTGGGCAATGTCAGTCGAACACCTGCCATGGAAATATCTGTGGAAGAGAGCCAAATCACCAACCTGTCTTCGATGCTCCAGGCTATCGAGGGTCTTGGTCAGCTCGGGGTCGCCGATCAGACGAATGGCTCTCCTTTGAATGGAATCCAGTAGCCGAAGGGTGTGCTTGGGTGCCGAGCTCCAGACATGAGAGCAATATTCTAATGATGGTCGAATCTGGGCTTTGTAGAGTGTTAAAAGTTGATGAGGTGTGTACAACCTTTTGGTGCGGAAAAGTACACCAAGTTGACCAGATTGACCCCCAGCAAATTAATAGACGGTGCCAGGGGAATTGCGTGTCCTGCCATGACTATATCCGGTTCTGCAATGTTAACCTTTTTGGAGAAGACTGCTGCC
The DNA here is from genome assembly GCA_935413205.1 of Polydrusus cervinus. NCBI lineage: Eukaryota > Metazoa > Arthropoda > Insecta > Coleoptera > Curculionidae > Polydrusus > Polydrusus cervinus. Next base: position 13,108,840 of record OW284519.1, on the reverse strand, counting down.
TGGGTTTTCTTAGCATTAAATTCGACTTGGTTACTGTCACCCCAAGCCAAAATTTCTTCCAGGTCATTGTTGAGGCGCAAAACTTCATGCTGCCTGCGAAGATGTGCGTCGGCAGCGGATGTTTGGGGAGTCAAGGTAAAAGATGAGACAAGTGTGCTGTCATCAGCAAAGCTATAAATTGGATTTTGAGTCTTCACTAGAAGGTCGTTAATATACAGTAAAAAGAGGGTAGGCGACAATATGGCCTTTGAGGAACACCGGCATTGATGGTAAAGGTGTCTGAGAGAAACCCGTCAATCGCCACTTGCAGAGAACGGTTCTTAAGGAAGCTGGTTAACCATAAACAGAATCCATTAGGCATACCGTAGGATCGCAATTACAATTTTGGAGGATTGACTCTGGGGTTCAATACTTTCGCATACCTACTTTCAATTAACTTGATAGGCCTTTATGAATAATTAAAAATATGATAATACTTTTTGCATGACAGTGACAACCGCATTACATGATTTAACACCGGCATGCATTCTAATGCGCATAAATTCTCTGTCTCTCGTAGCCAGAAAATATTTTGGGAGGGGGGGGGGAGAGGGGGGGGTTCATATTTTCTAACCAAGTATTTTTAGGGTTCGGGGTTTCAAGTTAAAAATGAAACCGTCTTGTTATGTTCATAAATAATATATTCGGGTAGCATAAAGATTTTTAACAATAATTAACTAAACAGCAACTTTGACTGTGGCAAAAATGACATTGGCAGAAATAGTTTTCTTACAATCAAGGTGGCCCGGTTAGCTTAATTCTTGATTTACGAATTTTACAATTTTGATTTTGAGAAAATAATGCTTGCCAATGTCATTAATTCGACAGTAAAAATTGCTGGTTAGTTAATTATTGTTAAAATTCTTTATAATACCGACTTATTTTTCCTACGAATTGACAGAATTTTATACCAACCACTTTCAAGGCAAGCTGAATGCAGTCATGTTGGTATAGAAGGGACCATCAAAAATTCATTGATAAAGGTTGCCGCCGATATCAAACAGCTTAGCCGGCATCTACCTGACCCAAAAATGGGTTATTCTAAAAGAATTTCTGTTTTACTGATCGAAAAGCAAAAAAAAACGTTAAAATATATTTTTCTCGGCGCTTGTGTAAAAATTTATTTATCCAAGGAATTACCAATATATTTAATATTTTTTTGTCACTGGACTTGCTCCCTATAGGACTCACACATGATGACGAAATTTTCCACGAAAATGATTTTGCTTTTTTGATTTTATGCGGCTTCATTAAGTAATAAAAATAAATTTTCGATAGTCTTTTCTATACATGTCTAATTGCATCGTTGCTGCTAGACCAAGTAGAATAGTGAGCAATGACCAACCGATTTCGTGGTAAGGTTCATAAATGTTTACTGTCGTTGCCAATTGAAAATAAATATACTGGGTATAACCTACATTTAAAAGCTGTAAAATTCACATTTTTATTTACCGCAACTAGGATTATTCTTTCGTCACACGACTCACAAACTACTAAGCAACGCGTAACCGATAAATCTATACAAAACCAGCCAAAGCAATAATTCGGCGTTCAAGCGAGTGAGTAGAAACGTCGTTTTTAACAAACTAACAGTGCCACTCGAGTACGGTGCATAGCCGGCTTGGCGGACAGCTCTAGCTTAGTTGCTAGTTATGAAAATCAAGAAACACTGTTGTCTAATGTAGCAAAACTCGACTGTTAATAAAAGTGACCTTTTAAAATTTGTTGTATAGCGTAATATAGCGGAATGTGGCCGAATATAAAATATTAGTGTTAAGGTGCAAGACGAAAAATTAGTTTGCAGTTAGACTATTAGACCCCGAGCTTCCGAGCGTGGTGGAAATGAAGGTGCGCGTCTAAATTCGCGCGAATTAAACCTTCCGGGTAAAGGCGGCGATTGAAAATTTGCCCGCTTTTTACAATGACAGGCAATGTGACGTTAGAACTGTCACTCACGTCAAACGGTTACTAAGCAACTTCCTCATATATGACGACATAAGCAGAGATGTTCAAATTTCCGTTTGCAGGTCGGTGTATCGATGCTCAGTTCTCACTTTGGAAACTATCTCGCCAATAATGGCAATATAAATCTATTTTAATCCTTCCATTGGTTTTATTTTTTAATTTAGGATCCATTATGAATATACGTACTTTGCTGGTACGTACACACTTTGATTGCTTTGATTTTGCATTTACGAAACGGCCAGCTGTAGATATTAGTATGGCTGGTCGATATTAATATTTTCTAGCCTTGATAATTTTAAATAAGAAAACATTGGAAATTCCTTGAACTGATTTTAATTACGGTTATTAATAAGCGCATGTATTTTTCATATTTTCTTTGTTGAGTACATCTAGCTGCAAATATTCCACTATACACTGTAAAAAAGTAGATACTCTAAAATATCGGTTTGGTTCCATAAAATATACATTTATTTTCCCAATATATTATGCAATTTTATTAATACAATTGTGTAAATGGGAATGTAGTGAATTACATCAAGGCCGACCTTAACAAAAATGGTTACCCCATGCATACTTCAGTGTACAGGAAACTACGCATACAAGTCATTATCTCAATTACTTAAACAGCACAAAACATGGGATAGTAAGAACGCTTGTAGATAGAGCACGGCATTGAAGCTGTCACTTGCCATTTGACAATAATAAATAACCATGCCGGGACGCTTAAATTGTACAGAGTCATAGCCAACTAGGCAGGCGCGGATCCAGAACTTTGATTTGGCGGGGTCAAATTATGTAAATGAAGTGAAATTTTTCTTTTTGGGGCTGTGCCCAAAGCCCGGCAAGAAAAAATGTTTGGAGCCACGCCCAAAGTGAGATAAGGAAAGCGCCGTAGACGAAAAATTTTCGGAGCCACGCCCAAAGTTCGATTAAAATTTACCTACATCATCTACTATCAAATTACGAAAATTAAATTATTACCTCTTCCTTTCTGCATGGTTTTATTAAATTTGTTTTTGGTAAATGTTTTTTTTTACTTTTTTTTTTGCTTCCTAGCTGGCTCTTTATTTAAAAAAAAAACATTTTTATATTTGTGAAAAAAAATATGAATATTGGTATCAATCCAAAACTTTAACATAAGACGTATGTATGACTCTAACCAGCGTTTCTCGGAATGAGTTTTTCATGATTAAAAATAAATTAAATATCGCTCACCACGCCAAAATTGTTGATTTTTTCAGAAATCATGTATTTTAGGAGCGTAGCTCTAAGAGCAGTTTTTGGTGCAAATGCTTAGGTTTTTAAATACTCCTTCTTACGTGCCGTTTTGTATATTAACCATTCTCGTTTCTTCCCGCACTATTTTTTTTTATTATAAATTATCACACTTCTTCCATTAAAAATGGTTCAATTAAAATTTTTACTTTCATTTTTTTAAAATATAAATATATTATAATTGTTTTCTGTTTTTGTTGTAAAAATATTTTATTTCATTGGGTTATGCATGCAGCCCGGCAAAACAATAAAAATTTGTTTGTGTTTCTCTGTTTTTTTTGGGGGGGTCATGACCCCCCCTGGATCCGCGCTTGCAACTAGGAGTAACTAAACTTAAAATCCGCTGCGAGATCGCCATATAAAAATACTAAATTGGCAATATTTCTAAAACTAAAAATTTTGAGATATACAACCTTACACAAACTTATCCTTATTTTTAATGCTAAATAAGAAATAATTATCAAATTTGGGTGTGTCCATTTGAAAATCTAGACTTTTGCAGTTTTTTCAATTTAATTTTTAATCTTATCTTTTAAAAAATTTAACTCATGAGAAGTTTTCATGCCTTATATCCTAAACACATGAAGCGAATTGGTTTAACCGACAACGACAATTGTGAATGTGGTAAAACGGGAGATCTAGAGCATTATATTTTAGAGTGTACAAGATTTATAAATTATAGAGATAAATTCTTTAGAAATAGTATATTAACTTTAGTAGATCTTCCATTTAATCTAAACTATATACTTTTGCTAAACAATGTAAATGTCTATAGAATGTTATACCAATTTGTAATTGAAACCCAAATAAAATTTTAGGGGAAGCAATATTGTAATTAACTCTTTAGTATTTAAGTATAAGTAATAAAAATAAAATAAATAAAAAAAAAAGGAAAAAAAGAGGGAAACGAAGAAAAAAAAATAATAAAAGAAAAATAAGGGAAAAAAGAATGAAAAGAGAAAAAAAATGAAAAAAAAAAAATTAATAATAGAAATATAAAAAAAAGGAATAAAAAACAAAAGTTATTTCTTGTAAAATGCCATATTTCGAAAAATTGGAAAATAAAGAGAGAAGCTGGCCATTTGGTTTTAACCAAAGCCATAAAACAAACACACACACACACCCTCACACACAAACACCCTGTATTAATAGTTATCAAAATATTATAAAAAATTTATTAAAGCAGGTCCTTTATAACAAGGAATCCCACTTAAATTAAATAAATAAGGCTTCTTTATAGAAAAAATTGATATTATTCTAAGGCTTGTAAACGTCATTTTTGACATAAAAATTCAAATATGTCAAAAACGTTTAGACATAGGTATAGGACATGGTATACGAAATCTGCCTAGAATCTTGCATAGAATGCAAAAATGTAATAATATATAGGGTGTCCCATTTAAGTTGACACTTACTTCCGGTATAACCGTAAGTGCCACCATTATGAAAATATTTTAGCCCGGTCGCCCCCATCAGCATCAGCATACTGTCAAATTTTCAAAATTTTCCTATGTATAGTTTTCTATATATAGATCGATTCGGTTCCCGGTCGGACATCCTGTATGCTTGTATTACAAAAAAAAATTGCTTAAGAATTTTACATTAAATAGTTAAAAAATATACAGGGTATTCCATTTGAAAAACTTGAGAAAAATTAATTTAAAATGTGTCGATTTTGAAACCTTTTCATGAACACCCTGTATAAAATAGATAAACACTACTCAATTAATAATATCTATGACCCTTTTTCATAAATATCACCGAATCTCATGGTTTAAAACATGAATTTAGATGCATTTTTTGATTTTGTTTCCAGAACCGTTTAATTTTTGTTATCACAATGTTTTGGGCCACCCTGACAAAGCCGAACACACCCCATGATAGTCTTTACATGAATGAAATTCCTAACTTATAGTCTATTCCAGAAAGGTATAGAGTAATAAAATGGGAAAATCCGTCCAGTTCGGCTCAATTTCGGTGTCGGCCATAGGCGTCGGTAAATTTTGTACATTAAATTATTTATAATAACTAACCAAAGAAAAAAAAATATAATTTGATAAAGAAGGGACGATTAGCTATAGCAAATTTACACAAACATCATTTTATGAAATGTGCATGGCAGGAAGATATAGCTGAAAAACATAGTGTAACTGTGCTGTGCATACCGCCATATCATTGCCAACTAAATTCTATAGAACTTATATGGGCGCAAGTGAAAGGATTTGTAGCAAGACATAACACGACATTTAAAATGAAAGACATTAAGTTACTGTTTGATCAAGCCATTAAGGAAGTGACACCGGAGAACTGACGAAAAGTAGTCCGTTATTAAAGAAGAGGAGGAAATGTGGGATCTTGACCACCTGATCGATCGCACCGGCGACCCGTTAATTATAACGTTAAGAGGAGGTGACAGTTCCCTAGATGACGAAGAAAATTATGATTTTTTATAATTTAATTTCTGTATAATGTATTTTGTTTTTTTTTATAATGTTTAATAAAAAATAAGTAGGTATACCTAATACTTTCTACATAATGCACGCTTTTGTCACAGCATTTTAAGTGTTTGTGAATGGATAACAATAGACAAAACTCATAAATTGACCCGAATCCAGGTAGTACTACCTGCACTTGATGAAAATAAAGAACTTTGCAATGAAATCAATGCCAAATTATGAAAGTTGCTTAAATATTTTTTTGGGTTACTCTGTAGTCCCTTTGAATACCTAATAATACTTTCGCTGAAATATTAAGAAATTACAAACATTAACTCTGAGCAAAGCAAAGATCAATTTTAATGTCTTTCGACCCAAAAATTAATTCGAAAATTGTAAGCGACTTAAATGTAAACACAAAATTCGACGTTATTTACATGTGTATAAATTTTAAGTTAAATTTAGACGCTGGAAGTCTAAATCTAAAATAAATATTTCCGAGGAAAGTGGAATATAAGTAGAGTGATGAAATACTTCAAATTAGTATTTTAAAAGGAGTTTGATAAATGTTTTGTTTCTTAAATAATGCGAGCGAAAGTTAACATTTTGTAGTACATTGTTAAACGACGATATAAAATCTATAAAAGTCTAATTACAGACTTATTTTTAGTCTGTCATCTTTTACTAATGTTTTATATTCGTGCACATTCGCTACATTTTAACAAATTTTCAAAATTCCCTATTATTAATAGTCAAATTTTGCTATGTTTGGCAACAGTGTTTCTCGATCGTCATAGTGGCACTAACTGCTGTACTGTTTCATTGACTTGTTCGCATAATCTGCAGTTAAGATCTCCATTAAACAGTTGCGCGTTATGCAGATGATTCTCAACAGCAATGTGTCTTGTCAGAATCCTAAATGAAGCAATTGCTGTGATGTAATCACTGTTAGTTGTTCCAGTAGATTTTGTGTTCACTCCTGATCCATGCCCTTATGGCATCTCGTACTGTACACCTTGGAACTCCGAGTGCCGGCTCTGGACCTATGAATGTGTTTTCTGAGCCTTTCTTCGCAAGTTCATCGGCTTTTTCATTTCTGTAATACCTTCGTGTCCTAGTACCCACTGCACTGTTACTTTCTTTACTTTCGCCAGGGCCTCTAGTCACTCTTGACATTCCCATACCAGTCTGAAGGTTACCTTGTTGCATATTAACGATCTAAGGGCTGCTTCACTGTCAGAATATATATGGATCCGCTTATTGAGGTAAACCATTTTATTGTTTTCGTAGGCACATTGCAATATGGCGTAGATTTCTGCTTGGAACGCTGTGGGATACTTTCCCAGAGAGAAAAACGCAGTACACTCTTTGGTTTTGGAGCCGTCTGAGTACCAGATTATTGCCCAGGAGTAGTTTCTGGTGTTTTATGGACCTCTATTAGCTAATATTTTAAATAATGACCTCTAATAATTAACATTTTATATAATAATTAGGGTAGTTAGGTAGAGTTTCTTTCCATGTCAACAGAAAACACCCTGTACAAAATTTTAGATACTTAAAGGTTTAAGACAGTTTTTCTACCCCTAAACTTAGGAGCTTATATATTATACACTGTAATATGTAGAAGATTTCTGCTTGAAACACGCTGAAAGACTTTCCCAGAGGGAAATTTGGTTAAGAATTCGGTACCGCGCCACAACCGAGCGCCTTACATGATGACGCTTGGATTTCAGGTAACGAAGGGGTAAAAGAGTTTCAGGCAGTGTTGCCAATCCTCCTAAATTATCGATCGATCTACCAAATGTACCGGGTGGTCAACTAAGAATGACCGCCGGCCATATCTCAGAAACTAGTAATCGAACAGCATCCGGGTAAATCTTTTTATGACAAAAGTGCCCAAGAGAAAATGCTGGAAATTATTTTTAAGTTCCGCATTTTGCCGCAAGAGGGCCTAATTGAAAAGTAAATTTTGAAATTTTACATATCTCCGAAAATTCCACATTAAGGTATATCTCTGATAACACCATTAAAAAGCTTGGACAATTATGCATCATTTTGGTCCTATGCTCATTGGCGTACCGACCTTAATAAGAATTGTATGTGTAAATGTGTAATCAGTTACATCGCTATAACTTATAAACGTCTTATCCGATTTTAGCAAACTAAAGATTGTTTGGAAAAGAAATGTATGCACTTTCACCAATCGTATTTAGTTGTCCCTAATAGTTCTCAAAAAAAATGCTAGAGGGCGCAATTTGTAATAATAACAAATTTTTTGAATTTACTCCGAAAAAATAAATCATGCGGTATAATGATACCATAATCGAAAAAGAGATGAAATTTGCTAGAAAAAATATTAAACCGTAGCTCGATATCTCCGTTCGTTTCAGCGTTATCGCCAATAGAATAATTTTTAAAACTAAGCGATTATATATTTTTTAGAAAAAAAAAGGTACGCCACTGATCTTTTTCCATGTGTATATTATTTCTGATTAGCATGGTCAATTCTGCATAAAAATGGTCTCTTGCGTTTTTCTCCTCAGGCACACTGTTCTTAATTAAAATAATTAAATTAAATTAGCTCTACCTACTATTATTATTAACATTGATAATGAAAAATTTTGTTTTATAAAATTTGTTGGAAATGACCACCTTCACTTAATAGGCATGCATGAAGCTAATTTAATTTAATTATTTTAACTAAGAACGGTGTGCCTGAGGAGAAAAACGCAAGAGACAATTTTTATGCAGAATTGACCAGGCTAATCAGAAATAATATCCACATGGAAAAATATCAGTAGCCTACCACTTTTTTTCTAAAAAATATATAATCGCTTAGTTTTAACAATTATTCTATTGGCGATAACGCTGAAACGAACGGAGATATCGAGCTGCGGTTTTAATATTTTTTCTAGAAAATTTCATCTATTTTTCGATTATGGTATCATAATTATACCGTATGATTTATTTTTTCGGAGTAAAATCAAAAAATGTGTTATTATTGCAAATTGCGCCCTCTAGCATTTTTTTTTTGAGAACTATTATGGACAACTAAATACGATTGGTGAAAGTGCATACATTTCTCGTAGTCTTTAGTTTGCTAAAATCGGATAAGTCGTTTATAAGTTACAGCGATTTAAATGATTACACATTCAACAGCTTCCCCCCCTCTTATTAAAGTCGGTACGCCAATGAGCATAATACCAAAATGATGCATAATTGTTCAAGCTTATTAATGGTGTTATCAAAGATATACCTTAACCCATTTATTCCCAGTGTTGCGTTTACGCAACACTTAAATCAATATTTTTTTTTGCCTTTTAAATTTTTTTTTTGTTAACTTTTTAACATTTCTTCAAAGAGAACAAGGGTAAATATTTAATAAAAGTCTAATACATTTTAAGTTTTACTAAAACAAACAAAAAATACCGTGCCCTAAATTTCCAAAAAAAAAAGTTTTTTTTCTTGTTTATTTAGAAAATTGTTTAAAAATATATAAAATTCTATTTAAAAAAAAATAACAATATAATCTCTTAGTATGGACCTACTTCTTTACGATAAATAGGTTACATAATAAATCTTGAAGTAACGTTATATAAAAAAATACAATAAAATATAGAGTTGCGAAAACGCATCACTGGGATATTACATAAACAAAACTAGGTCAATTTCGTGTTAGAACCCGTCAAAACCCAAATAAAGATTAGAAAGAAAATTCATTATGTCTGCAGTTTAGCTTGAGTTTGCGGTTTGTGCGGATCATACTAAAGTTGATAGTGTTTAAAATGTCTTTCAAACGGTTTCTTACTCAAAAACAATTAGAAGAGTCCATGGAGGAGGCTATAGATGAACTTGAAGTGGAAGGTAATTACATAATTTTTTTATTTTACCACTTAGTAGATTTTATGGTATTTGTTTTTCTTTAGGTTATGTTGATGGTATGTATATACCACCAAATGTTGACACCCTTACCGACGAAGAAACTTTTGATGATGAGACAAATTTACGCGAAACGGGGGAGCCTGAAGATATAGCTGGGACATTTGAGTTGCATATTTCCTTAGACAAGGTTGTGAGTGTACAAGAGTCTCGTAAGAATATAGCGGGCCCTTCAAACTCAAAAAAAAGCTCAACAGTATTTGAGTGACTCATCGGATGATGAAACACTAGCTTTCAAAAGGAAAAAGATAATTGGAGCTGCAGCTGCGCGTCAGGATCCACTTGATTCAGTGAAATGAGAAAACGACGAGATCCAGGTATACCTACTCACTCCGCCACCTCAGTGGAACATGACCACAAAGAAAACTTAAAAAATGGATATAGTGGAAAGGCTCCTTTAGAAATTTTCTTTTAATTTTTTGACGACCAAGTTAGCACTCTTATTTTACATTTTACGATGAAATATGCTAAAGATAATAACCGCCATAACTTTTCATTGCAGAAAGAAGAACTTTTAAATTTTATTGGTATTCTTCTTTTCTCTGATGGGTATCATAGCCTTCCTCAAATGACGTTGTATTGGTCCAATGTACATGGGTGGGGTAGATTTACACGATAATGGCATTGCCAATTATAGATGCAGGGTACTTGGAAAAAAAATGGTGGTGGCCTATATTTGTAAATGCTATTGACAGCTTAGTGGTAAATGCAATAAATGCATTAAAATTTTACAATCTTGTTAACGACACTTCAATGTCTCAACTGGATTTTAAATCCTTTGTAGCACTACGTCTTATAAAAACTGAAAGGACTGCAATAATTAGAAATCTTGCAAGCGCTATCGACGAAATACGGTATGACAATATATGCCATGTGGTGGTCCGTTCTCCTGAAAATAGACGGAGGTGTCGAATATGTCACAGCCAAACTGTTTACACCTGTCAAAGGTGCAATGTTCACTTACACACTACTTGTTTTGCCGAATATCACACGGCGCCTTAAAAGGCAATCATAGATTTTATATTGTATCGTCCCAGTGATGCGTTATCGCAACACTTTAAAAATTTAAATATATTTTTATAATTTCCTTTTTTCGATATTTTTTTTATTTGAGTGTCATATTAGGTTTAGTTTACTTATTTTGTAGTTGTTTTTTTATATAAATAAAGAGGTAAAAATAAACACAAAAAAAAATATTTTCATTTATCGTCCCAGTGATGCGTTTTCGCAACACCCAAGTTTTTGAAAACTAAAAAAAAATTTAAAAAAATTGCACTGAAATATCTTTCTAGAAGCTAAATTAATAAATAAAATAAATACAATTGTTAAATTTTTCTAATCTTTCTACCCTTGGGAATAAATGGGTTAATGCGGAATTTTTGGAGATATGTAAAATTTTAAAATTTACTTTTCAATTACGCCCTCTTGCGGCAAAAAGCGGCACTTAAAAGTTATTTCCCGCATGATCTCTTGGGCACTTTTGTCATAAAAAAAATTACACTGATGCTGTACGATTACTAGTTTCTGAGATATGGCCGGCGGTTATTCTTAGTTGATCACCCGGTATTTATTGTTTCCCAATAAACATTAATTTTATTATATTATAATAAAATTATCGTATTTGTGGCAACCTGTATTGGCTACCGACAATGGGTTTGTTCCCACAGCAATCACGGACAGTCCGTGAAAGTCAGGATTCTGCGCAATAGACTCGGACGCGAATTTCTGGCTGTTTGGATTGGTTACAGAACTATCAAACTGTCGGTAACTTACTTGTCTGTGGTTGCTTGTGGAACAACCCTTATGTCGACAATACATTTTATTTATTTGTCAGTGCCGTCCTGATTTAATCGCGTTACGTTCAGTGACTTGTACTAAAATTATTTAAATGACCAAAACGACACCATAAAACACAATGTTGGCTAAACCACTCTCGTGGCTAAAAATACACTTGGTCATTGTAATTTGTAATATAACCCAAATATACTTTTAAACATTAAGGAAATCACTTCTAGTTTCTCGTTTTTTTTGTAAAATGAAAATAATTTTACTGCAAAAATAAGATCATTTCTAAAACAAGAAAATAGATAAATTTTTTGTACTTGTACTTTTGTACTTCAAATTAAACGATTCCCTTAAACAAAAGCAATAAACAAAATTTCTTCTTCCAATCTTAATAATGCCGAAAATGGCATATTATCACATTGTTGCACTCTTACTCTCGCCTTTAAGAAAATATGCCGCCATTAAAACTTTATGGTATTAATATTATTTTATTCCCGTTATCCCCATCACATTATCTAATTGATAAAAATTGACTCGCTTTAACTCAGTAACGCCGAAAAAGACACATCATCAAGACTGTTTTTGACAAAAACATGATTTCATCCCCTCTTAGCCCCATCTTTGTTAAATTTCTATTACTAACTTTCTTATTGTAAGAGATATGATGCCGGTTAAATTAGTAAGAGTTGTAGTCTTATGTTCTGATGATTATGGTGATGTCAAAAAAACAATCGAACATTAAAATCACGCGATATTAACAAAAAAAATATATTTTTCTTAATGGAAAACATAAAACATTATCGGTTCCATACAGCAGATTTCATACCATGATTTCTTGTATCTCCGGCTTAAATTAGGATATCGACATGAGGTTTTAATCAGTGTTTATTGTTTTCAATCTATTTTTTACTTAAATAAATATTTATGTATATACAGGGTGCTACAAATTCGTGTGCGTACAAGGGGATCTCGAAAACGGTTAGAGATACGAAGATGGTTAGATTGAGGCAAAGTTACGCATTTTGGGGCTTATTAATTTGGTGAAAAAAAATTGTAAATATGCCGAATGCTTTCGGAGATATCCGAGAAAAACCGAAATTTTCTGTTTTGGTTTTTAATTTTTTGTGCCCTTATTTTTGACTTAGGAAAAAAATAAAAAACACTTTCTCATAGCCGTTTTTTATGTTCTACAATATGGTGTTATTAGTTTTCAAATTGGACGTTTCGTTCTTTAGAAGACACCAACCTCAATTCATCTTTTTTAAATACGGAACTGGAATTTTTTAAACAGTTTTAAGGATTTCTAAGCTTTGAAAATTTAATACAGTTTAAAGGTTTTTAAAATTTTAACGTTTTGTCATCAAATAACACATCACTATTTCAAATTATCCTTTCTTTACTATTACGGCCCTGGCAATTATTTTTTGGATTACTTAAATATTAAAATTACATTACAGGAAGTTATGGTGTTTAGGCCGTTTATTTTATCAAAAAGATTTACCGTCATAATACTCTAGGAAGTAAGCAAGTTTTTACGACATGAGAAGTAATTTTATTTTTTATTCGTATTTTATAAACATCTTAAGTCCTATGGTTTTTGCCTTAGACTTAGACTGAAATACTGTAAAACAGAAAAAAAATAATGCTCCCGAGTGAAGAAAAGGTAACTGAAGTGTTAGTTTAGTAATGTTACTGTGATGCGCTTTAGTTTGTTTTAAAAACAATTTTAATATTTTGTTACTCTTTATACGATCTGATGAGGCTAGTTTCAGGCGGAACATGAAACAAAAACAAAGAGACAGAAACATATTTGAGGAGGAGACTTTGGGTTTTTTTTCTTACAAAATATCAAATATCAGGCCTCTTTGAGTAAAAATGCACATCATTTTCAAATCAGAAATTTTTTGTTTTTTTAGTTTGGCTCTAAATATTCAGGACCGTAATGAAATGAAAAAGATAATTTGAAAAATGTGTTATTAAATGACAAAACGTTAAATTTTAAAAACTTGTGCATTGTATTAAATTTCTAAAGCTTAGAAATCCCTAAAACTGTATTTAAAATTCCAGGTCCGTATTTAGAAAAATTGAGTTGAGGTTGGTAACTAAAAAACGAAACTTCGAATTTGAAAACTAATGACACCATCTTGTAGAACATAAAAACTGCTATAAGAAAGTGTTTTTTATTTTTTCCCAAGTCAAAAATGAAACCGCAAGAAATTAAAAACCAAAAATGGAAATTTCGGTTTTTTTCGAATATCTCCGAAAGTATTCGGAACAATTAGAATTTTTTTTTTCACCAATTTATTAAGCCCTAAAATACGCAACTTTACCTCAATTTAACTATCTTCGTATCTCTTACCATTTTCGAGATCCCCTTGTACGCATACGTATCTGTAGCACCCTGTATATGGTTCCATTTAAAATTTTTGAGAAATCTGGTGATTGCTTAAATAGCGCCCTCTAGCAGCAACGGATATAACAAAATATAGTGATACTATACAGTAAATGTTACTATAGGATAAGCTCTTTCAAATGACACCGAGTTTGTTAAATTTGGTTGAGGCAAGCCAGAGTTATGAGTATTTATTTCAAAAGAGGGTTTCCCTTAACCTCTCAGTTTATTTTGAGAGTTAGTTCAAAATGTATTAAAGCAAAGTTATGTCGTATATTTTCAAAGACTAAAACACCAAATTTTTGACATAACTTTATTTGGCATGTTATCAATAAAAATTCTATAATTTTCTTAGTCATCTGTTGAACTTAAAAATAATTTCCATCAATTTCACTTGATCGATGAAATGATTTTATTTTTATTTCCATACTTTGGGACAAACGGTTCCTGAGATATGGCTGACGTAAATTCTTATCTGGCCATCCGGTACAATAAATATAGGGTGTGTAAAAATAAGCTTATAAAAATTTCTGGTAAACAAAAAACTTTGAAGTGGTTTCCTTAAAAATATTGAACGAAATTTTGGTTTATATCCACAAAGATCAAACGTGTATTTCCGCTTTAAGAAGAAAGCAATAATTTATGCCAACAGTCAACGGACATTTCCTACATTTTGAAAAATGTATGTATTTATATTTTAAGAAATAAATTAGTTTCAGTCAAGGATGTACTGCACGTCCATAAGGCATTTAATGTGTTTTGGTTCACAAATTTTACTGCGTTCAACGATTTGTGGTATACAAAGTGCTCCTTACATTTAAATTTGCCGAATTTAGCCCTACTTTTACTACTGAAGTCAAAGTTAAAATTATGTTATAACTGAAGCTGCGACGTTAAAGTTAAAATATCAAAAACCAGCAGCATAAGGAAATCCCAAACCAACGCAAAATCGCTGCGAACCGGCGGAAGGTTTTGCGAGCTGTCTGTCATTGCGTTGTTGGTTGGGTTTTATTAAATTGGGATGAAACTTACTTGCAACGTTCGATGCTTTTAAAATAGGCGTTTTCACAACATCAGAAGATATTTTCACAAGGATTTTGGGCAATATAAGATGTAAATGAGTACAACTTCAGTGAATTTTCCGTTCATTTTAAAACAGACAATATTTAAAATTGATAAATCCTTTTTAATACCCATGTCTACATTTTTTCGATTTTCTATACACTTATTTAAAATGATTGTTTTTAATTTTTATAATACTTACTAATAATAACGAACCTATTTTTAAATTCTCAAAATTTTTATTGCAGGCAGAACTCCTGATGATTTTAGAAGTTCAGATGATGAAAATCCAAACAATTACATTCCACATTCAAAGGTAAATATATGTGATTTTAATATACAGGGTGTAAAAGATAACGTAGAAAAAATTTTGGATACAGTTTAGCCTCTCTGTTTCTCGTCAGAATACCGAACTCAAGGACTACCATCGCATTGGTGTATTTTTTGGTTGAGCTTAATACAATTTATAGTTGCCATTATTGTTTATTTTTGAAATATATTAAGATTAAAAATGAAATAGAACAAACTGCAAAAGTCTTAGATTTTCAAATAAAAATCTCCAAATTTTATATTTATTTCTTGTTTAGCATTAAAAACAAGGGTAAGTTGTGTAAGGTTGTCTATTCCAAAAAGTTTATTTGTATTTTAAATTTAATATTTTTATATGGCGATTATGCTGCGGATTTGAAGTTCAGTTATTCCTAGTTAGCTATGATGGAATACGTTCTTCTCTCTGGTAGTTTAAACTTGCCGTGATATGTTACATATAAACGTTAAAACAATTTTAATTTTAGGATTATCGTCACAAATCGCATAATCACAAGTATCATAGAACACCATGGGCCAAAATGAAAGAGATAATCCATACCCGAAACAGTCTAAAAAAGAAACATAGACTATCTGCTGCAAGTGACGATATACAAATCGACGTAGAGTTTTGCAGTGATAATGAAGATGTATTTGAAGCTGAAGACACTGGAAATAAAAGTACGTCTTTATAACCTAAGTCCCTCTATGTGTTAACTAGTAGGTATGAAGTAATTTTCTAGTAGATCGTAGATAACTACTCAATGAAATGTATTTTTGCTCTGGTTCTCATGTCATTGAGACGGTATTGAACCTATTTTTTTTTTACTTCATCCTTAATATTTTTAGGTAACAATATGTCATTATCCCCATCCCCAAATGTGTATAGCAACTCAAGCATCAGTCCATGTAGCAGCGAACTCCGCCCGGAAATTGTCGAAAGATATCAAAGAGTTTTAGCTGAAGATAGTACTGTAAGTATATCAAATTTACCATAGCGATTATTTTTAGGAGCATTCAATCCATATTTCTAATTTCTTCTCCAAGATTGCCAGAAATGTTATCTATATATAATAAATTGGATCAAAAACATTGCATTCTCTTGAAGGCTTGGTTGGTTGGTCTAAGGCGGGGGTCGGACCCTAGGCCCAAGCTTCCTGCACTGCAGCCTAGTGGCTTATTGTGCGCCCCTATCTTGCTAGAAAAGATTTGTTCCTTTTATAAGGTCTAATAAATTTCGACCAAGTTTGTCATGAGGGAGATTATCCCCACATTGCATTCTTCCGAAGATTTTGAATTCTTCTTCGGGTCAGTGCTTCGCAGTTATATATATGATATGTGAGGTGGTTTCGTCCTTTTTGCCGCAAAGTCTGCATTCAATGGGACCCTTGTAAATTCTCATTCGACGTAGATGTTTTTTTAAGTGGCTGTTAGTAGGCTAACCACTTGTTTTAGCTGGGTGCGCGTTTAATAAAGGCTAAAACAATCTGGAATTTGGTGTATGGTGGCAGCTTCAATAAACGTTATCTTCCTCTAGTGCGGTTCTGTTTGCAGGATTTCGGCTTCTGTCCACATGATATGATGGCCGTGCGTCCAGGCGTGGTCAGCTGCACCTGATTTTTCAGTCTCTCCTTTTTGGGTGTTGTTCTTATGTTCTTTAATCCTTTTTTGAGTGATAGTGTCTCACCAATGCAATGTAAGATTGGCCGGATTCGCATGAGATCTGGTATACACAATTTTTCTTGTCCTTTCGGTTTGTTGGTTTCGTTTTTGGTGTCGTTATTTCGTTTGTTGGTGGTTTCTTAAAGTGTCTCTCGAGCTGCATACTGTGTTAATGTTACTGAATGTTGAGTATTGGTTGTATCTCTCTTTCTGCTTTATGTGCGTTTGGCCGATTCTTGCGATTTTACAAAACTGTGTCAACGAATCTCATAAGGTAGCCATTCTTGTTGAAGTCGGTCTTGATGTGGTTACTTTCTCTTTTGGGAGCTTCGTTTGAGTTACAGAGGGTAATTGTTCTATTCACAAGGTTCCTTACTATGCCATGTTTTATGTTGTTTTAGTAATTTGATGTATAATTGAGATACTAATCTGTATGCGTAGGTTTTCAGTACAATGAAGTTAGGAAGGTGTTGCCATTTTTCTCTATGTTGTGGCCTAGAAAAGGTAATTGGTTGTTTTCTTCTTGTTTCATGGTGATTTTAATTGTTCGTCATCGTTTCCATTCCATATAAAGAAGATATTATCCACATACCTAAGTCATAATTTTGGTTTCTTCTTTCTACTGCTTTGGATTGAAATAAACATATTTATATTATAAATGATAATAAACCTATTATTGCTGCAATATCTTGCAGGTAGATGCTTCACCAAACACTGCTCAAAGCAGTTTTCAGTTATTCTTTGCTTTCGTCGGATCCCAGCTTCACTAATAAGCCATTATATATTATTATTATTATTATTATTATTATTATTATTATTATGTTTTCAGTGTTCTATTTCTCAGCTTTTTGTTGGTAAGGCTGGTGTTATTTACAGTACAGAGAAGAAATTCATCTTAACCTGTACTGTTTAGAAACTTCCGTACTATATGGCAAGTTTGGAGGATGACGCTTTTCTGGATTAGTTGGTATAAATAACCTGATAGGCCCAGTTTTTCCAAATTGGGCTTGAAATTTTTCGTCATAGCTCCCTCCACCGATATTATGATCGGAATTATGTCGATTTTATCTAGCTTCCATATATTTTTTATCTCTATAGCCAAATTCGAGTACTTGGTCTTCTTCTCCGATTCGGTTTTAGAGAGGTTGTGTGTTAGTGGGCAACCTATATCGATTATGAAAGCTTTCTTGGTGTTTTTTTCGATGAGAAGAATATCCGGACGGTTGTGGTCCACTGTTCTATCCGTTATTATTGGCCTGTCCCAGTATAAGAGATATTCAGGGGATTCAAGGACTGGCTCGGGTGAGTATTGGTAGTATGGTGGGAGGTTTTCCCTTAGCCCTAGTTTATGGGCCAGTTCCTTGTGGACGATCTTAGCCACCTGATTATGTCTCCCCAGGTAGGCGTTGGGGGCCATAGCACCACAACCCGCCGTGATATGTTCTATCGTTTCTCCGGGGCAATTGCATTTTCTGCACACATCTTCCACATTTCTCTTCAAGATGACCTTTTCATAGTTTCGAGTTCGAATGACACGGTCTTGGATAGAGATTATAAAACCTTCTGTTTCAGCGTGAAGCTGCCTTTTCTCTAACCAGTTCAGTGACATTTCTCTATCTATGAGTGGATTTTGGAGTGCAGTAGGGTATTTGCCGTGTAGAGCTTTCTCTTGCCAAGTTACAAGCTGTTGACTTGGCGGCGCGCGGATGATGTTAGGTAATCCGTTTTGCTTTAAGTTAAGGGCTGTATATCCAGTGTCTGCTGCTACCACTTTTTTAAGAATTTCCCCATTCGATTCTTGGAAGTATTTTCTCATAGAGGTCTCTTGTGACTTGCACAAGTTATTATTATTATTATTATTATTATTATTATTATTATTATTATTAAAATTATTGTATATTTGTAGTCAGACTCAGAAATACGATCATCGCGTTGGACTAGAGTTCGAAAAACCTTTTTATCATCTGAACAGAGATCGCCGAAAACTTCCCAGTCTTCACAGGGAAAAGACAAGTCGGACGAAACAAACGTAGAAGATGAAATACAAAGAAATTATAAGAAATTGCAGAAGAAATTGAGTTTGGAATTCCAAGAGAAAATTTGCGAATGGGAGAGGACCAGACAGGTAGGCTCCTTTGGTCGATTTCCTTAATCTCGGCCATAAAATGTATTAATTTATTTTTTATTCACTTTTCATTTAGAACTCGCCTGGGGTGTCGAATCCTTCATCTTCTTGTGGATATAGCGAAGACTATAAAGATCCGTTTTATGCGAAAAAGATGGAGGAACTACATAAAATTAAAAATTATTCGCCCAATATTCAACATAGGTAAGAAGGAACTTTATATTACACTAAATTACAGAATAAAAATCCTAAAAAAATTACTAAAGTTCATTGTATTGTAAAAATTATTGGGAATTATTTTTTTTTAAATAAAAATAACTTTCTTATATTCTACATTATCTGTCAAGCCCAAATTAATAAACATGGACAGAATTCATTTCAAGTAAATGAAATATTTTTAATATTCGTATACAGGGTCCTGCCCCTCACCTCCCGTCTTCTATAGCTCACTTATAAATTAAGTTAGGATTTTGATATTTTGCAGACTTTACCTGTATTCTAGGGCGCATTTCAGGAAAATATTTTTTGTTTATACAGGGTGTTCCAAAAAAGTGTGACGTCATAAGGATCTATTTTTTTAGATTACATGCCATAAATATTCTTACTTATTTGGATGCTTTTTATAGTTGCCTTCATACCCCTAAAATTTTGATGTAATAGGTTCAGTATTATAGGCGAAAAAAAATTAAAACTAAGAAAAATCAGTTTTGAACCACTGGTTCTAAAAATTAATAAAAAATAAAAATAATGCCTTGTTAATACAATTATGCAAAGGTAGGGGAGACCGGTGTCGATTGTAACAAAACAACATTTTTATATTTTATGAATTCATCTTGCTATCAAAAATTTTGAATTTACTTTTATAATATGAGCTCCTAGGTGAATAATATTTTTACAACTTAAACTTACTAAAATAACACAAAAAAAAATTATTCAACTTTCTAAGGGGCTACTACGAGTGTTACAATTGCCACCCAGCTGGTGTCAATAGTAACATGAATGGTGTCAATTGTAACAGATAGTGGACCTAGTCTATAATATATCTGGGGTTATTCCGACCTGACATATCACATTGGACATTGGACCCATATCCCATAACATTTCTGTCAAAGTCAAATTTAACCAGTCCGTTAATTTAAGAAAAAGTGACTACGGTATTTGTGAAGTTTTGTTAAAAAACATTTATTCCTTTCTCAGAAAAGGAAACAGCAGAAGCTTAAACAACTTAAAATAAAAGAAAATATATATATCTACGGGATTAACTATTGTGATCAATCCCTTTGGTTGTCATCAGATTTACAATTATTTAAACAAACATAATAGAGACTTTTATACGAACAATTTAAATGTGCCCAATTTTTACATTTTCTACATTGCAACCAATTTTCTATGCTTGTAGAATATATAGAACTAAAAACAAGAAAAACTTATTAAAAAACGCATAATAAGAGTTGTCAATTATTTGGAGCTTAAAAATAACTAATTTTTAGATTTATCTTCCGATCCGGGTACAGTTTTAAATTCCAAAGAATATTTTTAACTATTTTTTTATCTTTAAAGTACAAGTACTTGCTAAAAATGAATCTACGCCCTTACTATAAGCTTAACACAATTTTAGTAAGTATACCTAATTATTAAAATTTTAAAAGAAAAAGTTTTGTGAGAAATTTACAAGAAAAGTTTTTAACATGACGCCTGTTTTCCATCACGGTGTAAATTGTAACACGTTACAATCGACACCGTAACATATGTTACAATTGATACCACATAACCTATAAATATGTTAATTGTTTTTTTCTAAGTATTTGGTAATGATTTAAACACCTATCTATCAAAAATAAAGGTAAATACAACACACAACTGATACTTACTATAAAATACTTCCCAGGAAAGCACTTATAGGTTTTAAGAAACAATATATGACAGCACATTTTTTTACTTTCGGGTCAATTTAAAAATATTTAAGGATAAGACAGGCGGTGCCTGCAAGATATGAAAACGAAGTAAATACGAAGGAGCTACCACATCGTCTGCTTCATTTTGTAAGGGGTTTTAAGTTCCTTGTAAAAAGATGGCGCTGTTAGCTGCCTTGTTACATTCGACACCTGTTACAATCGACACCGGTCTCCCCTACTTAATAAATAAGGTCGAACAGTCTCGTTAACTAAGTTCGATTAATTAATTGTCCAAAGTTTAGTGTCAAGCTTTGGAAACTTTAAGGACATTTATTTTTCTTATCTCAAATTGTAATTCGATGCAGAATAAAAAATCAAACATTTGTTCTAATTACAACCCTATCGCAATTTCTAACGCATCAAGCCTTATTTGCAGAAAACTTATTTTATAAACTATTTCACCAGCCATTATTATAAATTAAAGTTTATTAAAGTGACAAAAGTCCATTTTGACTTAATTTATTATATAGTTTCAAATATTGTTAGATTATTATTAATTATTTAAGCTATAGTATTTTTTGTGATGGAATACAACCACGAAGAGCTCGTAGATATGATTTTTATACTTAAGTAAATGTTAATACCAATAAATTGTTTTTTAAAGCCATTCATAACCATGACTATTGGAGTAGTTGATAAATTAAGTTTTCTGCAAATAGGTTTTGATGCTTTTGAAATTGCGATATGGTTGTAATTAGGACAAATATTTGACATTTAATTCTGCATCGAATGACATAATAATATACAGGAGTCCCCATTTGAACAAAAATGTGTTGAAGAAATACAAAGGAAAGAAAACGAAACGACTGGAGTGGTCCAGACTTACCCAAACTGGTTGTGGCGTCGTGGAAAATCACTTCTGGTTTCTAGGAAAACTGGGAAAATTGTGCACGCGCGTGGTACTTAAAACTGATGACTTCGCCGTGACGGAAGCTAATGGACTGTGTCGAATGGATATGAAATAATACCAGCAATGGTAGTGACAGTCTGTGCAATAGCCCATGAAATAAGGATTGGAGTGTTCTTGGGGTCAGGCAAGATATTCTTAGCGGTATCATAGAAACCGAAGAATGCAGCTCTGTAGATAATGATACCTTGAATAGATACACCAAAACCCTTGTAAAGGCCTCCTAGACCATCAGATTTGAAGATTTTAGTCAAGCAGTTACCTAATCCTTTGAACTCACGTTCTCCAGGACTTTTACCTACATCGGCAGCTAACCTGGTTCTGGCGAAATCAAGAGGATAGACGAAACATAAAGATGTAGCACCAGCGGCACCACCAGAAGCTAAGTTTTACCCAAAAAGTATCTCCAGAATTGTGTTTTTTTGTCTACTCCACTTAAGAAAACTTGCTTGTACTTATCCTTGAAGGCAAAGTTCAATGCCTGGGTGGGGAAATATCTGATTACGTTAGCAGTGTTACCACGCCAGTAAGCCAATACACCTTGTTCTTTGGGAATTCGGACAAAACAGTCGACCATACCCTTGTAACGTTGAATCTCAGGAATTTGCTTGGAAATGTGTTGAACTTGCAGAAGCAATTTAACACGCTAGATGGGGGCCACACATGTTTTAGATATCGCAGCTGAGATACCACCAGCAAGGAAATCTTTTAAGAAGGCAACGGGGTCGGCAAGAGACATTTTGTTCTTAGTTTTTGGTCGATCAAGGTCTTAAAACTTAGGGTACGTACGATGATGCTCAAGGTGTATACGTACCGCGCACTGAACTGCGAGTGTCAAGTTTTGGAAACTTTAAAGCAATTTATTTTTCTTATCTCAAATTGTAATTCGATGCAGAATAAAAAATCAAACATTTGTTCTAATTACAACCTTATCGCAATTTCTAACGCATCAAGCCTTATTTGCAGAAAACTTATTTTATAAACTATTTCACCAGCCATTATTATAAATTAAAGTTTATTAAAGTGACAAAAGTCCATTTTGACTTAATTTATTATATAGTTTCAAATATTGTTAGATTATTATTAATTATTTAAGCTATAGTATTTTTTGTGATGGAATACAACCACGAAGAGCTCGTAGATATGATTTTTAAACTTAAGTAAATGTTAATACCAATAAATTGTTTTTTAAAGCCATTCATAACCATGACTATTGGAGTAGTTGATAAATTAAGTTTTCTGCAAATAGGTTTTGATGCTTTTAAAATTGCGATATGGTTGTAATTAGGACAAATGTTTGATATTTAAATCTGCATCGAATGACATAGTAATATACAGGAGTTCCCTTTTGAAATAAGAAAAATAAATTGATTTAAAATTTGCAAAGTTTGAGATTAAACTTTGGACACCCTGTACAATTCGTATTAATCAAGCTTGGTTAACGAGACTTTTTGACCTTATTTATTAAGTACCTTGTATAATTTTAATAACGAGGCATTATCTTTATTTTTTATTAATTTTTAAAACCAAAAACCTATTTTTCTTAGTATTTTTTTTTCGCCTATAATACCGAACCGATTTCATTAAAATTCTGGGGGTATGTAGGCAACTATAAAAGGTATTAAAATAGGTAAGAATAATTATGGCACGTAATCTAAAAAAATAGATCATTATCACGTCACACTTTTTTGGACCACCCTGTATAAACAAAAATATTTTCCTGAAATGCGCCCTAGAATACAGGTTAAGTCTGCAAAATATCAAAATCCTAACTTAATTAATAAGTGAGCTATAGAAGAAGGAAGGTTAGGTGCAGGACCATGTATATAGATATAATTTTGCTAACTGCGGAAAAGAATTTAAAAATATTGTTCGAATCCACCTAAATATATTTTCAATATAAAAAGTTTGATGTTTGATATCGTTCTTTTTTCTCTTTTATATTTTCTATTGTGGAAATCATAACAGGCGTATACAAATGACAAGAGAATATGAGTTACCGCCGGACTTTAAAAAGAAGCTACAAGAATGGGAAAAAATTAAGAAAACCAGTGGCGGAGCTAAGAAAAAGTTAGGAGAGGTTCCTAAATGGAAAAGTTTGGGTGGACCAAGGTACAAACTATTAATAAACAATTATCACTGTCTAAAGCTTTGAATAATAAACCTGAAATTTTTTTTTAAGAATCCCCCCAAGGATTGATATGTTAAACTAAGGGCCTAAGGACATTTTTAAAAATCATTTCAAAAGTAGACATAAAATATTTTTTTAACGGAAATAAACACAAAAAGCACAGTTATCGCACGACCATGTCAAGATAAATGCCAACTTCTGACTTAATTTGCGGACATTGAAAGTGGTATTTTAAAATAGCTGAAATAGTATTTAAACTCCTTCCTTTTAGTCGACGCGACGGTCTAAAACTAAAAATTCTACAGGGTGTTTCATGGTGGATAGAACGTTAGTTGTTTATGAAAAACGGGTGGTAAGTTTTCTTCAAAAATTTGATGGCTCAGATAAACGATATGGTCATCGTTTTAAAATATTTTCAGCAATGCGGTGTTGCCGATTCTGCCCAAAACAGGTGGCGACATCGTTATTTTAATTAGAACACCCTATATATTATATTAGTTTCCAGTTTCCAATACAATTCCACATATATTTTGTATAAAATGTCAAGTTAAACCGTTATTTTGGTTTAATATGTTAAACCCGAAGTTGTACTTTTAGATAGAGAATGAAAAATTAAGATGGGGGGTGAAAACCATTTTTCTCTAAGATGCGCCGTTCCAGTGCTACAATCTGTCAAAGTCTGAAAATGGCATATTTTAAACGTCAATATCTCAAAAACAATTGAATTTAGACATAAGACATTTTATACAAAATATACGTGTATAGTCTATACGAAGTCACTGTAAACTAAAAACTCTACTTATAGCCGAGTTTTCCTTTATAATACATGGGCGTGCAACACGAAGATGAAAATGGAAAAATATTTAATTATATTTTTCATAATACCTACCAAAAAAGTCATATTAATGCTCGTAATCCCACCCTCATTTTGTTATGACAGATTCATCATGATCACGTAGACATTCGACAATAAGCCGTCTATAAAGATTATGATTTTTATTTCAATGCAAAGCCATAGAAAATTGATCTTACTCCAATTTTCTTGCTGTTTACACTGACTTTGAACTGACTATAGATTACTGTATACACTATACCTGTATAGTATGTATACTATACCTGTATAGTGTATTAGAAAATAATATAATACAAAGGGCGAACCCGATCAAACCTAAAGTACCCCTACCCAAGCTACGCAAAGGCCGAACCCGAACAAACCTAAACTACCCCTACCCAAGCTAGGCAAAGGGCGAACCCAAACAAACCTAAACTACCCCTACCCAAGCTACGTAAAGGGCGAAGCCGATCAAACCTAAACTACCCTTAACCAAGCTACAAAAAGGGCGAACCCGACCAAAATTAAACTACTCCTACCCAAGTTACGCAAAGGGCGAACTCGAACACCCTCCGGCAGAAGTGGCAACATCGCATTGCTGAAAATATTTAAAAAGGACCATGGTTGTTTATCTGAGCAATTAAATTTTTGAAGAAAACGTATCTTCCGTTTTCCCTAAACCTCTTACGTTCCATCCACCGTGAAACGACCTGTACAAAATCGGAAAATTTATAACATTTATGTTGGGTTGCAAAAAGATTTTTAACCATAATTAACTAACCAGCAAGTTTGACTGCGACATAACTGACATTGACAGACATTATGAACTCACAATCAAAGGTGCTGTACTTAATTATTATTTAAATTCTCTGTGCAACCCGACATTAGAATATTACTTATAGGGCATCAGATCAAACGCCAGTTCTTGAGTATCCAGCACTTTCAGAAGATTTTCGCAAAAAATTGGAGGAATGGAAACGAATAAAAGCTTGTGGTGGACCGATGGCGTACGCTGACCAGAAAAAACTAAAAGATAAAACACCGAGTCCCAAATTAAGTAGGTAAGTCATACGGAAGATTGTCACAGCACTGAATTCCCTCAAATATATTGAGTCTTCTACCGGTGAGGCAATTTTCTCCTCTTCACCACATCGTCTACATTTAATTTGGTTTTATTAATTTTTATTTCCAGGAAAAATTCATCGCCAAAACAAAGCAAAAAAGGCAAAGACCCGAACAAAGAATTTCATTGGTTTGAAAAGGAACTTAGCAAGATAGAAAAGGAAAAACATAGATTGGAACGGGAAAGGCAGAGGTTTATCGAAAGAGAAGAAAGGTGAGTCGTATCTTCTAGGATTGTGAGCCAAAGATATAAACGGCGAATCATATGTGTAAAAGTGTGTATAGGGTGAGTCAACGATAGAGTAAAAGCTCATTTTCTCCTTTATCTCAAGAATTAGATAAAAATTCGAAATACAAAAGTTGTAAAGATCATTGAGGTACTTATTTTAAAATTATTCTGGAGTGTATGGGGTGGCTCAAAAATATGGCGAATATAAATTCTTTTTTTTTTTTAAACGGAACACCCTATATATTGTATTATTTTCTAATTCCCCACTAAATTATACGCTTATTTTGTATAACATATTATATGTCTAATTTTAATAGTTTCTGAGATATTGACGTTTAAAATATGGCATTTTCAGACTTTCACAGGATGAAACATTGGAACGGTTCATCTTAGAGAAAAATGGTTTTCACCTCCCTATCTTAATTTTTCATTCTCTATCTAAAAGTTACAAGTTCCGGTTTAACATGTTAACCCGTTAAAACATTTTTTTTTTGGTTTAATATGTTAAATCGCAAGTAACTTTTGGATGGTAAATCGGAGGTTGGTTTCTTTTGATAGATAATAAAAAACTAAGATAGAGAGGCAAAAACCATTTTTCTCTAAGATGAACCGTTCCAATGTTACAGCCTGTCAAAGTCTAAAAATGGCATATTTCAAACGTTAATATTTTAAAAAATATTGAATTTAGATGGTATAAGAGGAAAGCCCCTCAAATAAAAAAAAAATAGTAATATTTACTTTAGGCTCCAATCCGTGCGACATCACTGGAAAAATATTTTAATGTTACATCCTTTAATAAATATGCCTTGCCGCTAGTAGAACTTCTAATAAATTTCATGTATTAATATCAAGTGTTTGCTGAGATATGCAAAAAACACCTTAGCCTTTTCAACGGCTTGTAAACAACCGAAAATTTTTAAATCGGTTTTACTGAAAAATGGTAAATCCTACCAAAATGAGCAAGAGTATCTTTTTTGAATAGAAGACTTTAGTGCTTTTAAAAATTGCACCTGGCGTTAAAAAATCCTACAAATAAAAAAGTTAGGGCAATATTCTCCTCACTACCTACCCAGTGGGACGCCACTGGAAGAAATACACCTAAGCTAAACAAACCGTTTATTGCGTCTTGTCATGGGTAAAATATGTATCAAATATTGTTTTGATACTTCAATCAGCTTCTGAGATATTGTGAAAAAACCGCTTATCATAGCTTCCATTCGGGGGACCCTAGCCCCATAACGAAGCTTTTTTTGAAGGTATATTAATAGAGGATTTTAGTCCTATTTTTGGATGTACTTTATCCCCTTAAAATATTGTCACCTAATTTCGGGACACCCTGTATATGACATATACAAAATAAGCGTAGAGTTTTGTGGGGAATCCGAAAATAATAAAATATATTGGGTATATATTCCATTTAAAAAATGTAACTTTATATCGCCACACTTTTTTGAACCGCCCTGTATTAACCAAAATAATTTTAAAATGTGTACCTCAATAGTCTCTATAACATTTATTCTAATTCTTAAATAAAGGGGAAAATGAACTTTGCTATATCGTTGACTCCTTGTACACTATTTGACGGGGCCAGAAGCTAATAATTGAACAATATTTATCCTAGGCTGTCAAAGCTTCGCAAGTCTATGCTCGGTGGTCCACCCAAAAAAGATATTCTTATTCACACGCCATCAGGTTTCCATCGATTTGAAGGGATTTCAAGAAAATTCACGCAAAAACTATACGAATGGGAGAAGTCACAAGGAATTGCGCCTGAGGCCTCGACATTTGCTTTATTATCAGCATCTAATTTTACCCCTGAAGTTCGAATAAATGGCAATAAAGAAAGAATAAGAGAAGGTAAGACTGACTTAAGTTTTCTTAACGTTGAGAAAAATGTCTTGATATACTTTTTTTCTATTCCCACGTGGATATTTTTTGTTTCATTTACACTTAAGTGACGAGAAAAGTAGGCAATTTCATTTAACTGTAAGGCAAAATTTCATATTCATTACGGTCAGTGCTGCACGGTGTTGCAACCTATAAAAATCAAATTTACTATTTTTAAAGAAAAATTTCGCGAATGCACACAATACTGAAATAGTAGTTTATACAACAAGAGTGGATATGATGTCCATATCGCATGAGGAAGTAAATTGAGCACGACGCCATAGGCGGAGTGCTCAAACTTCAGAGGGCCATATGGACACAAGAGCTTGCTGGTAGCGTGCTTCAATTTAAGATGCGGCGTTGCCATTTTTGCAAGGTAACCATTTGACGCGCGTTATCTTTTTTTTATGACATGACTGTTAGGGTGTATTGGCTAGAATGGTTGGTTAACTTTTTCAGTCTATCATTTTTGAATAGAAAAGAAATGAAAGTTTGTTTTATATTCAAGAATTTGTTGGTTAGGTTAGGGAGAGTGTTAATTTTTTTGTAAAGGCGTACCTATGTATTATTTCTAAATAAATGTATTCAAGTTCACCATTACATTAAGAAATCTATTACATATTTAACAATTCTACATGTTCGGTTAATTTGCAGTTACATCACCATTTTGTCAAGAAATCTATTACAGTTTCTTTTTTCCTACAATCTGTGTTCCCTCTACCACTGTGTTTATAAAATAATTATAGTTGTAGTTCGCCATTTTATCAAGAAATTCATTATATTATTTATTTACTCTACTGGTTTGATTGAAAATACATTTTATTAAAGTGTCAAAATAATTTCTTATTGTAATAATAAAAGTAAAATAATAATTATCTAGCTATATTAAGAATAATACTTACCTTATTATACTTTACATGCTTCCTCCTGACAATTTTATTCATGTTTTATTGACGATGTTTATTTGATTCCAAACTCAATCACTATTATGTGATATAAATAAAACAAAAATAATATCCATTATTTAATTTTGTTCTAAAATTGTATTTAAGTTTAGAGGTTTTGTTATCTAAGCACTAAATAACAGTAATAATTATTACGACTTTGCCAATAACTTGGCAACGCTGCACATGACGTATGGATTGTTTCGCGCGTTCCACAAGCTCTTGTCATATGGACAATCCACTGGAGTTGAACAGTATATTTTTTCTACGACCAAACTTACAAACCTTATGCTAAAAAATGTAAAAAAAGTTTTCCGGTTGCCGGGCTCGAACTCACGACCATTGGATCCATAATACAAAGCCCTCACTCTCTCGACTATCGAGATTTTAAGCTAATTGTGGGAAAGCCAACTGATAAACGATGCTACATGAAATTCATTTTTTATGCTCATGCAGCCGGTTGCATTATTAATAAATCTATTATAAATGCGTCTAGATTTTATTATATTGAACAAATTAATAACAAATGTACCATATGCATTTAAATTATATAATTTAGTGTCTTGAAAAAGAAGGCGGAGCCTCAGTAAATATAATATACTGTGATTGGTCAGTGCTTTTAAATACACCATAAAGAAAATAAAGAAATGTAATTTTCATAACAGTGTTGTCATCTAATGGAAAATTTTCGGGTTCGTGAGAACAAAGCACAGAGGTAGGTCGGCGCTGTCTCCAAAGGGAAAAGGGAAATTTTTACGCACAGTGTTATACTTGTAGAATATTCTTTAGGATCACTTGTGGTTGTAATCTGCTAATAAAAGACTTTTTCAGTATTGTTTGCATTCGTGAAAGTTTTCAATAAAAATGGGAAATTTTATTTTTAAAGGTTGCAACACTGTACATCCTATTGTAACATGTAAATTTGGTTTCCTTGTAATTGACCACTGTGATTGGTCAGTTTCATTACATCTAGGATGGAAATGAAATATTCCCGCAC
Organism: Polydrusus cervinus; assembly: GCA_935413205.1. Classification (NCBI taxonomy): domain Eukaryota; kingdom Metazoa; phylum Arthropoda; class Insecta; order Coleoptera; family Curculionidae; genus Polydrusus; species Polydrusus cervinus. The sequence goes on along the minus strand of OW284519.1, from coordinate 13,078,851 downwards.
AGTTAACCGGAATAGCCTACTTTTCTCGCCACTTAAGTGTAAAGGATACAGCAAATTTCCATGTGGAAGTAGAAAAAAGTATTTTTTAGCAGATCACAACCACAAGAAGTGATCCTAAAGAATAATCTACGAATATAACACTGTGCGTAAAAACTTCCCTTTTCCCTTTGGAGACAGCGCCAATCATTCCTCTCTGTTTGGATCAATATTTCTCACGGTTTCGGAAATTTTTCATTAGTTAGACAAAATTGTTATAAAAATTAGATTCCTCTGTGGCGACCTTATAAAGTATTGACCAATCACAGTTTATTGTATTTACTGAGGCCTCACCTTCTTTTTCAAGACACTATTAATATGTATAAAGTACAATATGTTATTAATTTGTTCAATATAACAAAATATATACCATCTATGGTTTATCAATAATGTGACCTGCTGAATGTGCATAGAAAATTAATTTCATGTAGCATTATTTTGAGTTGGTTTTACCATAATTTCTAACATGATCACTTGGTCGCAACGGCATAACGGTTTAACTTTGGATCCAATGGTCGTGAGTTTAAGCCTGGCAGAATGCAAACTTTAAAAACATTTTTAATAGTGTTGGTAAGTTTGGTCGTAGAAAGAATATATTATTCAACTCGAGTGAATGGTCCATATCGCACTTGGAAGTTTGAGTACGGAGTCCTGCTCAATTTACTTCCTCATGAGATATAGACATCATATCCACTCTTGTTGTATAAACTACTATAATCATTTACAATTATTATAACTAAAGAAAGTCGAAAGTGTGTCTCCAACGCTGATTCTTATCAATATGAATATATGCGTGCTTAGGATACGTGATTTTGAATTTTTATACTGTATATTTTTATTTAGGTGTATTTTTGTTAATTTTAACAAAATTATAATTATTTTGTTTATAAAGTTAGTATAAACTGGCAAATTTCGATTAATCAAGACATTTGTACATTATTGCATAAAAGTTTTGCTGGAATTGAGATTTCCTCCGCCATTCAGTCAAGAATCATGATAAAATATATATATTTATCTTGAAGAAATAGTCCATACTTGAAGTGGAGTGGAAATTTAGAAGGTAAGAAATAAGACTTTATGTTCTTATTTCTTACCTTCTATACAGGGTGATTCACGTTAAGTGGCCTATTAGAAGATCTCGGAAACGAGTAAACTTATCTTTCTAAGAATTTGATAGCAGGCATAATTGGTTTTGAGCTTTTAAAACATTATATTTTGAAGTTTTTATTACTTCCGGTTATACCGGAAGTTAATGCCAATTTTGCTATTTCAAACGGAACACCCTGTATATTTTAGCATTTTTGATTACTTACCTTATTAAAATCTAAATAACTTTTGTTAATAATAATCTATTCCTATCTCTAACCGTTTTTGAGATATGAATTATAAAAGGATTTTTTTGTGTAAAAACGCTCCGAGAAGAAAGTTCAGTAACTCTGAAACTAATAAAGGTAAACATTTAAAATTTTCTAAGCTTTCAAGTAATACATAGATCTTTAGTTTAAATTACTTAGGTTTCACGTTTTTTATACAGGGGGTTCTTAAAATTGTGCCAATATTTCCATTTAAATAAATGTGCTTAAGTCAATTTTTGCAAATAGAACACCCTATTTTTTAGCTTACCAACGTGTAGAGAACTAAATTTCCTATCTAAATGCTTAATATGTTAGAATCCACATTTTTAGCCGTTTTGGAATTATGAGCAATTTAAATAAAAAATCTTAAAATTTCTGTTTGTGTTAATGCGACATTATTTTTGAAAAGAAGGCTTCGACTGGGACTTTCGTTTGGCTTTGAATGAGAAATAGCTAAGCAACTGGTAACAAAGCTCAAAGTCAAACGAAAATCCCAGTCGAAGCCTTCTTTTCAAAATTAATGTCGCATTAACACAAACAGAAATTTTAAGATTTTTTATTTAAATTGCTCATAATTCCAAAACGACTAAAAATGTGGATTGTAACATATTCATATATCAAACCTCTATTTCGTTTACGCAATTTTAACATATTTATCAAATAGCCTTATCATGGGTTTATAATAAAAATTTATTAAGTAGTTTTTTTTTCGAGGGGTCGTCCGTGCCCCGGATGCACTAAGGCCAGGCTTGGGCCATTGTGCTCACACTGTTTGGCTGTTACACCCAATCCTTGATACCAGATCCTTTCACTAGTTTGTGTAGGTCAATTGGGGAGAGAGTAAGGATGTCCTCTGGTTCCAGTTTTGGTTGCCCGAATATTTCTTGCCTCTTCCGATCTAGTGACTCGCAATGGCAAACTATGTGCTGTACAGTTTCCCTGACTTGTCCGCATAATCTGCAGTTAAGGTCTCCATTGTACAGTTGCATTCTGTGCACAGGGGCGGATGGGCCCACCGGGACGCCGGGACATTTCCCGGTGCGCCGGTACATCAGGCGCCGGTAGGCGCCGCCACGGGTTTTTTATTTTTGGGTAAAAACAAATCTAAGCTTAAACAACAATTTAAAATACCATAGTTGGAAAAAAATACCTACTATTTCTACTAATTTGGAAACTCTAAATCATAAACAATACCAATAATAGAGAATATAGAAAAAACCTACTGAAATAAAATGAACTCGTTTAGTTAAATAAAACGCCCGATTCTTAAAAACCTCTGCATATTTATTCAAAATCCACCTACTAACTCTAAACTAGTCTAAACTGTCATACAATTGCTTTAGTAAACCAAAAGTCTTTCTTGGTACCTACCAATTAATATTCTAAAAACACTCAGAAATAATTTTTCAGCAAATTCATTTCCTCACGTCCGAGATCTCTAGAAAAATATGAGGTGATTTTAATTGTCCATATATTTTTAAAAATTTTATCGATAACCGGGCCATTATCAAGATACCTACGAATCCAAGGTTTAGATCTTCTTAAGGCAAATATTATGGCAAGAACAGCATTAGAACAGTCAGTGACATAGCCAGAAAATAAGCTCGGGAGGGAAGGGCTCAGTGGGCGTATAATAAGTAAGATACTTTATTCTTAAGGCAATTTAAAAAAAATGGCATTTGTTCCCTTAGTATTAGCCGCAGGTGCACCAACTTTTATCAAAAAGAAAATTTTCTGAAAAATCGTCAATAAAAAAATTCCCTATTTAATGCACACTAATCGACCACACTGTGTAGTGATGATGACACTTACAATTGAACTATTCCAAGAAATCAACTTACCACTTTAAGTTGAGATTCTGTAGATTTTTTGGTAAATTTCAAGATCTGGACACTTTATAGTCAATAAACCTTTTAATTATAATTTTAGCTCATCACACGCCACCCTTAGCACGCTCAAAATCAGCTGATAGCATCGCCATCTCCGCCCTTAATCTAGCCTGTCCCTTACTCTCCGGCCAACCTTCTTCCCTCTCTCTCAATGACATGGAAGAACTAGAGAAAGAATGCTTAGCAGACTCCAAATCATCGTCTATGCAATATCTAATGGCCAGCTATGAAAATTATCTAGACGAAAATCTAGATGAGAATTTAGATGCGGATGAACCAGAAGCCGTACTGGTAGAAGTTGAGGATTATGAAGAAGAAACTGCGGAACCCTTGCACATGATTTGTATAGAAAGGAGGCAGTTGCCGGTTTATCAGAGGCAGGATTTTAAGCAGTTGTGGTAATTAAACTGTTCTTTATGTTTGGAATTGTAAATTCAAGTGTAAAAATATTTCTTTTGATGGATGTTAAAGACAAAGATCGGTAAACTTAATATTATTTGAGGTACTTAATATTAAATTATTTATTTTTAGTGAAAGCGAAACCATTGTAGTACCAAAAGTAAGAAGGTCTGAATCGGCTAGAGCTCAAATCAATTATGACCTGATGGAAAATATTGTTAAGCTCTTGACAGAACTTCAAGTGACTGAGGATGAAATCAGGTAGGGATTCTACTATGCGTGTAGCAAATCTCGCCTTTTAAACGCCCATTAAAACTCGGGGAGGGGGGGGGGGGGGCTCATATCTTCTAACCAGGTTTTTTTAGGGTTCGGGTTTTTAAGTTAAAAATACAACCCTATTGATATAGCTATTCATAATATAATAAGGTCGGGCTGCAAAATTTTGTTTAACAATAATTAACTAACCAGCAACTTTGACTATGGCATAAACGATATTGACAGAAATAGTTTTCTTACAACCAGGGTAACTAGGTTAACTTATTTCTTGATTTACTAAACAGACAACTTTGATTTTGAGAAAATAATGCCCTCCAATGTCACTAATGCCACAGTCAAAGTTAATGGTTAGTTAATTATTGTTAGAAATCTTTATAATACCTTCTTATTTATCCACCGAATTGACCGAATTTTATACCAACAGCTTATAAGGCGCATCAGATAAAATTAAAAACTTTTGTATTGTAATTTTTAATAAACTTTTTCAATTTAATAAAAATATTTTTCATTCCTATATTTCTGCTAGCCTGTTTAACTTGTTTCTAAAAAAATATCCAGGTATTTTGTAATGTATTTATGGTTTATAAAACCAATTAAGTTAAAGTCGAAAGCAAAGCATATTTGTATAACAACCAAACTTTCAAAACGATTCGTTAACTGGTTCGTCATATACTTCTAACGTACCATTCACCGTGAATCACCCTGTATAATTTTTCATAACGTGAATCTGATTTATTTTACAAGCAAACTTTCTTCCTCGTATCCGTTACTTTTTGGTTCCTTTATCCTCTCTTACACACCATCGGCGGACATACTATATACATATGTTAAAACTCACTGTTTTTCTTTTTCAGATGTTTGGTTGAGAACAAAAATCTTCAACAAGAGCAAAATAGAAAAACATTTAAGGTAGTACAACTAAATGATATGACGACAAATTATATCATATTTTTTGAATGATCGAAGTGTGTTGGAGTTGCACTGTCTACATCTGTTTTTAAATTAAAACGTTTTAACTGGCTATAGTATCTTTCGTTGTCTTCAGGTGAATACGAAATAAGTATAGTACCTATAATTTTATTTATACTTATTCTAAGATTACATTTTTATTTAACAATGGTTTTCAGATATTTCATATATCGAATGAGGTCTTACTGAAACAACCTGGGTTCTGGTTGACCGCTTCCTTGAACTTTCTCTAGTGTGGTTCTTTAGGTATGAACTTATTCGGCTTCTGTCTGATGGCCGATTGGCCGTACCTTCAGGCATAGCCAGCAATATCTGAGTTTTCGATCTCTCTTTCTAGCGTATTGCTAATCTTATTTCGAGTAGTTTTAGGATCAAACCAATATAAGAAAAGAGAAGAAGTTCTTCTGTCTTTTTGGCTGGTTGGTATCCTAAAGTGTTTGTCGAGCTGAATGCTGTATTGATGTTATATTATTGTCTTAGTATTCTTATTCTCTCAGATATTCCGTTGACATCCGGAACCGAAAATGTTGTGGTGTAAAAACAAATAAAGAAATTGCAAGTTAAAAACTCTTCTATCGTTCAAGCAACATAGTTGTCTCCAATCTTAAACAATATCCTATTTTATTTTCTAGTTTTTAAATGAACTTCAGAGCCAATCAATAAAGAAACTAACAGAAAAACTACAAAAACTACTAGAAGCAAACAATAACGTCGCAAACGCCATCTCTAGAGATGAAAAACAAACTCACACTAATTTGGATGATATTATGGAGTCAGTTCAGGATATTTCCAACGAAATGTTACAAATGGTACATACAGGGTCAAACGAGGATCTATATGATACTATAGAACTTTGCAAACATGTCTGTGTCTATTATGATTACAGTGGAACAAATGCATATTTTAAAAGTATTTTCCATTGTACAGAGTGGCACAATTATTTTTTATAAAATAATAAACTTGTATATTTTTAAACGGATCACCCAGTAGTTAATCATTTTAATTACGGGATGCTATAGTCTATTTCAGAAAGGTGTAGAGTAATAAAAGCTCATTAGGTATGCAAAGTGACTACAAAGTAACCCAATGAATATTTAAGTCACTTTTATAATTGGGCATTCATTTCATTGTAAACTTCTTTATTTTTATCAAGTGCAGATAGTACCACCCGGGTTTGGGTCAATTTATGGGTTTTGCCTATTGTTGTCCATTCACAAACACTGAAAATGGTGTGACAAAGGCGTGCATATGTCCATTGTATTAGGTACACTTATTTTTAATTAAACATTATAAAAAAATACAAAATACAAAAAAATACATTATACAAAAATTAAATTATAAAAAATCATAATATTGTCATATATAGACATATATGAATATTCTATTTTATCCAAAATTCAATTTTATTAGTTAAAAAGTTAATATTAAATATACCTACTGACCCAATTATTTGTTATCAAAACATGCAGACTACAAGGATGCTGTCTTAGCATATTGCCGAGCTTGCATTTTGTTACCAATCAATAACTGGGTTAAGTTTATTGATACTGATTGATATAAATAGCAGGCCGGTACTATGCAAAAGATACCACTCGGTCGGGACCATTCGGGTCTCGACCAGTTCGGTCAAGACCATTCAAGCCACGACCATTTGGTTAGAAACCCTTCAGGTCGATACCCGATCGATATAAGATTCGGTCCAGAGCAGTAACATTGGCTCAGTATTAGCACAGAGTCCTGTTCCAATTATCAGCCCCTTGCCCTAGAGAGCTTGTCCCTAGTCAAATATGCTATTGTAAGTAAAGTTTGATTTTGTGTAACCATTAAACTGCCCTTTTATATTGCATAATAAAGTAGGTGTTATGGAGACTTGTCGCCTTTAATTCTTCCCCACGTGACAATATTGTTCGTTATCTGAGGAACTGTCATCTCCTTTTGACGTTATAATTAACGGGACGACCGTCCGATCGATCAGGTGATCAAGATCCCAGATTTTCTTCTCTTTTTTAATGACATGATGGACTGCTTTTCGCCAGTTTTCTGGTGTCACTGCCTTAATGGCTTGATCAAACAGTAGCTTAATGTCTTTCATTTTAAATGTCGTGTTGTGTCTTGCTACATCAGATCCTTTCACTTGCGCCTATATAAGTTCTATAGGATTTAGTTCGCAATGATATGGCGGTGTGCGCAGCACAGATACACTATGCTTTTCAGCTATATCTTCCACGGGATATTTGCTATAGATAATAGTTCCTTCTTTATCAAATTATCTTCTTTTTTCTTTGGTTAGTTAGCATAAATAATTTAATGCACAAAATTTACCTGCGTCTATGACCGACACCGAAATTGAGCCGAACTGGACGAAAATTCCCATTTTATTACTCTACACCTTTCTGAAATAGACTATAGAAGGTATAATGAAAAGTAATAAAAAAATATACATCAATTGCATTGCAATAATTTATTATAATGGCTATAAACGTTTTTGCAAAGTTTTATAGGTTTTTTATTTTTACCTTTTCATGTTATTTTTAGACCGAACAAATGGAAAAAATAATCTCCTCCCGAATATCGAGCCCCTCTCCATTTTACCAGTCAACAATCTTTGATTTAATAAAAGAAATACGTACTAAAATTGCCGAACTACGACGTCACCTTAGCTACATATGCGCAGCGACAGACCTTACAGCGCCAAATCGGAAACGATCGACTGGAAATAAATTGCAAGTAAGAAAAACCCTTTCGAATGAATCTAGGGAAAGTAGAGGCGATACCAGTGATAATTCTAGAAGAAGTAGTGACAAAGAAAGAAGATTTGTAAAGATGGAGGGTGGTACTGGTAAGTTAGCAGACTGAATACGACAGGTATTACTAAAAGACATTATAGTAATTTTTCCATAATAGAAATATTTTGACTATCTACCGCGTGTCCCATTATGGATGGCCACCGGCCGTATCTCGGAAACTACTGGGCATAGAAACTCGGGGGGAAAAAATCGTAATGAAAGTGGCTAAGAGAAAAGTCCTGGAAATAATTTTTAAGTTCAGCATTTTGCCGCAAGAGGGTACAATTAAAAATTAAATATTAAAATTCTAAATTTCTCTGAAAATTCCCACTTTAAGGTATACATTTGGTAATATCATTAGAAAGCTTATATAACTCTGCATCGTTTTGGTTTGGGGCTTATTGGCTTACAGACCTTGATTAGAGTCGGGAAAGCTATTGAAAGTGTAATCATTTAAATTGCTGTAACTTCTAAACGACCTTTTTAGTAAGCGTAAGTAGGAAATTTTTTTTTCTGGAGAAGGGGCAGTCGTTACTTCATGTATTTCATGATATTGGACCTAGTAAAGAAGGCGGAAAAGCGCCGCAGGCGAATAATTTTTGGGGCAACCGCACAAAGTTTGTTTAAAATTCACTAAAATAACTACTAACAAATTTCATCAAAATTATTAAAATTTGTTTTTGTAATTTTTTTTTTGATTTTCCTAGCTGGCTCTTTATTAAAAAAAAAACATTTTTTATATTTGTGAAAAATATGAATATTAGTGTCAATCCAAAAGTATTTTAGGAGCGTAGATCTAAGAGCAGTTTTTGGTGCAAATGCTTAGGTTTTGAAATATTCCTTCTAAAGTGCCGTTTTATATATTCATAATAAAGCATTATCGTTTCTTCCCGTGCTATTTTTTTATTATAAATTATCACACTTCTCCCATAAAAAATGTTTCAATTAAAATTTTTACTTTAATTTTTCTCTTTAAAAATAAATACCTACTTGTTTTTTGTTTTTGTTGTAAAAATATATTTATTACATTGGGTTATATTTTTGTTGATTTAAAATAGCTCTAAAAAAAGGAAAACGAAACAGACAAGTATATATATATATTTTTTTTGTTATGATAAAACACCTGCACTGTAGGAAAAATCCTTTAAGGCGCTCTGGGAGCGGTGCGAGTGCGAAAAAAGCGATTAACGTTGGTCTTGAAACGTTGAAGATTGTATTCATTGGGAAACACGACCTCAGGTAGATCATTCCACAAAGATGACGTTCTCCAGATGAAAGAATTATTGAACAATGAAGTTCGAGGAGTACTAAGCTGAACAACATATGGATGAGCGGCAGTGGTTCGCCGTGTATTTCTGTTTTACATTGCTCTAGGTGAAATCAAGTGGGCAATTTCAGTCGAACACCTGCCATGGAAATATCTGTAAAAGAGAGCCAAATCACCAACCTGTCTTCGATGCTCCAGGCTATCGAGGGTCTTGGTCAGCTCGGGGTCGCCGATCAGACGAACGGCTCTCCTTTGAATGGAATCCAGTAGCCGAAGGGTGTGCTTGGGTGCAGAGCTCCAGACATGAGAGCAATATTGTAATGATGGTCGAATCTGGGCTTTGTAGAGTGTCAAAAGTTGATGAGGTGTGTACAACCTTTTGGTGCGGAAAAGTACACCAAGTTTCTGTGCAGCTGCCTTGGCAATTGCGGCAACGTGATCATGCCAAGACATATTACCTCCCAGATTGACCCCCAGCAAATTAATAGACGGTGCCAGGGGAATTGCGTGTCCTGCCATGACTATATCCGGTTCTGCAATGTTAACCTTTTTGGAGAAGACTGCTGCCTGGGTTTTCTTAGCATTAAATTCGACTTGGTTACTGTCACCCCAAGCCAAAATTTCTTCCAGGTCATTGTTGAGGCGCAATACTTCATGTTGCCTGCGAAGATGTGCGTCGGCAGCGGATGTTTGGGGAGTCAAGGTAAAAGATGAGACAAGTGTGCTGTCATCAGCAAAGCTATAAATTGGATTTTGGGTTTTCACTAGAAGGTCGTTAATATACAGTAAAAAGAGGGTAGGCGACAATATGGACCCTTGAGGAACACCGGCATTGATGGTGAAGGTGTCTGAGAGAAACCCGTCAATCGCCACTTGCAGAGAACGGTTCTTAAGGAAGCTGGTTAACCATAAACAAAATCTATTAGGCATACCGTAGGATCGCAATTTACTTAGAAACCCATTGTGCCAAACACGATCAAAAGCCCTAGAGATGTCCAGTGCAACAGCCCGGGATTCTCCATATAATAGAAAATACTATAAAATATTAATCTTTTTACTCGATTTCCTTTATAAAATTGCATCATAAATCAATGACTAAAACGACATGCGTCCGAAACCTTAATCTCTATATAAAACAGGACTTTTAGAAGGAAAAGTTTAAAAACTAAACATTTCCTACAAGACCTTTGTAATCTAAGCTAAGAATACATTATTTAAAAATTCAAACTATGAGTCCAAGCGTGACCCCGAGCTCCTATGCTAAAATACGCTACTGTCTCTGAGTTTCTATGCCCAGTAGTTTCCGAGATACGGCCGGTGGCCATCCATAATGTGACACCCGGTATATTTACAGGTAACACCAATTTATCAGCAAGCCAAGGGGCAGTAAAAAAGCGCATACGTTACAGACAAAAAACGATTCAAAAAAGCATTGTGGATACTGACGATGAAGAAGACGCTGAAGTAGAGCCCCAAAAAAATGTCAGACAACACAAAAAACTTAGTAGAACTAGATCGGTGTCCGAAGGAGGAATGCCTCCAATATTTGACTTGAACCTCTTGACACCTACAAAATCTGAAAGTAATACTTCCGAGTTAAAATGCGATACGTCACCCACAGACTCGGCTGTGACGTTGTTTGTCAAAACCACTAGACGTTTGTTTACTCCATTTATCGAGTCGTCTTTAGCTAAGAGTTCAACGGAACCCAACTTTTCTTCTAAACTGGAAGGTAAATAATATTTTTCTACCATTACCTATGAAAATGAGAAAAAAGCACGGTTAATTTGGCTAGAAAGCGCCGTATATCACACGCGTGTTGAAAAAATATTTCAACTCTAGTGTTGAAATATCAAGGCATACTATTTAATTTAAACATATGTTGTCAATTTGACAGACAACCCCTATTTATTAAAAAGAACAAATTTTCGAAAATAGTAATTGTAAAGTGTTATTTATCATGTATTTGTCGAGTGATTCAGAATTATAGTGTGAAAATACGCCATCTAATATACTGGAAAATCTATTACCAAAGATAACAAACCGCGCTGAAGAGAGTGTCATATATTAAACAACAAATCTTTATCGGTAGCGATAGCGTGGAGAATAGAGCTCTAGCCTACAGATCGCAAGGTCATAGGTTCAAAAAAAACATTAAATAATTTATAGGATTATTTTAAATTGAAATTTTCCTTGTTGGGTGGATTTTTTAGATTTATGTTTAATGCATCTTTCCTCGATTAAATTTAAAAATTTTTATTCTGGTTAATCTAGAAGTCGATCCAGGATTAGTTCTTTCTATGATATATAAAAAAATATGAAAAAGTTAAATTACAAATAAATGAAAAGCCTATTGACAAACAGTGAAACCAGATATTAAGTGGAACAACTATGCTAATTTTAACACTAGTGTTGAAATATTTTTTTCACAATTCAATCGCTTTTTTAATAATTCTTTGTAGTCGTAGGAAAAATAGTGTACATTACTCGTATGAAAGTGATTATTCTAAAACTCGGAGAATTTCCGCACTCAGCTAACGCCTCGTGCTAAATATCTCCTAGTTTAAAAAATATCACTTTCACTTGTTATGTAATGTACCATTAATAAATACAACTTCTCTTTTAATTTTCTTTATGTTTTGGTCTAGCAGAAAATACTCACGATAAGCTTATTGAGGATAATAAAACCTCTAGTCATCACCGCTCTAGTAAGGACGAAACTACACCTCAAAAACCTGAGGTTGTTAAGTCATTGCCCCCTCTTCCTGCGTCACCAGTACCTCAAAGAAAGGTAACAACTAGATAGAACCAAGTTAATTTCATTATTAAAACTACATGTTAAAGCCATCTTATACACTGTATTGGATGATGCAATCATTAGATAGCGTAGATCTGATCCTTGTAGAGTTGCTGAGAGTCAGAAGTTTCAGATAGCCATATTAAAAACCTGAACTATTCTGAAACTTGGACAGCTACTGGCTGTATATCACAGTTGCAAGATAAAAAATATATTTGTTTTTATTTTATGTACCATTTTGTAAATTTAGGTATACAAAGAAGTATCACCAAGTATCAGACTTATTATGGCAAAATACAATCAAAATCTTGAAGCTAGTGGTACTAAATCAGGTGGGTCCAGCGGATCTAATTCGCCAATAGCTTGGAGGTCTCCCGTATCAGAAAGACGAGTAAGGGTACAGACTGAACGGTATCAAGAGGAGTTAAGTAAACTATCGCCCTTATTAGGTATGCTTTTCCATATACTATATTTAGATATTTATGTCTATTTCAGAAAGGTGTAGAGTAATAAAAGCTTATTAGGTATGCAAAGGGACTACAGAGTGACCCAACGAATATTTAAGCCATTCTTATAATTTCGCATTGATTTCATTGCAAGATTCTTTATTTTCATCATGTGCAGGTAGTACCACCCGGGTTCGGGTCAATTTATGAGTTTTGCCCATTATTATCCATTGAAAAAAATGTGATAAAGGCGTGCATTATGTACATAGTATTAAGTACACCTATTTTTTATTAAACATTATAAAAAAATACAAAATACAAAAAATACATTATACAGAAATTAAATTATAAAAAATCATAATATTCTTCGTCATCTGAGGAACTGTCATCATTTCTTAACGTTATAATTAACGGGTCGACGGTCAGATGGTCTAGATCCCACACTTTCTCCTCTTCTGTATTGACATGATAGACTGCTTTTCGCCAGTTCTCTGGTGTCACTTCCTTAATGACTTGATGAAACAGTAGCTTAACGTCTTTCATTTTGAATATCGTGTTGTGTCTTGTTACAATGGTTTCACTTGCGCCCATATAAGTTCTATGGGATTTAGTTCGCAATGATATGGCGGTATGCGCAGCACAGTTACGCTTGTTTTTCAGCTATATCTTCCACGGAATATTTATTAAAACGATGTTTGTGTAAAATTGTTATAGCTAATAGTCCCTTCTTCATCAAATTATCTTCTTCTTTTTTCTTTAGTTAGTTATTATAAATAATTTAATGCACAAAATTTATCTGTGCCTATGGCCGACACCGAAATTGAGCCAAACTGGACGGAATTTCCCATTTTATTACTCTACACCTTTCTAAAATAGACTATGGCAAACTATGTATTTAAAACTAAACCAATAAATTTCTTTATTTTAAAATTAATAAACAAATGTCAATCGGATTTTAAATTAATATACAGCACACAAATGTAACTATGGATTGGAATATCCGTATCCGTAGCTTTATTGCTGTAATGATAAATGAAACTGGCGGTGTTGCAGAACCAACATTCGTATGTCACATTAATACTTTGATTTGTAATTTTAGGCGAAAGAAAAGAAGTTCAAAAATCATCTAGCGCAACATTTATTTCTTCCTCGGCGAAACAAGTGACGATACCAGCTAGAAAAGCATCACTTAACATTACCTCCTCCACTCAATCATCAGTATCGGCGTCTCAACAACCATCTTTCGGTGTTTCAACTGAAAATTCTATTGACAAGAGACCGCTGACCCTAAACATCAGTCTAGCAAATGAAGACAGGGAAAAGCGAGATGAAAATATTTTCTCTCCGGAGGTCAGGATGAGAAAACTTCAAAAAGCTAAGGAGGATTTCATGAAGGCACCGATTTCGGCACCTGCTTATATCGGCGAGGAGGTCCTGCAGTTTCCGCGAAGAAACAGGTATAAGGTATCTCAGTGGCGTGTATATATACAATATAGGCAAAAAAGCATTGCCTATACTCTGGGAACAATAAAAGAAACCGAAACAATTTTTTATATAAATATATTAGTTTTTTCTGTGTAAACCAACTTTGGTAATTTATCTCTACATTAATATAATAAATAATAATATAGGACCGAAAAATGAATCCTATACCATTTCCACGAACGCCTTCTTTGCTTCTTTATATCGTAAACTAGATCCCTGTATAGACATTCCGTAAGACCGTTCTAAAAGCAAAGATCTCGCTGTACATTATCATCTTATGCAAAAGCACTGCTTTTGTATGAGTGGATGCAAGCGAGAGAGCCGATAGGCAGTAGGGTAGAAAGAGATTTAACAAATAAACCTGTCCCAACCTTCGACTTACCTTCATCTATCAGCTCGCGCCAAGAAAGCACGCGTTTGGTAAGTGCATTGGTGCCAATCTTTAAGTTTTACCGTAGTCTGGAAAATACTTCGCTTTCTCAATATAAAATATGAAACACGTACGCCTCTATAATTACTATTAATTAGTTTCGTTAGGATATTTTTAAAGGAATAATGGATAAAGTATCGTAAAATAAGAAGCACTTTGGTAACAATTAAAGTCATTTTTGGCGATAGGTTCATAATATTTAATTATAAGTAAGGTTATCATCATATTTCACATAATACTTGACTTCGTTTTTGGCAACATTGGTTTAATCAGGTGGATGATAGATTTTTAATTTAAAATTAATGTTTTCGGCCTTCTGCTAGACTTCGCGCCGTCGGTTTCGGGAAAAAAAATAAATAGCCGTTAATTGTTACTATTCCGGCTAACAGCGTGTCTGCAGGACGATCCTTTTCTAAATTAAAAAGAATTCATACCTATTTATGAAACACACAGGGCGAAACATGCTTATTAACAATAATCTCTCTGGAGAGCGACCTTTTGCAGGATTTAAAACGCAAAACCAATTTTTATGATGATGTTTTAAAATATTTTTTTACGTAAAGGCCGTCGTGTTGAACTAATGTACAAATAATGTTTTTCTACAAACTCAAAAAATATACATTTTGTGACAAAATTTGAAATTTAGATGCTTGAATGCTACGAAAGGTAAATCATTTATTATTTTTTGTCTTAAATGTAATTTTTGCCTATCCTGGTTAAAATAGCATTGCACGCCACTGAAGTATATTATTATTTAATTGATTAAACTATTTTTGTTCGCCCTAAACTAAGAGAATGCAATAATTTTCTTTCATTTAATAAAAATAGTATTTTTTTTTTAATTTTTGGTGTAAGATTCGGAAGTTGAGTCGTAGAAAAAATATACTGTACAACTCGAGTGGGTTGTCCTTATTTCCTTGTGAGATATGGACGTCATCACACACACATCTTGTTGTACAAAGTACCACTTTTTTTAGATTAAGTCAAATAAGTGTCGAAAGCGAGTCCAGTTGTGATCAAAGTACATTACCAGGATCATTGATAAAATCAGCATCGGCTGGTATGATTAATGTTGATGCTGATGTCTACAAAAGAATTAATCCAGAATATCATGAAGGTAAGCAGTAGTGCTTGTTTGATGATGTTGAATTCATTATATTGTCATCCTGCTGGAGAAGTTATTGAATACAAGCTATTGGACATTATATAGTTTCTACATTCAACCAACGTTTTTTTTTCTTTTAAATCAAACATTTTTGAGTGTATAATACAGTTTTATTCATAAAAAAAGCGTACAAGAATTTGAATGAGAGGTAAGCTTTGTTATATTTGTTAAAACCGGCTTGTCTAAATGATTGTTTATTGGATGTCATCACACGTCATAGATTATCAAAAATGCAAAGCACCGGCGTCAGTATAATTAATTTTGAAACTGCAATGGCGGTAACGTTTGATAAACTTTGACAGAAGAAAATAAAAATGCCTCGTCAGTTGTCTGAAGTTGAAAAGGCTCAAATTGTATAAAGAATCGAAGAATGATGGTTAATCCGTGATGTAGCGTACCTAGTTGTATAATAGAAATAAGAAAAACTATATTGAAAATTAATCAACGTTGGGAACAAGAATAATCCCTAAAGAGGAAAATTGGTTCAGGTCGTCCCAAACTGTCCAACACTGAACAGAATGCTGCTTTTTTGGGATATTTAAAATATAATCCATTTTTAACGGCGGTAACGTTTGATAAACTTTGACAGAAGAAAATAAAAATGCCTCGTCAGTTGTCTGAAGTTAAAAAGGCTCAAATTATATAAAGAATGGAAGAATGATGGTTAATCGGTGATGTAGCGTACCTAGATGTATAATAGAAATAAGAAAAACTATATTGAAAATGAATCACCGTTGGAAACAAGAATAATCCCTAAAGAAGAAAATTGGTTCAGGTTGTCCCAAACTGTCCAACACTGAACAGGATGCTGATTTTTTTGGAATATTTAAAATATAATCCATTTTTAACAGCGGTAACGTTTAATAAACTTTGACAGAAGAAAATAAAAATGCCTCGTCAGTTGTCTGAAGTTGAAAAGGCTCAAATTGTATAAAGAATCGAAGAATGATGGTTAATCCATGATGTAGCGTACCTAGTTGTATAATAGAAATAAGAAAAACTATATTGAAAATGAATCAACGTTGGGAACAAGAATAATCCCTAAAGAGGAAAATTGGTTCAGGTCGTCCCAAACTGTCCAACACTGAACAGAATGCTGCTTTTTTGGGATATTTAAAATATAATCCATTTTTAACGGCGGTAACGTTTGATAAACTTTGACAGAAGAAAATAAAAATGCCTCGTCAGTTGTCTGAAGTTAAAAAGGCTCAAATTATATAAAGAATGGAAGAATGATGGTTAATCGGTGATGTAGCGTACCTAGATGTATAATAGAAATAAGAAAAACTATATTGAAAATGAATCACCGTTGGAAACAAGAATAATCCCTAAAGAAGAAAATTGGTTCAGGTTGTCCCAAACTGTCCAACACTGAACAGGATGCTGATTTTTTTGGAATATTTAAAATATAATCCATTTTTAACAGCGGTAACGTTTAATAAACTTTGACAGAAGAAAATAAAAATGCCTCGTCAGTTGTCTGAAGTTGAAAAGGCTCAAATTGTATAAAGAATCGAAGAATGATGGTGAATCCATGATGTAGCGTACCTAGTTGTATAATAGAAATAAGAAAAACTATATTGAAAATGAATCAACGTTGGGAACAAGAATAATCCCTAAAGAGGAAAATTGGTTCAGGTCGTCCCAAACTGTCCAACACTGAACAGGATGCTGCTTTTTTGGGATATTTAAAATATAATCCATTTTTAACGGCGGTAACGTTTGATAAACTTTGACAGAAGAAAATAAAAATGCCTCGTCAGTTGTCTGAAGTTAAAAAGGCTCAAATTATATAAAGAATGGAAGAATGATGGTTAATCGGTGATGTAGCGTACCTAGTTGTATAATAGAAATAAGAAAAACTATATTGAAAATGAATCACCGTTGGAAACAAAAATAATCCGTAAAGAAGAAAATTGGTTCAGGTTGTCCCAAACTGTCCAACACTGAACAGGATGCTGATTTTTTGGAATATTTAAAATATAATCCATTTTTAACAGCGGTAACGTTTAATAAACTTTGACAGAAGAAAATAAAAATGCCTCGTCAGTTGTCTGAAGTTAAAAAGGCTCAAATTATATAAAGAATGGAAAAATGATGGTTAATCGGTGATGTAGCGTACCTAGTTGTATAATAGAAATAAGAAAAACTATATTGAAAATAAATCACCGTTGGAAACAAGAATAATCCCTAAAGAAGAAAATTGGTTCAGGTTGTCCCAAACTGTCCAACACTGAACAGGATGCTGATTTTTTGGAATATTTAAAATATAATCCATTTTTAACAGCGGTAACGTTTAATAAACTTTGACAGAAGAAAATAAAAACGCCTCGTCAGTTGTCTGAAGTTGAAAAGGCTCAAATTGTATAAAGAATCGAAGAATGATGGTTAATCCGTGATGTAGCGTACCTAGTTGTATAATAGAAATAAGAAAAACTATATTGAAAATAAATCACCGTTGGAAACAAGAATAATCCCTAAAGAAGAAAATTGGTTCAGGTTGTCCCAAACTGTCCAACACTGAACAGGATGCTGATTTTTTGGAATATTTAAAATATAATCCATTTTTAACAGCGGTAACGTTTAATAAACTTTGACAGAAGAAAATAAAAATGCCTCGTCAGTTGTCTGAAGTTGAAAAGGCTCAAATTGTATAAAGAATCGAAGAATGATGGTTAATCCGTGATGTAGCGTACCTAGTTGTATAATAGAAATAAAAACACTATATTGAAAATGAATCAACGTTGGGAACAAGAATAATCCCTAAAGAGGAAAATTGGTTCAGGTCGTCCCAAACTATCCAACACTGAACAGGATGCTGCTTTTTTGGGATATTTAAAATATAATCCATTTTTAACCGCAAGGGATGCTGTTATTGATACAGCATTTCCTGGCTTCCAACCTACCACCAGCAGGAGAGTCAAGGAATCTGACCTAAATGTCACCCAGTTGCGAAAAAAATGTTTCTTACCGAAGAACGGCGACAATCAAGGGTTATTTTTGCTTTAAATTATATATAGTATAAATGGACCTGGTGTTTGCTGGCGACTAGAGGGAAGATTTAATGCCCGAAATTACATTAACATTTTAGAAAACATATTGTTATCATCTGTTGAGCAAATAGATCACAATAATACTTTCATATTTCAACAAGATAATTATCCAGTTCACACTGCCAATGCTATAACCCACTGGTTTTAAACCGATAATGTGGAAGTGCTGCCTTGGGTCGCTTATAGTCCCGATATCAATCCAATTGAAAATATTTGAGGTATAATCGTAAAAAATATATATAATCAAAATTTTAGGCTACAAAATTTAGACGATTTATTGGAAATAATACATATGTGCTGGGAATAGCTTGATCCAAATATTGTTTCAGATTTAATTTAGTCAATTCCGAATAGACTGGCTCAAGTAATAGAAAAACAGTGATATATGACCAAATATTAGATTTTATTTATCCTTGTTACGCGTTTTTTGTTTCTATTGTAATTTCTATAAAAGTGTCTGTTTGAAGGTTGGAGATCGATAATGATGTTTCTTGAATGATAGAATAGTTTTGGACTTGCATTGTCTTTAATTTGTTTTACATCACAACTTTCAACTGGTAAGTATCTCCAGTCGTCTTCAGGTGAATACTAAATAAGTAAAGTAACTACAGCTCTATTTATACTAGCTAGATGTACTGGAGCATGACTGAGATGGGTGCAGTCATGCGTTTAATTCTTATTTATTAATTAGAAGACTAGGACAACGATACAACATTAATACGGTATTTAGCTCGAAAGACACTTTAAGAAGCCACCTGACGAAGACGAAACCAACAAGTCAAAAAGATAGGAAAAACTGTGTCTACCAGATACCCTGCGCATGTGGACGATCTTACATTGGTGAGACTCTAACGCCCCTTGAAACTAGGGTCAAGGAACATAGAAACAACACGCTTAAAGGAGAAACCGAAAACTCAGATGCAGCTGACCATGCCTGGACACACGGTCATCACATCAAGGGGACAGAAGCTCAAATCCTACATAAAGAACCACATTGGAGAAAAAGGAAGTTCAAAAAAGCTGCTACCATATACCAGAACCCAGATTGCTTTAGTAAGCCTTCACAACATATAAGAAATATCTGGAAACCTTTGTTAAGTAGATGTACACTTAAAATACCGCACAAGAATTAAACGCATGACTGCACCCATCTCAGTCATGCTCCAGTACATCTAGCTAGTATAAATAGAGCTGTAGTTACTTTACTTATTTAGTATTCACCTGAAGACGACTGGAGATACTTACCAGTTGAAACGTTGTGATGTAAAACAAATTAAAGACAATGCAAGTCCAAGACTATTCTATCATTCTATAAAAGTGTTGAGATATATTATAAAATAAAAAGTTAATTTTTGTTATTCTATTGAACTAACCCCCAACGCCAATGCTTTGCATTTTTAATATCCTTTAACATGCGATAAGCCGATTTTACGCAAATATGGTTAGGGTTTTCTCTCATTCTAATTCGTGTACGCTTTTTTTATAAATAGGACTGTACATTGTACATGCCTTTAGTATATAATGGTATCATTGATCTTTAATGAATTTTAACAACAGTATCAAAAAGCTCTTACATGTCAGAATTAGGTTAATCTCATTAACTCTACCGTTTAAACTAGAAAATAAAGAATAAACACGAAGTAGTTAAATAAAATTGAAACTAAGTTCACGTTACACGATCCTTGCTTTAATGCTTTATATTTTTTTATAGAGGGCTACGTATCGCTCCCACGCCAAACAAAAAAATCCAGCTACAGCCTACTGGGAGGTAAATCAGCTTTCTCCACAATTGCCTCCAAATTCAGAAAAGTAAAAATGAGACGAGGAAAAACAAAAGATAAAGACAAACAAGTAGTGGAAACGCTATGCCGACAAAGTTTAGTAGTGGATATTAATACAAACGAACAAGCCGGCAACAATGCACCTGGACCGAGCGGGGTAGGCGGAGTTAATAACAATGGCGACGCGTGTAGAATACGAGGAGATGGTAGGGAGAGTAGGGATGACGGAAGGCCTCCTACACCTACTACCTCGAATATATCGAAAAGTCATTCTTGGATTAAAAGGTCCCTATTTAAAAAATAAGTTTTATCGTTGAATAACCTTTCTGAATTACGGAATAAAGGTTATTATTTAAGTACCAATACGTTTTTTTTTTAGCAAAAATAATGTAATTAAACCATGATCAGTTGTTGATTTTGATCTGATGTTTATATTCATTGTATTCTCACCAAACAACGTTTTGTTACCTCAACATTACACTCATATAATATTGTAATAATGTGACATTCGGAGGTATGTGGATGTTATGGTGATTGTAATATGTATGCAATAGATTGTGTCTCAGGTTTTAATATAACAAAGTGATATTTAATGTCACGCAATATTAAAACTTAGGGACGCCATATTGTCCTTACTGGATCCCCACTTACATTCGGCCACATTATAGCTCTTGCGTGAACTTTAAGACCTGGTGAAAGTTAATTGTGCCCCCAACTATATATTAAAACATATTAAAGGCGTAAAGCGAGAGTACGTAACCCAGGGCGACATCTATAGTATCGAGGTGGACACTTATATTCATGGTCTATCACCTTGTGATGTTGAGGAAATATAACTTAATAATATCACTCTAAAATAAGAAAAGTCATATCGTCTTTAGTTACATAACAGTTATATACTTTCTCTAGTACCACATGGAAATTATCTGTTTCCTTCACAATGGAGTGATGAGAAATGCTAGGCTATTCCAGTTAACTGGAAGGCAAAATTTCATATACTTACTGTCAGAGCTACACAGTGTTGCGACCTTTCACAATAAAATATCCCATTTGTTAAAAAAGATTTTACGAATGCATACAATACGGAAAAAGTATTTTTTTAGCAGATCACAATCACAAGTTCACAAAAATTTCTCTTTTTCCGTTGGAGACAGCGCCGACCTATCATTCTTCTGTGCTTTGTTCTCAAAAATTCGAAAATTTCCCATTAGTTGACAACATTATTGGACAAATTATATTTCTCTGTGGCGTTCTTATAAAGTACTGACCAATCATCGCCTTCTTTTTCAAAACACTAAATTATATAATTTATTTATATGTGGTACCATGCTGTACCATGTTATTAATGTGTTCAATATAACAAAAAGTTTGGTCGTAGAATAAATATACTCTTCAACTCGAGTGGATTGTCCATATGGCACTCGGAAGTTTGAGCACTCCGCCTACGGCGTCGTGCTCAATTTACTTCCTCGTAAGATGTAGACATTATATCCACTATTGTTGTATAAACTACTATTTTTCTACTTCTATATTAGTAAACATTGTTTTACGTACAGTTCAATCCATAAGTAAATACATTCTTACGCACAACTGTGCGTAATAGTAGTTTGTACAACGAGAGTGGATATGATGTCTATATCACACGAGAAATAGTACGATATAGACAATCCACTCGAGTTGAACACTATATTTTTTCTACGACCTTATGCTAAAAAATGTAAAAAAAAAGTTTGTAGGTTGTCGGGCTCGAACTCACGACCATTGGATCCATAGTTAAATGCTCTACCGTCTCGACTATCGAAGCGTTTAGTTAATTATGGTAAAACCAACTGAATAATGATGCTACATGAAATTAGTTTTCTATGCACATTTAGCAGGTTGCATTATTGATATCAATTTTGTTATATTGAACAAATTAATAACATATTGTACCAAATGCATTTAAATTATATAACTTAGTGTCTTGAAAAAGAAGGCGGAGCCTCGGTAAAAATAATATACTTTGATTGGTCAGTACTTTTAAGAACAACATGTAAATTTGGCTCCTCTGCTGTAATTGACTACTATGATTGGTCAGTCTCATAACCTAACTAGGATTGTTATGAAATTTTGCCGTACAGTTAACTGGAATAGCCTACTTTACTCGCCACTTAAGTGTAAAGGAAACAGCAAATTTCCATGTGGGAGTAGAAAAAGAATAAAAACTCCCAACTGTGCGTTATGATGCCTAGTATAACAATCAAGTTAGCTTTGAACCACTCAAATCGTAACATTTATCTATCTTGCGTGTTGAATATTTTTTTGACAGTGACTTTGTCATTATCTGAGATTTGAAGTTCAAATCGATACTTTATAAATTATAAACCGATATTTAATTTATTAATATAGAGTCGTAGAAAAAGTATAGTACTTATTGAGTGTTGTTAAGCAATTACGCACTCATGTAATTACCGCACTCGCTGCTAGGCGGCTCGTTTGCAATTTTTCCATTCGTGCGTATTATGCGTTTTACCACACTTAATACGTAATATACCATTAAAAATGTAACAAAAGTTGCTTTTAAACGATGTAACCAAATTTTGTTGTAACGTAACGTGTTTGGTGGGTTGGTTACCATAATTTATTTCATACATTCTTAAGCGATGTTGCTGGTCTAATAGGATAGTGATTGATGGTCATTTACATTATTTTTTGAACGATTAAAGAGTTTTGGACTTGCATTGTCTTTATTTGTTTTACATCACAACGTTTCAACTCGGAAGTATCTCCAGTCGTCTTCAGGTGAATACTAAATAAGTAAAGTAACTACAGTTCTATTTATACTAGCTAGATGCACTGGAGCATAACCGAGATGGGTGCAGTCATGCGTTTAGTTCGTGTGCGGTACTTTAATTTTGCATCTGCTTAACAAAGGTTTCCAGATATTTCTTATATTTAGCGAGGGCTTACTAAAGCAATCTGGGTTCTTGTATATGGTAGCAGCTTCCTTGAACGTCCTTTTTCTCCAATATGGTTCTTTATGCAGGATTTGAGCTTCTGTCCACTTGATGTGATAACCGTGTGTCCAGGCATGGTCGGCTGCACCTGATTATTCGGTTTCTCCTTTAAGCGTGTTGTTTCTGTGTTCCTTTACCCTAGTTTCAAGTGGCCTTAGAGTCTCACCAATGTAGAATCTGACACATTCGCAGGGGATCTGTTAGACACAGTTTTTTTGACTTGTTGGTTTTGTCTTCGTCAGGTGGCTTCTTAAAGTGTCTTTCGAGCTGAATATCGTGTTGATGTTGTATCGTTGTCCTAGTCTTCTAATTCTCTCAGATACTTCTTTGACATATGGAATGTTGACTGTGACTCTATTTGCTTCTTTTGTGTATTTGGCCGATTCTTGCGATTTTCAATAGTTTATTAACTAAATGCATGGGGTAGCCATTTTTGTTGAGGTCGATCTTGATGTAGTTGGTTTCTTCTTTGAGGGCTTCATTTAAATTACAGATGGTAATTGCTCCCGCAAGCGTTCTTACTATGCCATGTTTTGTGCTGTTTAAGTGATTTGAAGTGTAATTCAGATATTGACCTGTATGCGTAGGTTTCCTATACACTGATGTCTGGATGGTGTTGCCATTTTTCTTTACGTTCACATCTAGGAAAGGTAACTGATTGTTTTCTTCTCTCTCCATGGTAAATTTGATTGTCGGCGTCATCGCATGACTGCACCCATCTCGGTTATGCTCCAGTGCATTTAGCTAGTATAAATAGAACTGTAGTTACTTTACTTATTTAGTATTCACCTGAAGACGACTGGAGATACTTACTAGTTGAAACGTTGTGATGTAAAACTAATAAAGACAATGCAAGTCCAAAACTCTTCTATCGTTCAAGAAACATCATTGTCTCAAACTTACATTATTTTCGTTAACGACATAATATTAATGTGAAATATAAAATAACTGATCTGGAGCAAGGTTGACAATAGAAATAATAATGTATTGTCTCATGCAATGTGTAAGCAATATAATTTTATAGCTTTTTATGTGCCAAAGTTTTAATCGTTATTTTGTTGTTTTTTAAATTAATAAATTGTACTATGTTTATAGTATGTTCGTTTTATTCAGCAACCCATAGTAAACGACAAATAACATTAAGCTTTATCTTATTTTTTCAAATTAAAGATTTGGTTAAACCGGGCTACAAGGGACAAAGGATATCTTGAAAACGGTAAGATGTACGTATACAGGGTGTTACAAATTCGACATACCAGCATTGGAATCTCGGAAACCATAGGAGTTAGAGAAACGGTTGAATGGGGGCAAAGTTGTGCAATTCGGTGCTAATTACAAAACCTCTTTAAAAGTTTTCAAATTCTGAATACTTCCGATTTTATTCGAAAAAAGCTGAAATTTTGCAAAATCGTTTTTATTTTTTCATGAGCTCATTTGACTAGCTATTAAAAAATAAATGACACTTTGTCATTGCCATTTTTTCTCCTCTACAAAATGACGTTACTAAACTAAAGATCCATCACCAACTTTACTTTTTTAAATACGGACCTGGATTTTTTTAACCGATTGTTAAACCCTCCTACCCTTAAAATGTAATGGCAATATTACTTTCTCATAATGATGAATTATCCTTGCCCTTTTTTTAATTCATATTTTTTACACTTCTTGTCAGTCCGGTCCTGGCAACGAATTACAATATTAATTAAAAACTTTATATTGCAAAATTTCGGTTTTTTTCGAATAAAATCGGAAGTATTCGGAATTTGAAAACTTTTAAAGCGGCATTATAATCAGCACCGAATTGCACAACTTTGCCCCCATTTAACCGTTTCTCTAACTCTTATGGTTTCCGAGATTCCAATGCTGGTATGTCGAATTTGTAACACCATGTATTGTTAAATTAAAGAAAAGTTGCATATTTTTAGGCCTAATAATTTGGTAAAAAAAAATTGTAAATATTTCGAATACCTTCGGAGATATTCGAAAAAAAAACGAAATTTTTAGTTTTGATTTTTAAATTTTAAAAATTTGATTTTTTAATTAAATTAAAATTTTTAAATAATTTCATTTTTTGCGACTTTATTTTTGTCTTGGGGAAAAAACAAAAAAACACTTTTTCATAGCCGTTTTTTATGTTTTACAAGATGGCGTTATCAGTTTTCATATTCGGCGTGTGGTTGTTGAGATATCAACCATAAGTAAATTTCTTTAAATACGGACCTGGAATTTTAAAAACAATTTTAGGGGCTTATAAGCTGTATCATTTTAAGACAATTTAAAGGTTTTCAAAATTTTAACGTTTTGTCATCAAATAATCATCATTAATATTTCATATTTACATTTTTTTACTATTACGGCCCTGGAAATTATTTTTAGGACTACTTAAATATCCAAATTACATTACAGGAAATTATGGTGTTAAGGCCATTTATTGGTGACATTTTGCAAACCAACAAAATCCCGCTAATCGATTTTTCAGACCCTAAAATCTTCGCACTGGCTGATCCTGAAACCGGATTCTCGATTCGCTCGAATCAAGTTTAAAATAGCGTTTAGAGGGATTTTGTTGGTTTGCAAAATGTCATCATTATTTTAATAAGATTTACCGTAACAATACAAGTAGTAATCGAACTTTTAAGGCATGAGAAGTAGTTTTATATTTTATTGATATTTTTTAGTTTGGCTCTAAGTGTTCAGGACCGTAATGATATAAAAAGATGAAAAAACGTTAAAATTTCAAAACCCTTTAAATTACAATAAATTTCTAAAGCTTAGAAGTCCCTAAAACTGTATTAAAAATTCCAGGTCCGTATTTAAAAAAATGACTTGAGGTTGGTATTTAAAGAACGAAACGTCGAATTTGAAAACAACTAACGTCATCTAGTAAAACATAGAAAACGGCTACAAAAAAGTGTTTTTTGTTTTTTTCCCAGGTTAAAAATGAAGGCGCAAAAAATTAAAACCCAATACTAAAAATTTCTGTTTTTTCGGATATCTCCAAAAGTATTTGCAATATAGAGGGGAATATACAATGTTAAACTCGCGACATAATCAAAAAGCGCCGCAGGCCAAATTCTTTTTGGCTACCACACCCAACAGTACCTTTTTTCGCTTATCAAAAATTCTTTGACGCTTTTACCATATTCTAATAATTTATTAGGTACTTTAATATACATACTTATCCTAGGCTAATTCCGACTTTGTTATATTATACATTTTTTTTGTTCGACTGTCATGTCAGCTAGGAACGCTCGCTGTAGGCTGAGAAGTAGCGTGCGCCAAACTGTCAAGATCAAATAACCATGCTCACACCTCGTAAAGAAATTTGATCGATTTGATCGATATTCCCACCCTGATTTGAAATTAATGGTAATCATTTTTTGACGCACCGCCCTTGATCTATATAAAAAAAACCGGCAATCAATCAACATGGAAAAGTCTTAAGGCTGGTATATGAGGTTCAAATTATTGGCCGAATTTATGTTTTGATATAATAGTAGTAAGATTAGACAAATTTTAATCTAAACGGATAATTTTTTAGCTTCAGGGAAGCACGCGATCATTTTTCTTTCTAATAAGAGCTAATTGCTTTGTCCGGTTAAATTTTATTTATATAGAAAAAAACTCTTTGATGGATTTTTGGTGGAGTTGAACTCTAACCAGGTTTTTTAGGATTCTGGTTTTTAAGTTAAACATAAAACCATATTGATATGTTTATTCATAATATAATAATGTCGGGCTGCGTAAAGATTTTTAACAATAATCAATTAACCAGCAACTTTGACTGTGGCATAAATTACATTGGCAGAAATAGTTTTCTTACACGGTGGCCCAGTTAGCTTAATTCTTAATTACTAATCGGGCAACTTTGATTTTAAAAAAATTATGCCTGCCAATGTCACTAAAGTCACAGTCAAAGTTGGTGGTTAGTTAATTATTGTTAAAAATCTTTATAATATCTACGTTTATTATTCACCTAATTGACCGAATTTTATGGCAACAACTTTAAAGGCGCACAATCAGATAAAAGTAAAAACTACTTTATTATAATTTTTTATAAACTTTTTTAATTTAATAAAAATATATTTCATTTATATATTTCTGCTAGCCTGTTTAACCTGATTCTAAATAAAAAAATATCACAAACTCCTAAGCAACGTGTAAACGGTAAATCTATCCAAACCCAA
The DNA here is from genome assembly GCA_935413205.1 of Polydrusus cervinus. Lineage (NCBI taxonomy): Eukaryota > Metazoa > Arthropoda > Insecta > Coleoptera > Curculionidae > Polydrusus > Polydrusus cervinus. The sequence continues at coordinate 13,051,534 of OW284519.1, read as the reverse complement.
GACAATAAAACACAATAATTCGGCGTTAAAGCGAGTGAGTAGAAACGTCGTTTTCAACAAACTAACTGTGCAACGCAAGTACGGTACATGGCGGACGGTTCAAACTTAAGCTCTGTTCCCACAAGCAATCACGGACAAGTTATCAACAGTTTGGCAGTTTCTCTAACCAATCCAAGCACCCAGAATTCTGCGTTTGAGCCCATTGAGCAGAATCCTGATTGTCACGGACTCTTCGTGACTGCTGTGGGAACAAACCTTTAGTTGTTAGTGTCACTATGACGATCGACTGACACTGTTACAAACGTGGTAAAAATCGACTATTATTGATAATAAATAGTAAATTTTGAAAATTTGTTAAAATGCAGCGGAATGTTACGGAATATAAAATATTAGTAAAAGGTGTAAGACGAAAAATTTGTTTGCAATTGGACTATTAAACCCCGAGCTTCTGAGCTCGAAAGGGGGGGGGGGGACTGCAGCCCGCCTGCACGACTCCCTAATTACGCAACTGGTTAAAACTATTGTTTTAAATTAAAATAGGAAATATAAGTACTGTATGTTCGTGGATAGGGTTAGGACCGAAAAGTGAAAATTAAGAAAAAAGTAACTCTTTATAAAAGTTTTTGCTTGTAAAATAAGTGAGATTCATGTTATGAAAAATTTAATTTTTTTTTACATAGAAAATACGATAACGTTTAAGGTATATTATTTTCTACCAAAAGTTGGTTGTGGAGTGGCATCAAAAATTTGTTTAAAACTGCCTCAAACTAAATTATCGACCAACGTTAAGTCAGGGCTTCCAGCAGCGTCAAATCAAAGCTCGTAAAGCGATGCCGCAACAATCTATGCACACTTGGCAACCAACATCGGGTTATTCTGTGCTGGGTTCCTGGACACTCCAAAATAGATGGCAACGAGGCTGCCGATGCGCTCGCAAGAGAGGGCGCAGGCATGCCAGCTGATCTAGCAGACAATACAGTGAACAAACCACTGGGATTGGTCAAAGAGGAGATTGACTACACGGCCAAGCAGCTTGCACAGAACAGATGGACAGGGTTGACAACCTGTAGTACATCCAGGCAACTGTGACCCACATTCGATAAAAAGAGAACCGCAGAGCTATTGAGACACAGTCGAAAAGACGTGAGAAATATTACTGCGGTTGTTACCGGACATTGCCTCTTCGGTAGACATGCCGAACGTATGCAAATACCCACTAACGACTTCTGCAGAAGCTGCAGAGATGAGGAAGAGGAAGAAAGTATTCAACATTTTCTGTGTGAATGCCCTGGTCTCGCAAGAAGGAGGTTCACTACTCTGGGTGAATCATCTTTCGATAGCCTGGAGGAACTAAGCAACTTACAACTTGGACGGCTGAGCAGATTTCTGAACAGTAGTGGCTGGTTTGAATGAGTTGTTAAAATCCTTCCGCGGTTACGTCGCATAAACCATCAGTGATCTGATGAAGGTGGGTTCTACGGAACACGTGTGGTATCACAACGGACCTAATCAGGACTACGTGAGACCGTTTGGTCAGAACCAAGGGTCTGCCACTCTTACCTAACCTAACCTAACCTAAGTCAGGGCTTCTCGGAGGGTCAAAAATTGGGCCATTTTTATCAAACCTTGGAGAAAGTTTGCGGTGAACCACGCGTGAAGCAATTCTTTTCGCGAGCGAAATTTGCTGGACAGCCGTCTTGTTGAAAATATATATTTTAGAGTATCATCACTCCAGCATTTCTGAGTAAAACGTTTTATTGCAGGTGTAATAATAAAATGGGCCTATAATGCCATGGACAGAGATCGCGCACCTCGCAAATCCACTTTTGTAAAATTTTATCTTGTCAGAAAATGTACAATAATTTATCAGAAAACAGAGTAATTTATAAAAACTCATATTTTCACTGAACAGTTGATCTCCCAACCACAAACAAAAATATTTTCGTATAATTTCCCTCTTTTAATGTCTGGAAAAGGTGGGGTTTGATTTCAACGGAAATAGCCTATTTTCTTTTAAGGTTGCCAAAACCATCTGAAAATTTGAAATTTTTAAAATTTATAAAAAAATCATAAAAAAGGTATATTAGCCATTTCCATTAATGTTCTTACTTTTTATGACCTATCAATTGTATATTTACTTAAAAATCGTCATATTTTCCGATTTACAAAGATTTTCAGTTTTCCGAGATTTTAGAAAAATCTATTTTTTTTTCATTTTATTCCGAGTTTTATTCCCAAACCATAAACTTGATGACTTAAATGTATTTAACCCAAATGTTGTAACTCTCCGTGGTCTACAATATTTATTTAAACACATTTTTTGTCACTCCTACCGTTTTCGAGATATTTAATAAAATATGATTTCCAAAAAACCATATCTATCATAAATAATAATAACTTTTCCAAAAAAATTTTACATAAAAAATTTTTCCTTGTCATTCCCCATAAAAAAAAGTTCTATGCACTTTTGCTCTAATTTTTCAACTAAGAGAGATATTTGCCAATATTGCCAAAACTATCCTAAAATTCGAAACTTGAAATTAAAAAAAAAATCATAAAAAACTTATATTAGCCATTTCCTTCAATGTAATCACTTTTTATGGTTATCTATCGTATACTTGAAAACCGTCATATTTCCCGATTTACAAAGATTATCAATTTTTCGAAATTTTACAAAAATCTATTTTTAAAAATTTTATTCCCAAACCATACTTTACGACCTAAATGCAAAAGGTTGTCTTTTTTAGGTCTACAATATTAATTTATTTAAACACATTTTTTGTCACTCTTACCGTTTTTAAGATACTTAATAAAATATGATTTCCATAAAACCATAAATATCTCGGAAATGAAAACTTTTACAAAAAAAAGTCTCGTATAAAAAACGTTCGTTAAGAATTTAAGTTAAAAAAATATATCGCTGAATACATTTTTGAGAAAAATGAAAAATTTTGATTTTGCTAAATAGCGTCCTCTAGCTGCCGCAGCGAATTTAGAACGACTTCGCTGTTTATTAACTTAAGAAAACGGGATTTAGGCTATTTTTTAAGGAAAATGCTAGGTCAATTAAAGATCCATTAAACACTATACCTATTATTGATTCATATTGTAACTTGGTAGTATTATCTTTCTCAGTACTGGTGAGATTATTATAATGTGATTAAATATTAGTACGCTACTGTAAATCTAATACATACAGAAAACTTGCATTAGCAAACCTCCTTAGAAAATAACTGCAAATCATCCGTGCAAAATATGACATTCCTAATGGGGAAAAATGAATTTACAAGTGGTACTTGACCCAATAATACATATAAAAGCTTTATTTGTAGTTCACATATTTGAAACATGCACTAAGGTTGACAGATATATATTTATTAATAATAATTATTCTCAATGGTTCTTCACTTTTGTATAACACACAATTTATTTTACGTTCTTATAGATAAATTTAATAATCTCATTAAGATGGGCAGGCATTGAAAAAGCAGGACAAAAGTATGTCAAAGCGAAATAAATCGCATATGGTTCGATATCCTCCGGTTTATTGTATTCTCAACCACCTGTATGTCGTTTGGAAGGTAAGGGCACGCGCTACGCGAAGGGGAGGCGGGCCCGAAAACAGTTGGCAAACGACACGTTACGCCAACCCCTGTTTTTGTGTGCACTTCAGGAGAGACCCCCTCTCTTCTTGTCTGTTACAATTTTGGTAAATGACGACGGGTTTTGAAAAAAAAAAATGGTAAAGTTTATGTGCCATGTATTATCCAGTTTCGTACTTAGTTTTTATTCTAAGTGTCTGTTATTTTCTCTTTTTTAATAGTTAAATTTATGTTTAGTAAATTAGGGGTTTGAAAATAAAGCCTTATCCTCTTTCTTAAATAAAACTAGTGCCTACTAGTTTCAGCCAAATAGGTTATCATCAAGCTACTCCCAGGACAAGTTTGCTTGGTTGTTGGCTTGCAGGATATTAACCGCCTTCCAGTGGCGTATTTAGGGGGGCTGCCTAGCTGCATCCCCCCTCCCCCCCCCCCCCCCCCCCCGAGCCTAGGAGCTCGGGTCTGAAAGTCTAATTGCAACCTAATTTTTCGTCTTATGCTTGGACTCTTATTTTAAATAATGTATTATTGGCTTAGATTACAAAGGTCTTGTACGTTGTACGTTTAATTTTTAAACTTTCTTTCTAAAAGTCCTGTTTTATATTGAGATTAAGGTTTTGGACGCATGTCGTTAGTTATTGATTTACGATGCAATGTTATAGGAAAACGAGTAAAAATAATATTTTATAGTATTTTTCTAATATATACTTGTCTGTTCTGTCTGTTCCGTTTCCTTTTTGTAGAGCTATTTTAAATCAACAAAAGTATAACCCAATGCAATAAAATAATTTTACAACAAAAACAAAAAACAATTGGGTATTTATTTTTAAAGACAAAAATTAAAGTAAAAATTTTAATTGAAACATTTTTTATGGAAGAAGTGTGATAATTTATAATAAAAGAAATAGTGCAGGAAGAAACGAGAATGCTTTGTTATGAATATACAAAACGGCACTTAAGAAGAAGTATTTCAAAACCTAAACTTGTGCACCAAAAACTGCTCTTAGATATACGCTCCTAAAATACATAATATCTAAAAAAATTATCAATTTTGGGCATGGTGAGCGACATTTAATCTCTTTTTAATCATGGAAACCGAGCCCGAGAAACGTTGGTTAGAGTCATAGTCATACACACGTCTTATGATAAAATTTTGGATTGACACCAATATTAATTTTTTTCACAAAAATAAAAAATGTTTTTTTTTAATAATGAGCCAGCTAGAAAAATCAAAAAAAAGTAAAAAAAAACATTTACAAACACAAATTTAATCCAACCAAGCAGAGGGGGAGAGGTAATATATTTAAATTTCGAAATTTGATAGTAGTTAGGGGAATTTTAAATGAACTTTGGGCGTAGCCCCGAAAATTTTTCGTCTGCGGCGCATTTCCACCTTCTTCGCTAGGTACAATATCATGAAATAAGTACATGTAGTCCCGATTGTCCCTTATTCCAAAAAAAAAATGTCCTACTTACGCCCACTGAGCCCATCCCCCCCGAGCATATTTTCTGGCTCCGCCACTGCCGCCTTCTCTATTGCCAGTACTTCTGCTTGAAAAATACTACAATAGTTGGGTTGGGTTTTGTAATATCTTCGAAAGTACTTTATATAATAGTTTCAATTTTGGCATGTGTTAATAGGACATAAAACCACATATTTTAGTAATAAAAGTTATTTTTTGTCCCACCAGTGGCGTCCCTGCAAACATTTCCTCTGATATTTTTTAGAAAATAAGTAGTACGCCACTGACATTTTTCCATGTGGATACTATTTCTGATTAGCCTGGTCAATTCTGCATAAGAATGGTTTCTTGCGTTTTTCTCCTCAGGCATACCGTTCTTAACTAAAATAATTAAATTAAATTAGACGGCCGGAAGCATGCCTATTTAAAAATAATGAAGGTGGTAATTTCCAACAATTTTTATAAACAAAATTTTGTATTATCAATGTTAATAATAATAAATAGTAGAGCTAATTTAATTATTTTAATTAAGAACGGCGTGCCTGAAGAGAAAAACGCAAGATACCATTTTTATGCAGAATTGACCAGGCTAATCAGAAATAATATCCACATGGAAAAATGTCAGTGGCGTACCACTTTTTTTTTTTAAATATCAGAGAAAATGTTTGCAGGGACGCCACTGATGGGACAAAAAATAACTTTTATTACTAAAAGATGTAGTTTTATGCCCTATTAGCACATGCCAAAATTGAAAATATTATCTAAAGTACTTTCGGAGATATTACAAAAAACGTAGTAAAAAAAATAATTCAACACCCTGTAGCAACAAAAAATTTAGGCCGTTTAGGACATATGTTTATATGAACATTTCTTTATAAAATGACTTGAGGAATCACACCCTAAAATATTAGCACGTCATTAAGGAACACCCTGTATTATTATTTATTATAGTTTAAAATTTGTATAAAAAAGTATAAAATTTGCTGCGGTTACAACCTTATAAACAACAACCGATCAGATCTCGTTAGCAACCAATTTTCTTTTGATCATCGGGCCCTTTCCGATGTAATAAGGGCCGTAATTTTTAATAACCAGGTAAAAAAACAAACTTACATTATTTCCAATTTTACCAATATCCGGTTCCCACGTAGGGTCGAGCCCGCAATCTGTTAAAAAAAATACGTTGGTTATTTTATCAATAGATTTTGGGTTTCAATAGTTGGTGCTGATTTGAAAAGATCATAAGTGTGGTTTATTTTTTGGAGGAACGCCGAAATCACGCAACGCGGTCCAAGACATGCACAGAATATAATTGTGCCTACCAAAAAGGCTCTAAAAATGTCTTACATGCCAAAAATCACACCGAAATAGTTTTTTACGATATAAGTGTTGTAAAGATTCATATTACAACACGAGATTTTAAAGTTATCAAACGAGGCGTCAGCCGAGTTTAATAAAACATCGAGTGTAGTAATTATGAATCTACAACAAGAATATTGTACAAAATTTTATCTACTTTCATCTATGAATAAAAATATTTGGCAAAAGGCATTTTTAAAAATAAAAATGCACCTGTAATAATGCACCTGCTATTACGTTTACTAATCAAGTTTTTTATGTAACCTATCGCATAGTTACTGTTTCGCATGGTTACTGTCGAAACTTTGTCAAACAAATTCAAAAATATAAAAAGCGTTTTTCAAAATGAGCGATTCTGATGGAAGTTTACCCTCTGATATAGAAGCAGCGGCAAACGAGGCGATCTCAAGTTTAGTTCCGACAAAATCCAAGGCGAGTATGAGTTAAAGTATCAGAAGTTTGAAGTTTGGTGCAAAGCTAACAAAATAAAGGAGGTGTCTGAGAAAATCCTTTTGGGTTATTTTTCCGTAAAGCAACGCTCCCAGAAACCATCTACACTATGTCTCACTACTTAATGTTGAGAACTATGATTTCAGTCAAGAAAAATCAAGATATAAGCAGATTTTCTCAACTAATTGCATTTTTAAAAAAAAGTTCATAGGGTTACAAGGCCAAGAAGTCCAAAGTTTTCACAAAGGAAGACGTATGTAAGTTTCTTAGTACTGCAGATGATGAAACATATTTACTTATGAAGGTTGTTATGATAATCGGCATTTTTGGGGCTTGTCGGCGCGAAGAACTAATAGCGTTTTCGATTTACTGGTCTCGGGCACTCTGAGAGTGCTCTCTTCGAGATTTGCGTGTTCGGTTATCAAAATCAGGTGATCTCGCTCCGCGTCATACGTTCGATTTACAAATCTGGTTACTCTAAATCCGTTAGCGAGCGCTCCTTTTCGATCTGCAAATTTTTACGGAGTAGAGAGGCTGCGCCTGCGCAATGGCTACACTTTTTCTTTAAGACTGTGAACGATGTTCTTTTGTAAATTCGCGTGTTGTTGTTTGAATATTTTGAACATAGTAATATTTTTGTTTAATTTAAAGAAGAATTGTTTTAACTTTATATTAAATTTAAAGGTTAAAATTATTTTACCATCTGTCATAATTTTAAGAGTAATCATACATTCTATTTACACTCCGTCCGAAGGCAACCGTATTCAGGGTGACAGCAAATCTCGGGCGAATCTATGACGTTACAGATCGCTCTCGGAGCACTCTCAGAGTGCTAAACCGAAATCGCTATAACTAAGTTAATGTTGGATCATATTGAACACAATGATTTGTATATAAAAATTGTGATTCCATTCTCGAAAACCAAAATTATACGGGAATTTGTTATAACAGAAGGAAATGTGACAGGTGTCAACTGTTTAAGTATTTTTCGAAAGTATGCTAAACTTCGTCCTCTTAATGCAACTCACACTACAGGCGGTTTTTTGTATTCTATGGAATAGGAAAATGCACCTCCCAGCCATGTCGGAATTAATAGTTTTGGAAGTAAACCAAAAAAGATTGCAGCAAAACTTGGATTGAATAATCCCGAAGGATACAGTGGACATTATTTTAGGAGGTCCTCAGCCACCATTCTAGTTGATGGTGGTGCAGATATGCAGATGTAAAAGCGTCATGGGGGCTGGGAGTCCTCTTCTACGGCAGAAGGCTACATTGAGAATTCTTTAGAAAATAAGAAACAAATAGCAAAGAAGATCATGGGGTCAGACACGGATTTAATGATTGGAAATTCGAACGTAAAGGGCTCCATCACATCCACTTCTGGATTAAAAATTTCTAACTGTATAAAGTGTATTATTAATGTTTATAATAAACCCTAAGTGTTATATTTTAATTAATAATTGGTAATTAATTTTATAATTGTTAATAATAAATCATTCTTCTAAAAAGTGTGGTTTTATTTAACAGCAAAATTTTATTAAAAGCTTTTTTTCCATTACAGCACTAGTGCTGTAAAGGCATCTATTACAGCACTAGTGCTCACCTCCCGTCTTCTATAGCTCTCTTATTAATTAAGTTAGGATTTTGATATTTTGCAGACTTTACCTGTATTCTAGGATGCATTTCAGGAAAATATTTTTGTTTATACAGGGTGTTCCAAAAAAGTGTGACGTCATACGGATCTATTTTTTTTAGATTACATGCCATAAATATTCTTACTTATTTGGATGCCTCTTATAGTTGCCTTCATACCCCTAATATTTTAATGAAATCGGCTCAGTATTATAGGCAAAAAAAGAAAAATCAGTTTTGCAACAGTGGTTTTAAAAATTAATAAAAAAGTAATACCTCGTTAATAAAATTATATTAAGGTACTTAATAAATAAGGTCCAACAGTCTCGTTAACCAAGTTTGTTTAATTAATTGTCCAAAGTTTAGTGTCAAACTTTGCAAACTTTAAAGTAATTTATTTTTCTTATTTTAAATTGGAACATCTGTATATTATTACGTCAGTCGATGCAGAACTAAAAATCAAACATTTGTTCTAATTACAACCCTACCACAATTTCGAATGCATCAAGACTTATTTGCAGAACACTCATTTTATCAACTATTCTACCAGTCATTATTATAAATAAATATCGAAGGTGGCTTTGCAAAACAATTTATTGGTATTAATAGTAATTTAACCAACAAGTACATTAATAATGGCGATTAATGATCGAAATATTTTAACGCGTGAGCGTAGCGAACGCGTTAATGTTCGAGATCATTAATCGCATTTTAATGTAAGAGTTGGTTACAATGTTTTTTCGTCGACCGTATTTTTTACTAAAGTGAAGAAAAACAGTTAACAACTTTTATTTTACAATCCAGATTTCACAATTCTACAAATACTAATGACAGCGGACGACGTTTTGGATTGACGTTTTATTATTTTGTTGATTTGTTTGCATGGCTGCCTTTAATTTTAATTACCAAAATCGTGCATTTACAGAAAATCATGCATTAATAGGGGTCATTAATGAATGATTTTGGGAAATCGTGCATTTACAGAAAATCAAGCATTAATAGGGGTCATTAATGAATGATTTTGGGAACGTTAATATCGGATGTAAATACACGGTCGACGGAAAAGTTTATTAAAGTGACCAAAGCCCATTTTGACTTTAGTTATTGTATAGTTTTAAATATTGTTAGATTATTAGTAATTATTTAAGCTATATTATTTTTTGTGATGGAATACAACCAAGAAGAGCTTGTAGATATGATTTTTTACACTAGGGAGCATGCGAAAAAGATTGTTTTTTGTCACTTTAGTAAACGTTAATAGCAATAAACTGTTTTTCAAAGCAACCTTCCTTATTTATTTATAATAATGACTGTTGGAATAGTTGATTAAATAAGTTTTTTGCAAATAAGTCTTGATGCGTTAGAAATTGCAATAGGGTTGTAATTGGGACAAATGTTTAATTTTTAATTCTGCATCGAATGTCTGTCTAAATTCAATTATTTCTGAGATATTATTTTCGGAATTTGACAGGCTGTAGCGTTGGAATGGCACATCTTAAAAAAAAATTGTTTTCACCTCTCTATCTTAGGTTTTTATTGTCTATCTAAAAGTTACAATTATTGGTTTAACATGTTAAACCGTAAAACAATATTTTTGGTTTAACATGTTAAACCGGATGTTAGTCTCATTGGATAGAAAATGAAAAACTAAGATAGGGAGGTGAAAACCATTTTTCTCTAAGATGTGCCGGTCCAATATTACAGCACAGGTCAAAGACCAAATATGCCATATTAAAAGCGTCAATATCTCGAAAATAATTGAATTTAAATATATGACTTTAATGCAAAATATACGAGGAAAAAAAACCTACGTTATATTCGCCACGTTTTTTGGGCCACCCCAAATATAAATACTTTAGAATACTTTTAAAATGTGCACCTTAATTAATAGTCTCTACAACTCTTGTAACAAAACGTCTTTCTTATCCTCATCTGTCCAACGACGGAATGGAGTTTCTAACAAATTACAAACTATGTCAATAATTGGGTTCATTTTTAAAACACACAACTAAGTGAGTACGTACCTACACTACTGAATTAACTAAAAAATAAAAACAAAACTTTTTAATCGCACAGTAAATCACGTAAAAACGACATTTATAACCGTAAGCCTCAAAATAAATACCTTAAGGGTAGGAGAACCAATGTTAAAACAATATGGTGCATACGACTGATCTATTTTTACATTGCCCTTCAACATAACGCAAATTGTTATATGCTGTTTGCGTGAGTGACGTCACGTAACCATAGCGATGAATGAATATCAAAGCCATGTTGGGCGTTGATCTTCACTTGCTTTGAACTAACGGACACCTGTCGGCTGGGGCGCATCAAAATGCACGAGTGTTTATAATTATTGTCCTTCGGAGTTACCCGGGCCCTATTATGCATAGCTACATTCGGATTAAGTTAATATTATTAATTCGGACATAATTATGTTTTAAGGGTTAAAATGGTAGCTGTATTGGTACATTAATATTTAATATTGTCGAAAAAATTTCCTCCTGGTTTTATTTATTTTTTTTGATGAAAAGCCCCTTCACCTACTTCACCTGATGAGCCGCCACTGGATAAAGGCGAAAATGAACTTTACTCTATAATATATAAGCAAATCCATTCTTACGCACAACTGTGCGTAAAAAATAAAAACAACTGTGCGTTATGATGCTTAGTATAACAATCAAGTTAGCCTTGAACCACTCAAATCGTAACATTTATCTATCTTGCGTTTTGAATATTTGACAGTGACATTATCATTATTTAAGATTTGAATCGATACTTCATAAATTATAAACCGATCTTTAATTTATTGGTAAGAGTCGTAGAAAAATTATTTATTACGTAATGCGTGTTGTAAAGAAATTACGCACTCATGTAATTACCTCACCCGCCACTACGCGGCTCTTTCGCAATTTTTCCATTCGTGCGTAATATGCTTTTTACCACACTTAATGCATAATATACTATCAATCAAAAATAATAGAAATTTCTAACCCCTTTACGGGTAATAGTACACAAACTTTCAAGGTTATTGTCTACTTTTATTAAAGAAAGGTATTAGATACGTTATATATCCAAAGCATAATTTAATGGTAAATTTTAATAAGTCATACTTATGATTGATTTTAAAAATTATAACCATGACGTTAAAATTGAAAATCATCACGCCACAATCTAACTGGAGGAATGAATATTATTTTTTAATAATTCTTCACGCCTTATTGACCACACTAATAAGTTAATACATAAAGGGGTGAGTTTTTAACAAGCCTTGATCGATTATAGCTGAGGGTGTAAAAAATCGCCGTCGGTAATTTTAATTTTTTGAAAAAATTAAATAATATCGAAGACGGAATGGTGTAAAAGGGTTAGACGCCCGAAGGGTGTGAAGTAGAAATTATTTGAAAATGGAGTGAATTTATAATTGATCGCCTTGGAAGTAAAGATTGTATTCAGAAAGAAACGTATTTTAAAACTAAATTTCTAATACATATTTGTAAATTCTTCCTCAGAGTAACCAGCTCAATGCGAAATTATATCTAACATATTATACAGGGTCCTGCAACTCACCTCCCGTCTTCAATAGCTCACTTATTAATTAAGTTAGGATTTTGATATTTTGCAGACCTTACCTGGATCCTACTGCGCATTTCCGGAAAATATTATTGTTTATACAGAGTGTTCCAAGAAAGTGTGACGTCATAGGAATCTGTTTTTTTAAATTTCATGCCATAAATAATCGTACTTATTTGGATGCCTATTATAGTTGCCTTCATGCCCCTAAAATTTAAATGAAATCGGTTCAGGATTATAGGCAAAAAAAATAAACACTAAGAAAAATCAGTTTTGTACCACTGGTTTTAAAAATTAATAAAAAATAATGCCTCGTTATTAAAATTATACAAAGGTACTTAATAAATAAGGTCTCGTTAACTAAGTTTGATTAATACGAATTGTATAGGGTGTCCAAAGTTTAGTGTTAAACGTTGCACGCTTTAAATTTATTTATTTTTTTTATTTCAAATTGGAGCCCCTGTATATTATTATGTCATTTAATGCCGAATTAAAAATTAAACATTCATTTCTATTACATCCCTATCGCAATTTCTAACGTATCAGAACTTATTTGCAGAAAACTCATTTTATCAACTATTCCAACAGTCATTATTATGAATAAATATCAAACGTGTCTTTGAAAAAAAAATTATTGGTATTAACGTTTACTTAAGTGACAAAAAAGAATTCTTTTCGCATGCTCCTAATATGAAAATCATATTTACAGGCTCTTCTTGGTTGTATTCCATTACAAAAAATAATATAGTTTAAATAATTAATAATAATCTAACAATATTTGAAACTATATAATAATTTAAGTCAAAATGGGCTTTTATTCCTTTAATAAACTTTAATAGCAATAAATTGTTTTGCAAAGCCACCTTCGATATTTATTTATAATAATGACTGGTGGAATAGTTGATAAAATGAGTTTTCTGCAAATAACTGTTGATGCGTTAAAAATTGCGATAGGGTTGTAATTAGAACAAATGTTTGATTTTTAATTCTGTATCGAATGACCTAATAATATACAGAGGTTCCAATTTAAAATAAGGAAAATAAATTGGTTTAAAGTTTGCTACTAAACTTTGGACACGCTGTACAATTCGTATTAATCAAACTTGGTTAACGAGACTATTCGACCTTATTTATTAAGTACCTTTGTATAATTTTAATTACGAGGCATTATTTTTATTTTTTATTAATTTTTAAAACCACTGGTGCAAAACTAATTTTTCTTAGTGTTTATTTGTTTTTCGCCTATAATACTGAACCGATTTCATTAAAATTTTGGGGGTATGTAGGCAACTATAAGAGGCATCCAAATAAGTAAGAATATTTATAACATGTTATCTAAAAGGCTAGATCCTTATGACGTCACACTTTTTGAAACACCCTGTATAAACAAAAATAGTTGCCTGAAATGCGCTCTAATATACATGTAAAGTTTGCAAAATATCAAAATCCTAACTTAATTAATAAGTGAGCTATAGAAGACGGAAGGTGAGGTGCAGGACTTCGTATAACTATACTTATACAGGGTGACAATTTGAAAACGAACAGCATTTAATATTGCCTCTACCAATGATAGTATGAAAATTTGGCGAAACACGTCAATTGATATATCGAGGGGGACATTTTTTAAGACATTTGTTGTCGTGTTACTTTCAACCCCCTAACCCCCAGGGCACCTACCCCTAAAATTAAATGACAACCCCTATTTATTTTGCCATTTTTGTGTTCCTTATAAAATTCTACATAAACTGTATCATTTTTTTTTCAAAAAATGTAATTATTTTATTTTTTCTAGTGGCGATATCAAAGACGAAATGTAAATAAATAAAGGAATTTGGAATGTATTTCTACATTTCGTCTTCGATATCGCCACTAGAAAAAATAAAATAATTACATTTTTTGAAAAAAAAATGATACAGTTTATGTAGAATTTTATAAGGAACACAAAAATAGCAAAATAAATAGGGGTTGCTATTTAAAATTTTAGGGGTAGGTGCCCTGGGGGTTAGGGGGTTGAAAGTAACACGACAACAAATGTCTTAAAAAATGTCCCCCTCGATATATCAATTGACGTGTTTCGCCAAATTTTCATACTATCATTGGTAGAGGCAATATTAAATGCTGTTCGTTTTCAAATTGTCATCCTGTATATTTTCGATGTAGATATCGAGTTGCAAACGTTGCGTCGTATCGGTCTACATTTTTTTACTTTTAAACGTTTATTCATTCAAGAAAACAAGACAAAAAAGCGGCGTCTTCAAAAAATCGTCTAAAACACCGGAAGGGGTTGTTACGTCGCAGCCCTTCAGCCGCCATATGTGTCTCGCGGATGCCCAAGTCATTTATTTCACCCGCGCATCTTTATAGTAAAAGATACATGGCAATTAGCTTTATTGTAGTAAGGACCTCGGTCTTGAATTAATTATTTTTTATGTTAATAGGGGTATTTTGGGTTCTATGGGAAAAAATAAAGTAAAAAATAGGAAGAAAGACTCGTTTTGTGAAATTAATAGCTTCCTCTGTAACGCAGAGTTTAATAGAGGTTTAATAGTTGACAAAAAATACGGTTTGATTGCTTGATACGACTTCCATGAAAAGTATATAAAAATAATTAATTTGTAAATTATTTGTATCTACTTTCATTTAGTAATATGAATTTTACAGTTCTGTAAATCGTTTTGTATCTATTACAGCACTAGTGCTGTAATAGATGCCATTACAGCACCAGTGCTGTAATGAAAAAAAAAGGGTTATATTAAAATTTTGCTGTTAAATAAAACCACACTTTTTAGAAGAATGATTTATTATTAACAATTATATCTTGGTTTTTCTTGACTGAAATCATAGTTCTCAACATTGAGTAGTGAGTCCATAGTGTAGATGGTTTCTAGGAGCGTTGCTCTACGGAAAAATAACCAAAAGGATTTTCTCATACACCTCCTTTATTTTGTTAGCTTTGCATTAATCTTCAAACTTCTGATACTCCAACTCATACCTTGGATTTTGTCGGAACTAAACTTGAGATCGCTTCGTTTGCCGCTGCTTCTAAGTATATCAGAGGATAAACTTCCATCAGAATCGCTCATTTTGAAAAACGCTTTTTATATTTTTGAATTTGTTTGACAAAGTTTCGACAGTTACCATGCGAAACAGTAACTATGCGAAAGGTAACATAAAAAACTTGATTAGTAAACTTAATAGCAGCTACATTTTTACAGGTGCATTTTTATTTTAAAAAATCCTTTTGCCAAATATTTTTATTCATAGATGAAAGTAAATTTTGTACAATATTCTTGTTGTAAATTCATATTACTATACTCGATGTTTTATTAAACTCGGCTGACGCCTCGTTTGACAACTTTAACATCTCGTGTTGTAATATGAATCTTTACAACACTTATATCGTAAATAACTATTACATACATTCCTTTATGCTTAACTGCACAATCAACAACGGGGGATGGTCGTAATATACATAGAAAACTGAAATATTAGTAACATTCCAAAACTTTTTTAATACCGTCTATACCGGGGGTCCCACTAAGAATGGCTGTCGGCCGTATCTCAGAAAGTGTTAGTCGTATGGTATTACATCAACAGTATAGAGAATGTAACTTGCGGACATTTTTTTTTTATAGGAAAAGTGGTCATAAGAAATTTCTGGAAATTATTTTCAAGTTTCACAGTGGAGCGCAAAAGGGCGCAACCGTAACGGTAAATCAGTAAAACCCAGTTGCCTAGTTGAGGTGTATTAAAAGTACCATTTTCATATATTTTGAGCCTTTCTGAACAAAATTCATCCATGAAGCGTCTTTGTCAGTTTTAAAATAAAATGGTGGGGGAAGGTTGAACATTATTTTAAATAAATGCTTCAGGTTGGCTCATCAGAGTTCACTAAACTTAGTTTGAGTAAAAGAGTTTCCCTTACTCTGTATTTCGCTATATAAACTATGACAAAATGATTTTTGTAGTAGGCGCTAAAGGGAGCTATCTTACAACTTAACAAACAATGCGCATTTTTACAAAAGTTTTAAATACAATAGTTATTTAGTTTTACCTCATTACAAAGATGAATAAAAGTCTCAAAAACTAGCGAAAACCACAACTTGATATCTTTTTTCAAACTGGAGATATTAACAAGAACAAAAATAAACACGGAAAAATATGATTATATTTAGTTTCAACGGTAAAGGGAAAACTTTATTATTAATTTCTTATTCTTGATCTAATAGTTACAACTTCCGGTTTAACATGTTAAACCGTTAAAACCGGTTTTATGGTTTAACATGTCAACTTGGGAGTTGGTGTCTTTAGATAGAGAGTAAAAAATTAAGACGGCTCTAAGATAAACTGTTCCAATGTTGGTTGGTTGGTTGGTTGGTTTAAGGCGGGGGTTGGGCGTTCGGCCCAAGCTTCTTGCACTGCAGCCTAGTGGCTTATTGTGCTCCCCTATCTTGCTAGAAAAGATTTGTTCCTTTTATAAGGTCCAGCAAATTCCTACCAAGTTTGTCATGTGGGAGGTTATCCCCACATTGAATGTCTCCGAAGATTCTGAGTCTTCCTCGGGTCAGTGCTTCGCAGTTATATATGATATGTGAGGCGGTTTCGTCCTCATCGCCGCAAAGCCTGCATTCAATGGGACCATTGTAAATTCCTACTCGGTGTAGGTGTTTTCTTAAGCAGTGGCCTGTTAGTAGGCCGACCACTTGTTTTAGCTGGGTGCGCGTTAAAGGCATCATTCCAGTTGATAACTTTTTGGAGGGTTTTCCAATTGTGGCCCTCGCTTGGGTATGACCAGGTATCCTGTTCCATCGGGACAGGTGTTGTTGTTGTGCCCATCTGTCTGATGCTGTTCTGGTTGCCTGTTTTGATATGCCAAGGGCGGGTTCAGGGCCCCCGAGTTTTTGAGATGATCCGGCTCTTGCCAGTTCATCGGCCTTTTCGTTGCCTGCTATCCCTGAGTGGCCAGGAACCCATAGGAGTTCTACCTTGTTGTTCCTTGCGGCCAGGTTTTTCAGGTCGTTTAGGCACTCCAGTGTGATCCTCGATTTGAGTCGACTGGAGTTCAGGGCCTTGAGGGCAGCTTGGCTGTCGGACAGAATGTATATCTCTTGGTCGTGGTAGCCCTTTTCGATATTTTTCTGTACACATGCTTGTATAGCACGTACTTCTGCTACACAATAGAGGACACCTACGTCAATGTTACAGCCTGTTAAAGTCTGAAAATGCCATATTTTAGCGCCAATATCTCAAAAACTATTAAATTTAGACATATGACATCTACTAAATAGGCGTAGAATTTTGTGGGCAATCAGAAAATAATACAATATATAGGGTGTTTCATTAAAAAAAAACCAAGTTATATTTGCACCGTTTTTTTGGGCCACCCCGTATACTCCAGCACAATTTTAAAATGTGCACCTCAATGGTCTCTACAACTTGTGTATAGTTTGAATTTTTATCTAATTCTTAAGATAAAGGCGAAAATGAACTTTACTCTATAGTTGACTCACCCTGTATGTACATTGTACATGTCTCAATTTTAATTAAATTTAAAAAAAAATAAAAATTCAAACTGAAACAAAACTTATCACTTATCAGTTAGCTTTATTAAAAGAACATAATATCTACCTACCAATTATTACAAAACTTCGGCTTCCTATTGTATTATTGACAAAGCCCGACCCGAAGGTCCGAAAATAACAATTGACAGTCGGCACCACCCTCGTCGAAAAATGATTGACGATCATTTTGATGGCCAGACGGTAGTGACCTGAAAATTTTAAAATAGTTGAGTAACCTATTTATTTATAGGTATGTGAAGAGAGCAAAAAAAGTTCTGTTTTCCGATTTTGCTGTTATAAAGATTAGACCTGCACCGCAAAATAATGCGGTCGGGGAGGAGTTTCTTTCAAATAAATTATTTTTTCTCATCAATGTATTCACTGGTTCAAGTTAATCAATTTTATGAATGACTTTATTAAAACGTTGTTGCGAGCATACACGCATACTTCCTGTTTCTCTCTCTGTAATACCGTAAATATTTAATTAAGTCTGTCTTACTCTGATACATTACCGACATTTAAAACTACGAATATACAGGGTGATTCCTAAATTGCTAATTCTTTAGCTTTGTATAGAAACATTAAAATAAACAACATTTTCAAATCCATTAAAAAACTCAAAAATAAGGTACTTACATTCATTTATTACACTATGGATCAAATACGATCCTGCCTAACTGCCCGTTGAATAACATTAAGAAAACTTCTGGGTGTAGGATGAGCCCGCAAGGGAAAGCGTTCTGCGTATAATCTCGAAGCAGCAGCCGCACTTTGACGACACTCACCTTAAATTAGCACCATATTTATTAGTTTATTGTTTTCAAATTTTACCATTTTCACGTGTCACCAATTTAAAATTAACTTGCTTCAGAAAAACACACCGCAGCAGATTGACAAATAACTCACACCGTAAATTGCATGACTAATAAGAGATAAGACAAACAACATAAAGTATAATAGGCTACGTTTTGATGACCAGGCCCGCACTTACATTTTTTACTTCTGTATCTCGCCTATTTTTTAGTTTTTAATGCCTTCTATATACAGCTAAAAAAGAAGTATCAACTAAGGAATCACCCTGTATATGTTTACTGTACTCAGTACTGTACATCGTTTAGCTCGGTAATTGCTCCCGATTGATTTTAAGTGTGGGAGACTTACTTTTATCGCGAATGTGGCTTTAACTGTATTTTCATACCAATAACTGTTTGATGAATGCAATACTTTGTCTATGATAATTGGTCTAAAGTATTAGGAAAGGTTCTTATTTGGGAGGCATAAAAAAGATAGTGGTGACATTTTGCCAACCAACAAGATCCCTCTAAACGCTATTTCAAACGTGATTTCCTCGGAATCCACACAAACAATTTTGTAAAACCCTGTTTCATATTCAGAGGCAAATATAATTATTTCCAGAGAAACGAGAATCCGGTTTCAGGTATCAGCCAGTGCGGAGATTTTAGCGCCTGAAAAATCGATAAGCGGGATTTTGTTGGTTGGCAAAATGTTACCAGTATATTGTACTAATAAAATTATAGTTTAAAGTAACGGGAGAATTGTAGTGTTATTTTCGTATTGGTATTTTGCGGACGCCCTGAATAACAAGGTGTTTCATGAAAAAGTTTACCCATAGATCAGTTACACTATCGGCTCGGGAATCTTTTATCCCCATTGTCGATCTTGATATACATGTGTATGTAAATGTTTCTAAAATTGCAGGTGTTTTTTTGCATTTTTACGAAGCGTACGCACTTTGCCTTTTAAAAAATGTGACGTTGCGTTTCTGTGAATAAAGGCTCTTCACCATTTCGGAATTTATTATTTTCCACTATCAGTTTTTAATTTAAAGGGTCTAGCGCAGGGATGGCAAACCGTTATACAGGGTCCTGCGCCTCACCTCCCGTCTTCTCTAGCTCACTTATTAATTAAGTTAGGATTTTGATATTTTACAGACTTTACCTGTATCCTAGGACGCATTTCAGGAAAATATTTTTGTTTATACAGGGTGTTCCAAAAAAGTGTGACGTCATAAGGATATTTTTTTCTAGATTACATACCATATATTTTCTTACTTATTTGGATGCATCTTGTAGTTTTCTACATACCCCTAAAATTTTAATGAAATCGGTTCAGTATTATAGGCGAAAAAAATAAAAACTAAAAACAATCAGTTTTGCACCGCTGGTTTTAAAAATTAATAAAAAATAAAAATAATGCCTCGTTATTAAAATTCTACAAAGGTACTTAATAAATAAGGTCTCACAGTTTCGTTAACCAAGTTTGATTATTACGAATTGTACAGGGTGTCCAAAATTTAGTGTCAAACTTTGCAAACTTTAAAACAATTTATTTTTCTTATTTCAAATTGGAACCCCTGTATATTATTATGTCATTCGATGCAGAATTAAAATTCAAACATTTGGTCTAATTACAACCCTATCGCAATTTCTAACGCATTAAGACTTATTTACAGAAAACTCGTTTTATCAACATTTCCACTAGTCATTATTATATAATAAATATCAAAGGTGCCTTTGAAAAACAATTTATTGATATTAAAGTTTATTGAAGTGACAAAAGCCCATTTTGACTTTAGTTATTTTATAATTTTCAATATTGTTAGATTATTATTAATTTATTTAAGCTATCTTATTTTTTGGGATGGAATACAACCAAGAAGAGCTTGTAGATATGATTTTCATATTAGGACCATACTAAAAGAATTTTTATTTGTCCTTTTAGTACACTTTAATATCAATAAATTGTTGTTCAAAGCCACCTTTGATATTTATTATATAATAATGACTGGTGGAATAGTTGATAACATGAGTTTTCTGCAAATAAGTCTTAATGCGTTAGAAATTGCGATAGGGTGGTAATTAGAACAAATGTTTGAATTTTAATTCTGCATCGAATGATATAATAATATACAGGGGTTCCAATTTGAAATAAGAAAAATAAATTGCTTTAAAGTTTGCAAAGTTTGACACTAAACTTTGGACACCCTGTACAAGTCGTATTAATCAAACTTGGTTAACGAAGCTGTGAGACCTTATTTATTAAGTATCTTTGTATAATTTTATTAACGAGACATTATTTTTGGTTTTTATTAATTTTTAAAACCTAAAACTGTTTTTTTTTAATTTTTATTTTTTTTTGCCTATAATACTGAACCGATTTCATTAAAATTTTCGGGGTATGTAGGCAACTACAAGATGCATCCAAATAAGTAAGAAAATATATGGCATGTAATCTAAAAAAACATGTTCTTATGACGTCACACTTTATTGGAACACCCTGTATAAACATAAATATTTTCCTGAAATGCGTCCTAGGATACAGGTAAAGCTTGCAAAACGTCATAAACTACAGAAGACGGGAGGTGAGGCGCAGGACCCTGTATATATTAGTGCCATTTTTTCAAAAGAAATGTTTAATGTGGCGATGACGTACTACTAGTGATTAATAAGAACGAAAAATTGCAGTCGACGACGTAAGCGCACACCAAATTAAAACCTAAATTTCCCAATTAACGCAGTGGCAAAGTTATTTTGTTGCGTCCCAGTAATGGCACGCGTGCCATTGGTGTGTCATCTCTGGTCGAATGTATAATTTTTGTACGAGCTTTCTAAATTTTTAATGAACGATTTATTTTTAAATTAAAATATTTTGGGCTACAATTTAACATTGTAAAATATTGAATGATTTAGGGATTTGCACTCGCATGGTCTATATTTGTTTTTAAATCATAAAGGCCTTTTTACATTGGGTGCAATTGCAAGAAAAAATTGCCTGAAAGCATGCGCTTTGTCGACGTTTTAAACAGCTGATGCAGGTTTTAAATGGGAAAACGTGCATCAGCTGATTAAAAAGTCGTCGAAGCGCATGCTTTCAGGCCATTTTCCTTGCAATTGCACCCAATGTAAAGAGGCCTTAAGGTTTCAACTGGTAAGTACAGTCGTGGACATATAAATAGCACACTTTGAATTTTAAAGAATTTCACCCAAACTAAAATTTAAAATTGTACGGTAAATTATGTATATGTTATATAATGTTCCCCTTGTTAATAACGTGATAAAAAAATAGTTTTGTTCCAACCAATAACAAAACAAAAAATAAATTCTAAAAACATTGTGATAAATAGCACACTCTTAAAAAAAATCACTTTTGTCCATTAAAACAACGTGATGATACAAATTGCATTCAACAAAACGTAGATAACTTGGAAAAAGACACGAACAAACGAGACAATAACCCCATTTTCTGTACCGCGGAGGTAAGTCCCGCCCACTCCTAATAACGATAGTTTCTAACTTTTATTCGAGTCAAAAGACAAAACTTTTGCTACACAAGTACTTGAGAAAGTAAAGCTGGTTTTTTCGAACCGTTTTTCCAGCGAAACAAGCGTAACATTTTTTCCATATCAGTAACTTTTTAATAATAAATATATTTAAAGCAAACGCAAAATAAATTCTTTCATGGCAGTAAAAGATCACTGGAACTGGCCAAATAAACTGCAAGTAAAACAGGACCTTCTCCTACCCGGGCCAAGACCAGCCCCAGCCTCTTTGTTGTGTCCTGGTTAGCATTGCTAACCAATTAATCTTAAATGTATGTTATGTAATAATATAAATTAGAAGTAGGAAAAACCCTCGGAAAAACCTGAAATGTACACAATATATAAAATAAATAAAATATGTTTTAAAAGTAAAAGTAAAGTAGGGAACAACGTTAATATTTTGTTGGATATCCCTTATCTCTTTGATGGAATTAACTCCACTAAAGTTTTACAATATGCAGCTGAAATCTGGGTCCAGGCCTCTTAAACACTTTTCCAAAGTTCCAAAGGAGTTTTGTCTACAAGGTCTCGTTTCACGGTGCCACAAATTCTCTATAGGATTGATGTATGGATTTTGGGCTGGCCAATCTAAAACATCACATTGTCCAGAAGCCACTGTTTGACAAGTCTTGCAGAATGTTTGGGAATCATTGTCATGCATACAAATAAACGTAACGGGCATAAACTCCTTTGCATAGGGTTTCATGATATTCTGTAGCATGTCTCTGTATTGAAACTGATCCATAATACCATTCATTCTATAAAGCGGTCCAATTCCATGCCATAACATCGCTTCCCATGCAATAACATTGCTCCCCATGCCGTACTCGCTCATCCACCATGTTTTACGGTTTTATTAGCATATTTGGGATCCACACATTTATTTGGAAGCCGTCGAATATATGATTTACCATAATTTACAAACCGGTTAAATTTAGATTCATCGCTCCAAAGATTTTTTTTCAAGAAATTGACATCCCTATCCAAGTACCTCTTTTTTTTTTATGATAAAACACCTGCACTGTAGGAAAAATCCTTTAAGGCGCTCTGGGAGCGGTGCGAGTGCGAAAAAAGCGATTAACGTTGGTCTTGAAACGTTGAAGATTGTATTCATTGGGAAACACGACCTCAGGAAGATCATTTCACAAAGATGACGTTCTCCAGATGAAAGAATTCTTGAACAATGAAGTTCGAGGAGTACTAAGCTGAACAACATATGGATGAGCGGCAGCGGTTCGCCGTGTATTTCTGTTTTGCATTGCTCTAGGTGGAATCAAGTGGGCAATGTCAGTCGAACACCTGCCATGGAAATATCTGTAAAAGAGAGCCAAATCACCAACCTGTCTTCGATGCTCCAGGCTATCGAGGGTCTTGGTCAGCTCGGGGTCGCCGATTAGACGAACGGCTCTCCTTTGAATGGAATCCAGTAGCCGAAGGGTGTGCTTGGGTGCAGAGCTCCAGACATGAGAGCAATATTCTAATGATGGTCGAATCTGGGCTTTGTAGAGTGTCAAAAGTTGATGAGGTGTGTACAACCTTTTGGTGCGGAAAAGTACACCAAGTTTCTGTGCAGCTGCCTTGGCAATTGCGGCAACGTGATCATGCCAAGACATATTACCTCCCAGATTGACCCCCAGCAAATCTAATCTTTTCAATCGATTCTTTTTTGACACAAGTGTTTTTTTTTTTAGCAATGCATCCCCGAAGGTTTACTTCAGTTAGCCTTCTCCTTACAGTTCTAGCCGATAGCTGGGTACTATATTCGGTCACTATCTTTTGTCTAACTTGGCTGGAATTCAGAAAATGGTTGGCAGTGCTAATTTTTTAAATTATTTTATTTTTTCTTTTGATGGTTTTACGTTTTCTCGGAGCTCTAATCTTATTCATTGTGCTGTTTGTGATTGCGTAAAGTGCAAGAGCATTGTACACAAGTTTTCTGGAACACTTAAGATTTGTTGGAATCTGGGAAACCGATATAAATATAAGAAATGCTGGATTATTTCTTAACTGAACAAAATGCACGCTTTTCTGGTTCACAGTGTGCTTTTCTACCCACTGAAATGATTTTAAATTGTTACAACAATCAAAATTCATCATAAGAAAAAAAAACTACTTACTTACTGCTGCAGAAATATCAAAATTTCGAATATTTTTACTGAATATCGGAAAGTGTGCTATTTATTTGTTCACTGCTCAACAAGTAAAATTACACTGAATATTTCACTCATGTATAAATTTTCCCATAAGAAACGTTAAAAATAAAAAAATATCAGCGGATATACAACGTTGCCTAGACAACGTTGTATATCCAACACACAACAATCGAACCTATTTGACGAGACAGTTTTTTTTTTACCTTTTTACTGCGAACGTGATCGTTATTGTTATGAGTTCCCTTCGGGAAATTCATTGCTTTTGAAAAACAAACCCTCTCAACAGATAATTGTTATTGGATTTCAGTTACAGTTTTAATTATGTTATATGAAATTGAAAATTGTATGACAAAACATTTTTTTTATATATATTTCATTCTAGAAATATTCTCCCTAAATACCGCTCGTGCATAAAAATTAACCAGCTAATTTTCATTCAAGCTTGTTATACTAATTCCACTCGTTCTTCGAACTCGTGGAATTATAAATAACAAGCTTTCATGAAAATTATCGGTAATTTTTAAGCACTCGTGGTATTACCCCCGAATATATTAAATCACTATTTTTGTAAATTTATTCTGGATGAATAGTCGTCATATGCAAGTCCAAACTTGCTGATGATTAAATTCCCGAATATCAGCGTTTTTGTTAGTTTTTTCTAAAATATTACAAGTGGGCTATTTATATGACCACGACTGTACACCGGCGGCGCCAGGGGGGGCAGGATGGGTACCGGCCCACCCTAGAAACATGAATGCTCACCCTGGTGCCCCCCCAAATTTGAGGGGTTCGGTTTTATAAGGGAATTTCCTAGGGACTCAGGTAGGAAAGCTGTCAGGAGAAGTCACTTTTGATTAGGATAGTGCCCACTCTAAAATCATTGGGCCCGCTGATGCCCACCTATTCCAAAAATCCTGGCACCGCCTCTGCGACTGTATCTCCAGTCGTCTTCAGGTGAATACTAAATTACTACAGTAACTACAGCTCAATTTATACTTAAACAATCTGGGTTCTGGCGTATGATAACAGCTTTCTTGAACTTTCTCTTTCTCCAGTGTGGTTCCTTATGCAAGATTTCGGCTTTTGTCCAAATTAAATGACGGCCATGCGTCCAGATATGGTCAGCTGCACCTGATTTTTCGGTTTCTTTTTTCAGCCTATTGTTATTTTATTCGAAGGGGAACCGTTAGACAGATTTTTCCCTGTCTCTAGGACTAGTTGGTTTGGTCTTCGTCAAGTGGCTTTTTAAAGTGTCTCCCGAGCTGATGTTGATGTTATATCATTGTCCTTACCTCAATAAGCGGGTCCATATATACTCTGACAGTCAAGCAGCCCTTAGATCGCTTATATACAACAAGGTAATCTCAAGACTGGTATGGGAATGTCAAGGAGCATTGGAAGCCCTAGAAAAAATAAACAAAATAACACTGCAGTGGGTACCAGGACACGAAGGTGTTACAGAAAACGAAAAAGCTAATTAACTTGCAAGTAAAGTCTCAGAAAATACAATCATAGATCCAGAAACGGCACTCAGAATTCCAAGGTGCACAGTACAAGATGCCATAAAGCAATGGATAAGGAGTAAACACAAAATTCACTGGGGCAACAAACAGGGATTATACCACAGCAAACTCTTTATTGGGGATCCAGACCAAACAAACGAAACAGCTGCTTTAAATGAATAGGAATCAGCTGAGAACTATTACAGGAATTCTGACAGGACACATGGCTGTCAAGAATTTTCTGCACAGAATGCAACTATACAATGGAGACCTTGACTGCAGATTATGCGGACAAGTTAAGAAAACAGTACAGCACATAGTTTGCCATTGCGAGTCACTAGATCGGAAGAAGCAACAATACTCAGCAACTAAAACTGGAACCAGAGGACATCCTTACCCTCTCCTCAGTTGACCTACACAAACTAATACTATAGAAAAACCAAAAATCTAAGGTATAAAACAATAGCAAATGATGTTATCTATTGTATGTTCGGTGTTAATTAAAGCCCTAAGCCACAATCTAGAGCTTTAAGACCTTAAGCCATGAAATCGTATTCCCTAAAAGTCCTTTTCTAAGTCCTGCCAATCCGAGTTCAATGATCGGAACTGGAAATGTTTCTTGGAAAATTATGCTCTATTTATTTCGCCAATTCCACTCGCACATCCTTATAATTACTACTAATTATGATCCTCGAGTTTATTAAAAGTTTAAAACACCCCATAACTCAAACCTAAAAACCCAATTTCGATTTTCTTTATGATCCCTTTTGAGGGGAGTAACCAATTTGGCAAAAACAAACATCTTAATTATTTTCTATAAATTTTTGTTCATTCCGTGAGCGCGGTGGGTCTGACAAAAATTTTCTTTGGGGGAGGTATTGGGTTGTAATTAAAAGCAAAAATGAAGTTTATTTATTTTCAACTTTAATCCATGAGAATTTTTGTTACAGTTGAAAATATACAAAATATACAGGGTGGTCTTAGAGAGTGTCGCAAAATTATTGATCAATATTTACTCAATGTATACAGGGTGTCTCAGATAAGGATGCACTCTACAGGGATCTCGTAAACCACATAAGATGGCTAAATTAGAAAATAGTTGCGCCCAATCCTACTAAATTTTGTTGTTTATGTTATCAATTTTAAAAAACTCCGAATTCTTCCGAGGATATTTGGCCTAAACCGAATTTTCGCAATTTTGTTTTTATTTTTTCTTACTCTATGTGAGGAGATTTGTTAAAATAAAGCTTACATTCTTGGTACCATTCCCCCCCCCCCCCCCCCCCCCTACAAGTTGGTAGAATTAGATTCTTAATCCGACGTTTCGTTTCTTCAAAACAATCGTTAGTTTTGCCTTTTAAAATAGTCGGAAAATTTTATTTTTGTATTTTTGAATTCCCCTTTTTTCCTATAATTCAATAATGTATCACACCTGTGATTGTAGTTCTATTTTTAATAAAAATGATGGAACATTATTCAAGAAAAGAAAAATTGGATATGATTTGCTGTCGACGTCCAGAGCCAAATTATTTATAGTTGGCTTTGAAAACAAAAGAAAGTTGAGAGATACGAGATAAATTTGCAATTATTTCTATTGATGATGGGTTTTTTAAGTCCGAAACGTAATAATAATACTAGGTGTGATATGTCGTTGAATTATAAAAGAGGAGGAGAATTTAAAAATATTATAAAAAAAAGTTAATGACGGTATTGAAAAACAACGAAACGTCGGATTAAAAATCTAATATAATGTAAATTTTATTTTAACATATCTCTTCAAATAGAGTCAGAAAAAAATTAAACCGAAATCGCGAAAATTCGGTTTTACCCAAATATCTTAGGAAGGATTCGGATTTTTTTAAAATTTGAAAACACAATGTTGCAGAATTTAGTAGGGCGCATTTTTTTTTCTAAAGTAAACATCTCTGTATCCTTTGAATTTCAATATTTAAAGAACGACGGATCAGTGCATAAATGTGGCAACCATTTTTGGAGACGGACTAATGTTTGTCTCTATTTTCGATCAATTTCAGACACAATATATTGTAGTATTTTATGGCATAAAAGACGGCGCGCTCCGAAGTCATGTCGGTTCTTACGTAGCGAATGAATCTATTCGGCATTCTTTAAATGTTGAAATTAAAAGAGCTGTATCTTATGTGGTTTATGGGATTCCTATGAGAGTGCATCCTTATCTGGGACACCCTGTATACATACAATTTGAATTTTAATACGTTAAAGAAAAATTAGGATAACATTTTAAATAGATTTTGCGCGTTTAGTAGTTTATGTATCTGGAAGTTTACCTTTTGAGTAACTATAAGATGATGTATTTTCATTATTGAAAATCATAAAAAATTGAAGCTATTACAGCGTGCGAACCGCAAAATATTCACACGAACAAGTGCACGGAAAATTATTTTACAATAACCACTTAAAACAAACACCCGGTTATGTTTTACCACACAAAATAAATACACCCTTCAACCGGACCAAACGCATATCCCATAACGTGGCACGTGACTTCCTAGGGCTTCGGCGCTTTTAGACACGTGACCTATTCAACCCTCGTGCCCTCATTAGAAACTTGTTATCTGGGTTGTAATGGATCTGGTATAATTGTTTACGTTTTCATTTTTTCAGGGTATACGTGGTGTGTGGAATTGGGGCATTATATCACTCCTAAAAATGACTTTGTATTTGGTACTAATTTTTATTTCTTCTCGTGTTTACGTTACCAAAAATAACTATTTTTAGTTAGGAAAACAAAAAAGATTTTTTTTTTGGTTATATTTACCAAAAAACGATGCTATCAGAACAAAAAAAATATCTTGTTTTCATATTAGTTGGCAGAAATAAAGTATTTTGTTTAGCTGAATTTTACTCTGTATATATCTTATTTAAATGTTACATCAAGGTTCCTACAAACTTGTATTTATCAATTAAGCTTGTTGTAAGAACACATTATGAATTTGTAGCCCCTATCATTTTGTTAATTTTGATTAAGACACATTCTTAGTTACCAGAACTAACTTTTATTTTCAAGTAATATTATTCTTCATATTTATAACTAACGGCATCAACAGAGACTTGACACCCTTGCCCGGTGGGTGACATGTGACATCATTCTAGCCAGGACTGTCAGGAGGTTATGTTTATGTTAGGGTGCTTTTGCGGTTCCGTGTCCATTTTTTCGTGTTTGTAAGGCAATAATTGGCCATTTTCATGGCCGTGCCCCTGTGGAAAATGGATGTGACAATATTTGGTGTAATTTATTTGTGTTTATTGTCTTTTTTGTGTACGTTCTTATTGGCAGAAGGAAGTTAAATCATAAGTAAGTAAACATTTTATTTTTTATCATTGCAGTTGTACATTAGAAAGTTTAAATAAGATTTAACCCAATGAGAAATAACTTAAAATTTGTTTGTTTGTTATGTTTTTGTTCTATGTTCCATTTCTATAAAATGATATTGATGACTTTTTAATATGACCAAGTACAACAAATTTCATAAAGCTGTATATTTTACATAGAAAGTCCAGGGGATATTTTTTGTATTTTAATAATCCAAGTTGCAGATAAGAAAATTCAGTTCTATAAGTAATTGAACAACCCAAAAGGTTGAGTAAAATAAGTTAAAAATCTAGTGTTTCTGTTTTGTATTGCATAAGTATTTATTATAAAGAACATGAGAGAACAAGGACATTGGAAATCATTTTTTTTAAAGAAACCATAATATCCCTGATAATTTACAATTATTTTACGCATACCTAATAGAGTACTAATATCAAGGCATTTTTTCATTTAAATGGGGACCTAGGAAGGAATATTTTTCGTTACTAAGTATAAATTACATATGACATTTTTTTTAGAAATGAAACAGACTTTTTTTAAAGTTATTTCTATATCAAATCAACTTGCTAATTTTGCCATGCGTTATTAGCAGTTCATTCAAACTTTCTAATGTGCAACTGCAATGACAAAAATATAAAATTACTTATTTATGATCCAAATTTCTTTCTTATAATTAGAAAGTACAGAAAAAAGATAATAAACACAATGTTGTGACTACATACGTAATTTTTACTCTATGAAAATTTCAAGTTTGTCCCAAGTAAATGATTGCTTTGGCAATATTTGTAAAAAATTTTCAATTTTCCATATTTACACATTAGTTGTGACAACTAATTTTAAAAGCGGGAGTACCATATAAATTTAGTTATCCGTATATAAAATTTCGTTGTGACAACTAAAATTTGTAGGTTGGGTTGGTTAATGTTATTAATTAGTTAAACAGTTCAATAACGACAATTTTTTTTGGTTGTACAAACTAATTTTTGGGTTGAGTCCGATTTCACGAAAATAAATAGTTGTCAGAACCAAATTTTAGTAATCCATTCCATGTTATTTTTAAGAGTGTACAAGGTGACTCCTAAGTTAATACTTCTTTTTACCTCTGTATAGAAGGCAATAAAATAAACAACATTTTCAAATACCCTTTTTCAAAAAACCCCAAAAATAAAACACTTTCATTCATTTATTACACTATGGATTAAATACGGTTCTGCCTAACTTGTCCGTTAAATAACATTAAGAAAATTAGTGGGTGTAGGATGAGCCCGCAAGGGAAAGCGCTCTGCGTATAATCTCGAAGCAGCAGCCGCACTTTGACGACACTCGCCGTAAATTAGCACTATATCAACTAGTTAACTAGTTCATTGTTATCAAATACCATTTTCACGTGTCACCAATTTAAAATTAACTTGCTTCAGAAAAACACACCGCAGCAGATAACTGACCACCGACCCGTAAATTGCATGACTAATAAGACAAAAACAACATAAAGTATAGCAGGCTACGTTTTGGTGACCAAGCCCGCACTTAGATTCTTTACTTCTGTATCTCGCCTATTTTTAAGTTTTTAGAAAAAGGTATTTGAAAATGTTGTTTATTTTAATGCCTTCTATACACAGCTAAAAAAGAACTGTCAACTAAGGAATCACCCTGTATTTTAATGAGCGATTCCTTTGGTTGATTTAGAGACCTTTTTTTTCTGAGAACTTAGAAAGGGATTCCTAAAATCAGATCAATTTGCCTTATACCCAAGCAATTATTATGAACTTAAATAGGAAGAGACTGAGAACAAGTTAAAGAGTTTTCTTTTATTTCATTAAATACATACTTTGACGCGTTTCACCATATCATGGCTCTTCAGTAAGGTTAGGATCCGACGAAAGGTCACGCAAGGAAGTATTAATATGTAGAAAAATGCGTAAATAGTTAGATGTAACCCGAGTCGACATTCTAGTTGTATCGATATTGGTTAGACACATTTAAAACATTCAAGAATCTCTTAAATGAACGTATTATTTAAATTATCAATATTTAAAAAAAGAATTTAACTGTAAATACGTGACAATTAGCTTAGCTCTTGCTATGTAGCGCTAAACCTGTTGATTGTCGGTTAATGCAACCGAAACTAATGAAGAATGTAAAATAGTTTCTTTTTATTTCGTCAGATACATCCTTAAACGCGTTTCGCCATATCATTTCTCATCAGTAAGATAAGAGTCCTCCGAAAGAAAGGACAAAATAAATAGGCTGGCACTAATTACTGCGTTTGATTTTGAAAAAGTCGAGCAGAGCAAGCAGACACACAACAAAGCCTTATTATTTTCTCAGCTTGCTCCGTTAGCATCATATTTTTAGGTAAGGCGATACGAGCTATGTCTATTTCAGAAAGGTGTAGAGTAATAAAATGGGAAATTCTGTCCATTTCGGCTCAATTTCAGTGTCGGCCATAGGCGCAGGCCAATTTTGTGCATTAAATTATTTATGATAACTAACCAAAGAAAATAAAAGAAGATAATTTGATAAAGATTGAACTATTAGCTATAGCAAATTTACACAAACATCGTTTTATGAAATATGCCGTGGAAATATAGCTGAAAAACACAGTGTAACTGTGCTGCGCACACCGCCAAATCATTGCGAGCTAAATCCAATAGGACTTATATGGGCTCAAGTGAAAGGATTTGTAGCAAGATACAACACGACATTAAAAAAGAAAGACGTTAAGCTACTGTTTGATCAAGTAACTAAGGAAGTGACACCAGAACTGGCGAAAAGCAGTACATCATGTCATTAAAGGAAAAGAGAAAATGTGGGATCTTGACCACCTGATCGATCGGACTGTCGACCCGTTAATATAACGTCTAGAGGAGATAACAGTTCCTCAGATGACAAAGAATATTATGATATTTTATAATTTAATTGCTGTATAATATATTTTTTTTTATAATGTTGAATAAAAAATAAGTGTACCTAATACTTTGTACATATTGCGCGCCTTTGTCACGCCATTTCCAGTGTTTGTGAATGGATAACAATAGGCAAAACCCACAAGTTGACCCAAACCCGGGTGGCACTACCTGCATTTGATAAAACTAAAGAATTTTGCAATGAAATCCATGCCAAATTATGAAAGTGGCTTAAATATTCGTTGGGTCACTCTGTAGTCCCTTTGCATACCTAATGAGCTTTTAATACTTTATACCTTTCTGAAATAGACTAAACTCGTGGAGCTCGATGTTCCAAATACCGAACGCTACGCTGGAGTAGATGCACCCGACGCGACCCGACGGCATAAATCTATTAAACAAACGCAAAACTGCACTAAAGGTCAACATATTTGCATTAACAGAACGCAGTAAATAAAATAGCAGGTATTTTCTAAAAATTAAAAAAAAATCATACTGTCAACAATAACTTCGTCCAATATTTACCCAACAAATTGCCCTCATTTTAATCCGCATATACATCGACGGCAAACAATGCAACATCGATAATCGCAAACAAAAGCCTATCGAGAACGCTTATTCGTTCTTTTGTTTCCTGAATCAATTCTACCCTTCTGAATTTATCCCGTTATCCCGATTGTTTACAATGGGATAATTGTTTACTTATGTCAGTTATTATACAGGGTAAAGTTTATATCCATTCACGAATTTGACGTGGATATTTACTAGTGCACTTTAAAGAGACCGGTAATAGATTTGTCACGACTATAGTCTATTTCAGAAAGGTGTAGAGTAATAAAAGCTCATTAGGTATGCAAAGGGACTGCAGAGTTACCCAACGAATATTTAGGCTACTTTCTTAATTTTTTATTGATTTCATTGCAAAATTATTTATTTTCATCAAAAGAGGAGCAACTGTGCAAAACGCATTAAATCCATAATATGTTGTTTTGAATAAAACGTAAAAAACTAGCAAAGTAAGTTAAAAAAAAACTAAGATTTTCATGTGGCGCAGAATGATTTATGTAATAGGATTAAAAAGAAACATTTCCTTTTTTACTCTAAATTTTCGATTTTCATGACAATATGGTATATTTTTTAGTGGATTTACTGCATTTTGTTTAACCAGAATGTGGATTTATGCCATTTTGCTAGGTTAGTATGGATTTATTCCTTTTCGCTTACTTCTTATTTGGATTTATTGCGTTTTGCTTGTTTACATTATTTTATACGGCCAATAATATTTAAAATTTCAGTGAAATAATTATTAATTATATATATATAAGATAATTGAAATAAAAGAATGGAAACACTTTAAACAGAAATTATTATTCTTTTCTTGGATTTATTTTACTTTGCTTAAATGCGAATTTCATTTTTGCTTAAAACTGCATTGGAATTAATCCGTTTAGCTTAGCTGAGTCTTTTTAATATGGATATTTCTAATTGATTTACAGCACTTTGATCGAACTGGGTTGTTCTAATGATAGATTGGCTAAAAAGCACTACATTTTTATATTTACCTTGAAAATTATAAAAAATGGATTTAATGCGTTTTGCACAGTTGCTCCTCAAGTGCAGGTGATACCACCCGGGTTTGAGTCAATTTAAGGGTTTTGTCTATTGTAATCCATTCACAAACACTGAAAATGGTGTGAGAAAGTCGTGCATTATGCACATAGTACTCGTATTAATTTTTATTAAACATTATTAAAAAATACAAAATACAAAAATAAGTTATACTTACAGAAATTAAATTATAAAAAATCATAATATTTTTCGTAATCTGAAAAACTGTCAAAAAAAATTTGCCTGCGCCTATGGCCGCCACCGAAATTTATCCGAACTGGACGGAATTTTCCATTTTATTACTCTACACCTTTCTGAAATAGACTATAATTAATTAAACTTATCGTTTATTTATACCGACGATATAAACCAATTTAAGTTCATGCAAAGAAGAAAAAGTCTCTCAATTCAATATTTTCTGTGTTCTGAAAAACATTCATTTAAATTAAGTTACTATTTACTAAATATTTGTGCACAGAAAAGCGCTTTCGTATTTCCAAAATCTTCAGTTTTCCACTCATTTTTTTCACAAGATTTAATGCATAAAATGTATTATACAAAAAGAACGATTTTTACTAAACTTGGTTGTTTTTTTGTCATGCAAATATTTTTTAACCGCGATATTCTGATATATTCTGAAAGGGGACTCAACCCCAATCGACCTTAAAACTTTTATTATACGCAACAGATACAGAAAAATTACTGGAAAATCTTCCTTAAATGACGGAACATGAAGATTATTGCATAAAACCAGATAAAACGGACGAAATGATAAGATTTCAATAAATAAATTAATTCCATTTTTTACTAAAGGTTTCAAGGTTATGATATTTCCAAAGTATTGCCACTTCTCTTTCTACGTTAACAGTATTGCTAGTTCGTAAATTGGTGATTATTTTGAAAAATTTGACCATAGCAAACGTTAAAAATTCATATTAATGTACAAAAGGCGTTTTAAAAACATATTCTACAGCTATTTTGTTGTGCTTTCAGGTCAGAACTCTTACGCAAGCAGAAAAAACCCGAACCAATCCTTTTTTCTTATTTACATTTCAGCAAAACAATTTAATCAAACTAGCTATGGTTAGTTCCTCTACAAATCTGGTATAGGCTTATGTTATAGTTCCTTAAAATTTTAATACAATTTAAAATACTGAATAACAAAGGTTTGATTTCATATGAAAAAATTATGTTGTATTTTTCAATATCTTTTGTCTGTGATTGGTTAGAGCTTAAGTACGCCCTCTTACCCCATCCTCCTCTAGTAGATAATTGGAAGATCCCAAATATATTATTTGTTTTTATTGGATTTATGTAACCATACCTTTTGAAGCTTCTAATAGATTAATTTAGGTTGCACAGAGATTTTCTATCATAAGTAACTAACCAGCAAGTTTGACCTGAAGGTACCTGATTAGTAAATAAAAATTAGGGTAACCGGGGCACTATGATTTTGAGAAAATTATTTCTTCCTAAGTCATGTATATCACCGTCACACTTGCTGGTTAGTTTATTATAATTAAAATTCTTTTTATCCGATTGTGTCAAAAAATGACGTTTTATAGATCAGATATTTGGACGAAAAGGTAACCTTTTTAATAAGGTATTGATTATTGCGCTGGTAGCTAGGCAACCTTTGTCGTCCTAGTCCGAAAAACATTTTGTCGGACACTAAAATATTTTCAACAGTTTATTTTATTCATTTATTTACAATATTTATATTAAATGTACAATTAGAACAATTTTGAACAAGAACGGGGTGATGTAAATTTGATTTTGAGGATGTGTTATTATTTTTGGTCTCCGTTATGATATTATTCTCCAATGTTGAACTCGATTGGGAGACGGATTGCGACACCTGAGTCGAGACTGACTGCAGGTCAGATTGTGGAATGTTGAATATTTTCTTGGTCAGCTCTAACTTATTACTTAAGGAATCATCTATGTAGCCCTCGGCTACTCCCGAAGACTTCCAGCCTTCATGCCGTTTTAGAGATGTTATGTCTGCTCCCGCATCTACAAGTAATGTGGCCGATGTTCTTCTGAAACATATCCCGTGAATTCCTTGGCATTCGGCAGTTTTAAGTAAGATGCTATTTCCTGAGGTATAGAGCCAAATTTGTGTATACCGACAACTTGCTTATGGCATTTTCCATTGCGATAAGACACAAAAAATCGCCCATCACTCATATTTGTTGGACGTAAAGCCAGATAATTTCTAAAATACTTTAGATATTCTCCAGTCACCGTAAATGATCTCGGTTTGTTTGTTTTATTATAGGGAATTTTTATTAACAAAACCGTTCCCAAATCTTGTATGTCATCAATTTTCATATGAGCCAGTTCTTCTCGACGACAT
Organism: Polydrusus cervinus; assembly: GCA_935413205.1. Classification (NCBI taxonomy): domain Eukaryota; kingdom Metazoa; phylum Arthropoda; class Insecta; order Coleoptera; family Curculionidae; genus Polydrusus; species Polydrusus cervinus. Next base: position 13,015,678 of record OW284519.1, on the reverse strand, counting down.
GCGCCCGCGATTCCAAAAATAAAAGCAACCTGTAATTAAGAAAATTGTTAGTCAGAAATTTAATATACTATTATATAGTTACATTTACCTTCAACATTGAGTATGTGTCATCTGGAGCATGGCAAAGGAATTTGTGAACCTCTTCTCTAGTTAGGATCCTTGATTTCTTTGGACAATATCCAACACTTTTTTGTTTCAACAATGCTCGTAATCTCATGTATTAAGATATATTAATATTCTGTTTTACATTTACCACTGCACGTAGCATAGAATACTGCGACCACAGAGTAGATGACTTCATAGTTTTCGATAATTCCGCCATATAGACCAAGAAGACGTTTTCGGAGAACGACTGTATATTTTTTTCTTGCCGGTAATCCATAAATTTTTTATAAGCTCTTTCATATATTTCCTTAGATTTTTGTGGCAACAAATGTAACATTACTTCCTTGGCAGTTTCTTGAATGTCAGGTGGTGTACCTTCTATAAGATCATCGTCTATTTCCATTTTTAATTGTGTTTTTCAGGTTTTAAAACTAGCAGAACACGAAAGATTAGTTAAAACTATCGCCTGATTGATAAAACGTCAGTTGATAATATTAATTTAATTATTTGTTAGATCCATGGATACGCATATTACAGGTTTCATTGTTCAAACATTCAAGGGACAAAAAATTTCAATGCAAGATGAAATATATTGGTTTTCTTAATTTTTACATTATTTTATAATCCGAGCAAAAACACAATCGGATAAAAAATAACGTATGTTATACGGACGAAAAATGTATTTCAGGCTATGCGGGTTACTGGCCTCGGCTTTGCCTCGTCCAGTAATCTCCCGCAATACGTCCGAAATACTGCATTTCCTTGTAACATAATATACTATTATGCAACCTGACATTACAATAAATTTTCTTGACAATTTTGACAAAATGACTGAAATTCCGCGGTGCACGACGTAGTATACAAAGTTGCAGGCCGCAAAGTAAACATCCATCCGAGAAAATCCAAAATAATTACCAATTACCCTGTCAACGACATCTCAAAACGACCCGATCTTCTCTTGTTTTCCGAAGCCGACTTTTTGGGTGGCTGGGTATTCTATTGTTTCCGTGCGGAAACAAATAACAGTCGGAAACAAACGACAATCACTGACCAGTGGCCGTCTCTGATTAAACAAAGCCAGAGGCGCCGTGTGATTATGTCGTCGGGGTCATTTTATGGGATAATTATATTTAGGGTAATCATATTTAGGGTGTAGTTATTTAAGGGCAATTTGTTAATTGTCCGCACGAACCTTTTTGGCGGCTTGTTTTGTGTTTAGCCGACGAGGTGAGTGTAGATCTGATGATGGGGTGGTCAACGGCGTGTAGTTTTAACCTGATGGTAGGTGATTTTGTCAAAAATATATTTTCCTACGACCATCTATGAAAATGAGAAAAAAAGCACGGTTAATTCGGCTAGAAATCGCCGTATATCACAGGCGTGTTGAAAAAAAATATTTCAACTCTAGAGTGGAAATACAAGGCACACTATTTAATTTAGGCATATGATGCCAATTTGACAGACCACACCTATTTATTAAAAAGAACAAATTTTAGAAAGCAGTTTAGTTTAATTATCACGTATTTGTCGAGTGATTCAGAATTAGAGTGTGAAAATACGCCATCTGAAATTATACAAAAGTTAAGAATATACTGGAAAATTTATTAGGTACAACTCAAAACAAGTTCCGCTGAAGAAAATGTCATATATTAAACTTAAGCAGAAAATGTTTATGGGTCACCATATCCTAGAGACTAGAGCCATGACCTACGATTCGAAAGATCACAGGTTCAAATCCCATCACGAGCACTTGGCTTTTTTTTTATGAAAACATTAAATAATTTATAGAATTATTTTGAATTGAAATCTTCCTTGTAGGGTGAATTTTTTAAATTTATTTTTAATGCGTCTTTCCTTGATTAAATAAAAAAAATCATTCAAAAAGGAAGATTTCAATTCAAAATAATTTTATAACTTATTTAATGTTTTTATAAAAAAAAGTCAAGTACTCCTGATGGAATTTGAACCTGTGACCTTTCGATCTATTAAATTGGCATCATATGTTTAAATTAAATAAGTGTGCCTTGTATTTCCACTCTAGAGTTGAAATATTTTTTTCACAAATCAAAGGTTTTTTTAATAATTCTTTGTGGTCGTAGGAAAAATAGTGTACATTACTCGTGTGAAAGTGATTATTCTAAAACTCGGAGAATTTCCGCACTCGGCTGACGTGCTAAATATCTCCTCGTTTGAAAAGTATCACTTTCATCACTTGTTATGTAATATACTAATTTCAACAATAGTGTTGAAATTTCAACTCACACTATTTAATTTAAACATATGGTACCAATTTGACAGACCACCCCTATTTATTAAATAAACAAATTTTAGAAAGCGGTAATTGTAAAGCGTTTAATTTATTTATCATGTTTTTGTCGAGTGAATCAGAATTAGAGTGTGAAAATACGCCATATGAAATTATAAAAAATGTTAATAATATACTGGAAAATCTATTACCAGAAAAAACTAATCGCGCTGAAGAGAGTGTCATGTATGAAACAACAAATCTTTATTGTAAGCGATAGCGTAGAGAATAGAGCTCTAGCCTACAGATCGCAAGGTCACAGGTTCAAATCCCATCAGGAGTATTTGACTATTTTTTATAAAAACATTAAATAATTTAGAGAATTATTTTGAATTGAAATCTTCCTTGTTGGGTGGAATTTTTCAATTTATGTTTAATGCATCTTTCCTTGATTAAATTTAAGAATTTTTATTCTGGTTAATCCAGAAGTCAACCCAGGATTAGTTTTTCCTATGATAGATATATAAAATATGAAAAAATAAAAAAGTTAGTCGCAAATCAAAGGCTTTTTTAATAATTCTTTGTGGTCGTAGGAAAAATAGTGTACATTACTCGTGTGAAAGTGATTATTCTAAAACCTGGAAAATTTTCGTACTCGGCTGACGCTTCGTGCTAAAATATCACCTATTTTGAAAAGTGTCACTTTTATCACTTGGTATGTAATATACTACAGGCAACGTAACCCTTTACAAATTTGGACCAGCTGCGGCGCCAGGGGTTTTGGGATGGGTGGACCCGATTTTTGAGTGGGCACTACCCAAATTGAAAGTGACTTCTAAAAAAAAAGGTCGGCCGCCTCCCGTCACGCTGTATTACGCCCTAAACGGGGGCAAAACAAATTCCCTCTTGTCCAAAGTGACGTATAAAAAAAATGTCTGAAAATAACATACAAAATCCCTCTTTTCTCATCAAAGCTTTCATAGTCAAGTCTCTTTTCCCCCCGGAAATTCCAGTACAAAACTAAATCCCCCCCTGGCGTCGCCGCTGATTTGGACGTCCAAAATTATAAGCGATAAGATTTTAACATTGCATGGTTTCTCTCGGTGTTTGGTTTCTCAATTGTTAAGGATTAGCTTTTTCCGTGTATTATAATAAATCGTTATTATTTTCATAATTTCCATATTATACCTTCATTATAGGATTTAAAGAAATATATTAAAATTCTAGAAATCTGTTTTTTTTTAACTGAAAACAATTTAAATGCACAAATGACTGTGCATCCTAATGACATAAAAACCACATCATTTGCTTAAAACGTGTCGTTTCGAAGCGATTATTGGCCAAATTTGGGTGCTTTTGATGATGATTTTATTAAATAACTAAAAAAATCTTGAGTAAACATTTCATTAGTGCAATTAATGCAACTGGGTGGTCCGACCGAATTCATATAATTTTTGGTAAATACAACTTTTTAATACGTAACAAGAAATCTTCTCCCGAGGCAAGACCAGTGGCGTAGCCAAAAAATATGCTCCGGTGGGGGGGAGGGAGTTCCTTTTACTCGTTTTCTTATAACATTGCATCATAAAATATTAATACCAATCATTTGTACACAGATTAAAATGAGAGCCATATTAAACATTCACTGTAGTTTAGTCTAGTCGCTTATGTATTATTTTAATAATAAAACCTTATTTTTAAACATAATTTATGAAATTTGCAATTTTATCGAAAATGGTTGGAAAAAACTCTTATGCATGTAATTAAAAAAAAATGTTTAAGAATTTCACATTAAATAATCAAATAATATACAGAGTATTTGAAAAACTTGAGAAAAATTAATTAAAATAGAAAAAAAGTTTTTTAACGATAGGCTAACAAAGTAGTGCATTTATTTTTTGCATTAAAGTACACAGGGACGCACAAGGTAATGGGTTTCCTGGGGCACACGTAGACAATGACAGGCTGTTTAAAGATTGGAGACAATGACGTTTCTTGAACGGCAGTAGAGTTTTGGACTTGCATTGTCTTTATTTGTTTAGAATCACTACGTTTCAACTGGTAAGCATCTCCAGTCGTCTTCAGGTGAATACTGAATAAGTACGGTAACTACAGCTCTATTTATACTAGGCAGGTGCTGTGACGCATGACTAGTGGGTGGAGTAATGCGTGTTGCTAGGTGATGACGCATAACTGGATGAGTCATGCTTGATGAGTCATGCTCGATGACGTCATGCTCGATGAATCATGCGTTTAACTCTTGGGTGGTCTTATTCTAAGATTACATTTACTTAACAAGGGTTTCCAGACGTTTCTTATATCTAATGAAGGCTTACTAAAGCAACCTGGATTTTGGTGTATGGTCGCAGCTTCCTTAAACTTCCTCTTCCTCCAGTGCGGTTCTTTTTGCAGGATTTCCGCTTTTGTCCACATGATATGATGACCAAAGCAAAAATATATTAAATTTTGGATAATTATAAATGACTCTAATACGAATTTAAATATCCAATAAAATGCTGGGTGTTCCATTTAAAAAATATAACTTTTTGTTATCACACTTTTTTTGGCCGCCCTGTATAGGTACGGAAAAATATTTACCTGAAATACACCCTACAATACAGTATAGGTCTATGTATGAAATTCCCAACTTAATTCTAATAGGAGATATTATAAAAGCCTGACGCACTATTGCGTAATTTTGTATGGAGCTGGTAACCTTTGAGAACAAATTAGAAATAGGATGCTTCCAACTGAGAAACTTGTAAAACCGGTTTTACATTAAAAATATTGTCTTTTATAAAATGTGTATTATTTTTTAACAGTGTTTGCGGTAAAATTGTTTTTTTTTTAAATTTACAGTATGGAACGCTTTATTTTATAGAGTAGCATTATACCTTTGACTTTAAACCACAGTGTTTGTAAAATATTCAAAATGGTACGCCACTGTACACTTGCAGAATATACCGTGTTAAATTTACTAATACAAGACCTTTTCAAATCGTTTTGGGCCAAACTTGAACCGGATATAGCACCGACTTCCTTTGTCTTTTCAAGAAGTACCAAAAGGTGCCAATTTGCTTGCTTTGGTTTTTGCAGAGGTGCTATTAGATAAATAACAAGGTGTGCAGAACAAACAAGCCCTTTGAGGTTAATTAAATTGTTCCGGGTATTTTAAAATCCATAAGAAACATGACAGACCATCCTCTATACTGCAAAAAGGAAAATGCTTGTAATACTTACACTGAAATAGTTATTATAGTGCGGAAAGAGCCACCCTCCCGCACGCGACTGCCGTAAGCAGCGAAGTGCGGGGAAGTGTCTTTCCGCATGAGTTTTCTACAAGCGTTAGAAAAACTACCACAAAATATTTGTAAACATTTTATTTTACTGAAAAACAAACACAGACTTAATTTCTACTTATTAATAATATTTATATTAAAAGTACAATTTGATGCACTATGCAAATTGATTGCGGATGCCAGACAGGTTGAAGCCATCGAAGCCAACTGATCCTGATGAGCGGATGGTTGCAAAGAAAGATGTATCGAGCTGTTGTTTGCTCTGCTAAAAACTGTGCAGTTTTTGAAGACCTGGACGCTTCTAAACTACATCTCAAATTTGATGGAATATTGAGATTGAGAATTTTGTTAGACATGTATTTTTTTTGTGTCCAGGTAGCTTTCGGCAACAGACGTGGATTTCCATTCTCCTAAACGTTTAATGTTTGTTATTTCTTAGCCAGAATTAGCCAGTAGAGTGGCTGAGGAACGTCTAAAACTGTAGCCTTTGTATAATTCTGGATTTTTGAGTCCTATATAAGCTGCAATGTTGAAGGGCATATTTCCTATGGTATTAATTCCAACACATTGGGTACTGCATTTTCCATGTTTGTAGTTCAAAAAAAATCGGCGGAGTGGAGTTTGCTGTGGACATAAATTTGCATATTTTCTGTATAGATTTAGAAAACTTTCATTATTGACTTCTTTAGTTATTACAAAGGATCTAGCAAAATGGTTTTTGGAGTCCTTTATTGTGGCAATTATAACGTCTCCTTTGTCGTCTATGTTGTCAATGGTAAGTTTAGTTAGCTCCTCACGGCGGCAGGCACCAGCAAGTCCAAAAATGGTTACCACTTTAATTAGAAGGTAAATTTCATTAGCTGCTTCTTTCATAAATTTCGCAATCTCTTCTTGTGTAAAAACTTTCGCTTTTTTTGCTCGAAAACCTACATTTTGTTTTTTGATGTAGGCAGTAACTTTATAGTATTTACTGATATCTAAATCTTTCTTAACCTTAAGTACACTTTTTCCAAGAAATATGCTAAAAGTACTTCTTCTCTTGGTGCTTTTACATTTTTCGCTTCACACCAAAACTTACAAAATGTTCGTATTGTCTTTCACGAGGTCTTTCATAATGACTTTTTTGATAGCAAATCCAAATTTGCGACACTTGCGGCTTCTAGAATATCTTCTGGAAGCTGCTTATCGCCAGAGAAATTATCTATGGAAGACATTTGTATCAGAATCTGAACGAAATCAAAAATCAAAGCCACGCTCCGTTGAACTGTTGTAAGGTGTCACGTTGACAATTAAATTTTATTTTTGTGTCGTGGTTACTATGTTAACATCTGTTTACGGGGTTTTTGAAATGAACCGTTTTAAATCAGCTTGTTGAAATTTTTTTTTTTTTTTTTGAAACTATTCATTTATTAACAACAAATTTACAACTTTTTTACATTTTAACCAACACAAATCCCTTAATCAGTGTTTGATAACACTGGTAACAAGGATATCTAAATTTAATAGTCCACGGTGAACAATTTTTAATAATTAACATTGATAACAAAAAAGCGTTAGTCTTTTGGTTATAATGCACATCCTTCATACAATTTTTGTTTTATTAACCTGTTGAATATTATATCTGAGTTTACCTCTCTAATATTTATAATAAACGGCGAAAATTAGTGTTTCTGTAATATACCTCATTTACTTTCACTAAAATGAGTCTAAAAATTTATATTTTATTCATTAAAGTTGTATTTTATAAAGAAAAGAAGCTTAGCGGCAAGCACAAAAAAATATTTTTCCGGTACACCGTGCGGGAAAACTTTTCCCACATTGTGCGGGAGAAATTTTTCCACACCGTGGGTCTTTCAGAACTAAAACGAGTGCGGGAAAACGGTAAATCGCTCACGCTTGTAGGAAAAAATTATATTGTTACTCGTTAACAATAAAATATACTGTGACGAAAAATACAGTTATTAGTATAAAAGAAGTAAATAAAAACAAGAAATTACTGTCATTTCTTGCTATTATTTCGAAATAGGCTTTTTACCTCTTCGTTCACTGCCAGGGCCATTCCCGAGGGGACCTGCAGCTAAATGTGGGTTCCGAACCACGATCCTCGGTCATGCGACACTCCCCCCAAGGGCTTAACCTTCGGTTTCCTACGCCATTGCATGATTGATGTCGATTGGGGACTGCGTATCTTCTTCCGCACCCCACGAGATATCCGTTCTCATCCGGCTTGGTTACCGACGTGAATGAGGTGGATTAGGCGATGATACATTTTACACTCTTCCCTGCATTCTTAAACCTACTAAAATTCGGACATACTTTTTTTATTGCGCGTATGCCCACTCCGAGGATCGAACTCGGAACTCCACGGACGAATGCCAGTGACTCAGTTAACAAATTACTGTATCTTGAAATACATTGGCATGATCACAACGGTCAAAAAACAATCTATTTCTTTCTTAAACTATAAATTAACTGTATTGTAGTTTGCAAAAACAAGAACAAAACCCTTTATGTTACATAATTTATAGTACCCTTAGTTATAGTCCTAAAATTAGTTTATAAAAAAAAGCAAAATTATTTTGCTTGCGTGACATACAGTGACGGCCCTTCCTTGATAATACTGGGTATTCCATTCAAAAAAATACAACTTTTTGTTATCACACTTTTTTGGGCACCACACACAAATGAAAAAATAATTTCTTGAAATACACCTTATAATACAGTAAAAGTCTGCATATGAATGAATTTTCTAACTTAATTCGTATAGGATCTATAGAAGACCGACCGACGCACTATTGCAGGACCCTGTATAGTGGCCAATTTTTTTACCTATTATGACGAATGTCTTTACAGGCGATTTCCTCTTAACATTTACTTATTTCTATAAAAATAAATAAAAAAAACATAAAGTCTTTCTCCACTGGTTTATTAGAAATAAAATTAGAAGGTGGTAGATACTCTACATGTTTCGGGTGTAGTAACACCCATCATCAGGAAACAAAAAGTAAAGAGAACATATTCATAAGAGGAACAAACCTAAATGGTGAGTGGTAATGAACCTCGATGGAGCTCTCATCGAGCCATGGAAAATCAAAAATTGAGAAATGGGATAATGATTAGAAAAAATTGATATACTTAAGTCTTAACACTGACCATGGGCAATAGGTAACAGTGGTTAAGAAGAGGCCCGTTTGGGCAAAGAGAAAAATTAAGAAAAGTAAGAAAAATGGGGATTCACAGGTCAAGAACTTTCATCCTGGGAACCGTAGAGAGAAAGAAAAAATTATTAATTAAGCCCTCTTTATTTTATGGGAAACATTTTTAATTTAGAAGCGTAGAAGGCATAGAACTGATGTTAAATCTGTAAAGAATAAAAGAAATTGTTGAGTAAAATACATTGAAATGGTTATTTTAATAATTCACTCGAAAAAATCTCTCTTATATACACGAAAAAGAGGGACTTACCTTAATTCATAGCAGAAAAAAAATAATTAAAAAATTAAAGAATTTTGGGGAACAAGCTCGAAAGGACTGGAACCCCAGTGGGCGTTAATTTCAGCATAGCTGAACTAACTAATAAATTAAAACTTAAAAAAACTTTTAAAAAATCGAAAAACTGGAGAATCGGAGATATTTTATTAGACCTTCATTAGGCACGAGGTCAAAAAGGAAAAGAATTTGAACTTGACCCAGTGATTCGCCACTTGACACAGATCTTCAAGGTGGGGAAAGTGACGGATATTTTAGCGGGTAATTTGAAGGAATATATTAAAATACAAGTAATGACATGACGAAAAAAGCTCAATCGAGGTTCAATAGGATAAAAAGCGAGTAAACACTACAACAAAGCGAAATCCAAATTAACATTAAAATTTATAGCGAGTATTAAAAAGAAAGAAAAACATTAAAAATTCCCTGTCACCACTTACACAAACAACTTATTTCTATAAGTTTGTTAGAGGTGCTGGTATGCTCAAGAGTGTCTAACAACGACACAGATGGCGCTCCGTGCCACATCTTCCTGGTGTGTCCCACCAAGTGCTGCCTTAAGTAGCTTCGAGATCTCCTTTTCTTTTCGTCGGATCCTAGCTCTACTGATGAGTCATGATATGACGAAACGCGTCTAGAGATGGATCTGGCGAAATTAAAAGGAAAATCTTTTTTTACCTATGTTTTCGATATGAATTTGTAATTCATATGTTTTAGACATTTCCTCAAAAATTAGAAAAATATCCGCAGGCAATTTTTCGTACCTAGATCTGTGCCCTTTTATACTCAATATCCCCTGCCGCCACCGGTTTTTTTTTTTTTTTTTTTTATGATAAAACACCTGCACTGTAGGAAAAATCCTTTAAGGCGCTCTGGGAACGGTGCGAGTGCGAAAAAAGCGATTAACGTTGGTCTTGAAACGTTGAAGATTGTATTCATTGGGAAACACGACCTCAGGAAGATCATTCCACAAAGATGACGTTCTCCAGATGAAAGAATTCTTTTTGAAAAATGAAGTTCGAGGAGTACTAAGCTGAACAACATATGGATGAGCGGCAGTGGTTTGCCGTGTATTTCTGTTTTGAATTGCTCTAGGTGGAATCAAGTGGGCAATGTCAGTCGAACACCTGCCATGGAAATATCTGTAAAAGAGAGCCAAATCACCAACCTGTCTTCGATGCTCCAGGCTATCGAGGGTCTTGGTCAGCTCGGGGTCGCTGATCAGACGAATGGCTCTCCTTTGAATGGAATCCAGTAGCCGAAGGGTGTGCTTGGGTGCAGAGCTCCAGACATGAGAGCAATATTCTAATGATGGTCGAATCTGGGCTTTGTAGAGTGTCAAAAGTTGATGAGGTGTGTACAACCTTTTGGTGCGGAAAAGTACACCAAGTTTCTGTGCAGCTGCCTTGGCAATTGCGGCAACGTGATCATGCCAAGACATATTACCTCCCAGATTAATCCCCAGCAAATTAATAGACGGTGCCAGGGGAATTGCGTGTCCTGCCATGACTATATCCGGTTCTGCAATGTTAACCTTTTTGGAGAAGACTGCTGCCTGGGTTTTCTTAGCATTAAATTCGACTTGGTTACTGTCACCCCAAGCCAAAATTTCGTCCAGGTCTTTGTTGAGGCGCAATACTTCATGCTGCCTGCGAAGATGTGCGTCGGCAGCGGATGTTTGGGGAGTCAAGGTAAAAGATGAGACAAGTGTGCTGTCATCAGCAAAGCTATAAATTGGATTTTGGGTTTTCACTAGAAGGTCGTTAATATACAGTAAAAAGAGGGTAGGCGACAATATGGACCCTTGAGGAACATATAAACAGACTAACAGTTGAGGCAGAATAATATTCTAGACCGCGGCAGTGGCTTAGAGGTGAGTTACTGACATTCGACCGTGGCGGTCCGGGTTCGATCCCCGGAGTGGGCATATGCACAAAAAAAAGTATGTCCGAAATTTAGTAGGTTCAAGAATGCAAGGAAGAGAGTAAAACATATCCAACCCACGCCATTCACGCCGATAACCAGGCCGGATGAGATCGGACATCTCGTGGGGTGCGGAAGAAGATACACACTCCCCAATCCGTAGGTCATGCAATGGCAAGAAACCAAGGATTAATAGCCCTTAGGTGGTATCGCATGACTGAGGATCGTGGCTCGGAACCCACGTTAAGCTGTAGGTCCCCTCGAGAATGGCCCTGGCAGCGAACGAAGAGGAAAAAATTACACAACAAAAAAAACAATAATATTCTAGATAGAATAGAATATAATGGATATTTTCGTTAACTTTTTTTATTCCACGAGTACTTTTGTTTAATTCAATCATAGAAAAGGTAGGCAACAATTCTTCACCTGCGTAGCGGTGATGAAGGACATATTTCTATGTTGGCTGCCGTAGCCGTCACGTCGCGTCATTGCCTTGCCTCCTATAGTATTTATCTATGCGTTGTGGCTTTATTTATTTTGTAAGAATAAGCGAGTTCTATTTTAGTGCATTGTGTTATGAAAAATTTACTTGTCTGTTGGGATTTCAACAATTAATACTATATATCAATACTTTTATTTAGTTTTAATAGATACTAATTTTATAGCAGTATAAAATATTATTCATTTAAACCTATAAAAGTAATCATACAATATAATAAATATTTGAAAGCATTGTAGCTTGTTTTGCCACAATCATAGCTTTTATTGAAAGCCAATGGTATTTAAATATGAAACTTTTTTTTTTAATTATTACTGTTCATAAATCTTATACCGTAATATCGAACCCGATGATAACTTAATTTAAAAATGACTAAACTTTCAAAATAGTATATTACATAACTAGTGATGAAAGTGATATTTTTCAAACGAGGGGATATTCATTCGGAAACTCTCCGAGTTTTATAATAATCACTGTCACACGACTAATGTGACGAAAGTTTCGTAATTTTTAAAGAATACACTATTTTTCCTACGACCACAAAGAATTATTAAAATACCTTTGATTTGTGAAAAAAATATATCAACACTAGTGTTGAAATTAGCATACTTAGGATTATGTTCCACTTAATATCTGGTTTCATAGTTTGTCAATAGGCTTTTTCTTTATTTTTGGTAGTTTAACTTTTTCATTTTTTATATATCATAGGAAGAACTAATCCTGGATTGACTTCTAGATTAATCAGAATGAAAAATTTAAAATTTAATAAAGGAAAGATACAATAAACATAAATTTAAAAAATTAACCCTATAAGAAAGATTTCAATTCAAAATAGTTCTATAAATTATTTTGGGTTTTTATAAAAAAAAAGTCAAATACTCCTGATTGACAGGGCCGTCTTAAACTAGGCTGGGGCCCTTGGGCAAACAAGAATTTGGGGCCCTTTTGGAAAGTAAAAAAAGCGAATTATAATAAAAAAATTTACTAAGTATGACCATTTATTATAGGTAATCAAATACAGTATGATATAATACGTTATTAATGATATGCTGGGTTTTTGGTTACGATTACGATAACGGTTTCTTTCGGGATTTCTGTTAAGCAAAATCTTCTATTATATCCCTAAAGTCAATTTTTTGAAGGATATCACTTTCTATGCACATAATTGACAAATTATTCAGTCGTTCTTGTAACATTGTTGTTCGCAATTCATTTTTTATTCTCTTAAGCTGCGAAAATGACCGGTCTCCAGTACAATTGGTAACCATTAGGCAAAGGAATATTCTTGCAGCAATTTCTACGTTTGGAAAAGTTTCTTCCAATTTATCTGATCTTATTAGGTTATGTAAGGTTGAGATATTTAAATCCGCTGATTGATTTGCTATGTTTTTTAAATATTGGCTTAAATGAAAACATCTGTTTTGAGCTCATCTGCATTAATATCTTCATGATAAAATTCTGCAAATTCTTTGCATTTTTTGGGCAACTCACCAGATTTGATCGTTGTTAACTGACAAAGAAAACCAAATCGACTATCAATTTCTTGGTATGCTGCCGAACGTTTTTTTTAAATGTGTATTTAATGTGTCAATTATGGGAAAAAAAGTATCTACACGAAACTTTTCCTTGCCTCTCAACTGTGCAGTCTTTGATGATCCTTCAAAAAAAGTTATGTGTGTGCTGCGAAATCTTTTTCTTTCAAATGTATCTTTGTAGTCAGCATCTGGATTTTTTTCTTTAGCAGCCGTTTCGTATTGATCAAAATTACTGATTTGTGAAAAAAGTGTAATGTGCCCGACAAAAATGTTTTGAGAATAAATGTGTGTGAGAGAAATTGTTAAAGTCGTCGGAGCCCCCTGAGAATGGGGGCCCTGGGAACGGGCTCCGTGTGCCCTTATGGTGAAGACGGTATTGCTGATTGAATTTGAACCTATGACCTTGCGATTTGTAGGCTAGAACTCTAACTCTCTACGCTATCGCTACCAATAAGCATTTGTTGTTTAATACATGACACTCTCTTCAGCGCGATTAACTTTTCCTGGTAATAGATTTTCCAGTATATTATTAACATTTTTTATAATTTCAAATGGCGTATTTTCACACTCTTATTCTGAATCACTCGACAAATACATGATAAATAAGTTAAAAACTTTACAATTACTGCTTTCTAAAATTTGTTCTTTTTAATAAATAGGGGTGGTCTGTCAAATTGGCACCAGTGTGCCTTGTATTTCAACACTGTGTGTAATTAGCTATTTATACAATAAGTTGCGAAATAACTATCTTTTAAGCACGTTTAGTGGCTAAAAGACATTGTTTCGTAACGAATTATATACAAGATTATTTGTGAAAGCAGAGAATTTGATAATTAAGCTTTTATTAGTATTTTTAAACATTTTGAAAAGTAGGCAGGCAATCTGTTTCTAAGGCATTGTTTATGCATTATTAAATGTCAAATTCGAACGACGTGTTTTGCTTTTTTTCCAGCAAAGTTTTTCGAAAAAAATTACTTCAAATGAGTGATATTGACGAGTCTTTGGAAATTGAACAAGCTGCTGAAGCTGCGCTATTGACGTTAGTACCTACCAAAAAAATCGAAACATTTATACGAAAAAACCTTCGACAACTTTGAAACCTTTACATTTTAATGTTTAATTTTTACTTTTAGGCACTAATGCCTAAAAGAGTGTCATTTCGAAATTCTAATCAATATCAAAATATGTATATTTCGAAACGCTTTCACGAAAATGTTTTTTTCAACACGCGTATATGGCGCTTTTTCGCCAATTTAATCGTGCTTTTTTTCTCATTTTCATAGGTGGTCGTAGGAAAACTTATTTTTTTAATTATAACTGTTCATAAATCTTATACCGTAATATCGAACCCGATGATAACTTAATTCAAAAATTACTAAACTTTCCAAAACTAATACCACATACCGTCCCTCGTTCGCATTTTTTAGCAAAACGTTTTCCGCTCCCTATAATTAACCCACCCCACATACCTACTTCCTACTATAATCTTTGACAAAGTACATTCGAAAGAGGTGGACGTTTTCGGCGGAAAAAGGAGCTTCCAACCCCTTCGTAGGGGTTGAACCACATTTTAAATACCCCAGTAAAAAATTAAGAGTGTTTTATGAAATGAGCAAAAATAATGTTAAGTCATTTTTTTCGGTAGATTAATGGGCGGGATGAGGCTCCGTATTAAGAAGAGGCCGATTATTAAGCGGATCAATCAGATTCTTTAACAGGGTGATATTAAAGAATTGAAGGGTGCACATCGCGAATTGTATGAGAACAAGTGACTTGCTGAATCGGTCTAATTGTAGGTGTGGAATTCAAGGGTAGTAATTAAAGCATAGTTTCAAAATGATTGTTTAAAAAGGTTTGAATAATGATAACAATCAAGGGGAAATAAAATATCTGACAGTTAAATAATTCAATTCAAGGTAAAATATTCACAGTACCTACTACATAGAAGGAACAGCGTAATAGTCCTCTATGATATATGTATATGTTTTTTCCCACGACCACCTATGAAAGTGAGAAAAAAGCAGGGTTAACTTGGCTCGAAAGCGCCGAATGTCACATGCGTGTTGAAATTCGAGGCACACTTTTTATTTTAAACATATCGTTACCCCAGAGTAAAGCGGGAGTCCCATGCATCCGATTTCCGACGATACGATGATACGTCGGCGCTGTCGTTGGTCAAAAATCTTGACGTCAAATTTCGTCCGAATAATTTTAAAAATTTACGATGTCGGAAATTTTTTAAACTGACTTTACTGGATATTTGACAATTTGACTTTTATTTGGTTCGGTGCTTTTCAGATATTTAATATAACAATGAATAATCCGTGTAGAGAATACATTTGTGCTGCCAATAACGTACTACTTTTATCGCTTTTATTAATTTTACGAAAGAAACGTAAACCCGCTAGAAAAAAACAAAGACCGCGAATATTTTGTATAAGAAACATTATAAAACCAAAAAATTAAAAAAACATAAATTTGTGATTTAAAAGTAGGTATATACCTACCTAATTTTGGAAATCTACATTATTACAATATTGACCCTGATTTGTTTAAAATTCTTATGGTGGGTTCCTAATAAAATTCATATTTATAAAACGTTAGTAAGTTTAATATAAATTTTATAATACCTACTGGTTGAATGTTGTTTTAAATTTAAAATAAATGTTTAGATTTCATTATTGGGAACTCTATCTTAAAAATAAAGTCTCTTACATTCAAATTTGTGATTTAATCTTAAATTATTAATGAATACATTTTTTAGTAGACCAGTTTAATCTTATTTTTGCCATCTAAGAACAACTATGGCCATGTGAAGCTAGTCTATAATAAGAGTTCTAATTTTACTTTTTATAAATATTTATTAATATCTTAAGCATATGTCTACTAGGTACCTACTATAGAAATTCTTTAGCACCCTCGTGTGCTACTTGTAACACCTTAATTAAATTTCTTCCATTATAAAAAAAGGTATATAACCGAATTATAAAAAATTTTTGGTTTTAAGCAAAAAATATATACTAACAAGTTTTAAGGAAGGTTTGAAATTGAAGGGTATGTCATAAACGTCAGACTTCTAACGTCATGTTTACAGAAATTCGGATCCGAAAATCGTATCCATGGGACATGCAAAACATTTTCGTATGAAAACCAAATTATTTTCGAATATCGGATGTCGGAAATCGGATGTAAAGATTATAAAGATTAAGGTTTCGGACGCATATCGTTTTAGTTATTGATTTATGATGCAATTTTTAAGGAAAGCGAGTAAAAAGAATAATAGTTTATAGTATTTTTCTATTATATATTTATTTTATCTGTTCCGTTTTCCATTTTTCAGAGCTATTTTAAATCAACAAAAATATAACCCAAATATTTTAACAACAAAAACAAAAAACAATTAGGTATTTATTTTTATAGAGAAAAATTAAAGTAAATATTTTAATTGAAACATTTTTTATGGAAGAAGTGTGCTAATTTATAATATAACAAATAGTGCGGGAAGAAACGAGAATGCTTTATTATGAATATAGAAAACGACACTTAAGAAGGTGTATTTCAAAACCTAAGCATTTGCAGCAAAAACTGTTTTTTGATCTACGCTTCTAAAATACATGATTTCTGAAAAGATTATCAATTTTGGCGTGGTGAGCGATATTTACTTTATTTTTAATCATGAAAAGCCGAGCCCGAAAAACGCTGATTAGAGTCATTTATATTAAAATTTTGGATTGACACCAATATTCATGTTTTTCACAAATATAAAATATGTGTTTTTTTTTAAATAAAGAGCCAGCTAGGAATATGAAAAAGAAAGCAAAAAAAACATTTACAAAAACAAATTTATTCCAACCATACAGAGGGAGAGAGGTAATTTTTTAATTTTTGAAATTTGATAGTAGTTGGGTGAATTTTAAACGAACTTTGGGCGTGGCCCAGAAACTCTTTCGTCTGTGGCGCTTTTCTGCCTTCTTTACTAGGTACAATATAATAAAATGCATAGCATATTTTCTGGCTACGCCACTGAGTAACCACAATTACCGGTGGGACTGAGATTCCCCCACCTTCCTCCAATCCTCGACCCTGGTATTAACTAATCGAATCCTAATAAGTGTCTATTTAAATTACAGCGTCACAATCTAGATAACCCCAATTTTACAGGCAACAAATTTCGCACCATAAAAACAAAAGAAGTGAGCCATCTCGCACGCCCAGGTTGCTTATTTGCTTAACGGTGTGCAATATGGGTCTCCAATTTCCCATAAATCTTCGGGACCCATAATTTGGCCCATAAAAAACTCGAAAAGCGAGTTAGTTGGTAATAAAATTTAGTAAAAAATATTTTAAACCGCTCACTTCCCGTGTTGGGAGATGAAGACATCAGGTTGTTGGGAAAATGTCTTAAAGTGGGTGGTATACGGTAATAGGTTTGGAGATAATATCTTATTTATATACGAAGTACACAAAAAAATTCGTTTACTTAAGATTTCCGTGTG
The DNA here is from genome assembly GCA_935413205.1 of Polydrusus cervinus. NCBI lineage: Eukaryota > Metazoa > Arthropoda > Insecta > Coleoptera > Curculionidae > Polydrusus > Polydrusus cervinus. The sequence goes on along the minus strand of OW284519.1, from coordinate 12,998,087 downwards.
AGTTCTAATTTTACCAGTACATACACCGCTACGCAAATTATATGTCGGGCCGAGGATTTTGGGTTTTTAAAAAACACTGCTTTTCAAAGAACACAACTCCCTCACATATAATAAAATTTATTTTGGAAATTGGAGAATGCAAAATTACAATGAACAGTAACAACAGAAGTAAAGCATAAATGTCTCCTACTACTATTTATAACATTTCTTATCTATAAAACTAGGAGTGGTCTAAACTGCTTACATCAACAGTATAGAGAATGTAACTCGCACAGTATTCCTAACATAACCTTTTAAGGCCTTTTTACATTGGGTGCAATTGCAAGAAAAAATTGCCTGAAAACATGCGCTTTGTCGACGTTTTAAACAGCTGATGCAAGTTTTAAATGGGAAAACGTGCATCAGCTGATTAAAACGTCGTCGAAGCGCATGCTTCCAGGCCATTTTTCTTGCAATTGCACCCGATGTAAAAAGGCCTTTAACCACTGAAAGATCGTCAGATTTTCACGTCGAGTCCAGGGTCGAGAGTATATTTTAATTGTAAAAAGTCTGTAACTGCCCGCGAGATCCTGATAGGATTTCTGATTTCATATCCATCCTAGTTAGGATATGAAACTGACCAATCACAGTGGTTAATTACAAAGAAACCGAACTTACATTAAATTTACTAGTTGTTTCCTGACACTTGACAGAAGTGAGGTTAAGAGTATACTTCAAAAATATGCAAATATGTTAGATGAATTTTTTTCTTTTTTAATTTAAACCAAACATTTATCATAATAAAATTAGCTCTTAGGCTTCTTCGACTAACTGATGAGACCAGAAACATCGAAAACGTCCATAATCATAGGCGCTGGAACTTCAGAATTGCTCTGGGGGCTTGGAGCCCGGATCTCAACGAATATAAAAAAAATTCGTTTATTAAATATACACATAATATAATGTAATAGTTAATAAATTTTAAATATAATAGGGCTCCCTCCACAGTAATTTCTAAAAAAAAAGGTCATCGGTCCAAATTTTGGGGCCCTCCTCCACAGTAACTTCTAAAAAAAAAGGTCATCGATTAAAATTGTGGGCCCCAAGACGCGCGGGGCCATTCCTCCATCCAAAGTGACTTCTAAAAAAAATGTACCGGGCCCGTAAGGAAAGACGGCTCTGGCCAGTTAGTTTCGAATGATCCAATGTTTTTGTGTACATTTGTGAATTATGTAGCTTAATTACCTCTTTGGTATTAAAAAATTTTCAACAGGAGATTTGAGGGTGAAAACAGTAGGACAGTAGTTTAAGAGTGAAAACAGTAGATCTTCTGTTAACACAGGAGATCTGGTAACACTGGCTCTAACTTGACCGCGCCGATGCTTGACCTCGCTGACTAGGCCGTGATGTCAGATCTGCATGATGCGCAGATCTGACATCACGGCTGCCAACGTGTAGAAAATATAGATCGAGCGGATAATTAAAAATAGCTGTGTTTTTGAAAATAATATTTTCAAAATATTACATTTTTGTATTGTATCTTAGACGACTTTGTCTTATTTGCTACAAAATCCAAAAAATCACTAAAACTGGGGTATTTAACGAAAGTTTTCACTAAATCACTTTGGATTGGTTTCGAAATCATTAAATCTAGTGAAATTTCACCAGACCTGGCAACCTTGAGACTTTGAGACCAGGGACTTTTCAAATTCTCTACGTGCTCTAAGCAAAGTGGCAGACCAGGGTTGCCAGATCTAGCATAATTTAATTTTCAAAGCCAAAACAATTTTTTCCTAAATATAATCACCTGCTAAATTAAAAAAGGAAACGACAACTGTAGATAAATTTTATAGAAAAAAATTAAATTATCAAATCTCAAGTAACGCACGTTCGCAAACGAATTGCTATTAGTATCATGATTATGTAAACGTACTGTGAGAGTTAGGCTATGGGGGCTACGCCCCCAAAGAAATATGGCTCTGGGGGCCCAAGCCCCCAGAGCCCCCACGGAATCGGCGCCTATGTCCATAATGCACCCTAAATATAGTTGGGTTAAGGTGCAACATGAATCCAAATTTACTGCTTTGAAGTTCGAATTCATTTGACAAGAGCAAAAGAACTTTTGGAATTTCGCAAATATCAACAAATTTGTGGCGAGTTTTCCCCTTGTTCAAAAGCAATTACCTATTAGATTCACTTCTATAACAGAAAAATTCTAACTTGTCTCAAGGTATTTCTTCACCGAAGAAGAACCGAAATCGAAACAAGTATCCAAAATTAACAGGTTTTCGAACAAAAGAATACTTTTGCTTCTTTGAATTTCAAGATTTTTGCTTTTGAACAAAAGAAAAACGCGCCAGAAATTCGTGGAGATTTGCGAAATTGCAATAGTTATTTTGTTCTTGTCAAATGAATTTGAAGCAGTAAATTGGGATTCGTGTTTCACCTTAACCCAATGATATTTAGGGAGCATTTTGGATGCTTTCAACCTTCCAGGTCTCAACAGTTAGGCAAAGAAGCCTTAGAGCTAATTTAATTATGATTTTAATTTAGTTGGTTCAAGAAGTACTTCTCAAAGGCAAAAAGCAAAGTTTGTTCATTTACCAAAGTGCGAGTGTTCGGTATTCTGCGATTGTTCTACAAATTTCGAGCTGCCTTTGTCTTTTGTGCTATGCACTTTTGACTTTTGTCTTTGCTCAAAACATTCTGCAAAACATTTATCCCAAAGTCTATAAGTACATACACAATTTGTTCATAAAAAGTGCACGAAATGGTGCGAAAGGTACACTGAAAAAAGCAATATCAAATTTTACAAGAAATTTACTGCTTTTTTTGTGACCATTACTTTTCGTGTAAATTCGCATAAATTTTGTGATTAATAATTTTTACAATTTTTTTGTGAAATAAGTTTACAAACATTTTGTAAAATTAATTTTGACCGCGGTAATAAATGTACAAATATTTTGTAATATCTCTTGGTATCTTTACATGGTTTTTACAAAATCATATTGTAAAAGAACATATAATTTGTGATAACCCTTGGGAATATTACATATTTTAAGTAAATTTGTTATGTAAAAATACTTTCAGGTTTCAGTAATTTTATTTAATTACACAGGGATATTACATCGGTATATGAATTTTCCAATGTAATATTCGACCCTATTTTCACATATATTTTGTAAAAATGCTCAGTAAAACTACAAAATGTTTTTGTGAAATGAAAACACTATTGTTTTTTAAAAACAAATTTATTTGCAAATACAAAATGTAACTAGAACGGTATAAAATACCATAACACAAAATATCCTTAATTACTAGGTAAGTGGTAAATACATATTATACATTATGTCCGGCGATCTGGTAGACCAAGAGGACAAACGGACCAAAAATTTAATTTTTCGAGGAAAAGTCGTTATAAAAAATGTCGCGTGCTGAAAAAATACGATTGTCGATGAAAAAAAAATTAGGTATAGGGTGTCCAAAAAGTTAAAAATTCTAATATATAACAAGAGTAAAGTGCCCTTATTCTAAAGTTGTTAGCAAAATGCTATTTAAAAGGATTAATTCTAATCATCTTCTAAGATATTGCTTTTCTTTTATTAAGTTTGAATTATACAAGCTGTAAAAGCAATATACAAGAAGTGCAGATGAGTTATGATATGACTATCATATAGCTCAACTGGAAAAATGCGTCCTTCAAGGTGGGTGGTGTTTAAATAATTAATAAATTTTGAATATGGGTAACTTAACACTTGTAAAAAATTTTAATTGTTAACTTTTTGGACACCCTGTATACAATCGTATTTTTTCAGCAACCCAATTTTTTTTTATAAAGAATGACTTTTTCCCGAAAAATGAAATTTTTGGTCTGTTTGTCCTCTTGTCTACCTCATCGCCGGACTGTATATATATCTAACAAAAGTTGTACATTTAACCAAACATATAGGACACGTTGTAAAAACTGACCAAAATATCTCCTATGGACAATACTGATATAAAAACTAGTTTTTTAAAGTGTGTGTTGATATAAAGCAAAGCCTCATGTAACTTGCTACAGTCACAAGTTTCAACAGAAAATTTTTACACATCACGTTAACTAAAACCTAAACCCAACCTAAACTAAACTAAAAATAATATGGCACATTCAAAACGAATTTTAAAATATTCAAATTAAACATCAAAAAATATATTAACCTTTTATATATTAACCTTTTATATTTTATATAGTATATATTCTTTGAATAATTACTGTCTGGGCGCACGTCACAGATTCACATGTCACTTTTAATTTGAGTCATGTCATTGATTAACTCGTAGTATGTGTCAAGACCATCTAAGTAGTAATAACTATGCTATTCCGTCGAATAAAAAGTTAAATTAAGAACACTGAACTGTGGTATTAACCTGTTTGGAACCTTTGTCTAATGATATCGTCAGTAAAATTCCTCTTAAGAACTAAACTTAATCAACGAATTAAAAATAATACAAGGATCAAATTTACAAAAACACAAGTAATAAACTATTATTGCTCAAAATAATGATTTCAAAATAAATATATAAAAAATCAGATTCAGATAGTTATTAACTTAAACACTGCATTTGGAAAGTTTATTTAAAAATGCAAAAACTTTTCTTTTTGACAAATTTTTTTTTTTGGATTTGGTGCCCTCATCAGGATGAATTTTTAGTATGTACCTTTGCAGAAGCTCACACACGCAGGAAGCCGTTTTGGGATAGGCTAAATTAAACACAAAATATATCCCAAAAAGTAGCATCAGTGCTTCGCCAAACGTTTTTGTAGTGATCACTGCTTTTTTTTCAAAATAAATAATTATTTCGGTTTCTTCATTGGCGCCTAAAAAATAATTATCATTATTTTAGTATCATCAGGTAAGTATAAAGCTTAAAATTTTGATCTTACCAATAACAAAAATGCATGGTTCAAAATCCAGTTCCTGTTCTTCCGGGCGTGTCTGAAACAAAAAAAAAATTATAAACAAAAGGTATTTTAAGAACAGTATTGAATTTGTGTTTATGCACACACCAAATAGGTACAATCAGATAAATTTCCATCATCGGCTCTATAATCGTTTGCATGCGATGAAGCTTTTCTACATTATTACAAATTGTAACCGATTTGGTGTGGTATTTTTTGTCTGCCAAAAAATAATAATTACCTTTGCAAACTTATACATGCTCGTAATATCTTCCTTAAAATATTTTCCTAAAACATGTAATACTTTAACATATTTATCGAGTATCTCTTCAACTGTGTTTTCTTTATTGAAAGTTAAAATCATATCCATTTTTGCATCAAGATTGCTGATAAAAGTGTTTAAATCTATTTTGCAAAGCTTTTTAAAGTGCCACATAAGTGCATATTTATTAAATAGAATTGGCCACTCCTGTAATATTTCCGCAACGGTCGGAGGTTTTACAACATTGTTGATAAATTCTCTCTGAATGGGGTAGGTTTTTTCTAAGATCTGTTCCATTTCGTCACTTAAGTGATCCATATTTATGCACTCGTTTAATTTTTGCTTTAATACTGAAGCATCTTCATGATTAATATTAGGTAGTTCTGGGTTCCAGTGGCTGCAACCAGCCACTGTATGCCTCATTAATTTTTTGGAAAAAATTTGTTCCTGTAGAGGCCTCTTATGAGGCCTATTCAAGTAAGACAACCTTTCATACAGTTTCATGAATATACCAATAGAACCGTCGCCTAGTACAACGCCATCATCATCAATGTCCTGAAAAGTTTTTGGGAATTTACTAATGAGTTTTTGTGCAACGAGTCTGATAGCTTTAGAAGATGGGTTGGATTTTATCGACCGCATTTCGTTGGCAACCATATGGACAACTTGTGTAACTACTTCTTTTTTTCTTAAACCTTCTTCGCACGCGCCCACACTATCTCTTGGTAGTTTATGCCATGGAATTTCAAATGTGTGCCACATAAACTCCATATTGTTGTCAACTAATATTGTTGGCATATTTTCAAATTGGCTTACGCTAATAGTAGCCGGTTGACCAACGGCAGCTTCATTAGTTGTGTTAAATACAACATGAGCAGGCTGATTTTGATTATAGTCATCATCCCACTGGATATCAGACAACATCAACGAAAGAGTTGATGCTGTACTTGTTGTGGCACTATGCTTATCTTCTTCACAGAAAGGCTTCCACTTTTCACCCCCTTGCAATAGCATGATTGTTTCGTTATGTAGCAACAGAAGCACTTCGTCTTCAGTAATTGGGGTACCGTCTTGCTCCAAGACCAATGAGGAACCATTTATGTCAAGTTTTGTAGAAGCTAAAAAAATTAGCCCAAATTAGCAATAAAAAAACATGAAACAGAGACAAATTTTACCTGAAGCGATTAACTTTAGAAGTGCATTTTCTCCGTCTAATATAACAAAACATTTGTTTTTTCTATCTTTGGTCCACACCTTAAAAAGTGGCATTCTGAAACCAGCAAAATAAAAGAGCAGTTTTTTATATACATATAGCGTGTACAGTAACCAATTTAACAAATGGGAACCTTTTTTAATTTTTCTTGAAAATTACTCACTCTTTATGCTGCTTGTTGAAAAATTACCACTCGGTAGAAATATTTTTACTCGGCAAAAACATATACAGTATATACAATATACAGTGTGGTCGACTAAGTGTGCAACAAATGTGAATATTTTTGATTTGTTGTACGACCAAAGTTTATAATAATATACTGCCAAAAGTTGGTGCCTATTCGATAACCATTTCGGGTGCACTTTAAATTACTTCGAGTCTAGTAGGATACAGGGAAGAGCAAAAAATAGGAAAATCGTTCGATTAAGAGTAAAGTATCCTTATTTTAAAAAATATTAAGAAAAAGTTATGCTCAGATTTAAAATCATATAGCCTTCTAGACAATTAAAATTTTAAAGAAAATTCTATTAGGTGCATGGTTTATTCTTTGATATTTCAATAGAAAAATTAAATATAGGCTTTAAATAAAAAAAATTCCAAAATGCGGTATATACGACACTATTGCTATACCCGAAACGGCAAGAGTTACGAGATCGTTTAAATTAGAGAAAATTTGCATTTTGAGTGATTATTTATAATGTGTTGCCAAATAGTTCAGTTAGTTTTCGAGATATTAAGGGAAATGTTAAAATTCCTCTAATTTTTGTCACCAAATATCTCGAAAACCACTGATTTCATCAAAAATGGCTTAATACAAAACGTGATTCATTCTCTACTGAACGAACTTAATGTTTTCCTAAAATGACGCTTGACGTTTAAGATATTGTTTCGGGTATTTTTTATATAAGACCTGGATTTTTGTTCATACTTATCTCCGAAGAGGATCAAATTTTGAATTCAACACAAGCATATTTTCTGATGTTTTAAGACATAAAATACATCATCAACATTTTTGTTTATAAATCCTTAATACGGTTCTGTCTTTAAGTATTTAAAGTCAGAACATATTGGATCTCAATTATTATGTATACCAGTTGATAATTATTATATGACTTAAAACCAATGAAAAGTAACTGAAATTGTTTTTGTAGTTTTTCAAGCCTGGGTCTGCATTTTTATAAAACTATGAGTGATATTTTTTAAACAGGCAAAACTTTGAATGAAGAGTGAGTTTTTTTATAAGGGAAAAATAGAAGAAGTTTTTTATTCGTTAAAATTATTAGTTATTTAAAGTGTTTCATATGGAGCAGACTTAAAACTAAAAATATACGAATTCGAATTTTCGCAAAAATATTGCAAAACTGTTTCGTGACTCAACAAGCTTCACTTTTGTTTTGATATAAAAGGGAACTTTCAATGTCAAGAGATACATTAATTTTAATGCCATAAAAACTAATTAAATCAAAATTGTCGCCTATTATAATATAATCTATTTTACATAGATCAAATGAATCCGTTTCGTTATAACATACAATCATCCCTTTTTTATATAAAACATTTCTAAAGGTTGCTTCAGTGCAAACAAATAAGCTTTTATTGCTAAAACATGTCGCAATACTTTCATTAAAATGTTTTGGGAAGTTTTCTACAACGTATAGCACTGCATTTTCTGAAACAACTTTGTCTTGAAACAGCAAATTTTCTGAAGAATAAAGTGCTTGCAAAAGCTGGTGTTTATGAGTAAAGGAAAAAAGTATATTTTTGAAATTAGTGCTGTGTTTTACAATTTTTTTAAAGTACTGGTGCTTAGACTCAAATCTTAAAGTCCAATAGTGCCTCAGAGGGCCAAAGTGTCTTATAAGAAAAGGATAGTGAAGCATGTAATGGTGCTTGGGCCTTAGTGGTGCATCCGGTAAAATAACCCTTCGTTGATCTAAATATTCATAAATTAAGTATTTAAGCAAAGCAAGCTGACTAATCGACAATTTAAATCCTACTATAAGTAAGAATATTTTTCGTAATAATATTATCAGTTGAAAAATTTCAGAATTTTTTATTTCATTATTGTTATAAAATAGAAACGGTATTACTAAAATAAGCCACATATTTTGAGATGCCGTACCTGGAAGTCCTTTACTTTTCTGACTTATCAAAGGAAATTTTATTTTGTTCTCTAAAATAAATGTTACATTTTTAATTTTATTATTTAGTTCATCAAAAGTAATAAGTTTATCATAAACCATTTTTTTCAGGGCTATCATCAAATCGTACTGAATTATACCTTCAAAAAAATCATGTGCAATGCAAGGTGGAAGGCCAGGACTGCAGACGTGATAAAAATTTAAAACGTTTAAAGGGGAATCTGATTTAAGACCTTTAATGTTCAGTTCATTTGACGTATGTAAAGTATCGCAATCAAACTTGTACGATTCTTTTGTTCGCATCGTAAATTTTTTATCAAAATTTATGTGACAACCATGTGAGTAACAGTATCGACAAAAATAATTTTTTAAATTAAAATTTTCTAGAAAGCCACCAATTTGATGACTTCCTAAATTGTCTCCAGTACATGCTAATAGTGTTCCCTTTATTACTCGGGTTTCACTATTTATGGAAATTGAAATTCCCTGTGTTTCAAGAATCATAAGATCCTTTATAAGTTCTTCCAATATTTTTTGGAAACCAAATTGCCGGACATGTTTTTCATAACATAATAAAGCTAGCTGAATTTGGTCAACTTTTGATCTTTGCCAAGCAGGTAAATTGGCAATAATGAAGTATATGCCAATTATTTTATGTTTTTTTCGAAATGAACCCAAGGGGTTACATATCTCAAATGCATCCTGATAAAGTATTAATTGAATAGGATTTTGTTCACTTGAAAATAACTCATTATTTTTTACAACACTGCCGTCACAGACATCTTCAAATATATCAGTTCTTGACTCTTTTTGAAGAAAATATTGTTTTGAAAAATTTTCATTTTTAAATAGGGTCTTAATTGTTTCCAAAATTGGGATATAATAAAAAAATAACCGATCGTTCAAATTTATTTTTTTTGGTGAGACAAAATTAAAATAGTTAGTATAATATTTGTTTCTAACAAATTTGCTTCGCAATTCTCCTCTAACGGAATCAAGAATGTCCTTAAATAAGTTATCATTTAAGAGCGATTCACTTACATTCATACCATTGTCTGTTAAATTTTGTTTAATAAATTGAGTATTTAAATTGTTCAAGTTAAGCATGTCCTCTAAAATCATTTGAAGGGATTTATTAGGTAAAAAGTATTTAGACTCTAATGACAAAAAAAGAGAACTTACCAATTTGAGACAGTTTTGTTTTAAATCATTTTTTTTACATGGCTCGATTCCGTTATTTAAATACGCCGAAACTTTGTTTTGTATTTCCTCCACATTTTCATGTAAAGGTGAACAATTTTGTGGTACTAACAATTCAATTTCGTTAGTGCTATCAACATTGCCTAGCTTTCTTTCTTCGTTTACAAAGTGTCTTCTTGTAACGTGTTGCCTAAAGGCACTAATTGTTTTAAAAACGTTATTTACCCCACATGATTGATATAAGGGACACCGCAACATACAACCACTACGTAAATGAAAGAATACGTGTTTGTTAATATCTTTCCTATTTCTAGAACGAAATTCGCAATTTTCTACCGAACAGGGAATATTTTTATTTACAAATACCTTTTTATGCCCTTCATTTAGGTGTAATTTAAATTTGTTGTAACTTTTAAAGGATGAACGACAGTTAAAATATTTACAAACAAAATTTATACCGGGAAGATGCCTGTGATAGCTCATATGTATTTTATACACGCACATACTTCTTAACCTAACCAAACATACATCACATTTAATCATTGTGAATAATAATTAGGTTATTATAAAATACTTTTAATAAAACTAATTGTGTTTACCTGAATAATATGTATGGTTTCCCGCACTATTCTGGTCGCACTGGTATATACGTACACACCTCTTAGCGCTGTTAGCTTAAATGGCGGTCAGACGTCGATTTACGTATGTTAACAAGAAGGTACGCGAAGATGTGTGGCGTGATCTCTTCGGGACGCATGTTATTGGTCAGCGTTTCCATAGGTTTTGTGAATTTACATTCCTTTATGTAATTTCACATATAACATGTAATATTGCTACAAACTATTACTTAATATGGGTTATTTCACGAAGCTGATGTAAAAGTACTAAACACATCAATATTTTTACAAATAAAAATAAATAATACAAGGGAAATTCACAAAAAATACGTATTTTTTATCATAATTACGGGGATTTCATAAAAATAAGTAAAAACTTAAAGCTACATGAAAATAATTGTATAATTACAATATTTTTTTTGTAATGGTTCCGTGATTTCACAATCAATTTTTTCAGTGTATAATACCAAAATAAATATTTCTACCGAACTAAAGATGTGTGCAGAGATGCACTTTCTTATTTCAAGAATCTGCAGTTTTCCACTCATTTATTGACTGTTGCTACCAGATTTAATGCACTTTACATATACCTACATGAAAATGAACGTTTTTTACTAACCTTGATTGGTTCTTTGCCATGCAAATATTTGTCCATCGCGATATTTTCTCATATATATAATTTGAACGGGGATCCAACCTCAATCGATCTTAAAACTTTTATTATACGCAACAGATATAGAAAATTAACTGGTAATTCTTCCTTACATGGTGGAACATGAAGATGAGTACATAAAACCAGATTAAACAGACTAAATTATAAGATTTCTAGAAAAAAATTAATTCCATTTTTTACTAATGGTTCTAAGGTTATGATATTTTTATAGGATTGCTCCTTCTCTTGCCACGTTAACAGTGTAACATGTTCGTGGATTGGGATTATTTTGAAAAACTTTACCATAGCGTTAAAAGTTCATATTAATAGACAAAAGCAGTTTTTAACTGTTTAAAACTATTTTAAACAGCTATTTTGTTCTACTTTCGGAGTTATAATTATAACGCAAGCAGACAAAAGCCGAAGGAACCATTTTTTCTTCTGTGCATTTCAGCAGAACAATTTAATCAGTCTAGCTATGGTTGAGAAAAATAAATTAATTAAATTATCTTTCCCACAAGTTCACGGCCAACCAAAAACACAAGTTATGATGCCTACTTTAAATAATTTTTTTAAATTTTGGCAATGAAGTTGAAAAGTTGAGTTTAAATTTTTAGTAAAAGTTGAAAAGTTGAGTCGTAGAAAATAGTAGTTTATACAACAAGAATGGATATGATGTCCATATCGCATGAGGAAGCAAATTGAGCATGACGCCGTAGGCGGAGTGCTCAAACTTCCGAGCGTAATATGGACAATTCAATCGAGTTGTACCGTATATTTTTTCTACGACGTAACTTCCGAACTTCATGCTGAGAATTTTAAAAAAATATTTAAATTAGGCATCATAACTTGTCTTTTAAGTTGGCCATAAACTTGTGAGAACGGTAATAGGAAACAATTGAACAAAAATTCATTTTGATGGCAAACCCATTGACCAAATTACACTGTAACATATTCATCGATTTGGGTAAGTTCTTATATTTATACAAACTCACTTTTGAATATATCTATCTTTCTCACATTCAACTTTTTGCAGAATAACAGACAAAAAGCGATATATGTAGTAATAAAAACGAACAATTTATTTTCTCAATCAGGTAATTTGATCAATATTGTTTTACTGAAATGCACAGAAGAAATATAGGTTTTTCGAGTTTATTTCTGCTTGCGTAAAGAAATATAACTCCGAAAGTACAACAAAATAGCTGTAGAATTCGTTTCAAACAGTTAAAAATGGATTTTGTGCATTAATATGAATTTTTAACGTTCGCTATGGTCAAATTTTTCAAAATAATCGCCAATTTACAAACTAGCAAGACTGTTAACGTGGAAAGAAAAGACGAGAAGTGGCAATAGTGTAAGTAGAAATAACCTTAAAATGTTAGTAAAAATTGTTTTTTTTTCTAGAAATCTTATAATTTGGTCTGTTTTATCGGGTTATCTTTATGTTCCACCATTTAAGGAAGAATTACCAGATAATTTTGTATGTTTGTTGCGTATAATAAAAGTTTTAAGATCACTTGTGGTTCGATCTATGTTTAAAATATATCGGAAAATATCCCCGTGCACAAATATTTATAATAATTTATATTATTTATATGGCAAAAAATTACCAAGGTTAGTAAGAAAACGTTCATTTGGTAGGTAGGTATATAGTACATTTTATGTAAAGCTTGTAGTAATTGTCTAGAAATCAGTGGAAATAAAGATATTTTTGAAATAAGAAAGTGCGTATCTGTGTGCAAATCTTTAGTTCGGCAGAAAATAACAATAATTTGGTATTAATTTTGTTATTATACCTTCAAATTTTGCACCATTTCGTGTACTCTTTAGGAAAATATTGTGTATACACATAGACTTTGGGATAAATGTTTTGATTTAAATTTAAAAAGAACAAATTTCATCTGACAGATTTGCATATTTTTGAAGCATATTGTTAACCTAACTTCTCTCAACTGTCAGAAAACGAATTTACAACATGTAAATTTGGCTTCTCTGTATTTGACTACTGTGATTGGTCAGTTTCATAACCTAACTAGGATGGATATAAAATTTGGCCGCACAGTTAACTGAAATAGCCTACTTTACCCGCTACCTTAGAGTAAAGGAAACAGCAAATTTCCATGTGGGAGTAGAAAAAATATACTGTACAACTCGAGTGAATGGTCATATCCACTCTTATTGTACAAATTACCATTAGGCAATCAACATTTTTCCCGATAACTCGATTATTACGTCGGAAAGTGTCTTCCCAGGCGCCTACTCAATCGCCATTCGCCGTTATAAGTCGGGCCAAAAAAACTTACCAATAAAGTAACCCTATCATTACGTGCACTTAATTGGTATGCCCGGTACATCGTATAAGCGATTAGGGCCGTTTTAAGTAAACAATGGGCGGTCGATATTGATGACGGTCTCTTTCGATTATTTTTAGATTCGAATTTGACGAAATCTCGACTGAATCGGGAGATTATCGATTGATTTATTGTGGGCGGAATAGGCGAATTTTTTGCTGAAAATACCGAACCGAGTATTATAATTTTTGATTTATTATTATAACGGTTATATGGGGAGAAATAATACTCTAGTTCAACCTTCACAACGATATATTTTATTTGACATTAGACATATTTTTATTTTACCACATTTTTGTATATTACAATTTGTAGCAAGTCACATACCACACCATTGAGGGATGAGGGATGCTTCTAACTACATAAAAATGTATATTTAAACACATATTCTTGTATAAGATAAAATAAAACAAACTTTATAATTACACATTAATAACAAACACAAGTTATAAATCAAATGTTGAAGTTCGCGAATTAACAACTTTAAAGTATTCTTTCACTGAGTAAAAAGCATGTGATTCAAGAAATTTCTTAACAACAATTTTAAATTTTTTTTCATTATAGTTTTTAACCGTTGCACATTGTAAAGCTCTATTTTGAGCGATTTATTTACAGATTTAGTAAGTCTATACCTGTTTGGTCTAATAAAATTAGCCAACCTGGTATCATACTGGTGAATATCTGAATTAAGCTGAAAATTATTATTATGAATTTAAATTAATTTGTGTAAAATAAATAGTGATGGCAGAGTCAAAATTCTTAAATTAATAAAATGTGGTCTGCAGTGGTCTAGCACTCCAACATCCTCAATCATCCTTACTGATCTTTTCTGTAATCTAAAAATACCTAAGGAATTGGATGAGTTTCCCTACAAAATGACTCCATAAGAAACCTTTATTTTATTGTACTCTAACTGCGGTTGTTACCGGACATTGCCTCTTCGGTAGACATGCCGCACGTATGCAAATACCCACTAACGACTTCTGCAGAAGTTGCAGAGATCAGGAAGAGGAAGAAAGTATTCAACATTTTCTGTGTAAATGTCCTGGCCTCGCAAGAAGAAGGTTTACGGCTCTGGGTGAACCATTTTTCGATAGCCTGGAGGAACTAAGCAACTTACAACTTGGACGACTAAGCAGGTTTCTGAATAGTAGTGCCTGGTTTGAATAAGTTGTTAAAATCCTTCTGCGATGTACGCTGCACTAACCATCAGAGATCTGATGAAGGTGAGTTCTACGGAACACGTGTGGTATCACAAGGGACCTAATAGGACTACGTGAGACTATTTGGTCAGAACCAAAGGTCTGCCACTCTTACCTAACCAACCTAACCTATTGTACTCTACATGTTTCGAACTTATAAAGGTTCATCTTCAGGAGAAGTATAGCTTATGATGGAATAAATATTAGGAAATTGTGAGTGACACCCTCATAGAGGTTTGAGGAAGTTAATTTATTAAAAAATAGTGATGAAGACCTTTCATAGAAGTAGGGGAGTTCTATAGATAATAATGAAAGAATGGTTGATAAAGGGTATTTTAAAGTGGCGAAATAAGAAACCTTGGGTGAGAATGATATTGAAACTGAACAGCAACTTCAGTGCTGAAGTATATTATGGAAATTTTTTTTGCCTAATAGTGTAAAATTGACAAATGTACCAAATGTCAGTTAACGTGTTTGTTTAAAGGTTGAAGACAATGGTGACATTTTGCAAGCCAACAAAATCCCGCTAATTGATTTTTCAGCCCGTAAAATCTTCGCACTGGCTGATACCTCAAACAGGATTTTCGATTCGCTGAAAATAATTATAATTGCCGCTGAATATGAAACAGGTTTTCACAAAATTGTTTGTGTGGATTCTAAGAAAATCACCTTTGAAATAGCGTTTAGAGGGATTTTGTTGGTTTGCAAAATGTCACAAATGACGTTTCTTGAACGGCAGTAGAGTTTTGAACTTGCATTGTCCTTATAGAGTAATGAAATGGGAAATTCCGTCCAGTTGGCTCAATTTAGGCGTCGGCCATAGGCGCCGGTATCTTTTGTTCATTAAATTATTTATGATAACTAACCATAAAATTTTTTAGAGTATTAGGTTAACGGGTATTAAGGTAAAATAGTATTTTTATTTATTTGAAGTAATTGCGTAAGAAAATTAGGAAATGTGTTTTCTGGACAAGTCAAAATCGAAATATTGTGTAGGGATTAGTTAGGTCTTTGAATTTCAACATTAAAAGAAAGCCGAATAGATAGGCGCACTATGATTCATTCGCTACGTAAGAACCGACGTGATTTCGGAGCGCGCCGTCTTTTATTGCGTAAAATAATACAATATTTTGTGTCTGAAATCGATCGAAAAACAACCCGAACAAACATTAGTTCGTCTCCTAAAACGGTTGCCACATTTTTGCACTGATCCGTCGTTCTTTAAATATTGAAATTCAAAGGTTAGGTAGTAGCTTATAAAGTTACGTTTTGCGTTTAACAGGTACCTTGGAGAGAACATTAAATTATCGACTGGTCAACCACGAAAAGTATTGAATTTGAAGATATTTTGATAAAAAGGAAATATTAGCTATAGCAAATTTACACAAATATCGTTTTATAAAATATGCCGTGGAAGATATCGCTGAAAAACATAGTGTAACTGTACTGCGCACACCGCCATATCCTTGCGAACTAAATCCTATAGAACTTATATGGGCGCAAGTGAAAGGATTTGTAGCAAGATACAACACGACATTTAAAATAAAAGACGTTAAGCTACTGTTTGATAAGGCCATTAAGAAAATGACACCAGAGAACTGGCAAAAAGCAACCCATCATGTCATTAAAATAAATGTGGAATCTTGACCACCTGATCGATCGGACCGTCGACCCGTTAATTATAATGTCAAGAGAAAATGACAGTTCCTCAGATGATAAAAAGTTTTATGATATTTTATAATTTAATATCTGAAAAATGTATTTTTTGTATTTTGTATTTTTTATAATGTTTAATAAAAAATAGGTGTACCTAATACTATGTACTTAATGCACGCCTCAGGCAATACCCATAAATTGACCCAAACCCGGGTGATACTACCTGAACTTGATAAAAATAAAGAATTTTGCAATGAAATCAATACCAAATTATGAAAGTGGCTTTAATATTCGTTGGGTCACTCTGTAGTCCCTTTGCATAACTAATGAGCTTTTATTACTCTACACCTTTCTGAAATAGACTAAGGTACAGGCGCCATATAAGGCCACATTAAGGATTGTTAAATTTTTATTCAGCTAAAATAAATATTATTTGTTTGATACTGCATACACACTTACTTTATTGCATAAACTTACATATTTAATGCCTTAACTTTTTTTTTGATGGATAGAATCATAGATTTTATAACAAAAAACAATGTATGCAAAATGGCCTTATTTGGACACTAGGTTCCTAATAAGGCCAGTAGGGTTTTGTGCTCTTAAAATACATGAAAGTTATAGTCGTGGTTTTTGACCAGTTTTGGGTTTATTTTGTATTGTCAAGTAACTAAAATAATAAAGAATTTTCTATTGAGTCAGAACAACAACAGGTATCTTGTTAAATATAAAACACAGAACATTTAAAAGTAAAATTAAATATTTAACTGCATATTGGACAGTAAAACAGTTCCTTATCTTGCTTGCTTAATTCTGCGCACTCTTTCTGGGCATATTTACCACATGAACAGCTTCTGCGCATGTCACTTATTCTGTCTTCCTCACAAACTAAAAAAGGTACCTACAATAATTTCTGTTGTATTGGGTAGAATTTCCATTCGAGGGGCCTTATTAGGAAACTGCAGATGTTTTAATTAAACAATTCATAAAATCAAAATGACATAAAGTAACCACAAAGCATATAATCAGTTATTGATAAACAAATGCTTATTTACATAAATCAACATTATATCAAAATTATCATTTAATATTTTATTATCAAAATAATAAGAAGACATCTTATCTTATGTTATAAGTCAAAATTTGCACAACGGAGCACAAAATTACAGCGAAATAGAAAACTTCTGGTCGGTTAAAATCACGATGCACACTGTTAATTTCAAATTTGGGCTGGCTAGGGATTGATACATATCGCCATCTAGTAATTTTTCGTAACACTTTTAGATATATTAGGAATTGGCCTTATTATGACACCGGCCTTATTTGGCGCCTGTACCTTATAGTCATAAGTTCCGAAAATGCTAGTTGGGAATAGATCGTCATTCTTACAGGCAAGAAATAGGGCAAATTTACTTTTAAAATTTACACTCATCCAAACAATTGTTGGCCACAATCCAAAATTATTAGCCCACAAAATGGAAATTAAATTTCAGATAATCGGATGGGATTTATTGTAATTATAATTACACAAGGCTTTTTGTTGTACGGTGCTTTACTGAAATTCTCCGCATCGAAACCCGCCAATTTACTTAATTTCCGATAATTATTCCCGAATTAACGTGTGCTCTACATTCGGCGTGGGAGATTGTTAGAGTCAAGTCTTCAATCAACCTGTACCCCAAATTTCGAGGATCGTGTGCCTCTGACTGACGGATAGACGGACGAACGCATGCAATTTGATTAACCGAAAACAGTAAATAACTATTATAAGAAAGTTTTAATTGTTTTTTGCAAATAAGGGCGGGCACGAGACCTACAGGGTGTCCCAATAGTCAGTGGCGGCTCGCGGTCTTAAAAAATGGTGAAGAGCTAGGTATAGTGCGGGTACTTAAACAAACATTGACTAAAAACCCGTGTAACAAAACGTCTCTCTTATTCTCATCTGTCCAACGACTGAATGGAGATTCCAACAAATTACAAACTAAGTCATTAATTGGGTTCATTTTTAAAACAAACAACAACAACAACAAACAACTAAGTTGCATTTTGCCAACCAACAAAATCCCACTAATTGATTTTTCAGCCCGTAAAATCTTCGCACTGGTTGATACCTAAAACCGGATTCTCGATTCGCTGGAAATAATCATATTTGTTGCTGAATATGAAACAGGTTTTTACAAAATTGCTTGTGTGGATTTCGTGAAAATCACGTTTGATATACCTAGCCTTTAGCGTGATTTTGTTAGTTGGCAAAATGTCACTATTGTACTTAGGTTATAGGTTACGTACGTATATAAAGTTTTTAGGGTGTTTTTTATTTTTAAATTAAAGACATATTTTCAGTTATAAACTAAAAGATCAAAAAGGTACTCCATTTAGAGCAGTTTGTATTTAAAATACTAAATTGTGTACAAATAATGCAACACTTGATACATAATACTAAAAAAGAAAGGAGGTGTTCTTTCTATCGTTTTTATAACTAAAACAGATGTAAATATTTTGAAGATGTGCCTACAGCAAATTGTTTAAAGCTTTACTTAACAGAAAAATTAGATCGGGAAAGTTTGTAATTTTATAACATTTTACGTTTGTCCCGATGAAAAAGTAAAATAAATTAATTTTACCCAGTTTTTATTTTGTAATACATATTGTTGGTTATGGATTAGTATCCTTAAGAATGGATTACCCATCTAATACTTACTTCGCTGTGAAGTTAAGACCCTTAATGGGTGAACCAGCCAGTGAGTAGGTGATCCTTGTAATGTTGATTTAAGTGTACAATTGCTAATTTCTCTTTTGGCCTGAGTTCACTATAAAGCGGAAATTGTTTCTCTTGAACTTACTTTAAATAGCGTCGTAGGTGAGTTTTAACGAAGCAACTCTTCTTTAGAGAAAACTCTCTAAATTTACTGATTTAATAACTTTATTGTATCATTGAAGATTAAGTCATTTTTATATGATATCTTTATTAATAATTATTAACATCATAAACGTACTAAAACCTACATAACACCTTAGTTACTCATAATACATTAGTTACCATAATTTAATACGTTAGTTACGAAAGCATAATACGTTAGATACCAAATAATATTAGAACTATTTTTCATGAACATGTAAAACAATATTTTGACAGTTTTTAAATTTGATAGATTCACCTTCGTCTTTAACGTCCACGATCTTAGGTATGCCCTCTGAAGACTGATTAATGACCGAGCAAGCACTCCTTTCGATTTCTTGCGGTTCCCCAGTGCTTAATCCACTGTCGGAAACATCGCCGATTTGAATTTTGCGAGCAATGGAAACTTTCTTGGTCACACTTTCTTCTAAATACCCTCTAGCAACCTTCGCCGATTTCCATCCACCAAGTTCTTGTAGGTCTAATTCTCCTCCAGTATTAACAAGAAAATTTGCCGAAGATCTTCTAACGCAGTGACCAGTATACAAATTAGGATTTTTAAGTAAGAGATACTTAGCTATTTTTTGAGGTATTTTAGAGAAAAAGTGAATGCCGCAGGGCTGTACCGTACATTTCCCTTTTCTATATGATACAAACAATCTTTGGTGAGTGACATGGTCTGGCCTTAACATTGCGTACATTTTAAATAAAAGCACAGGATTGACTTCGCCATCAAATATTACAGCGAAAATACTTGTGGGTTTTTATGTCGGGAATAGTAACAATCAGCTTGTCCTCTAAAACGTCAACATCTTCCGTGGTCATCTTCGCTAATTCATTAGTTCGACAGGCTCCTCCAATTTCAATTAAAAAAGCCACTTTCATCATTAAAAACTTCTCGTCTGAGGCAGAACCCACAAATTCGTTGACTTGTTCTCTTGTAAATACTTCTGATTTTTTTGCTCTATATCCAACATTTTTCTTCTTGATGAAACGTATTAAGGCGCCGTATTTGTCGATTTCCACTCTTTTCTTCAGTTCTAAAGTCGCTCGTAACATGGAATATTTCGGTCATAAGGATGAAGCAGAGTATTCCTCAGAGAGTTTTGCGAAATACGGGGACAATACCGTTTCTTCTGCACCTTGAACATGTACTTTGTTTCGCCACTCACAAAACTGCCGATATTCTTTTTCACAATGGATTTTAGATTTGTCCGGAAGCAAGTTCAACCTTATAATGTTGGCTGCAGCTAATATATCGTCAGGAATATCAAAATCTTGCATGATTTTAATGATTACTTTTTGAAATGCCAAAATGAAATGACATAAAACCTTGTTTTTATTTTCGTATCGCCGTTGTCAATGATACGATAAAGCTTTGAATACAACTCGATTATTAGCGATTTGACACCGTTTCGGACATTGCGGGTGACACGGCTGTTGCCTCGTTACCTAGTAATGTCCTCGACTATTATAAATCCCATAATAATCTCGTTATATTAATAGCTATTGTTTTTATTTCTTAAGACATGTATGTTATTCGCCATAATGTAATCGTAAATTGTTTTAGTTATGTTGGCGTCTGTAAATAATTTTTAAATTGAAAAATGTTTTACCGGCGTACAGACACGATTAAAATTGAAAAAGTTGTATTACTCCGGTGGGATTCGAACCCAGAACCTCTCGATTAGACCTCAAGCGCGCTGCCAATTGCGCTACGGAAAACCTGATATTCTCTCACCAACTTCAGCAAAAATAACTACATTTTAAACTATTTACGGCTAGATGTCACTGTTCAGAGATCTCTTTCTGATTCCGGCTAATAACGCTATATGTCGTCGATGTACGGATAAAAGAAAAATAGATCTTAATGTTCAGTGGTAGTGAGTGAGTTCCCTTTCCCCTTATAACACCCTCCTCGGTCTGTGAATCACAGAAGATTCCAGACTATTACTACTAACATAAAATTGAATAAGTTATATGACCGAAGTTGGTGAGAGAATTTCAGGTCCCCCGTAGCTCAATTGGTAGCGCGCTTGAGGTCTAATCGAGAGATTCTGGGTTCGAATCTCAGCGGAGGCATAAAACTTTTTCAATTTTAATCGTGTCTATATGCCCGCAAAAACACTTTTCAATGCAAATTGTTGTGCTTTGCTTCTCTTTAATTAAACTATTAAAAATCTTTGATGTTTCAGTAAATAAATAGCGTTCCAGTTGCCAACCATTTTGATATGCGAAATTACCGTGATCAGTTATTTTCCTTTGACTGACCCTTAAATTTGTTTTTTTAAGACCGACCAGAAAATATACACTTTCTGGACAATTTTTCGTCCAGAAAATAACGTTTTGCCGGTCTCGGGACCGGAAAATTGACGTAAGGGACCGGAAAAATCCTTTGCAAGTCCCTTACGTCAATTTTCCAATCGCTCTTTGATAATGGAATCTACTTTGATTTCGTTACTAAGGTAACAAAATTTCGAATGTATTGTTGAGTGACAGTTCGTTTGATGAATTTGTTGTTTATGTCAAATAAAATATAAAGAATTAAAAAATGTATTATATAAAAGTGTCGGTCTTAAAAAAAATATTGTACGTCACGCAACCGGAAATTTGTGTTTTTCAGGTCTCCCCAAGATTCCAGGACTCGCCTACGGCTCGCACTGGAAATGCTTGTCTCGACCTGAAAAACACTTCTTTCCGGTCTTGTAACGTAAATTACTATTAATTTGTCATTATTCAGATAGTATATTTTTGTTCCTGAGGAGGGAGATTTAGTTAGTTAGTCATAGATTTTTTTATTTCTTTTTGCTCTATACAATTGGGCCAAAATCAAAATTTAGTGAAAAGCTCAGTTGGGTCGTTCTTGAAAAAAGCTGCATTTTCAGTGGGTGCAATTTTTTTATTCGAACATATAATAAGTGGGTTAAAAATGTTTTACTTGTTGCAAAAGAGTAGCCTGTCAATCTTATTTTCTTCATAAAATGATTTTATGTTATAATTCAGATCATCACCGTTGTTATATCGATAACGGTAATGATATAACGGAGTTGATGACTATGCATGTTTTATATGTTTTGTTATATTGTTTAAAAAAAAAGTTGTATTTTTTCTACGTTAAGGCATAATCTCTGGTAAGACGCATAAAATAAATACAAAACTTCAAAAAAAAATATATTACTTACCTCAAGAAACTGATCACGGTAACGACGATTTAAGATCGAATAAACTACTGAGCACGTGTTTACATCGTATTTATCACGAAACACACAGCAACCGTACCCTTACATTGTTAGCTTTGTACTGCCCCATCGTTACGGAGAATCAACATGCATGCATGCGCCACTTGCAGCGCCTCTAGTGTTTGATACGAAGAATTATAATCTGATAGCGGTAATGATGCCAGTAGGTGGTACACGTAAAAAGATTTATATTTTTTTAGTTTCCAGAACTTAAATTGATATTAATTGATCGGAAATAAACAATTTAACCTATATGCAACAATTAGAAGTACCTAGTAAAATTTAGGAATTTGCAGGTAGAATTATTTTTTCTTGTAAGTTATCTTCCACAAATATGGTTGGTTACGATAACAGAGTATGACGTTTGGGAGAGTTTCATACAAAAACAGAAAAAACAAATTATATTTAGGTAAAAGTAATATAAGTGGAGTATAAACACCATTTGTATTAATTTTGTTATTAGGAGTTATCTGGTAGGTAATATGTCTTGGCATGATCACGTTGCCGCAATTGCCAAGGCGGCTGCACAGAAACTTGGTGTACTTTTCCGCACCAAAAGGTTGTACACACCTCATCAACTTTTGACACTCTACAAAGCCCAGATTCGACCATCATTAGAATATTGCTCTCATGTCTGGAGCTCTGCACCCAAGCACACCTTTCGGCTACTGGATTCCATTCAAAGGAGAGCCGTTCGTCTGATCGGCGACCCCGAGCTGACCAAGACCCTCGATAGCCTGGAGCATCGAAGACAGGTTGGTGATTTGGCTCTCTTTTACAGATATTTCCATGGCAGGTGTTCGACTGACATTGCCCACTTGATTCCACCTAGAGCAATGCAAAAGAGAAATACACGGCGAACCACTGCCGCTCATCCATATGTTGTTTAGCTTAGTACTCCTCGAACTTCATTGTTCAAGAATTCTTTCATCTGGAGAACGTCATCTTTGTGGAATGATCTTCCTGAGGTCGTGTTTCCCAATGAATACAATCGTTTCAAGACCAACGTTAGTCGCTTTCTTCGCACACGCACCGCTCCCAGAGCGCCTTAAAGGATTTTTCCTACAGTGCAGGTGTTTTATCATAAAAAAAAAGGAAAAAAAATTTAATATATTTTAAATAAAGTAATTTTTTACTTGTTACCGCAAATTGCAGCTTTTTTGAAAAATGACACAGTTACGATCTTAAGCTGACAGAAAACACTTTTTCCCCTCAAGATATTTTAATGAAACGATCACTTATCTAATATCACAACCCTATCATTTTCCTAATCGGAAAAAAATTCCTTATATCATTTAAAAGTGATTAAGATCTTAACCTACGATCTAAAATATTACTAACTAAACTACCCCTTGAGACCCCTAAATCGGGAATTATTTTATTTGTTTTACAAACAACCCCGTGATATAAAATTAAGTTATTATTTAGAGACAAAAACGTTTACCCGCAATTAAAATGATATAAGAAAAAATGCGCTCCGGGCATTATGGAAATCGAAGGTCGGTATTTGTTTTGGTGGGTGGAATTATTTTTGGTGCCAGCGTCGTAGATAATATCTTTTGACAGGGAGGGTAAATGAATGTTTTTAATTTCGGGGTTTAAAAAGAACTGAGATTTCGTGGAGATAAATTTATGTAATGTTTAGTTATGTAAAATGTAATTTTTCCTACGACCATGCAGCTATGAAAATGAGAAAAAAAAAGCACGGTCAATTTGCCTAAAAAGCGCCGTATGTCACACGCGTGTTGGAAAAAAATATTTCAACACTAGTGTGAAATACAAGGTACACTATTAAATTTAAACATATAGTGCCAATTTGACAGACAACCCCTATTTATTAAAAAGAACAAATTTTAGAAACCAGTAATTGTAAAGTGTTTAACTTATTTATCATGTATTTGTCGAGCGATTCAGAATTGGAGTGTCAAAATACGCCATCTGAAATTATAAAAAATGTTAATAATATACTGAAAAATCTATTACCAGAAAAAACAAATCGCGCTGAAAAGAGTGTCGTGTATTAAACAACAAATGTTTATCGGTAGCGATAGCGTAGAGAGTTAGAGCTCTAGCCTGCAGATCGCAAGGTCACAGGTTCACATCTCATCAGAAGTATTTGACTTTTTTTTATAAAAACATTAAATAATTTATAGAACTATTTTGAATTGAAATCTTCGTTGTTGGGTGGATTTTTTAAATGTATGTTTAATTCATCTTTCCTTGATTAAATTTAACTTTTTTCATTCTGGTTAATCTATAAGTCAATCCAGGATTAGTTCTTCCTATGATATATAATATAGTTAAACTATACAACTAAAGGAAAATACTATTGACAAACTATGAAACCAGATATTAAATGGAACATAATCCTAAGTATACTAATTTCAACACTAGTGTTTATATTTTTTTTAAACAGTAGTGTTGAAATATTTTTTTAACAAATCAAAGGCTTTTTTAATAATTCTTTGTGGTCGTAGGAAAAATAGTGTACATTACTCGTGTGAAAGTGAATATTTTAAAACTCGGAGAATTTCCGCACTCGGCTGACGCCTCGTGCTAAATATCTTCTCGTTTCAAAAGTATCACTTTCATCAATTGTTATCCTCTTCAGACCCATGGTATCATATATGATACTCGCGAAACTTATTTTTTATTTTACTTTTGGAGCGCACGGATTCGTTCGGTTCCAGGAGTATCTCATATGATACCGTCCCAAGACATGCATAGGAAGTGTTGCGCGCGGTTGCCGGTTGATCTAGCGTCAGTATTTGTTAGGTTACATGTGAATGCGTAAGGTTAGAAAACGTGGTGATGGCTTTTAGCAATAATAAGCGTAAGTACACAATATTTATAAATTTATTTGGCTTTAAATTATGGCTATATTGTTATTTAATGTTAGTATGCTGTATAAATGTATAATTTTTCTTGCAAATAATAATAATGTTCGAAAAAAGTTGTAGTATCACTGATGATACTTTGGGTCTGTGACAATACATAGTTTTTTAAAGTCCAAATCTACGAAAAGCACAGTTTTTGACAGAAATGTTTGTTTCAGGCCCTTTGACCGCAACAGAACTTCAGGACCTTGCTGACACGTTAGATTTAGATCAGTCTGATATTGATGATGATCTTGATGGGGATGATGACGTCGAAGAGGATTTAATTGTCGACCAAAATTTACAGCAAGAAGATATATTACAGTTCGACGACGGTTTTGATTCCGAAGATGACGTTCCCTTAGCTCGCTTAGTTCCATCTAGTTCTAAAAAATGGATACGAAACAAAGAATTTGTTCGTCCTTGCAGTATGGATCCTGCAAACTACAGCGACCAGGTTAAAGATCCTTTGATGTATTTTGAGAAATATGTAAATGATGACTTTTTTGAAAGTGTAGCTATGTTTACAAATATGAGAGAAGTGAGCACGACTGGACATTCATTGAATACTACTGCTTCCGAGATCAGAAAAATGTTTGGCTGTACGATGCTAATTGGAATTTATGCATTGCCGCGTTTGCGAATGTTTTGGGGTCAAAACACTAGGGTACCCATAGTGTCAGATAACATCACAAGAAATCGTTTCTTTAAGTTACGATCTCGATTAAAAATTGTGGATGACAACGGAGTTTCCGCAGAAGCAAAGTCGCATGATAGATTCTGGAAAATAAGACCTCTCCTTGATAGAGTACAGAGAGGATGTCTCATGAATGAAAGAACAAGTGAGGTATCGATTGATGAGCAGATGATCCCATTTGCTGGACAGGTGCTAATGAGGCAATTTGTTCGTGGTAAGCCTAATCCCGTAGGCCTTAAAAACTTTGTAATGACCTCTCCCACTGGAATACCACTGGATTTTTATATGTATGAGGGTAAAGGCTCATCGGTAGAATCGGCGTTATTGGCATCACCAGAAAAGCTGGATGTTGGGGGCAGAATGGTTCTTAAATTAACAGACACACTTCCTGTGGGAGTTTCCGTCTTCACGGATAGATATTTTACTTCAATCCCGCTGATCGATTTTCTGTCTTCACGTACCATCACCCTAGCTGGAACTATAATGGCCAACAGAATCCCAAAAACTGCTGATTTCTTGACAGATAGCCAACTAAAAAAGAAGGAAAGAGGATGTTATGACCACCTCGTACGTGATGACGGCAAAATAATACTTGTTAAGTGGTTTGATAACAAGCCTGTTAACTTTGCATCTTCATGTTGTGGCGTTGAGCCAGAAGGCACTTGTAAAAGATGGTCGAAAACCGAAAAAAAATATATCGATATTAAGCAGCCAGCCATTGTTAAGAAATACAATGCATATATGGGTGGAGTGGACCTTCTAGACCGAGTCATTGGAAAGTATGCAATGAGAAACCGAACAAACAAATGGACAGTTCGAACCATTTTTTATTTCGTTGATTTTTCAGCAGCAGCAGGGTGGCTCGAATATCGGGAGAATGCAAAAGCTGCCGGCCTGCCAAGAAAAGAAATTATGGACTATTTGGAGTTCAAGCTATCTCTCGCCAAAACAATGATATTAAATAATCAAGAACATGATGATATGGAATGGGAAGACCTTGAGGAACAGAATGTAGAATCTGGGCACAAGAGAAGAAGCGTCCAATCCATTCCTGACAAGAGACTTCGGCGTCAGGGAAATACACACTTAGTGGAATTTATGAAAGACAAACAGAAATCGCGTTCCAAGTGCCGTCTACCCACCTGTAAGCAGTTAACATTTGCCAGATGCAAATCTTGTGAAGTGTATTTATGCTGCAGCGTAGAAAGAAATTGTTTTTTAGCTTTTCATACTTGATTTCACATTTTTAAAATTTTGTTCATATTATTTTATTTGTATGGGTATAGACCCAAAGTATCATATATGATACATGGTTTTTTTCAAAAATTAATAAAAAAAATTTAAAAACACATTGCTATTTTGTCTTTGTATGAAGAAATAAGCACATAGTCAAAAAATTAACAATCAAAGCGAGGTGAATTGGCCCTGGGTCTGAAGAGGTTATGTAATATATTATTTTTTTTTTACCACTGATTACATTATTTTTAATTTTTAGTTTGTTTTGAGGGTTAACGATTCTTGCACAACCTCGGTCGCGAAGACTATATGGTTTACGAGATCCCCGTAGAGTGCATCCTTATCTTGGACACCCTGTGTATTAAACTAGGCTAAACATATTATATAATATTTATATAGTTTTGTATTACTTATAATAATATATCTTTTTATTCAATTCTTTTTTTCTGAATGAAAATAACTTTTTCTGCAATCGTCCCCAAACTGACATCTTTTCGGCATGATTTGACGCCACAAAAGTCATTATTCCAGTATTGTTAAGCGTTGTTACGTAATGAGACATAACGATACGAGAATATTATATTCTCGGCCTAGGCCGGGAATAATATATTCCCATACAGAGTTGCGTTTATTCACATCATACATATACATACAATTTTGCAAACATCAAATAAATTAATATTCTTTATAATTACATATATTTATATGAGCATTATTTATTACTTAAGTTTTTGATACATTTATTTTTATAGTGCAGTTGTTAAACATTGGCTTAGAATAGTGAGAACCCATCCCAGAAGAAAAAAATCTGTAATATACCAAGATGCGGTATTTACATTTTCATTGGTGCGGTTGTCTGCTTTAAGGATCCTGTTTGCAACATCGATTTTGTTTGTAATCGAAGCCTCAACATAACCTTCAGCAACACTGGAAGATCGCCAGCGTCCGTGGCGCTTTAATGTTATAATGTCAGATCCAGAGTCGATTAAAATCGTCGCAGAGGTCCGGTGTACTGTCCAGGATTTTTTAATTTTAAAAATTCGACAATGGTCTGCGACAATTTTTCAAATTAGTGAATACCATCAACTTGCCTAAATGCTTTTCCTTTTGTAAACTTGTAGAAAAATCGAGAGTTTTCTGGGCAAGATTTAGCATAATGTCTATATAGTGGCATATAACTTTCATTTAATATAAATGACCTCGTTTTTTTTGTTTTGTTATCGGGGATATTAATTAAATGTTTAGTGCCCAAGTCTGCAATGTCTTCTTAATTTATTTGATATAGTTCCTCTCGCCTACATGCCCCGGCAACACCAAATATTAGGGTCACCTAAAAGTATACAAATTCTAAATATATCTTAATGGATGCCTAGATTCAATTTTAAACTCACCTTGGTTATTAAATAAATATCATTTGGCGTTTCTTATAAAAATCTTTGTATTTGTTCCAAAGATAAAACTTTAGATTTTTTTGCCTTGTAACCATGTCGTTTTAAATATGCTTGTAATTTGTGATATTTGGAAAGTTCAACATATTTTCTTATGTTAAATACTTCCTTTAGTATCAAATAAGTCGACCAAAGCGTCGATGGTTTCAGATAAGTGATTAAAATAGGCAATCAAAACATTTTCCGAATGGGAAGACGTATTTTTTCCGTGGCAATAATCCATAAATCTTGAATATGCCATTTCGTATTTTTCTCTGGATTTGGCTGGTAACAAGTTTAGAGTCACTAAAGCTGCAATATTCATAATTTCTGGCGAAGTCCCCCTGTCTAAGTTCGTCGTCACTTTTAATTTTTTCGTCGTTTATAGTAAACAAACTGAATTCAAAAGGCGAAATTTGTACTGACACCGCTTGTTATAAAGAAATAACAATAATAAAACAGCGGTTTTCAAGCAACCGCAATGCAAAGCATATGCGATCTATAAGGTAATTTTAATTATTTTTTATTAGGTACAATCATTTTATTCCTGTATTTATTATAATTTATTTTCGATTGCAGAAAAAATAATATGTGCACCTCGTAGGAAAATTATATTATCGGCCTCGGACGCTTGCTGGAGTCGGCTGCGCCTCATCCACAGTGTGCTATTTTTCCTACTAGATACACAATATACTATTCCCACACCTACATGGATACTACTTTTCCATCGATGAAAAAGAATCCCAACAACTACGACAAATTTTAACGCATTCAGATCCCCATAACAAAAGCTTCATTGTTCAACGGTGTACATTTCGAACATTCACATCTTTATCTAATTTCAGTAATGGTGATTTTAGTTATTTCTCAGGTTTGTAATATAATTCAGACATATATTGCAGCAATTTTCATAAATATTCCTAATTGGGGTAAATGATTGGGGCGGAATCCTATTATAGACCACCCCGATGAAGGGTTAAAAAATTTGGGTATTTTTTAATGTTATCTCTTTATTTAATAGGTTTCAATAGTTTAGCCATAACTTTCTGTGTAATAGATAATACATTTATTTAACCAGTTTTTGCCAACCAACAAAATCCGGCTAATTGAATTTTCAAACGCTTATATCTTGTCATTTACTAATTCCGGAATTCTGAATTTGGGTTCGCTAGAAAGAATTATATTTGCCGCTGAATATAAAACAGATTTTTACCAAATTGTTTGTGTGTAGTTTCAGGGATATTCGTTTGAAATTGCGTCCAGCGTGATTTTGGTGGGAATTGTGGATTGCAATTTTTGCAATCCACTTGCAATTGCAATTGCAATCATGTTATTTTTGCAATTGACAATTAGCAGAACTAATTAGTAGTATACAGGGTCCTGCACCTCACCTCCCGTCTTCTATAGCTCACTTGTTAAGTAAGTTAGGATTTTGATATTTTGCAGACTTTTCCTGTATCCTAGAGTGCATTTCTGGAAAATATTTTTGTTTATACAGGGTGTTCCAAAAAAGTGTGACGTCATAAGGATCCATTTTTTTAGACTACATGCTATATATATTTTTACCTATTTGGATGCTTTTTACAGGTGTCTTCATACCCCTAAAATTTTAATAAAATCGGTTCAGTATTATAGGCGAAAAAAATAAAAACTATGAAAAATCAGTTTTGCACCAATGGTTTTAAAATTAATAAAAAATAAAAATAATGCCTTGTTAACATAATTATACAAAATTACTTAATAAATAAGGTCGAACAGTCTCGTTAACCAAGTTTGATTAATACGAATTGTACAGAGTGCCCAAAGTTTAGTGTCGGACTTTGAAGCAATTTATTTTTCTTATTTCAAATTGGAACCTCTGTATATTATTATGTCATTCGATGCCGAATTAAAAATGAAACATTTGTTCTAATTACAACCCTATCGCAATTTCTAACGCATCAAGACTTATTTGCAGTCATTATTATAAATAAATATCGAAGGTGGCTTTGCAAAACAATTTATTGCTATTAAAGTGACAAAAGCCCATTTTGACTTAGTTATTATATAGTTTCAAATAGTGTTAGATTATTATTCATTATTTAAGTTATATTATTTTTTGTGTTGGAATACAACCAAGAAGAGCTCGTAGATATGATTTTCATATTAGGAGCATTCGAGGGAGCATTCGAAAAGAATTTTTTTTGTCACTTAAGTTATCGATAATACGGTTATGCCAAACTTGCCCGTTGAATAACATTAAGAAAGTTTCTGGGTGTAGGATGAGCCCGCAAGGGAAAGCGTTCTGCGTATAATCTTGAAGCAGCAGCCGCACTTTGACGACACTCACCGTAAATTAGCACGATATATTATCAACTAGTTCATTTTTTCAAATTTTGCCATTTTCACGTGTCACCAATTTAAAATTAACTTGCTTCAAAAAAACACACCGCAGCGTATTGCTAAATAACTCACTACCGACCCGTAAATTGCATAACTAATAAGAGATAAGACAAACAACATAAGGCAGGCTACGTTTTGATGACTAGGCCCGCATTTAGATTTTTTACTTCTGTATCTGGCATATTGTTAAGTTTTTTGAAAAAAAGGTATTTGAAAATGTTGCTTATTTTAATTCCTTCTATACACAGCTAAAAAAGAAGTATGAACTTGGGAATCACCCTGTATATATGAATAGAAGGATGCAGAGCCTGAAACGTTCAGTTTGGCAACACATTAGATGGCAATTTTTCAAGCCTAAAAATTAAGGAGTTAGGTAGGCCGTAGCCCGATCTAAAGTTGATACAAGTTAGTGAACGGAAAGCAGAGGATAGAACCTTTACACGCCGCTTTTCTAAAAATACTTATGCAGTAATAACTGCGCCCACCCATCAAAGTCCGCCAATAGTGTACCTATTTCAAAAACTTAAGTTTAATATATAAATCTAAAAAAAAACTGATGTAGTTAGTTTTTCTCAAACAATCACCAAACACGCAAGCTTAATTTAAACCCTTTTCTACCTAAAGGTAGGTTTGTTAAAAGGAAATAAGTAAAATCTAATCTTTATCATATCCCATAATATTGAATTTGATACTTTTCTAAACACCACATAAAAATATACTAAAAACGTCATAATAAATTCAGAAATATTTATTACCATTCAAGGCATTTTTCACCTGCATTTTGGGTGCTTTCGGATAAAATCTATCATGGTACCATTTATGGTAATTCGGCCTCCGTTGACAACTATGACAATGTGTAATTAGTAACTTTAAGTTAGGTCGGTGCAATAAATATTCTTTGAAACAGTTAGAACCACGCAGTGTTGTCGGATGAAATCTTAAATATATTTTTTTTAACAGGCTGGAAATTTAGTATTTTCCAGCCAAATTATAGGCCAGAACATATAGTATTTTACCATCCTACGTTTGAAAATTATAAATAAACAAGAACGCATATGAAGAGTTTTTAACTTGCATTTGCTTAAAATCACAATACTGAGTGTTCACCTGAAGACGACTGGAGATAATTACCAATTGAAACGTTGGTATTTAAAACGAATAAAGACAATGCATGTAAAAACTTTTTTATAATTTAAGAAACATTATTGTCTGCAATCTTTAAACAGACAAAACAAGAACGTATCACTTTTATTTCAGAAGGTAGGCATTTTTAGGCTTAAAGATGCATCAACTCCTCGCGCTGGTATAGGTATGTTATTTTGTCTACTCCCTCATGGAAATTTGCTGTTTGCTTCACACTTAATTGACGAGTTAACTATACGGCAAAATTTTATATTCATTACTGTCAGTGCTGCATAGTGTTGCAACCTTCAAAAATAAAGTTTTTCATTTTAAAAGAAAAAGTCCACGAATGCACGCAATACTGCAATAGTATATTACAAACAAGTGATAAAAGTGATACTTTTCAAACGAGGAGATATTTAGCATGAGGCGTCAGCCGAGTACGGAAATTCTCCAAGTTTTAGAATAATCACTTTCACACGAATAATGTTCACTATTTTTCCTACGACCACAAAGAATTATTGAAAAGCCTTTGAGTTGCGAAAAACATAGCTTAACGCTAGTGTTGAAAAATAAAATATCAACACTAGTGTTAAAATTAGCATACTTAGGATTATGTTTCACTTAATATCTTGTATATTTGTAGTTTAACTTTTTCATTTTTTCATATTTTATATATCACAGGAAGAACTAATCCTGGATTGACTTCTAGATTAATCAGAATGAAAAATTTCAAATTAAATCAAGGAAAGATGCATTAAACATAAATTTTAAAAATCCACCCGCCAAGGAAGATTTTAATTCAAAATAATTCCATAAAGTAGTTATTTATAAAAAAAATCAAACACCCCTGATTGGGTTTGTACCAGTGACCTTGCGATCTGTAGGCTAGAGCTCTATTTTCTACGCTATCGCTAGCGATAAAGATTGGTTGTTTATTTAATACATGACACTCTCTTCAGTGCGATTTATTTTTTCTGGTAATAAGTATATTATTAACATATAATTTCAGATAACGTATTTTCATACTTTAATTCTGAATCACTCGACAAATACATGATAAGTAAGTTAAACGCTTTACAATTGCTGCTTTGTAAAATTTGTTCTTTTTAACAAATAAGAGGGGTGGTCTATCAAATTGGCTCCTTATGTTTAAATTAAATAATGTGCCTTGATATTTCAACACTAGTGTTGAAATATTGTTTTTCAACACGCGTGTATCATACGATACACGTCCGTTAGGTGTTATTACATCAGCACTCGTTTATATTCCAGACTCGGCTCCTACGTCGCCTCGTCCGTAAACCAACTCGTACTGTAATAAGTCACCTACCGGCCTTGTAACGTAAAATACTATTGTAACATTATGTGACGGTTATCACTACAGTATTGCCACTTTTCTTTTTAGAGTTACAGTGTTGCTAGTATGTAAATTGGCATAGAATGCTATTATTTTGAAAAACTTTATCATAGTGAACGTTATAAGACATTATACATTTTTTTATATAGAATTTGTTCTAGAAAAAAATAGAAAGAAACATTCATGACGAAAAGTAAAATGTGGCAACAACCAAACAGAGCTGCCAACGTGCAGAGACACAAGAATTGTGGGTGCTTTCTACCAGGTGAACCGGGCGCGTCATCACCTGCCCAGGGGAGCCCGAATTCGGCAATAAATCCATTTCTAGATGAATATCTCAAGAACTGGCCGAAGGCATGGGAAGAAAAAAGACAGCATCCGATGTATGTAAATATCGGCGTTTTTTTTTTAAATTGAATGTCCGGAAATAATATATAATCAAAAATTTAAAGATAAAAAGGATAGACACCACATTTAGTATTAACCTAAATGATCAGTGGACATTGTTCGTCTAAAACTGCATCTTTCAACTTACAACGTGACGATCCTTTTGATCTATTCTTGTTTAAAAATTTTCTGAAACTATACAACAGGCGCCGCTTATCCATAAGGTCATTTGGTTAATATGGTAAATTTGATCCACCTAATTTATTTATTTTTAAAGTAT
This sequence comes from Polydrusus cervinus, assembly GCA_935413205.1. Taxonomy (NCBI): domain Eukaryota; kingdom Metazoa; phylum Arthropoda; class Insecta; order Coleoptera; family Curculionidae; genus Polydrusus; species Polydrusus cervinus. Next base: position 12,963,967 of record OW284519.1, on the reverse strand, counting down.
TTTGGTTTAGCTCACGGCTGACCTTATGGGTTTGTATTAAATTAGAAGATTAAATGAATGAATTGGAAATTATAGTTTATTTCAGTCCAGATCGGCTTAATTTCGATGTCGGCCATAGGCGCACGTAAATTTTGTGCTTTAAATTATTTATGATAATTAACAAAAGAAAAAAAAAGATCATTTGATAAAGAAGGAACTATTAGCTATAGCAAATTTACACAAACATCGTTTTATGAAATATGCCGTGGAAGATATAGCTGAAAAACATAGTGTAGCTGTGCTGCGCACATCGCCATATCATTGCGAACTAAATCCTATAAAACTTATATGGGCGCAAGTGAAAGGATTTATAGCAAGACACAACACGACATTCAAAATGAAAGACGTTAACCTACTGTTTGATCAAGCTATTAAGGAAGTGACACTAGAGAACTGGCCAAAAGCAGTCCATCATGACATTAAAGAAGAAGAGAAAATGTGGAATCTTGACCACCTAATCGATCAGACCGTCGACCCGTTATTTATAACGTCAAGAGGAGATGACAGTTCCTCAGAGGACGAGGAATGTTATGATTTTTATAATTTCATTTCTGTATAATGTATTTTGTTTTTTTTATAATGTTTAATAAAAAATAAGTGTACCTAATACTTTGTACATAATGCACGCCTTTGTCACACCATTTTCAGGGTTTGTGAATGGATAACAATAGGCAAAACCCATAAATTGACCTAAACCCGAGTGGTACTACCTGCACTTGATGAAAAGAAAGAGTTTTGCAATGAAATCAATGCCAAATTATATGAAAGTGGCTTAAATATTCGTTGGGTCACTCTTTAGCCCTTTGCATACCTAATGAGCTTTGATTACTCTACCCCTCTCTGAAATAGACTATAAGAGCGAAAACGACTTACGCGGTCTGATAAGTTAAAAAAAAGGCAAATCTGGCCGTCGACTTCGCCTTCAATCGATTAGTGGTTCAATCACGTTCAATAGGCATTTATGGAAACACAGTCGAACAGCTCCGTGAATCATGTTGCAATCAAAACTCTGCGTTAGACAAAGAAAAACTTATTATAAAACATGCGGATTGTATTTGCAACATTTGCATAAACTTTTTGTTTCATTATGCATGCCGAATCGCCCGTAGTATGTCCTTAACCCTTATTTAGTTCGTTTATGTGTGTTTTTGACGTGTACTTGTGTGTGTTGTATTAAAGAACAATGACTTTAATAGTTTAAGAAATATTACAGTTCAAAACAAGCGGTGCGCCAACATTTTCGAAAACATTTAATAGAATTATTTATAATTTTAATGATCTAGTAATAAAACATTTTTCCAAAGAAAAGGCAAGTACATTAAGGTAAGAGAATAATTATATAAACAATAATAATAAAGTAGAACTGTTTGATGTAATTTAAAAAAAAAAAGTCACTGCAAAAATGTTTTGCGGTGTTTATTAGTAGATAAAGAATTATTCCTTGGCTAAACCATGTACTAAACTGCTTTTTACTTGTTAAGTTACTGCCATCAAAATTTGCCAAACCTGTAAAAAAAATTAGTATTTTTAGCAGAACCTAATGAAAATTTCGAATTTCTAGCGTGTAATAATCACTAACAATTTTATAACAAGAGAGTGACAATGCGAAAATTCGAAAATAATTACTTCGGCTAGGTTCTAGACAAAGCCGGCAATCAACCCACAAAGAATTATTACTATTTTGACATGTCATTAGTGAGGGTAGTCATTTGATGGTCCCCGCACAAATTGGGTTACCTATTCTTTTCTTCAATCTGAAGATTATTTTGATTATGTTCAGATAAAATATTGGTATCATATTTATAAGATTTTGTAAAAATTGAGCATTGGTATAATTGACATTATCACTATAATCGATTTTATCATGTTCAGCACCAACATTAAATAGGATAAAAATACAAAGGAAAACTTTCAGAAGTAGTTTTTCATGTCATTTATCATGGGCTCTTGGCATTGTGGGGTAAATTAATTATTGGAATATTTTAATGATAAGATGGATTTAACCGTGTAGAGTGTAGCCCAAGGATTTTAAGTCGTTATTGGTATAATCCTATCTTATCAAAAACTGTTTAAAGTGGAGCTCAACATTGAACAGACAGTAAATGGTTGGTTCAAAATAAAGTAAATTCAGATATTTGCCTTATTAGACTTTTTATAAAACTTGTGTCTCAGCGATGCTCTGACGGGCAGAATTCTTTTTGACAACAAATCCTGAGTGGAAAGCGGGTATAAACGTCATATAAAAAAATTAAATATACCAATCATTTGCACAGATCAGCAACAGCAAGCCAGTTATCAAAGATGGCAGTGAATGCGTCACAAGTGGTAAAAATTACTGGTCATGCAAGTGTAAGTTAAGAAAGGTGATGAGATACGTTGTAACTCAGTCGAAACACAGAATGATGTCGGCACCATGGAGAATGTATCGCTTAGTCAGCCTTCAACATCCTCAGATCTTCACATCGAGAAGAATGCCCTGTTAATATTACTAAAGGAGTATTTAATTGCTTGAACTTTAATAGTAAATAACCTTGTTTTAAAGTTAATAAATAGCTGAGTTGATTAAATCAAAATTTGACGTTTGTTGTGGAGCGCGCAACGGCCAACGGTATCTGAAGAACAGTGACAGTCGCGTGAAAAAAGGTATGTTGTCAGCCGGGGACGAGAGGTTGCCAATGGAACTATTGCGGCCTCCGCGTCGTTTGCGGGTATGTACAGGGACATTATTTTAAGTGTCTCACCCGATTGGCGACTTTGCTATCGACCACAATAAAAAAACAATTATGTATTCCCTAATAGCTTTTAGTGAATAAGCCAAATTTGATGTCAAAAAAAATTTATGTTTACAAATTTGACAGATACGACGCCATATTAGATTTTCTTAAATGGCAACCCTACCTGATAGTAAGCCAGCTGCATTCGCCTATTTGTTTCAACATTAAAAATGTATAATTGTCAACATTTATTTTCAGCCGTTCCGGAGATACGAGGCTTCGAAGTTGGTTATTTTGTTATCATCGAATTAACAGAAGCTTTGAGATTAGAAACTCAATTTTTTCTAGAGATACGTAATTATTTATGGCGGAGCCACCCATGCTATTGTCATATTTATGTCAGATGTCAAAAAATTACAAATACGACGCCATTTTGAATTTTTTTAAAAGGCGACCCACATTTATAACTACGTCAGTAAATTGCATTTCGCGGTCCGATTTCAAAAATATATATATAGTTGTCGATTGATTTTTTATCACAAAGCTTCTATTTTTTAATGGGGTGAGATCCTTAAGAGACATGATCGTACGATGCAGTTTTTGATACGGTCGTATTTCGGTAAGGGTTGGAAATAAATATCGACAACTATATATTTTTGAAATCGGACCGCGAATTGCTATTTACTGACATAGTTATAAATGTAGGTTGCTATTTAAAAAAATTGAAATGGCGTCGTTACTGTAATTTTTTGACATCTGACATATATGGCAATAGCATGGGTGGTTCCGCCATAAAAAATTACGTATCTCCAGAAAAAATGGAGTTTCTAATCTCAAAGCTTCTGTTAATTCGATGATAACAAAATCACCAACTTCGAAGCCTCGTATCTCCGGAATGGCTGAAAATAAATGTTGACAACTATACATTTTTAATGTTGGAATAATTAAGCTTACTATAAGGTAGGGTTGCCATTTAAGAAAATCTAATATGGCGTCGTATCTGTCAAATTTGTAAACATAGATTTTTTTCGACATCAAATTTGGCTTCTTCACTAAAAGCTATTAGGGAATACATAATTGGTTTGTTATTGTGGTCGATAGCAAAGTCGCCAATCGAGTGAGACACTTAAAATAATGTCCCTGTATATGTAGTGGGATCGTTTGATTTTGACGGCGTGAATGCGTGATTCGTAGTTACGGTGCCGGTGTTTTGCTGGTGCGGTAGCCACGGTGGGATAGTATTTTTTAACGCACGCGATCTCTAGGATCCCTTTGGCGTGTATCGATGATGAAAGAATAAATGACTTAAGAAGTTGAAAAGCGTTGTTGTCAATTTGACTAAAATATTTTAATATTATTAAAAACTTAGGTACTAAAATAGAGGATTTATAATTTTTATCAGACACTTAATTTGTCTTAATCGAGAAAACAGTTCTAGAAACCAGCAAAAAAACTTTTTAAATCAAATAAAAGATTCACGCATCAAGTTTTGACCAATCAATATACCAAAAATCGCTTAATTTGACAGGCGATTTGAATTTTATCATTTATTGGTTTGAGATTTCAAGGTCGCAGAGAGATTATTTTATTTCAACAAATGATTTTTTTTGTAAACTTTGCATTCTATTTCGTTCCTAAATAACGGTTATTTAGTCGCGGTATTTTCCTGACGCGTATGAAATGGAACGTTCCATATCGGTAACAGTATCAGTATCGGTATTTCCCACTTCTTGTATACAGAGACGCTAAAACAATGGATAACACAGATGGACAATGACAATCGTTTCGCCTTTATTAGTTCTTAAGAATTTCTTAGGAATAAATAAGTCGTGTAAACCAAGCAGTGCCATCTAGCAACTCCAGTGCAAAAGATAAACCCACTGGTTAAAAAAAATATTAACTCGGAAGTTTGAGCACTCCGCCTACGGTATCGTGCTTCTTAGTGTGATATGGACATCATATCCATTCTTGTTGTATAAACTACTATTTCCATATTGCCGTGACTATGACGAAACTCACATTTACTTTATTTTTTTAGTCTTTTGACCAATGGGAAAAAGCGTCGCTAGTTCACCTTCTGGGTGCTACAAATTCGTGTGCGTACAAGGGGATTTCGAAAATGGTAAGGGATACGAAGATGGTTAAATTGAGGCAAAGTTGCGTTCCGAACACCTTCTGAGATATCCGAAAAAAAACCGAAATTTTTAGTTGTGGTTTTTAATTTTTTGCGCCTTCATTTTTGACTTCGAAAAAAAAAACAAAAACACTTTCTCATAGCCGTTCTTTATGTTCTATAAGATGGCGTTATTAGTTTTTAAATTGGACGTTTCGTTCTCTAGATACCAACCTCAAGTAATTTTTTGTTTAAATAGGGATCTGGAATTTTTAAAACCGTTTTAAGGACTTCTAAGCTTTGGAAATTTAATATAATTTAAAGGTTTTTAAAATTTTAACGTTTTGTCGTCAAATAACACATCACCAGCATTTCAAATTATCCTTTGTTTACTATTATGGCCGTGACAACTATTTTTAGAATTACTTTAATATTAAAATTACATTACATGAAGTTATTGTGTTTGGGCCGTTTATTTTTTCAATAAGATTTACCATCACAATACTCTAGGAAGTAAGAAAGTTTTTAAGGCATGAGAAGAGAGAAAAGAAAGAAAAATAATACTCCCGAGTGAAGAAAAGGTAATTGGAGTGTTAGTGTAGTTATGTTAATGTGATGCACTGATGTTTATTTCAAAAACAATTTCAATTTTTTTTTACTGTTTAGAAGATCTGATCATCAGGCGAAACATGTAACAAAAATAAACAGACAGGAAAACATTTGAGACTGAGACTTTCTGTTTCTTTTCTTACAAAATATCAATTATCAGGCCTCTTTGAGTAAAAATGGACGAATTTTTTAAATTAGAAATATTTTGTTTTTTTAGATAAATCTAAATGTTTAGGACCGTAATGAAATGAAAATGATACTTTGAAAAATTTGTTATTGATTAAGAAATTCCTAAAACTGTATTCAAAATTCCAGGTCCGTATTTCAAAAAATTGACTTGAGGTTGGTAACTATAGAACGAAACGTCGAATTTGAAAATTAATAATGTCACCATGTAAAACATAAAAAAACGGCTATAAAAAAGTGTTTTTTTATTTTTTTCCCAAGTCAAAAATGAAAGCGCAAAAAATTAAAAGCCAAAAATGGAAATTTCTATTTTTTCCGGATATCTCCGAAAGCATTCAGAATAATTACAATTTTTTTTCGCCAGATTATTAAGCCCCAAAATACGCAACTTTGCCTCAATTTAACCATCTTCGTATCTCTTACCGTTTTGTACCCACACGAATTTGTAGCACCCTCTAAAGTCATAATTCTCCAATAAAGAAAAAAAAGCGATGTCAATTAATAAATTATTGTTCATTTCTTAGGTAGTACCCAAAGTCGGTAGCAAAATAGTAGCCAATTCATTGTCCTATTGACGAGTCCACCTAATAAGATTTCTTTGATCCTCATGCGATTTCTCATATCATATACCACAATAAATTAAAATAGTAGCATTCTTTTCTAAGATGCTAATATCATCGAATAAAGAGCACAATAACGTGCCCTTTTGGCTTAATTTCTTGAAATGTTTACCCCACGCAGAGTAAAGAAGATAAATCCGCAACTTCATATAAAGGAACCCTCTTGATTGAAACGAATTTCAATAAAAGAAACTCCATTTGATGTGAATTGTTTCCTCTCGGGGTGGCTTTTATTTTTTATATTAAAAAAACCTACCGCGTCCGAAAACTCACATAGAAATCTATGATTATACAGGATGTAAGCAAATTTGGGGTGACGAGGGTGAATTCGGTATAATTGGCAATAATTTTTTGTCATCCAGTTTTTTAGTTTCTTTTTTAAAATGCTAATTTTTTAGAAACCCAAATCACATGTTAAGAGAAGTGTGTTGTAATCAATTAAGTGAGAACATAAATTGTATGCATACTTAAAATTGTATGTACATTTTTAAATTGGCTTTTTCAGTAAATTTTGTATTGATTGTAGTGTATTTTATGTAGGTATCAATAAACTTTCTTTTAATTTATTTTTAAAGCCAACTAAACATAATTTGACTTCGGACGTCGACAATAAATCTTCCATTGAATATTGTTTTTTTTCGAGGGCCTGTCCGTGCGCCGGATGCACTTAGGCCAGGTTTGGCCCATTGTGCTCTAACCTATTTGGTTGTTACACCCACTCCGTGATCCCAATTCCTTGCACTAGTTTTTGTAAGTCAACCGGGGAGAGAGTAAGGATGTCCTCTGATTCCAGTTTTGGTTACCCGAGTATTTGTAGCCTCTTCCGATCTAGTGACTCGCAATGGCAAACCATATGCTGTACAGTTTCTCAGTCTTGTCCGCATAATTTGCAGTCAAGACCTCCATTGTACAGTTGCATTCTGTGCAGATGGTTCTTGACAGCCATCTGTCCTGTCAGAATTCCTGCAATGGTGCTCAGATGGTTCCTGTTCATTTGAATTAACTGTTTCGTAAGTATTGGGTCTTGATCCCCAATGAAGCTGTTATTGTGAGCAAATCCCTGTATGTTACTCCAGTGGATTTTGTGTTCATTCCTGATCTATCACTTTACAGCATCTCGTGATGTGCACCTTGGTTGAATAATGTTCGATAGTTTGTATTTAAATAAACTACAATTACACAACTCCTCAAAATCATAAAATGTTGACTTTAAAGAAAATAGATAAAGGCAAGTTTTTACTCAACGATTTCATTAACCTAATCTTTTATTTGGTAAGTATTTATAATTTAATTAAACTAGAGCCCGTCAAAGCTGACTTTACAGTTGACATAGATAAAAATTAGATTAGGTTAAGGTGATGGAAAATAAAATAGTTTCAAATAACATGAATTTAAATTTATTCTTACTGATGATGGGTTTTTAAGTTCAAAACGTGTTATTAATACTAGGTGTGATACGTCATCGAATTATAAAGGAAGAGGGTAATTTAAATAGTTTATTACATAACAAGTGATAAAAGTGATACTTTCCAAACGAGGAGATATTTAGCACGAGGCGTCAGCCGAGTTCGGAAATTCTCCGAGTTTTAGAATAATCACTTTCCCACGAGTAATGTATACTATTTTTCCTACGACCACAAAGAATTATTAAAAATGCCTTTTCTTTGTGAAAAAAAAATATCAACACTAGTGTTGAAATTAGCATACTTAGGATTATGTTCCACTTAATATCTGGTTTCATAGTTTGTCAATAGGCTTTTCCTTTATTTGTAGTTTAACTTTTTCATAATTTATATATCATAGGAAGAACTAATCCTGGATTGACTTCTAGATTAACCAGAATAAAAAATTTTTAATTTAATCAAGGATATTTCAATTCAAAATAATTGTACAAATTATTTAATGTTTTTATAAAAAAATAGTCAAATACTCCTGATAGGATTTGAACTCTATTCTCTACGCTATCGGTACCAATAAGGAGTTGTTGTTTAATACATGACACTCTCTTCAGCGCGATTTGTTTTTTCTGGTAATAGATTTACCAGTATATTATTAACATTTTCTATAATTTCAGATGGCGTATTTTCACACTCTAATTCTGAATCATTCGACAAATACATGATAAATAAGTTAAACACTTTACAATTACTGCTTTCTAAAATTTGTTCTTTTTAATAAATAGGGGTGGTCTGTCAAATTGGCATCATATTGTCATATATAGACATATATAAATATTTTATCCAAAATTCAATTTTATTAGATAAAAAGTTAATATGAAATATACCTACTGACCCAATTATTTGTTATCAAAACATGCAGACTACAAGGATGCTATCTTAGCATATTGCCGAGCTTGCATTTTGTTACCAATCAATAACTGGGTTAGTTTATTGATACTGATTGGTATAAATAGCAGGCCGGTACTATGCAAAAGATACCACTCGGTAAAGACCATTCAGGTCACCACCATCGGGTCGGGACCATTCCGGTCGATACCATTCCGGTCGATACCATTCCGGTCGATACCATTCCGGTCGACACCATTTGGGTAGATACCATTCCGGTCGACACCATTCCGGTCGACACCATTCTGGTCGACACTATTCCGGTCAAGATACCATTCAAGTCACGACCATTTTGGGTAGATACGACTCGGTCCAGATAAGTAATATTAGGTCAGTAGCAGCGCAGGGTCCTGTTCCAATTATCAGCCCTTTGCCCTAGAGAGCTCGTTCCTAGCCAATAATGTTGTTGTAAGTAAAGTTTGATTTTGTGTAACCGTTTGAACTGCCGTTTCATATTATATAATAAAGTAGGTGTTATGGAGACTGGTCGCCTTTAATTCTTCCCCACGTGACAATATGTTTAAATTAAATAGTGTGCCTTGTATTTCAACACTAGTGTTGACATATTTTTCTTCAATTTGATCGAAAGAGAAGGCTTAATCAGCCTTAACTAGAACCCAGGAGCAGCCAAGCTGCCTACCTCTCATGTATCGAATAAATCACCGACAACAATGAGCTAAGGAGTCTAGAGGATCAATATGCTAACTGGACATCGAACGTGTCACATTGCCAAGCCAGATCACTGACGAGCACCCAGAATCAGAAACAAGGATGACCTCACATTTCATTTTAAGTGAGGCAAGGAATGTTAACTTTAAATTAAATGACAGGCTGGCCAGCGTTACCTCAAAACCCGATGGACGTACCTATCGGTAAACAAAATTGTTTATTGGTCGACCTCCACGGCACCGAGGGTCCGGGGTTTGCACGCTGTGCACCCCTTCGTCTATTACCCGCTTTCCCCCCACCTGGTCAGTGGGGAATGGTAGTTTATGGGTCTTTAGACTCACTGCTAACAACGGTATGCCCTGTCTTCTTCCGTTAACATCTCAATCCTTTCGTTGTTTTGAGATAACCATTCACTTAAAATGAAATGTGAGGTCATCCTCGTTTCTGATTCTGGGTGCTGGTCAGGGCTTGGTAATGTGACACGTTCGATGTCCAGTTAGCATTTTTCTTCAACACGCGTGTGATATACGGCGCTTTCTAGCCAAATTAACCGTGCTTTTTTCTCATTTTCATAGGCGGTCGTAGGAAAATATACTCTTATTGTATAAATATTTTCACGGCATAAATAAAACTAAATTAGGCCAAAGCATAATAATTTATTTAAAAGTTTCGTTTACGAAACTTGAATATGTCTCAGTGTTACTCGCCTACTCGATAGTTACGATCACGTCCGCCGAACACGAACATTATTCATTTGTAAAACAATTTGTTTCCTGTTTCTAATCAATTTTTTCTAACAATTTCAAAGACAATACTTACCTGTTTGTTTTTCTTAACTAAACTAATTCTTAATGATAAATTAACTATTCGCGACGATAATAATTCAACAATGGCAGAAAATTACGGCGCAAAAACCATATTTTAAAATTATTTTATAATAAAGTTTCCCGACTTCCGAAAAACCAAGTTGATGATGGTTGTAAAAAAAAATAATTGACTATTATTTTGTTTCCGCGACATAACTATCTAGTTATCCTTCTCTAGAAGTAATCAACTTACCACTAGAAAAGCTCTCTTAACATGAATAAATTAAACAATCGTTAATTTTGATAATAAAAAAGGATAAAGCAATAACTGAATCAAATAAATTAGTAAAATTAATTATGCGGGTATGATGTGTCTCTGACAGGCTTCAACACCCTGTACACTTGCTGTTAAGTTGGTGTACCAAAGTACAACAAGTAGATACACCTTTTTGTAAAGTTTAAATAAAAACTTACGTGAAAAGCCACACATATGTTGGGGAGGGTAAATTTAAGGAAATTGTGAATTCGTCTTGATCTTTGGATATATATTATTATACAAATAAATAATAAATAAAAGAAAACTGCTAATTTTTAGTATGAAAACTATCGTTCATCTTTAAACACAAATATCTAGAAAACTAGGCTTTTTCCAAATTTGATTTCTGCACTCGAAATTTCTGGTTTTATTTAAATCCATTCTAAAAAATGTATAATTTTATAAATCGTTCTGTGACAGTTTTATATACAGGGTGGCTCGCTCTCAATGCAGGATTTTTTATATTTTTAAAAACATAAGGAGGCATTAGATCCACAATTTAAATTTATTTTGAACTATACAGGGCGTTACAAATAGTCGGGGCATATTCAACATACCTTTTTTTTAAAGTAGATACATCTTTTTAAGCTGTATATAAAAGGTATTAAAATAAACAACTTTTCAAATACCTTTTTTCAAAAAACTCAAAAATAGGCGAGATATAGAAGTAATAAATCTAAGTGCGGGCCTGGTCACCAAAACATAGCCCGTTATAGTTACTGTTGTTTTTTTATTATCTCTTATTAGTCATTCAATTTACGGGTGTTGTTGAGCAATTCGCTGTAGTGTGTTTTTCTGAAGCAAGTTAATTTTAAATTGGTGATACGTGAAATAGGTAAAATTTGAAAACAATGAACTAATAGATATGGTGCTAAACTGTAAGTGTCGTAAAAGTGCGGATGTTTCTTCGAGATTATACGCAGAACGCTTTTCCTTGCGGGCTCTTCCTACACCCAGAAGTTTTCTTAATGTTATTCAACGGGAAAGTTAGGCAGGACCGTATTTGATCCATAATGTAATAAATGAATGTAAGTACTATATTTTTGCGTATTTTGAAAAAGGGTATTTGAAAATGTTGTTTATTTTAATGCACAGCTAAAAAAGAAGTATCAACTTAGAATACTTTACTTTACTTTACTTAGAATACTATCGCACGCGCACCGCTCCCAGAGTGCCTTAAAAGATTTTTCCTACAGTGCAGGTGTTTTATCATAAAAAAAAAAATCACCCTGATTATATTCTTTTCTAATACCCTATAAAATTCCACTTTTTTATTAAATGTCATATGTCTAAATTATTGGTTTTTGGGATATTGAAGTTTAAAATATTGCATTTTCAGACTTTGTGTCTATCGTTTTTGACATAAGTTTTTTTTGGCACATATCACGTATGCACACCCTCACCTAATTATTAATTTTTCTTATAAAAAAGCATTTAATATTTAATTTGGGTTGTATTTCTGTGATAAGAGATTTTTTATAACATTTGGATAACTTTTAATAAGTACTGGGTGTTCAAACAATAAGATTAAAAATTAAATTGAAAAAACTGCAAAAAATCTACATTTTCAAATAATAAAGTTATATCAAGAACATGTGACACATTTGCCGATTCGATATTCGCAATAACAAAAGTCCTCACCATGTGCTATTAAAGAAATTATAGAAAAGTTTAAGAAATGTGGATTCGTCCAGGCAGTGGCGGCTCGCGGTCTTAAAAAATGGTGAAGCGCTAGGTATAGTGCGGGTACTTAAACAAACATTGACTAAAAACCCGTGTAACAAAACGTCTCTCTTATCCTCATCTGTCCAACACTACGGAATTAACTGAAAAATAAAAACAGAACTTTTTAATCACACAGTAAATCAGGTAAAAACGATATCTATAACCGTAAGTTTCGCGAAGCCTCAAAATAAACACCGTGACTGACGTCACGTAACTATAGCAACGTTGAATATCAAAGTCATGTTGGGTCTTCACTTGCTTTGAGCTAACGGACACGGTCGGCTGGGGCGCGCCAAAATGCATGAGTGTTTATAATTATTGCCCATCGGAGTAAACCGTGGCCCTATTATGCATAGCTACATTCGGATTAAATTAATATTGTTAATTCGAACATAATTATTTTTTAAGGGCTAAAATGGTAGCTGTATTGTTATATTAATATTGTCGAAAAACTTTCCTCCTGGTTTTATTTTTTTTTTGGGTTTCACCTACTTTACCTGACGAGCCGCCACTGCGTCAAGGCAATAGTGCAAAAACATAAAACTCTAGTTAATAATGAGCATATTCAACTATATCTGACAACATGACCAGATACGTAAGAGTCAAAGAATATTTAACTTCGTCATAGGCCAAAATATTAAATTGACAATAGCTCAAAAACCAAAAATTTTTGATTAAATGCGAAAGAGCTTGACTTCGAGGAAGGAAAACCCTATTCAAAGAACTTGTGGCACAGTCGTTTCGAAAGATAGGACCAGTTGATCGATTCTTCGTGTATTCTTCCACCTTCTGTCAGGCTGTCGAATGTCGATTGCCCGAAAATCTTATTTCGGTTCCGGTGAGCGAATCGCACGCTTACCAACTGTTTGCGCGGAAGTGTGCCTTAGCCACGCGCCGAATCTCCCCTATTTCAGTTCGATGGTATAAATTGTTGGCTATCGGAATGGGCTTCGAGTTTTAAGAAAACGTTACGTCTCTTTTATGTAAAATAAAAGTTTCCAATGCACGAGGCTATCGTCCATCCCGCCAGATCCAAGGTTCATTGATAAGAATAGCCTTTTATAGTTTGGCAACCATTCTACAAAAATTTTACACATGTTATGCCATTTTTACATTGTTAAGGTGGCCTTAACAAAAATGTATACTGTTTGTATGGTTTGATGATGCTAGTTAAAGGCGAAACATGTCACAAGATTCAACAGACCGAATTAATTGTGGAAAAAAATACAAGCCAATGAAAATAATTAATATTGATGTTTTAATTATTGTTTTTATAAAAATAACTTTCTCACCAGCGGCGGCGCCAGTAGGGGCGGGGGGCACTGGCCCACCCTAAAAACATGATTGCCCACTCAAAATTGATGGATTCGGATTTGTAATGGAATTTCCGGGGGAGGGAAGGAGGATTTGGCTATGAATTGTATATTATTTTGAAGAGAACGGACTTTTTTTTAGACTTACTTGGACAATAGGGCAGTATTGTTTGTTGCCCAAGATTATTGCGTTATAGAGCGTGGGGAGGCGGTGACCTTTTTTTTTTATAAGTCATTTTTGATTTGGGTAGTACCCACTCAAAAATCATCGGGCCCACTTGTGCCCACCCATACCAAAAATCCTGGCACTGTTTCTTATACTCAATATCATTGTTCAAATTTAAAAAGTTTTTAAAAATTCATTAAAAAATATGACCATGATTCGGGTCAAGAGAACCCAATGTTTTTAATACCGGGTGTTTCGTTAATTTTGGATAGCGGCTGTATTTCGGAAAGTATTGAGCATATATTTTCGGGATTTTATTTTATAGGTAAGGATTTTTTTGTATACCCAACAATAAAGGTGCGGAAGCTGGTAAATAAGTTATTACTTAAAGTACTGTATCTTTCACGTCTCTTAGGCAATTTTTATGAAAGTAAATTCCGATGCCTCCTTAACCAAGCTACCTAGGCATAAAAATCATTTGAAATGGCTAACATTAATTTCTTTTTAAAAAAATATGGTTATTTGAAAATAACTCGAAAACAAATAAAGATAACAAAACACGGTTTCCCCGAAATGTAGGAATTTTTGTGCTTTTTAAATATATTAAACAAAAAATATACCGTCCCATGAATTTTTTTAAAGAAAATTATAGGAGAAACTGACACTTTTAAACATAGCGCCCTCTGTAAAACAAAATACCAATTAGCGACCATCAATAAAATTACTCTCTTATTAAGAGTAAAATTAACTTTTAGCTGAGCTTAAATTTATTAAAATTGCCTAAAAGACGTGAAAGGTACAATACTTTTAGTTATAACTTATTTACCAGCTTCCCCCACCCTTATTATTGGAGATACAAAAATATCCTTAGAAGCAAACTGCCGCAAGAATGCTTGCTATTCCCGATAACTTGATTATTGAATTTTGTTTCATCAGTTACCCCCTCTAGCGGCAATCGTACAACTTTAAAAATAACTTCCAGTATTTTCTTCTTGTCGGTTTACTTAAAAAAAAATTTTCCCGAAAATTTATACCCAATACTTTCCAAGATACAGCCGCTGGCCGACCTTAGCGGCACACCCGGTATATAGACATAATTTCGCATGGAACTGGAACCTTGTAGAATAATTGTTCGAATACTCTTATGAGACAACTACAAAATTTCCAATATTTTTTTTATTTGCCAAAAATATGAATATTGGTGTCAATCCAAAATTTTAACATAAGACGTATGTATGACTCTAACTAGCATTTTTCGGGCTAGGTTTTTTACGATTAAAAATAAAGTAAATATCGCTCACCACGCCAAAATTAATGATTTTTCGGAAATCCTTTATTTTAGGAGCGTAGATCTAAGAGCAGTTTTTGGTGCAAATGCTTAGGTTTTTAAATACTCCTTCTTACGTGCCGTTTTGCATATTTATAATAAAGCATTCTCGTTTCTTCTCGCGCTATTTTTTTATTATAAATTATCACACTTTTTCCATAAAAAATGTTTCAATTAAAATTTTTACTTTAACTTTTTTTAAATAAACATCTAATTGTTTTCTGTTTTTGTTGTAAAAATATTTTATTGCAATGGGTTATATTTTTGTTAATTTAAAATAGCTCTAAAAAAGGGAAAACGGAACAGACAAGTACATAATAGAAAAATACTATAAAATATTATTTGTTTTAATCGTTTTCCTTTAAAATTGCATCATAAATCAATAATTAAAACGATATGCGTCCGAAACCTTAATCTCTATATAAAACAGGACTTTTAGAAGGAAAAGTTTAAAAACTAAACGTTTCCTACAAGACCTTTGTAATCTAAGCCAAGAATATATTATTTAAAGATTAAAATTAAAAGTCCAAGCGTGAGACGAAAAATTAGGTTGCAATTACTTTTAGACCCGAGCTCAGAGGCTCGAGGGGGCTGCAGCCCGGCAGCCCCCCCCTCCTAAATACGCCACTGAACAGGTCATTACACAATAGCTCAATCTGTTGCAAAAATTATAAAACAACATTTTTAAAACATCCAAAACTTCTCAAAAAGGTACAAAAAAACGGAAGCAACCCACTTCTAAACACCTTAAGTCACTTAAGTTACTCGAACTAACAAAAAGATGTTTTGAAAAAGTCACAAGAGGTTATATACGAGTGGTATTAAAGGACTCTTATTGGATGATATGGGTCTAAAAATAAACACTTATTAGATACGTTCTGAAAGAATATTATTAAAACAATATAATGCCTAAATCATTAACGTTCTTATGAAATTTATTATTAAAAAATAATGAAGTTCTGGAACTAATTTGCGCTAATAGTTTTTGTAATAACATTATAAGCTACACGTAGAGAACTGGTTTTATTATAACGATTTTTTTTAAATAATAATCTCTATAATAAATTATCATAAAATACAAAATCACATTTTATTCCTTGAAAAAAATGTATCTGTTAGGGCTATTTTAATTAAAACCTGTTTTTAAGAAAAGAAGCGCAATTTCTCGATTTTTTTAAATCTTTGTTTTATTACAATAAAAAATTTTAATAAACTTTCTTCCTAACGGTGTATCACAATTTATTAATAATTATTTATTAGGTAAAAATATAAATTAACAAGAAACATGTTAAATATAATTTCTAGACCAGTATAAGCCATCAGAATTTATGTCAACTATGCCGTGGAAAACAATTTATTCATTTATATCTTCGTAATTTTATTTTCCTACCACCACCTATGAAAATGAGAAAAAAATCACGGTTAACTTGGCTAGAAAGCGTCGTATATCACACGCGTGTTGATATTAGTATATTACATAACAAGTGATGAAAGTGATACTTTTCAAACGAGGAGATATTTAGCACGAGGCGTCAGCCGAGTGCGGAAATTCTCCGACTTTTAGAATAATCACTTTCACACGAGTAATGTACACTATTTTTTCTACGACCACAAAGAATTATTAAAAAAACCTTTGATTTGTGAAAAAAATATTTCAACTCTAGAGTGGAAATACAAGGCACACTATTAATTTAAACATATGATGCCAATTTGACGGACCACCCCTATTTATTAAAAAGAACAAATTTTAGAAAGTAGTTTAGTATTTAACTTATTTATCATGTATTTTTCAAGTGATTTCGAATTAGAGTGTGAAAATGCGCCGTCTGAAATTATAAAAAACTTAAGAATATACTAGAAAATCTATTACCAGTCAAAACAAGCCCCGCTAAAGAAAATGTCATATATTAAACATACAATTTTTATGTGTTGCCATAGCGTAGAGACTAGAACCTATAGATCGAAAGGTCACAGGTTCAAATCTCATTAGGAGTATTTGACTTTTTTTTATAAAAACATTAAACAATTTATAGAATTAGGTATTTTGAATTGAAATCTTTTTTGTTGGATGAATTTTTAAAATTTAATCAAGGAAAGATGCATTAAATATAAATTTAAAAAATTCATCCAACAAGGAAGATTTTAATTCAAAATACCTAATTTTATAAATTGTTTAATGTTTTTATAAAAAAAGTCAAATACTCCTGATAGGATTTGAACCTGTGACCTTTCGATCTGTAGGCCATAGCTCTAGTCTCTACGCTATGGCAACACATAAAAAATTTATGTTTAATTTATGACATTTTCTTCAGCGGGGCTTGTTTCGACTGGTAATAGATTTTCTAGTATCTATATTCTTAAGTTTTTTATAATTTCAGATGGCGTATTTTCACACTGTAATTCGAAATCAATCGACAAATACATGATAAATAAGTTAGACAATAAACTGCTTTCTAAAATTTTTTTTTTTTAATAAATAGGTGTGGTCTGTCAAATTGGCACCATAATGTTTAAATTAAATAGTGTGCCTTGTATTTCCACTCTAGAGTTGAAATATTTTCTTTTAACACGCGTGTGATATTCGGCGCTTTCTAGCCAAGTTAACTGTGCTTTTTTTCTCATTTTCACAGGTGGTAGGAAAAAAATATTTCAACACTAGTTTTGAAATACAAGGCAAACTATTTAATTTAAAAATATGGTGCCAATTTGACAGACCACTCCTATTTATTAAAAATAACAAATTTTAGAAAGCAGTAATTGTAAAGTATTTAACTTATTTATCATGTATTTATCGAATGATTCAGAATTAGAGTGACCATCTGAAATTATAAAAGTTGTAAATAATATACTGGAAAATCTATTACCAGAAAAAACAAATCGCGCTGAAGACAGTGTCGTGTATTAAACAATAAATCCTGATTGGTACCGATAGCGTAGAGAATAGAGCTCTAGCCTACAGATCGCAATGTCACAGGTTTAAACCCCATCAGGATTATTTGACCTTTTTGTTATAAAACATTTGATAATTTATAGAATTATTTAGAATTGTTGGGTAGATTTTTTAAATTTATGTGTAATGCATCTTTCCTTGACTAAATTTAAAATTTTTCATTCTGGTTAATCTAGAGGTCAGTCCAGGATTAGTTCTTTCTATGATAAATAGAATATAAAATAATTAAAAAGTTAAACTACAAAAATAAAGGAAAAGCCTATTGACAAACTATGAAACCAGATATTAAGTGAAACATAATCCTAAAAGTATGTCAATTTCAACACTAGGGTTTATATTTTTTTTTCAACACTAATGTTGTCAAAGGCCTTTTTAATAATTCTTTGTGGTCGTAGGAAAAATAATGTACATTACTCTTGTAAAAGTAATTATTCTAAAAAACTTGGAGAATTTCCGCACTCGGTTGACGCCTTGTGCTAAATATCTTTAAAAAGTATTACTTTTATCACTTCTTATATAATATAGGTACTATTTCGTTGGAACCATAAAATTTCGATGAGTGATAATATCTTAATTTTTTCCTCAAAATCAAAAAAAAATTGTTTTGGCAAGGAAAGTTTTTACTTTTTTTATTTTTATAGGAGGAGTACAAGAACATTAAAACAATAATCTGCAATTTATAGGATTTACAGAAATATTGCAAATCACATAACTTCGCCTACCACTGACTTAATTATGACTTTCTTCACAATTAAGACATAATCAGACACATCTCACACGCCAAAATTTTGCACAGTCATCGGCAAATTTAGACTCTATTCTCATGCTACCTAATGACTATCTAAACATCCACGGTCAAAGAAAGTTTTTATATTGAAATTAACTAAGAAAAACGTTTCTATGTATCGTCCTGTGGGGTAGAAATTTTGAAGAATAGAAAACGATTAAGTTAAGAGGTTAAACACAAAGGAATGTATTGATGGGGTAGTTTCTCCCAAAGTTTGGGTAATTAAATTTGATAATCGCAGGAAATTGATCTATTTTGTCAATGGCCAAGGTGAAAAAATTAATCAGACCGCGTGAGCGAGGGTTGTAATTTACCCCTGCCGACATATACACGGTGAATTAGATTGTTATGGCGGTTCATTTTATTGTGGTTAATATAGAATATATAGTGTCAAAAAATGGAATATTTCAAACATTTTTAAAGCTACCGAATATATTTTTTATTAAGTACAAATATTTTTGGAAATGGTTTTTATTAAAATAACTATTTATTGACGCCGACAATCAAATTTACCTTGGAGAGAGAAGAAAACAATCAATTACTCTTCCTAGATGTGAACGTAAAGAAAAATGGCAACACCATCCATACATTAGTGTACAGGAAACCTACGCATACAGGTCAATATTTGAATTACACTTCAAATAACTCAAACAGCACAAAACATAGCATAGTAAGAGCGATTGAGGATAGAGCAATTACCATCTGTAATTCAAATAAAGCCCTCAAACAGGAAACTAACTACATCAAGACCGACCTCGACAAAAATGGCTACCCCGGGCCTCTAGTTGATAAACTATTGGAAAATCGCAAGAATCGGCCAAATACACAAAAGAAACAAATAGAGTCACAATCAACACTCAACTTCCGTATGTCCAAGGAGTATCTGAGAGAATTAGAAGACTAGGACAACGATATAACATCAATACGGTATTCAGCTCGAAAGACACTTTAAGAAGCCACCTGACGAAGACAAAACCAACAAGTCAAAAAGACAGGAAAAACTGTGTCTACCAGATCCCCTGCGAATGTGGCCGATCCTACATTGGTGAGACTCTAAGGCCACTTGAAACTAGGGTCAAGGAACACAACAACACGCTTAAAGGAGAAACCGAGAAATCAGGTGCAGCTGACCATGCTTGGGCACACGGTCATCACATCAAGTGGACAGAAGCTCGAATCCTGCATAAAGAACCACATTAGAGGAAGAGGAAGTTCGAGGAAGCTGCTACAATATACCAGAACCCAGATTGTTTTAGTAAGCCCTCACTAGATATAAGAAATATCTGGAAACCCTTGTTAAGTAGATGTAAACTTAAAATACCGCATACGAATTAAACGCATGACTGCACCCATCTCAGTCATGCTTCAGTGCATCTAGGTAGTATAAATAGAGCTGTAGTTACTTTACTTATTTAGTATTCACCTGAAGACGACTGGAGATACTTACCAGTGGACATTTTGTGATGTAAAACAAATAAAGACAATGCAAGTCCAAAACTCTTCTATCATTCAAGAAACATCATTGTCTCCAACATTCAAACAAAAACTATTTATTGGTAGTTTTTAACGTTGAGGCTTTTTGTATCCATTTGTCAACAAATGGAGCCCTGTCCTTTAGTTTTTTCACATTCAATAATTGTCTTAATTCCTAAGCCAAAGAGGTTACCCAACTAGCATGTTCGGGACTTATGACTAAATATGAACTAAATCCGACGTCATCAGGGTTGGTGCAATTTTGTGTAATACAGTTACTTAAGCTGTCTAGTTAGTATTTACCGGCTAACGTTGTGTAGGTGTCACTGAGTTTCTTTCGGATTGAGGTCGCAAATAGTCATTGATTCTTACGTCGTTTAAACGTAGTGATGCTAAAAGTAGTCACACAGACGTTCTTAAGGGACTGCATATATGGTAGGCTGGACGTAAAAATATTACTGAAAGTATACAGGAAATACATTTTTTGCCTTTAAGTAATAATGAGTTAAAAGTTTTACTCTTTCATTCATATGCATGATTTACGTATACTTATTTTAACTAAATCTGTCTATACCTCATTTGTGTTCGACTAGGTCTTCCCTAAAGCGTGCTTGAGACTCTTAGGTTTACGGGGGCTAATTTTAGTCACAAGATAATTTGGAATACCTACATAAACCAAATTCTGGAAACTACCTCTATTTGATCTATAATAACCTGCTTTACGTATTCTGAGTGTTTAGATGCTAATTTAATTTATGTAAGTTTTCTCCTTTATCCAAGATATTTTTTATATTTCTATTATTAGTTCTTTTTTTTCATCAATTGAGGAGCGCTTAGTTTTTAAGGTTCTATATTGCCAAATTTTAAGAGACCGAAACATTCTAACATTAGTTTATTCTAGTAAGAGTAAGCTCTTTCTATAGCAGCCATTACTTATATTTTATAAAAGAACCCACAAAATATCAGTTGGTCATATTTGTTAGTGGTCTAGTATGTTTACCCGTACAGAACTCAACTTACCGATATTTTAAGTTCAGGATAAGTAACAGATATACATAAAATTCATTACTTATCATGTGCAGAAGCCATATACTGACGTCCTTACAACCCATATTTTGTTCACCAAATTGGTGCAAATTCGAGTCTTCTCGACGTAAGTTTCCAACGTCAGATTGAAAAATATAACGTCGTTACGACGTAAAAATGCTAGTTGGGTATAAATTATTTCTAAATTTCGTTACACCATACCCTTAAATAAAGTTTGGTATACATCTGTTTTTTATGTTTATTACGTTTTGTAAGTTTATGCCATTTTCAGGAAGATAATCTGAAAACGAATTTCGTCGGAAAAAGAACTAAAAGGAAGGACCGAATTATTTCTTTTCTTAAAAACATCCGCGACGGAGGAAAATTTCATAACTCAAGCTCAAGGGAGATTCGATAAGAAAATTGCACAACCAAAAATATGTCGTCTTGCCTTGACAAATAATTTAATTCTGTCATTTGTGTCATTATTTTGACGAAAGTGACAGGAAAATTTCCAGTGTAATTTGGCCGCCGGAAATTCAAAGAGCATGAGTGAGTATTTCCGGAAATTTTCTACGTTGTCATGGCAATGATTCTAAATGAAATTTTCTGATTGATTAGAAAAATTGTGTTCGAAATTTTCACTGGAAAATATTTCCAGATCCAAATTCTACCGCTAGGGCGCGCAGTCGCTATACTATGATCCTTAAATGTACGCATTTTCCACTCTCTGATTTGCCAGGATTACTGGAAAATGTGACATGTGATTGCAGCTCGACGACTGGTCCATCTCATTATTCACTTGTAATAAGTCATTGAATTAAAGAATTAGCCCAGACTTGTTTTTAGAAACATTCCCCAACTTTTTTCAAGTATTCCGATTAAATTCAGAAAACTATCGAATTGTTATTATTGTCAGTACAATTACTGGCTGGATGTACGTCATATCTCGGAAATACATAATCATAACACAAACAAAAAATAAGGTAGGTCTGTTATTGATTAAGGGGTCAAATTCGTTTTGACAACTTTTGTCTTTTCGAAGAACTTTAATTTTACGTGTTAAAAGTGATGTAAGAGCGAAAAATAGTTAGTTGGAGTCTGAAAATATGTCTCATTATTCAGCAAAAAAGACATGCTCATTTTGAATGACTCGATCAAACATTACGTCACAAGCTGTGACGTGTATACAACCAGTGATTGTACGCACTGTTCTATATTTTTAACTAACAAATATAAATACACTAAAAATAAAAAATTATATAATTTAATTTAAAAAAATCCTAATTAATAAACAAAGCCGTTTGGCTTTGCTTTAAAGATATAAATTAAGCACTTTGTGTCATGGTATAGTAACTACGCTCCCCCCTTCCCTTTCTCCCAAAGGTATAGTAAATAAGAAACTATTTTCCAGTAAATTTCTTCGTCTTCTTTGTTCATAATTCTTTCCTAAAAAGTTGTAGCTTGTATGGTAGTCTTGGAGATGCAGGCGCTCTCCACTCTTAGTGGATCACATTCATACTATTAAAATCGGCTAAAACCACAACAATTTGTAACAGAAAAGCTCTGAAACCACCAAACCATCAAAATTCAAAGCCGTTTACACGCCCAAATTCAAAATCATCACTTTATGCTCTTCCGACGAATTAAAAAATGCATTAATTCTTTCACTTGGCACTTTGGCACTTTGAAAACGGCAAATTTTCGGCAATCTGCGAGACAATAGTTAAAGGGTAACCTGCACCGTTGGTGACCACAAATTATAATGCAACCCTCCATAGGTGATATTTTAAATATATGGGAGAAATTAGTGAGAATTAGATATCATTCGACGGGTGGTATTATAGACCACCCTTTGTGTTTACATCGATCGACAGGGGTGGAAATTACTACGGACAAGATACAGGGTGAATAAATGAATTATGGTAAAACGGGGGTGGAGACCCTTTTATCCAGCAATTTTATAAAGCAATATTTGATGAAGAGATTTAATAAAAATACAGAGTGATTCCTAAGTTGATACTTCTCTTTTAGCTGTGTATAGAAGGCATTAAAACAAACAACATTTTTAATTACCTTTTTCAAAAAACCCAAAAATAAGGTACTTACATTCATTTATTACACTATGGATCAAATACGGTCCTGCCTAACTTGCCCGTTGAATACCATTAAGAACACTTCTGGGTATAGGATAAGCCCGCAAGAGAATGCGTTCTGCGTATAATCTCTGAGTAGCAGCCGCACTTTGACGACACTCACCGTAAATTAGCACCATATCTCCTAGTTTATTGTTGTCAAATTTTACCATTTTCACGTGTCACCAATTTTAAATTAATTTGCTTTAGAAGAATACACCGCAGCGGATTGTCAAATAACTAGTACCGACCCGTAAAATGCATGACTAATAAGAGATAAGACAAACAACATAAAATATAGAAGGCTAAGTTTTGATTACCAGGCCCACCTTTTAGATTTTTTACTTCTGTATCTCCCCTATTTTTAGGTTTTTTGAAATAAGGAATTGAAAAATGTTGTTTATTTTAATGCCTTCTACACACAGCTAAAAAATAAGTATTAACTTAGGAATCACCCTGTAATATGTGTTCACGACAAGTTAAAAACAGGTTACAAGTTTTAAAAAATTGAGCAATGAAAATAATATTGGGGTGTAACAAATGTAGCTATCTGTTTAAAGGTTGGAGACAATGACGTTTCTTGAACGGCAGTAGAGTTTTGGACTTGCATTGTCTTTATTTGTTTAGAATCACTACGTTTCAACTGGTAAGTATCTCCAGTCGTCTTCAGGTGAATACTAGAATCACTACGTTTTAACTGGTAAGTATCTCCAGTCGTCTTCAGGTGAATACGACTGGAGATACTTACCAGTTGAAACGTAGTGATTCTAAACAAATAAAGACAATGCAAGTCCAAAACTCTACTGCCGTTCAAGAAATGTAGCTATACCAGATAATATGCTAAATTGTTTAGAATGGATAAAGATAGAAAACTTTTTATTATTTCGTACTTGGGTTTTATTCCTAAAATAAATTTAAATATATCAGCACCATATTATGAAAATTTCTTAACAAAATTTAATGACGTTCATATTCACAATACAAGAGGAAAACACAACTTTATTTTGGATCATACAAACTTAAAATCTACTCAAAAATTAATATTTTTTAGAGGCATAATACAATATAATAAATTATGGAATGAAATTAAAACATATAACTTAAAATTATTTTAAAAAATTAAAAAAACAAATTTTACATAAAATAAGTTTAATACGATAATAGTCTTGCTAGATTGTAATTACTAAAAAAGAAGAAAATAAAAAAATATATAAATGTACTGAAATAGCTTAATGAGCTAATAAATAGTACCCACATTGTATACCTAGTAGAAAAAGCTGAACATTCCCGAACGACCGTAAAGATTGTATGTCGAGGCGCAAGCCGAGACTAACAATATGGAGTCCGGGAATGTGGCTTTTTCTACGAGATATACATATTATTTTTCCGTAAATCGAAACTTATTAAAAGGACATAACGTATTACAATCAACTTATTAAATTTTTGATAGCTATTTATATAACGAGATTATTATGCGATTTATAATAGTCGAGGATATTACTAGGTGACGAGGCAACAGTCGAGTCACCCGCAATGTCCGAGACGGTGTTAAATCGCTAATAATCGAGTTGTATTCAAAGCTTTATCGTATCATTGACAACGGCGATGCGAAAATAAAAACAAGGTTTTATGTCATTTCATTTTGGCATTTCAAAAAGTCATCATTAAAATCATGCAAGATTTTGATATTCCTGACGATATATTAGCTGCAGCCAACATTATAAGGTTGAACTTGCTTCCGGACAAATCTAAAATCCATTATGAAAAAGAATATCGGCAGTTTTGTGAGTGGCGAAACAAAGTACATGTTCAAGGTGCAGAAGAAACTGTATTGCTGGCGTATTTCGCAAAACTCTCTGAGGAATACTCTGCTTCATCCTTATGGCCTAAATATTCCATATTACAAGCGACTTTAGAACTGAAGGAAAGAGTGGAAATCGACAAATACGGCGCCCAAATACGTTTCATCAAGAAGAAAAATGTTGGATATAGAGCAAAAAAATCAAAAGTATTTACAAGAGAACAAGTCAACGAATTTGTGTGTTCTGCCTCAGACTAGAAGTTTTTAATGATGAAAGTGGCTTTTCTAATTGGAATTGGAGGAGCCTGTCGAACTAATGAATTAGCGAAGATGACCACGGAAGATGTTGACGTTTTAGAGGACAAGCTGATTGTTACTATTCCCACAAGAAACGTATTTTCGCTGTGATATTTGACGGCGAAGTCAATCCTGTGCTTTTATTTAAAAAGTACGCAATGTTAAGGCCAGACCATGTCACTCACCAAAGATTGTTTGTATCATATAGAAAAGGGAAATGTACGGTACAGCCCTGCGGCATTCACTTCTTCTCTAAAATACCTCAAAAAATAGCTAAGTATCTCTCACTTGAAAATCCTAATTTGTATACTGGTCACTGCGTTAGAAGATCTTCGGCAAATTTTCTTGTTAATGCTGGAGGAGATATATTAGACCTACAAGAACTTGGTGGATGGGAATCGGCGAAGGTTGCTAGAGGGTATTTAGAAGAAAGTGTTTATGATGTTAATAATTATTAATAAAGAAACCATATAAAAATGACTTAATCTTCAATGATACGATAAATATTATTAACTTTGTTCACAAAAAATAAAGGATGCCATTAAATATTTCCTAACAGTTATTTTCCGTTGCCTAGCAACGACTAAGTGTAAGGAAATATTGACTTTTTCTTTCACAAAAATTATTAAAAATGTCAATATTTCCAATCGATTTTCGGAAAAATTGATTATTATTATTATTTTCTTATTTGCAGTTTTAAAGGACCCAACAATTTTGCAAAAAACATTACCTAAAAGAATGACGGAACTTTTTAACACTCTCCCTCCCCTTACTATAAAGATATAAATCTTAACCTTCATATAATATTATCATTCCATCTTTATTACCAACGAGCTATTTTAGATTAGAAGCTCCCAATTTATAAACGTCATCGGTGAAATTTAGGGGCCGTCAAAACAGCTTCTTCAGACATACCAAAAATATTTTTGTGAATCAAAAAGAATAACACGATGCCACCGTCGCGATAAAGGTACTTTTCTTAAAAAATAAATATTTATTTCCACAAACCTCCGAGTAAAATTCTGAAAAGAAGGCCCTGGAAGTCTGCATAAGGTACTCATTAGGACCTTTTCAACCTGACCTGGTCCTCTATCATTACCAGCGTTTCCTATAGAGGCAAAATATATAACTTGTATTGTGCCTTTTTTCGTGATTATTTTATTAATAATAATAATACGGGGCGATGTGTGTATTTATTGGTCTCGAAATAACCCGTTCTTTAAGTATTGTATTCTTAATAGTTTATTGATAGATGTTTAATGTAATTACATGTGCGGTACGACTTGAAAAAAGGCCTAATGTAGTAGCTTGTTTGTTTGGCAAAACACGAGTTTCTTACCTGCGGGAGCCAAAATTCATATTTAAATTGTTCTTTTGTGTATGTGTGTGTTTTTTTAAATTCATATGTATGTAAAGAAATTTTGAAATAACGCATACAAGACGATACCGAGGTACCATCACTTCCATAAGTTTTCCGTAGTTTTTTAATGAAACTATGATTAGGAATGAGTTGAATTCACTGACCTATAATATGTATCCGTGATACTAATACTATATTATGTCGTTGTTCGTGGATTTATCAATTTAATCCACAACTTGTTTTAATTCAAAAAAATAATTTCATGACTTATTTTATTGTTAAGTACATTTTAATTGTTTATTGTTAACATCGTACACAAAATTCCCAACAATTTAAGTCTTTGACAGTTTTTACTGTAGTTTATATTCTATTTCAGAAAGGTGCAGTAGATTAATAAAATTGGAAATTCCGTCCAGTTCGGCTCAATTTCGGTGTCGGTCATAGGCGAAGGTAAATTTTGTGCATTAAATTATTTATGATTATTAACCAATGAAAAACATTTGATAAAGAAGGAGCTATTAGCTATAGCAAATTTACACAAGCATCTCTTATGAAATAGGCCGTGGAAGATATAGCTGAAAAACATAGTGTAACGGTGCTGCGCACACCCCTATAGCATTGCGAACTACATCCTATAGAACTTATATGGGCGCAAGTCAAAGGATTTGTAGCAAGACAACAACACGACATTCAAAATGAAAGACGTTAAGCTACTATTTGATTAAGCCATTAAGGAAGTGACACCAGAGAACTGGCGAAAAGCAGTCCGTCATCTCATTAAAGAAGAGAAGGAAATGTGGGATCTTGACCACCTGATTGATCGGACCGTCGACCCGTTAATTATAACGTCAAGAGGAGATGACGACGAATGATTTTTATAATTTTATTTTTTTATATTGTTTAAAAAAAATAAGTGTACATAATGCACGCTTTGTCACACCATTTTCAGTGTTTGTGAATGGATAACAATAGGCAAAACTCATAAATTGACCCAAACCTGGGTTGTACTACCTGTACTTGATGAAAATAAAAATTTTTGCAATGAAATCAATGCCAAATTATCAAAGTGGCTGAAATATTTGTTGGGTCACTCTGTTGTCCCTTATTTGCATACCTAATAATCTTTTAGTACTCTACATTTTACTGAAATAGACTATAGAATGACAAATACACATACCCATTTTTTGAAGAATTAGTCCGGTGAAATTACTGTTATATTTAGGTCAACCTCAAACCCCGTTTAATTTCTATCTTCACCAACTGTTTTTATTTAATTCATCTCAAATAACAGTAATTTTTTATTTCCTAACAATTTCGGTAATTCAATTAACGAATCTAAAGGACAAAAGAGACCCAAGTGAACCCAAATCTGGAAATTACGGCGGCCCTAATGACGCACCATCGTTTTTAAAAATTCATTAGAAAAATAAATTTTAAGGATTGTTACGGTGATCTTGACATAAAATTATGAAGCCCCCGAGGTTGACAATCGAGTGATATCGTGAGACTAATTTTTGAGATGGTTAATAAATTTATTATATCCGCTAGGAAATAATAACGTAACAGTTTTAAAAGCCGCTTTCTTCACAATTTTAGTGTTTTCGGGATAATTTTATTTGTTATGCCTTTTAATTAAAATCGGTTAAAAAAAATATCTTTTACAATAAAATACATTAATATTCTATTGGTAGTGCTGCTTATTATACATATACAGGGTCCTGTACCTCACCTCCTGTCTTCTATAGCTCACTTATTAATTAAGTTAGGATATTGATATTTTGTACACTTTACCTGTATCCTAGGGTGCATTTCAGGGAAATATTTTTATTTATACAGAGGGTCGTCATAAGGACCTATTTTTTTAGATTACATGTCGTAAATATTCTTACATATTTGGATGCTTCTAAGAGTTGCCTACATACTCCCAAAATTTTAATGAAATCGGTTCAGTATTATAGGCGAAAAAAAATAAAAACTAAGAAAAATCAGTTTTGCACCACTCGTATTAAAAATTAATAAAAAATAAAAATAATGCCTCGTTATTAAAATATACAAAGGTACTTAATAAATGGGGTCGAGCAGTCTCGTTAACCAAGTTTGATTTGTGCGGATTGTACAGGGTGTTCAAAATTTTGTGTCAAACTTTGGAAACTTTAAATTAATTTATTTTTCTTATTTCAAAACAATTTATTGGTATTAACGTTTACTAAAGTGACAAAAAAAGAATTCTTCTCGCATGCTCCTAATATAAAAATCATATCTACGAGCTCTTCTTGGTTGTATTCCATCACAAAAAATAATATAGTTTAAATAATTGATAATAATTTAACAATATTTGAAACTATATAATAACTAAAGTTAAAATGGGCTTTTGTCATTTTACTAAACTTTAATACCAATAAATTGTTTTGTAAAGCCACTTTCGATATTTATTTATAATAATGACTGGTGGAATAGTTGATAAAATGAGTTTTCTGCAAATACATCTTGATGCGTTAGAAATTGCGATGGGGTTCTAATTAGAACAAATGTATGATTTTTAATTCTGCATCGAATGACATAATAATATAAAGAGGTTTCAATTTGAAATAAGAAAAATAAATTGCTTTAAAGTTTGACAATAAACTTTGAACACCCTGTACAATTCGTAATAATTATACTTGGTTAACGAGATTGTTAGACCTTATTTATTAAGGTTCCTTTGTATAATTTCATTAACAAGGCTTTTTTTTTTCTTTTTTTTTTTTAATTTTTAAAACCAGTGGTGCAAAATTTATTTTTCTTAGTTTTTATTTTTCCTCACCTATAATACTCAACCGATTTTATTAAAATGTTAAGGGTATGAAGGCAACTATAAGAGGCATCCAAATAAGTAAGAATATATAGCATGTTATCTAAAAAATAGACCCTTATGACGTCACATTTTTTTGGAACACCCTGTGTAAACAAAAATATTTTTTTGAAATGCGTCCTAGGATACAGGTAAAGTCTGCAAAATATCAAAATCTTAACCCAATTAATAAGTGAGCTATGGAAGACGGGAGGTGAGGTGCAGGACCCTGTATATTTTAATAAAATGCACAATTTTCCCGGTCATAATTGAATTCTTATTATAAAAAATTATTGTACAGTATATTTTTTCTAAGAAATTGAATTTATTATAATTTAATGTTATTAATAGAATACAGTTCCATATTTTAGGACATACTTAGTTGGTAGCAGGCGAATAATTTTTGGAACCACGGCTAAATTCCGATAAAAATGCATGATATGGTGAAACGCGTCTAGGGATGGATCTGACGAAATAAAAGGAAAATCCTTATTTGTTTTAGCACTAGTTTTCAGAACTTAAACCGCGCTGCTAGCTGCCTAGCTGACGGACTTCTGTAATTGTGACGAATGTCTTTGAAGGTGATATCCTCTTAACATTTGGCTTATTTCTATAAGTTTGTTAGAGGTGCTGGTATGCTCAAGAGTGTCTAACAACGACACAGATGTCGCTCCGTACAACATATTACCGGTTGGTCCCACCAAATACTGCTTAAGCAGGTTCCTTTCTTTCGTTGAATCCTAGCTATACTAATGAGCCATGATATGGCGAAACGCGTTTAGGTATAGACCTGCTGAAAAGAAAGAACAATCTTTATTTATTAGATATTAAGTTACATCATTCTATGGGTCTTCTCCGTAAATACGGCACTGATCAGTTGTAATAAAGCCAGTTTGCTCCGTGTATGTGAGCATTTTGTTATTGCTAATTAACGTGTCAAGAAACATCGATTTCTACGTAATTTTTGCGTATTACTCTCCCTTATGCATCACATCTCTGTCAAACTTCTTGGCATTTTCTAAAAATGTTTTCTCCACAGGGGTCTGCTCCATCCGTCAATCCTCTACAGGTAGAAAAAGACAGTAAATATATGGTAGCTCGTGTTGAAACTCGGACATAATTGTCTATTAACCGTTCTTTTGTTTTTCTCAGATAAGATCTGAGTTAATAAAGTGTTAAATAGTCCCAGTAAAGTGCTAAAAATAAATTACCTTTTTACCGCTTTTTGAGATTTATATACCAGAAAAGATCATAAAATTTTCAAGGGGTGACTTAAATTGGGTGATTTTTGCGACTTTCCGATTTATGATGGCTATAAAACGTTTAAAGCGAGTTGTAGAATTAACGAAACTGGCGATAATCATTTTATTTGACGCCACTCGGCAGACTAAAATCAGTAGATCTGGGTGAAAAGTGTAAAAACCATCATCTTTTAATACCTTTATCCTTTAATGCCAACTTTGGACTCTTAAAAATGACTTGGTATTCTGTACTAATTTTTAATTGTTCTCGTGTTTACGTTACCAAAAATAACTATTTTTGATTATGAAAACAAAAAAGATTTTTCTCTTGGTTATATTTACCAAAAAAGAATGCAATTAGAACAATGAAATACCTTATTTTCATATTATTTAACAGAAATAAAATATTTTGTTTAGCTGAATTTTACTCTGTATAAGTTAAATGTTACATCAAGGTTCCTACAAACTTGTATTTATTAATTAAGCTTGTTGT
This sequence comes from Polydrusus cervinus, assembly GCA_935413205.1. Lineage (NCBI taxonomy): Eukaryota > Metazoa > Arthropoda > Insecta > Coleoptera > Curculionidae > Polydrusus > Polydrusus cervinus. The sequence goes on along the minus strand of OW284519.1, from coordinate 12,932,626 downwards.
AATAACACATTATGAATTTGGAGTCCCTATCATTTTGTTAATTTTGATTAAGATACATTCTTAGTTGCCAGAACTAACTTTTCTTTTCAAGTAATATTATGCTTCATATGTATAACTAACGGCATCGCTGTTTTGGCCCCTTTACTATATTCCGAACAGAGACTGTTGACGATACATTTAGGACAGGAGTCCTAGTACGAATGTTTTTACCGTGCCGAATCAATTTCTTCGTATTTTCAAGGCAAGAATCGGCCATTCTCATCTTGATTACCTAGTTATTGCACGCATGCTTGTCTGTGACAATATTTGGTATAATATATTTGTATTTGTCTTTCTTGTGTACGTTCTAATTGTCATAGAGAAGTTAACTCATAAGTAAGTAAATATTTTATTTTTTATCATTACAGTTGCACATTAGAAAGTTTAAATGAGCTAAGAGCGCATGGCACGGTTTGTTCTATGTTCCATTTCTATAAAAGAACGTCTTATATTGACGACTTTTTAATCTGATCAAGTACAATAAATTTCAAATATTTGTTATATTTTAAATAGAAAACTCACGGAATATATTTTTTTGTTTTTTAATAATTGCAGTTGCACATAAGAAAATTTAAATAAGAACAATTCAGTTCTATAAGCAATTGAACAACATAAAAGCTTGATTAAAATAAGTTAAAATCTAGTGTTTTTGTTTTGTATTGCATAAGTATGTATTAGAAAAAATATAAGAGAACAAGGACATTGGAAATAATTTTTCTTAAAGAAACCAAATATCCTGATAATTATAATTTATTCCAATTAGTTTACGCATACCTAATGGAGTAGTAATACAAAGGAATTATTTTATTTAAATGGGGACTCCAGGAAGTAATATTTTTCGTTATTAAGTATAAATTATATATTATAATATGACTTTTTCTATTTAGAAATGAAACATACAATATTTTTAATGTATTTCTATTAAATCAACTTGCTAATTTTGCCATGCTTTATTAAACAGTTCATTTAAATTTTTTAATGTGCAACTTCAATGATAAAAATATAAAATTTTTACTTATTCTTTCCTACAATCAGAATGCACAGAAAAAAGATAATAAACACAATATTGCTACCATTCACCAGAACCCAAGTTGTTTTAGTAAGACCTCATTAGATATAAAGGCCTTTTTACATTGGATGCAATTGCAAGAAAAATGGCCTGGAAGCAAGCGCTTCGACGACGTTTTAATCAGCTGATTCACGTTTTCCCATTTAAAACTTGCATTAGCTGTTTAAAACATCGACAAAGCGCATGCTTTCAGGCAATTTTTTGTTGCCATTGCACCAAATGTAAAAAGGTCTTAAGAAATATCTGGAAACCTTGTTAAGTACATGTAGAAGAGTAAGATTGCACAAGAATTAAAAGCATGGCTGCACCCATCCCAGTTATGCCGCAACACACCTAGCTAGTAGACATAGTCCTATTATTGCTATACTTATTTAGTATTCACCTGAAGACGATTGGAGATACTTACTAGTTAAAACGTTGTGTTTAAACACATATAGGCACAATGCAAGTCCAAAACTCCTCTATTATTCAAGAAATATCATTGTTTCCAAGTTTCCCACAAATGTTTATGCTAACGCTTGCTCCAGATTACAAAGCGAACCCTGCAAAATTATAAATAACTTGTTATTAAATTCCAAAATATTTCTGGTCACCAACGTAGCACAATTTGTTCGCTAGTAATCCTGTCAATTGCCTTTTTCCTTATTTAGTACTTAAAAATAACTTTTTACACCCAACACAGCAGTCTTTGAATTTTAATATTTAAAGAACGACGTCTCCATTTTCGATCGATTTCAGACACAAGATATTGTATTATTTTACGCAATAAAAGACGGCGCGCTCCGAAGTCACGTCGGTTCTTACGTAGCGAATGAATCATAGTGCGACTATCTATTCGGCTTTCTTTAAATGTTGAAATTCAAAGCAGCAGCCTAGATAATAGCAGCTACTAAACAACTTAATAAAGTTAAAGAATCATCTGAAAACTTTAATATTAATGACTTATACTCCTATTTACTTTACCTATGTTTGGGCAATAATTTTATTATGTTATTTTATCAGGTTCTTCCATCAAAAATCGATAATTTTAGGAATTCCGATCATTTTATGAGCATCCCTTTTCGCTACCTTCGTTTAAAAAGCCGTAAAAAATCGGTCTAGGCCTAATGGGTCCTAATCAGCTTTAAAAATCAATATTTGGAATTATTTTCACTCATCAATCAATCTTAAATGGAGCAATTTTCTTTAATTGTACAATTTGATTGTTATTGCCGAATTTGAAAGATTTCGCAAAATATATAATATGTGGAATTTAGTTTAATAATATAATATCCTTTTAAAAAATATTAAATTAAAAGAAAATATTAATTAAACCATGGTCTAAAGTGGCCCTCTGTGGCCATGTGGTATGTTTTCCTAAATCTCAATTTTATAAAGTCCTCTTAAACCAATAGTCTATTTCAGAAAGGTGTAGAGTAATAAAATGGGAATTTTCGTCTAGTTCGACTCAATTTCGTTGTCGGCCATAGACGCAGGTACATTTTGTGCATTAAATTATTTATGATAACTAACCAAAAGTTTAGTTTAGGTTAAGGGGTATTAAGAAAAATAGTAATTTGAAGAAATAGTCCATACTTAAAGTGGAGTGGGAATATAGAAGGTAAAAATAAAAACACAAAGTCTTCCTCCACTGATATATTATAGAAATATTTTAATCAACTTCTCTACATGTTTCGAATGCAGAAGCATTCATCTTCAGGAGAAAAATTAAAAGAAGAAAAGACCAGTAGATATCACCCTAACTGAGCAACACAATTGAAGTTCCTCACACTTACATTCACTTCTTCTCCATATTTTTTCTCTAATGACTAGCTAATAGTCTTTTTTTTGCTTAATGATCATTCCCTTTCACTTCAATCTTATCTTTCGACAGTTCTTTCACACAAAGATGTTAAATCTTTCATTCTACCTTTAAAGTTTTCACAGTGCCTTAAGCCTCAAATCCATATACTTTTCTTATTCACAATGCAATGTGTGTATCGGTTTCCTCATCGTTCCACTCATTTTATACCGAACCTATAATTGTGTTGCTCAGTTAGGGTGATATCTACTGGTCTTTTCTTCTTTTAATTTTTCTCCTGAAGATGAATGCTTCTGCATTCGAAACATGTAGAGAAGTTAATTAAAATATTTCTATGATATATCAGTGGAGGAAGACTTTGTGTTCTTATTTTTACCTTCTAAAAATAGTAATGTTTGTAATATTAAAATTTTAAGAAATTGTGTAATTCAATTCGGAAGATTACCACGAGGATATGAATTCGAGTGTGTTTGAGGACCATTTTGGTAAAATGGTAAAATATCTTCCAGCTGATTCAATAGTAGTTATGGATAACGCAAGCTATCATTCACGACGCACAGAGAAGACTCTAACTTCATCTTGGAGAAAACAATATATTATCGATTGGACTCCAAAAGTATTGAATTTGAAGAGAATTTGATAAAGAAGGAACTATTAGCTATATCAAATTTACATAAACATCGTTTTATGAAATATACCGTGGAAGATAAGCTGAAAAACATAGTGTAACTGTGCTGCGTATACCGCCATATCATTGCGAACTAGATCCTATAGAACTTATATGGGCGCAAATGAAAGGATTTGTAGCAAGACACAACACGACATTCACAATGAAAGAGGTTAAGTTACTGTTTTATTAAGCCATTAAGGAAGTGACACCAGAGAACTGGCGAAAAGCAGTCCATCATGTCATTAAAGAAGAGGAGAAAATGTGGGATCTTGACCGCCTGATCGATCGGACCGTCGACCCGTTATAACGTCAAGAAGAAATGACAGTTCCTCAAGTGACGAAAACAATATTATGATTTTTAAAAATTTAATTAGTTGCCGCATTTCGCGTTGGTATGGAAGACTCTTAAGATAGGATTGGTTCTTTTATTTCAGTTGAAAAAAACAGCACTAGTTAGGTACTACAATAGCCAAATTTCAGAAGGCTCTGTGGTTCAATCTGCGATTTCATTTAAAAAAGGTATATCAAAAAATATTAATAAATTTACCTTTCAAATCTCACTTTGTCTCGACTGCAACACGACAAATTTGGTACTGGCAAAGCACGATTTTCAAAACTGATCTAATAAAATGACTCTTAATTTGTTGTCTCATAATTTAACGATTAAAGTCGGCCAAACCCTTTATTTATTTACACCCTTATCAAGTTTCATTTAAACGTTACATCCCCTTGCACCGCTACTAAAAAAAGATTAAAAATAAAAAGTATCAAATAAATAGGTAACCAATCAGTATCGGGACACTATACCTTAACTCTAACTGTTTCCACAGGCCAAGCGGGTTCTTATTGTTTTTGTGATTGGGATGTCACACTCTTCACGTAGAATTCATTTAAAATGAAACGAAGTACATTTTCGAAAGGTCGATAGGACGTTAATGCTCGATGAGAGGCTTAGATTACATCGTTTGCCACCGACGGAGGTCCGTCATATCAGAAATTCGATCGGAATTCACAGCGCCAAAGTCGTGTAATGTTTTCAAAATTTTCGGTTTAGGGTTTTGACGATATACAGTTACCTCGTGAGTTCAATTTTTAAAATATGCATGGGTTATTTTATATTACCGGTGCATTTTGGTGTAAAACACAATCCCAAACATCTAATAGTATTTTCTGTTGTTTTCAAATTTCAACAATTTGTACCTTTTTTTTAGTTACATATTTTTTTACATACCGTTTTTTTTTTGTTTTCAGTTTCATTCGTTTCCACAAAAAAGGTTTAAATTTTATAAACTTACATTTTAAATACAGCTTTAATCTTGTAATTAGGCCAGCTTAATTAAATAAAGAAAATCATTCAGTGGGGTGAGGAGGGGGGGGGGGGGGGCTGTCGGACTGCAGCCCAGGAGCTCGGGTCTAAAAGTCTAATTGCAACCAAATTTTTCGTCTCACGCTTGAACTTTTAATTTAAATCTGTAAATACTTTATTCTTCGATTAGATTACAAAGGTCTTGTAGCTTGTAGGAAACGTTTAGTTTTTAAACATTGCCTTCTAAAAGTCCTGTTTTATATAAAGATTAAGGTTTCGGACGTATATCGTTTTAGTTATTGATTTATGATACAATTTTAAAGAAAATCGAGTAAAAAAAATTATATTTTATATTATATACTTGTCTTGAACGACAGTAGAGTTTTGGACTTGCATTGTCTTTATTTGTTTAGAATCACTACGTTTCAACTGGTAAGCATCTCCAGTCGTCTTCAGGTGAAGAACTCTACTGCCGTTCAAGAAACGTCATTGTCTCCAACCTATATGTACTTGTCTGTTCCGTTTTCCCTTTGAGCTATTTTAAATCAACAAAAATATAACACAATGCAATAAAATATTTTTACAATAAAAAAAACCATTAGGCATTTATTTTTAAAGAGAAAAATTAAAGTAAAAATTTTAATTAAAACATTTTTTATGAAAGAAGTGTGATAAATTTATAATAAATAAAATAGTGCGGGAAGAAACGAGAATGCTTTATTATGAATATACAAAACGGCACTTTAATAGAAATATTTCAAAACATAAGCATTTGCACCAAAAACTGCTCTTAGATCTACGCTCCTAAAATACATTCTTTCTGAAAAAATCATTAACTTTGGCGGGGTGAGCGATATTTACTTTTTTTTTAATCATGAAAAACCGAGCCCGAAAAACGATGGTTAGAGTCATACTTACGTCTTATGCTAAAATTTTGGATTGACACCAATAATCATTTTTCACAAATATAAAAAATTATTTTATTTATATAAAAGTCAGCTAGGAATATAAAAAAATAACATTTACAAAAACAAATTTAATTAAACCATGCAGAAGGGAGGACTTAATAATTTAATTTTCGAAATTTAATAGAAGTTAGGTGAATTTTAAACAAACTTTGGGTGTGGCCATGAAAATTTTTCGCCTGCGGCCCTTTTCTGCCTTCACCAGGTACGATATCATGAAATACATGTAGTCCCGACTGTCCTTTTCTCCAGAAAAAAATGTCCTACTTACGCATACTGATCATATTTTCTGGCTATGCCACTGAACTTATTTCTTTTCTTTTTATTTATCAAAGCACGCAGAAATTATAAAAAATATAATAAACTAAAGTTTTTAAATTATATTTATTTTAAGAGTCTAGTGATGCATTCGCCATTTCATTCAAGGGACCAAATAGCCGTCTTGAGTAGCAATTATATACCTATAGTTTTGAATTAAGGAAATTTTCTTCTCTTCTTAATTCGCCGTCTCCTGTCGAAGGTTGGCGATCCATCTGGCAATCATAATTCTAGAAGCCGCTGCTCTGAATATGTCTGTGGAAGTACTATTGTGCCGATAAAAAACTGGGACAAGAGATTTACAAAAACAATGTAAGAAATACATATCCCCTAGACTATGAAAGGTGTCTAGAGCTAAAAAGGAAAAACATCCAAAATTTAAAAAGTAACCTAGGTTACATAATGGAATGTTTTGTATTTTTCGATACGGGGTGGTTAAATTTGAGAGACATCATATAATATGGATAAAGTAAATTTATTAGATTTTTTTAAAGTCAAATATTTTATAAATTATTATATTTACCATTACCACAAAATAATAAATAAAGCTAATACAGGTAATAAAATACATTTAATAAAAAGAAAAACATTGCGAACACAAAGTTTGTCAAAACAACACAAAATTAATATTTGGTCATAGAACCATTTCTGTTTATTACTTTTTGGAGCCTTTGTGGCATACTTAAAACTAAGTTTCTACATAATTCGACAGTTATTTCATCCCAAGCTTGATTTATCCTATGACGTAATTCATCCCTGTTTCTAGGTTGAAAATCATGTTTATACATAGATTTGACCATGGCACCCCAAATGTTTTCTATCGGGTTCAAATCGGGACTCTTCGAAGCCCAGGGAAGAACTGCTATGTTATTTTCTTGGAGAAAATTTTGTACAATGCGCGCTGTGTGTATTGGAGCATTATCATGTTGAAATGTGTAATTTTGACCGTATACAGCGTTTACCGATGGTATCATCACTTCGTTTAGTATATTAACGTATACTGCTGCAGTTAGTCTTCCTTCGACGATTTGGCAAAGTCCTGGTCCTCTAGCGCTAATCCAGCCCCAAACATTTATGGAGAAACGCCCACTTTGGTTGATTTTGTGGGTGTATCTCTCATCATACCGCATGCCGGAAGGCCTATACACCCGAATTCTCCCATTATTGCATGACTGAAAAGTTTTCTCGTCAGAAAATATAACTGTTTCCCATAAATTTATTTGATTAATATATTCATGTGCAAATTCTAACCTGCCCTGTTTATTTATTTCCGTTAAAAAATTTTTATTGGCAGCACAACGGCTTCGTATATCGGAATTTCGAACCCTGTCTCTAGCGGTATTTGCAGAACCTGGAAAATTCGTCTCTTCTTTTGCCTTGATTGCAGTTTCGAAGGGATGATCCCTTAGATAATTAACCAGTCTTCTATCATGATCATCAGTAGAAATTTTAGGGGGACCAGAACCTGCATTCCTAATAATAGTCCCATGTCTTGCTATTTTTTGTTTTGCCAATAGCACGGTATTCTTGCTTACTCCCAGTTCATCTGCAATATCCCTAATAGCAACACTATCTCGCAACCGACTATAAATAATTGCCTTTTGCTGGGGGGTTAATTGTGGCATATTTACAAATAATATATGATTGTATGTTTGACGAGTCAATCATAAAGTGACAATCTTTATTGACATGCAAATTTTCATGACATTTTACTGGTACCAGGCTTGATGTAAAATTATTCTTAATAGTCTAGGAGAAAATAGAAAAATTTCCTGTCCCAGTTTTTTATCGGCGCGACTGTACAACCGAACCATCTTCTCAAATCCTTCATCCAAGAATTTTGTCGCCTTCCAACTGATCTTCTACCCTGAATTTTGCCCTCAATTATTAGTCCGAGGAGCTCATACTTTTCTCCCCTCATTACATGTCCGATATATCTTGTTTTTCTTTCTTTGATGGTAACTAGAAGTTCAAGTCGTTTTTGCATTCGAACAAGTACTGCTTCATTTGTTACTCTTTGTACCCATGATATTTTCAGCATGCGCCTATACAGATACATCTCAAATGCGTCCAATTTTTTTTCAATAGTCGGATCAAGGGTCCATCCCTCGCATCCGTACAGCAACACGGAAAACACGTAACACCTGATCATGCGCACTCGGAGCTCTAGGCTGAGTTCAGACCTTATAAAAAACTGTTTTATGTCCACAAACACTCTTCTAGCCTGTTCAATCCGGGACCTAATTTCCTTCTTAGTGACGCATTGGTTATTAACAACTGTGCCTAAATATTTAAAGCTTTTCACTTGCTCTATAGAAATTCCGTTTATTGTTAGGTTAGGGTTTATATTTGTTTTCGCGAATACAAGCATCTTAGTTTTAGATATATTTATATAGAGTCCGTGCTCCTCACAATACTGTACTATGCAATCGATCATAAACTGTAGGTCCTCCATATTGTCAGCGAAGATTACAGTATCGTCTGCATACCTGATGTTATTCATTACGATACCATTCACCTTCATGCCCTTTATAACGTCATCTAGGGCCTCTCTAAAGATAGTTTCAGAGTAAATGTTGAACAGCAATGGCGACAAGATACATCCCTGTCTAAATCCCTTCCTTATCATAATAGTCTCTGATGTTTCATTTTCAATCCTAACCTCTGCTGTTTGATGCCAGTACAGCTGTGAAATAATTTTAACTTCCTCATTGTCGATACCGGTTTTATTAAGAATTTCAATGAGTTTGTCATGTTTTACACAATCGAATGCTTTGCGATAATCAATGAAGCACGCGTACACGTTAACATTCATATCTCTGCACCTTTGCGTCAGCACGTTCAGTGAAAAGAGCGCGTCGCGAGTACCATAGCCATTTCTAAACCCAAATTGTGTTCTATCCACCTGAGCGTCGCACTTTCCGTAAATGCGTGTATGAATAATTCTTAGAAAGACCTTAAGGACGTGTGACATGAGGCTTATCATTCGATATTCATCGCAATTTGATGCGTTTACTTTCTTTGTTATGAACGTCGATTTTAGCCAGTATGATGCTTGTTCTACGGATGGAATTGAAGAGTGACGTTAGTATATCCAATCCAGTGCCCTCTTGATCCGCTATTAACTTAACTATCTCAGCGTGGATGTTATCCGGGCCAGTTGCCTTTCTGTTTTTTTGTGCTTTGACAGCGTGAATAACCTCGCTTTTCGTGATTTCTGGCCCTTTTTCGTTTGACTTGATGCTTGTGCCTGATGGTGTCTCCGGCCTGTTGTCCTGGAAGAGCTGTTCAACGTATTGCTTCCATCTTTTTAACTTGGCCTCTATCCCTAAAATTATTTCATTGTTTTCGTTTCTTAGGATTGTCAGGGGAGCTTTCCGACGTCGATTCGTCATTTCTTTAACTTTCCGGTGTAAATTGAAGTGGTCATGCTTTTCTTGGAAGGATTCTATTTCCTCACATTTATCGGAGAGCCACATTTCCTTTGCTTCCCTACATTTTTTGCCAATGGTTTTATTGAGTTCTTTATATCTCCAGGGTATTGTTTTATTTTTTTAAGGAAATTTTGATTAACGAATTAATAAATGCAAAAAACGAAAAATTGTGAAATTGGTCCTTTTTTCTTTTTTTGCTTTTATTAGTTTAGAAATTCAAACATGTATAACTTTAATTGTAGGTAATTATGCTTCAAATGTTGGTATGTGGCCGATTTTTAGATAAAAGGAAAAATTAACGAAATATTTTTTAAAAAACGAAATGGCGAATGCGTAACTAGACCTCGCTCTTAAGACAGTAGTACTGTATTAACTTAATTGCTTCACACATTTTTTGTATTGTCTGCGAATTATTTTATAAACACATAAATCTACTTGCAGGATTCGCTTTCTTACAACATATTTGGGTGCCACGAAGATTTTAGTCCATAAAATACCAATTTTCCCTACATAAAAAATGACATAATGACAATATAAACACCTAATGACAACATAAAGATGCCTTAAAACCAAAATTTACACCATAAAGGCATTAGTCTTAATCAGGTGGCAATATATGCAAAACTGACGACAGGAGACATCAAAACCGACGAAAAAACGTCGTAAATATTCGTAATGAAGCCGTCAAAATTTTAAATTAAATGGCCGAAAACCCCATTAAAGCGCTTTAGAGGCAATTTCTCCGAGTATCAAAAATAATAATCGACCTGCAAATGCCTTAGGCAAAACATTACCATTTATATTAGCGAATAATTTCGGTAATTTTTGGTAATAACACGTCTAGGTCGGCCACTATTTGCTTTTGATACGCTGATGACTTTATTTCTGATTGATTTATTGAGGAACTGGCAGATTTCTTCTGTCAGTATTGATAAAATAAACTGCTTTACAGAGATGGAATAACACTATTAGAGGGCAGACCTAAAATACCGAAGAAGTTGATTACATTTTTTTCTAGTTCATTCAGTACGGCATCTGCGGATTTTTTCTGGCGGATGAACCGGCAAGGCATCTGCATGGAAAAAAAGCAAATTTAATATATAAAGATTAAGTGGATCAAAACAATATTTTTAACATCTTTTCTAAATGATAAAAGAGTTTTGGTCTTGCATTATCTTTATTTGTTTTACATCACAACGTTTCAACTGGTAAGTATCTCCAGTCAACTTCAGGAGAATATTAAATAAGTAAAGTAACTACAGCTCTTTTTATACTAGCTAGATGCACTGGAGCATAACTGAGATGGTTGCAGTCATGCGCTTATATTGTCAAATTTTGTCAGACATTGGTTTGGAAACCAAATAGTGCAACTTAAATCCTTCGCACTTTTGACACTCTGTACATGGTGTCAAAAAATTATTTTCCGTCGACCGTGTATTTACATCCGATATTAACGTTCCCAAAATCATTCATTAAAGACCCCTATTAATGCTTGATTTTCTGTAAATGCACGATTTCCCAAAATCATTCATTAATGACCCCTATTAATGCATGATTTTCTGTAAATGCGCGATTTTGGTAATTAAAATTAAAGGCAGCCATGCAAACAAATCAACAAAATAATAAAACGTCCATCCAAAACTTCGTCCGCTGTCATTAGTATTTGTAGAATTGTGAAATCTGGATTGTAAAATAAAACTGGTTTTCTTCACTTTAGTAAAAAATACGGTCGACGAAAAAACATTGTAACCAACTCTTACATTAAAATGCATTTAATGATCTCGAACATTAACGCGTTCGCTACGCTCACGCGTTAAAATATTTCGATCATTAATCGCCATTATTAATGTACTTGTTGGTTAAATTACTATTAATACTTCATTCCAGGAGCCAGAGATTTTAGATAAAAATTATATTAAAGAATCGGTTAGCACGTTGCATACCTATAGGATATTTCAGAAAAGTGTAGAGCAATGGGAAATTCCGTCCAGTTCGGCTCAATTTTGGTGTCAGCCATAGGCGTGACTCTGGGCACTCGCTACATAATAATAAAAATTAACTCGAATCAACCCTTTTTTGTACGAAAATCACTCAGTGCAGGGGCGGACAGGTACGAGTGGATAAAAAAACCTGAATAGAAAAGTTATAAAAGAATCTGAAAGTTGGCAAATATTCAAAAACTACTATAGTCTATTTCAGAAAGGCGTAGAGTAATAAAATGGGAAATTCCGTCCAGTTCGGCTCAATTTCGGTGTCAGCAATAGGCGCATATTATGGAAGCGAAAAGGGATTTTTAAAAGAAAGAGTGTTAACCTTTCAGTCGTTCAATACGGGTGATTACCACAAGGACATGAATTCGAATAATTTTGAGGATTATTTTGGTGAAATGATAAAATATCTTTCAGCTGATTCAGTAGTAGTTATGGATAATGCAAGCTATCATTCACGACGCACAAAGAAGATTCCAACTTCATCTTGGAGAAAACAAGAAATTATCGACTGGTTAACCACCAAAAATATTGAGTTTGAAGATAATCTGATAATGAAGGAACTATTAGCTGTAGCAAATTTACACAAACATCGTTTTCTGAAATATGCCGTGGAAGATATAGCCTAAAAACATAGTGTAACTGTACTGCGCACACCGCCATATCATTGCAAACTAAATCCTATAGAACTTATTTGGGCGCAAGTGAAAGGACTTGTAGCAAGACACAACACGACATTCAAAATGAAAGACGTTAAGCTACTGTTTGATCAAGCCATTACGGTAGTGACACCATAGAGAAAAGCAGTCCACTATGTCATTAAAGAACAGGAGAAAATGTAAGATATTGACCACCTGATCGATCGCACCGTCGAGCCGTAAATTATAACGTCAAGAGGAGAAGACAGTTCCTTAGATGACGAAGAATATAAGCATTTTTTATAATTTAATTTCTGTATAATGGATTTTTTGTATTTTGTACTTTTTTATAATGTTTAATAAAAAATAAGTGCTTACTATGTACATAATGCACGCCTTGGTCACACCATTTTCGATGTTTATAAATGGATAACAATAAGCAAAACCCATAAATTGACCCAAACCAGGGTGGTACTACCTGCACTTGATGAAAAGAAATAAATTTGCAATGAATTCAATGTCAAATTATGAAAGTGGCTTAAATATTCGTTGGGTCACTCTGTAGTCCCTTTGCATACCTAATGCGTTTTACACCTTTTTGAAATAGACTATAGTCAACTCAGTTTCTAACAACACTGAGTTGACTTAATTTTTTACAAATTTAAAGTTTATTATATTCTTTATGACGTAAGAATGTTTCGTATACCCGAATATGACCCAGTATTTTTATTCAAAATAAACTTGTATTTTAATATAGAAATCTTATTTTTTATATCTATTGTGTGATAAGTACTAATAAGCATATTAAAAAACGGATATCGATATAAACGTCAACAATTAAATCCCCCGAACCCCTTTAAATTAGAAAATCACCGTTCTGTTTGTCCATACGATTAACAACAGATACCTCGACATATGTTCGACAACAGATTGTGACTCTGGGCACTCGCTACATGATAATAAAAATCAACTCGAATCAACCCTTTTTTGTACGAAAATCACTCAAGGCAGGGGCGGACAAGTACGAGTGGAAAAAAAACCTGAATAGAAAAGTTATAAAAGAATCTGAAAATTGGCAAATAATTCAAAAACTACTACAGTCTATTTCAGAAAGGCGTAGAGTAATAAAATGGGAAATTCCGTTCAGTTCGGCTCAGTTTCGGTGTCGGCCATACGCGCAGGTAAATTTTGCGCATTAAATAATTTATGATAATAAATAATAACCAAAGAAAAAAAGATAATTTGATATTGATGCCGTGGAAGCTATAGCTGAAAAACGTAGTGTAACTGTGAGGCTTACAACGCCATATTATTGTGAACTAAATCTTATAGAACTTATATAGGCGCAAGTGAAAGGATTTTTAGCAAAGACACAACACGACATTCAAAATAAAAGACGTTAAGCTACTGTTTGATCAAGCCATTAAGGAAGTGACACCAGAGAATTTTTGAAAAGCAGTCCATCATGTCATTAAAGAAGAGGAGAAAATATGGGATCTTGACCACCTGATCGACCAGACCGTCGACCCGTTAATTATAACGCCAAGAGGAAATGACAGTTCCTCAGTGACGAAGAATATTATGACTTTTTATAATTTAATTTCTGTATAATGTCTTTTTTGTATTTTATATAGTGTTTAATAAAAAATAAGTACACCTAATACATGTACATAATGCACGCCTTTGTTACACCATTTTCAGTGTTTGTGAATGGATAACAATAGGCAATTGACAAAAACCCGAGTGGTAAATTCTCCAGCCGTCTTCAGGTGAATACTAAATAAGTAAAGTAACTACAGCTTTATTTATACTAGCTAGATCCACTGAAGCATGACTGAGATGGGTACAGTCATGCATTTAGTTCGTGTGCTGTATTTTAAGTTTACATCTACCTAACAAAGGTTTCCAGATATTTCTTATATCTAATGATGGCTTACTAAAACAATCTGGGTTCTGGTATATAGTAGCAGCTTCCTTGAACTTCCTCTTCCTCCAATGTGGTTCTTTATGCAGGATTTGAGCTTCTTTCCACTTGATGTGATGACCGTGTGTCCAGGCATGGTCAGCTGCACCTGATTTTTCGGTTTCTCCCATAAACGTGTTGTTTCTATGTTCCTTGACCCTAGTTTCAAGTGGCCTTAGAGTCTTACCAATGTAAGATCGGCCACATTGGCAGGGGATCTGGTAGGCACAGTTCTTCCTGTCTTTTTAACTTGGTGGTTTCGACTTCGTCAGGTGGCTTCTTAAGGTGTCTTTTGAGCTGAATACCGTATTGATGTTGTATCGTTGTCCTAGTCTTCTAATTCTCTCAGATACTCCTTTGACATACGGAATGTTGAGTGTTGATTGAAACTCTTGCTTCTTTTGTGTATTTGGCTGATTCTTGCGATTTTACAATAGTTTATCAACTAAATGCATGGGGTAGCCATTTTTGTTGAGGTTGGTCTTGATGTAGTTGGTTTCTTCTTTGAGGGCTTCATTTGAATTACAGATGGTAATTGCTCTATCCACCAACGTTCTTACTATGCCATGTTTTATGCTGTTTGAGTGATTTGAAATGTAATATAGATATTGACCTGTATGCGTAGGTTTTCTGTACACTGAAGTATGGATGGTGTTGCCACTTTTCTTTACGTTCACATCTAGGAAAGGTAATTGTTTTTCTTCTCCCTCCATGGTAAATTTGATTGTCAGGCTATTAATGTGATGTAGGAATTCCCTGAGTTCGTCATCGTTTCCATTCCAAATAATGAAAGTGTTGTCCACATATCTCAGCCATGTTTTTGGTTTATTTTTTGCTTGTCTTATTGCTTCAGATTCAAACCATTCCATGTAAATGTTGGCGATTATTGGTGAGAGAGTAAAATAACTTAATACCTGCAAACTGTAGTTTCCGAATATATATTAGTGTAATCTAAGTTTTAATGAAGTAGCTGATACCATTTAAAAAATATATGAAATAATCTTAAATTTGTTTCAATTTTGAACACCCTATATCTGGAAGACAAAGCCGTTGCAGACCTATAATTATATGAACTTTTTATCTTAAAATCAAACAAATATTAATCCATTTAAGTTTCTGTACTTACTTATTGAACACACTGTATATTAAAAATATTGCATTCTCTTGAACCGAATCCTGTCCATGTTTATTGATGGATTTCTAAAATCTTCTTAAATTTGGACTCTACAAATATCGAAGAATGTAAGAACGTTATTTTAATTAAGAAAAAATAATTTTTGACAACACAATGAACTTTAGTAATTTTTTTTAGAATTTTCATTCGTCTTTTTTTCTGCATGAAAATAACTTTCTCACACTCACATAGATACCACCTTTCTATTGGTGAAAACAAATTCAAAATCTTGCTTTTTTTGTAATTCGGTTAAAAAATACCGCAATTTAACATTGGAAATTTTAGCACATTCGGATCCACTTAAGATGAGGTCCAGTGATGCATTCGCCATTTAGTTTTTTGATCAATATTTCGTTACTTTTTCCTTTTATCCAAAAATCGGCCAAATACCATTTGAAACATAATTATCTACAATTTAAAGTTAAACAGCTTGAATTTATAAAGTTATAAAAGAAAAATGGACAAACTTCACAAATTTCCGTTTTTGGCTTTTATTAATTCATTAATCAAATTTTTTTTTAGTTCAAAACTGTAGGTAATTGCTACTCAAGGACGGCTATTCTGCCCCTTTTTCAATAAAGCGAAAAAGATAAGAATTATTGACTGATAGAAGAGTTTTGGACTTGCATTGTCTTTATTTGTTTTATATCACAACGTTTTAACTGGTAAGTATCTCCAGCCGTCTTCAGGTGAATACTAAATAAGTAAAGTAACTACAGCTCTATTTATACTAACAAAAATGGCTACCCCAGGCATTTAGTTGATACTCTATTGGAAAATCGCAATAATCGGCCAAATACACAAAAGAAGCAAGAGTTTCAATCAACACTCAATATTCCGTATGTCAAAGGAGTATCTGAGAGAATTAGAAGACTAGGACAACGATACAACATCAATACGGTATTCAGCTCGAAAAACACTTCAAGAAACCACCTGACGAAGACAAAACCAACAAGTCAAAAAGACAGGAAAAACTGTGTCTACCAGATCCCCTGCGAATGTGGCCGATCTTACATTGGTGAGACTCCAAGGCCACTTGAACCTAGGGTCAAGGAACACAGAAACAACACGCTTAAAGGAGAAACCGAAAAATCAGGTGCAGCTGACCATGCCTGGACACACGGTCATCACATCAAGTGGAAAGAAGCTCAAATCCTGCATAAAGAACCACATTGGAGGAAGAGGAAGTTCAAGGAAGCTGCTACCATATACCAGACCCAGATTATTTTAGTAAGCCATTATGAGATATAATAAATATCTGGAAATCTTTGTTAGGTAGATGTAAACTTAAAATACCGCACACGAACTAAACGCATGACTGCACCCATCTCAGTCATGCTTCAGTGCATCTAGCTAGTATAAATAGAGCTGCAGTTACTTTACTTATTTAGTATTCACCTGAAGACGGCTGGAGATACTTACCAGTTGAAACGTTGTGATATAAAACAAACCCAAAATCCAATTTATAGCTTTGCAGATGACAGCACACTTGTCTCATTTTTTACCTTGACTCCCCAAACATTCGCTGCCGACGCACATCTTCGCAGGCAGCATGAAGTATTGCGCCTCAACAATGACCTGGAAGAAATTTTGGCTTGGGGTGACAGTAACCAAGTCGAATTTAATGCTAAGAAAACCCAGGCAGCAGTCTTCTCCAAAAAGGTTAACATTGCAGAACCGGATATAGTCATGGCAGGACACGCAATTCCCCACCAATTCCGCACCAAAAGGTTGTACACACCTCATCAACTTTTGACACTCTACAAAGCCCAGATTCGACCATCATTAGAATATTGCTCTCATGTCTGGAGCTCTGCACCCAAGAACACCCTTCGGCTACTGGAGTCCATTCAAGGGAGAGCCGTTCGTCTGATCGGCGACCCCGAGCTGACCGGGACCCTCGATAGCCTGGAGCATCGAAGACAGGTTGGTGATTTGGCTCTCTTTTACAGATATTTCCATGGCAGGTGTTCGACTGACATTGCCCACTTGATTCCACCTAGAGCAATGCAAAACAGAAATACACGGCGAACCGCTGCCGCTCATCCATATGTTGTTCAGCTTAGTACTCCTCGAACTTCATTGTTCAAGAATTCTTTCATCTGGAGAACGTCATCTTTGTGGAATGATCTTCCTGAAGTCGTGTTTCCCAATGAATACAATCTTCAACGTTTCAAGACCAACGTTAATCGCTTTTTTCGCACTCGCACCGCTCCCAGAGCGCCTTAAAGGATTTTTCCTACAGTGCAGGTGTTTTATCATAAAAAAAAAAAAAATAAAGACAATGCAAGTCCAAAACTCTTCTATCAGTCAAGAAACATCATTGTCTCCGACCTTCAAACAGACATAAAAAATATTGATCAAAAAATGAAATGGCGAATGCATCACTGGACTTCACTCTTAAGCTAGTTAGTTGGATAAACTTCAATAGGCTCCCCTTAATACACCACTGTTTCAAGTAACTGAACTATTTTTATAATATTCAACTCTTTTCTTTAGATTCTTAACCCTTTCCATTTATGTTACCTAGAACTACCTGCCTTTTCGCTGTTATATTCAGTCATGAATCTAAATAATAGTAACTGCCTAACGGTTAGGATTCATTCATCTGTTTAGTTTACTGCTGGGATTTTTAATTAATTTTTAAAAATTCCTTCTATTCTATGATCAATTTCTTTATTTTATAAAATTAAACTACCGGTGCTCAGAAACTACATAATATAGTCTTTACAGTGGTTCTTCACACGTGATGGTTTTCAAAAAATCGAAATTTTTTTCCGACGTTTTTTGACTCTCTATAGCCTCTAGATCTAGAATAACCGTGTGTAAACGTTTTTACCAAATCTACTCCAAAAAAAAGTTACATCCAATTTTATGATTGCCGGTCAGTTCTCACCACTAGCCGCTTTTGAGTTAAGCCGCGTTCTCAGAGCTACGTTCTGTCGCCAGCGACCAATCAGGATCGTCAGGCCAGGCTCGCAAAGAGGCAGGAATAATCAGCTCGTTTATCGTTCTTCGAGGAAAAGGAGGGTGTAATCTACGGGCCAGGCATTGCAGACTAAGTGACAGTGAGACTATTTTGTTGTGAGCCACCGTTGAAACTTTAAAGTTGTTTTTCTCGAAACCCTGTTTTTCGCGCTGGCGGAAAGTACTTCGGTATGTTAAAATTATCAGAATTTAATGATTTTGGTCTTAAAATGCTCAAAATACAAGGGGTTATAGTCCCCTCTAGAATCAAGTATTTTGCGATATTACAGAAAATGTTACGGCCCTTAAAATACAAAAAAAAATGGTAAATTTTCAAAAAAAAAATTTAATCTCGCGCCATTTTAACAGTTACTCGAGTTATGACTTGATTCTAGTGGGGTCTATAGCTACATGCTTAGAATTGAAGAATCTGGGTCAATTTTATTTTTGTCATGAATAGAAAAATTTATTTGAATTCCGCCAGCAAGTTACCTCAGTTAGTTTCCTCAAAAGTTCTAATATGCAAGCTCGTCGTGAATCACCCGGTATTTATCAATTTATTTTAATATGACATTATATTAAATTACATTTGTTTTGAATTTGTTGGTCACAGGTAACTAGAAAAATAAAAACTATAGTTTTTTCACGAAAATTTAAATAAAAATCGAAATATTGGCAAATCTAGTAACTTTAGGTATAGGTATAGGTACTTAAAGATTTAAGACAGTTTTTCTATCCCTAAACTTAAGAGCTTACAAGAAATTTTTGATACTTCTATTGAGAAATACAGGTAATTTTTTACGATCATGTTTTTTCCAAAATTTTAAGAATTTTGCATTTTGTTTGGCAACGTTGAAAAAAATTAAAAAACTAAATATGGAGTCATATGGATAATTTTGTAAGGAAAGAAATAATGCTAAAATATATATAGTGTTACATTAAAAAAAAAGTATATTTTTATTGTCCTACTTTTCTGGACCATCCTGTATGTTTAAAAATAGTTTTAGAACATATATTCTTTTATACCTCACCACCTTTATAAAAACTTTTTTGATATATTTTATAGTAGAGACGGTATATTACTTTGTCAGACGAATAGGCCACCCTGTATAGTGTATATATCCTTAATATTTTAGATTTGTTTTGCTATTAGGTACCCAATTTGTGAGTTTTTTCTTGCAAAGTTCTCACGATATTCTATTTTTTGGAAAGGTAAACTAGACATTATTAGTTTTTTCATCAAAAATAATTTATTTTTGATCTCGGCATCATGGTCCGGTAGCGTGTTTACTAACTCTATTATTGTTAATATAAAAAATATCGCTTATTTAATTCCATGTTTACAAGAAGCGTTTTTTTATTCCAGTCGATTTACTGCTGAATGGTTTTTTCCACGAAGACAAAATAGTTTATAAAGGCCCCGAAATTCAATACATCAAAAATTAAAGTGACGTTTAGGCCAGTTATTGGGTTACGGTGTGACTTGACTCCGTTTACAGGGTGTTTCAATTATGTCGATAATCGACAGACCTTCTATTTTAAAAACGCATTAGTAAAATAGTATATTACATAACAAGTGATGAAAGTGATACTTTTAAAACGAGGAGATATTTTCGGAAATTCTCCGAATTTTAGAATAATCACTTTCACACGAGTAATGTACACTATTTTTACTACGGCCACAAAGAATTATTAAAAAAGCCTTTTATTTGTGAAAAATATATTTCAACACTTGTGTTGAAAAAAATATCAACACTAGTGTTGAAATTAGCATACATAGGATTATGTTCCACTTAATATCTGGTTTCATAGTTTGTCAATAGGCTATTCCTTTATTTGAAGTTTAACTTTTTCATCTTTTCATAGTTTATATATCATAGGAAGAACTAATCCCGGATTGACTTCTAGATTAACCAGAATGAAAATGTTTAAATATAATCAAGGAAAGATGCATTAAACATAAATTTAAAAAATCCACCCAACAAAGATTTCGATTCAAAATAATTCGATAAATTATTTAATGTTTTTATAAAAAAAATGGGATTTGAACCTGTGACCTTGCGATCTACCGATAAACATTTGTTGTTTAATACATGACACTCTCTTCAGCGCAATTGGTTTTTTCTGGTAATAGATTTTCCAGTATTATATTAACATTTTTTATAATTTCAGATGGAGTATTTTCACACTCTAATTCTGAATCACTCGACAAATACATGATAAATAAGTTAAACATATTACAATTACTGCTCTCTAAAATTTGTTCTTTTTAATAAATAGGGGTTGTCTGTCAAATTTGCAACATATGATTAAATTAAATAGTTTGCCTTGTATTTCAACACTAGTGTTGAAATTAACCGTACTTTTTTTTCATTTTCATAGATCTCTGTAGGAAATAGTATATTACATAACAAGTGATGAAAGTGATACTTTTCAAACGAGGAGATATTTAGCACGAGGCGTCAGCCGAGTGCGGAAATTCTCCGAGTTTTAGAATAATCACTTTCACACGAGTAATGTACCCTATTTTTCCTACGACCACAAAGAATTATTAAAAAAACCTTTGATTTGTGAAAAAAATATTTCAACTCTAGAGCTGAAAAAAAATATTTCAACCCTAGAGTGGAAATACAAGGCACACTATTTAATTTAAACATATGATGCCAATTTAATAGATCGAAAGGTCACAGGTTCAAATTCCATCAGGAGTACTTGACTTCTTTTTTATAAAAACATTAAATAAATTATAAAAAAATTTTTAATTGAAATCTTCCTTTTCGAATGATTTTTTTTATTTAATCAAGGAAAGATGCATTAAAAATAAATTTAAAAAATTCACCCAACAAGGAAGATTTCAATTTAAAATAATTCTATAAGTTATTTAATGTTTTCATAAAAAAAAGTCAATTGCTCCTGATGGGATTTGAACCTGCGATCTTTCGATTAGTAGGTCATGGCTCTAGTCTCTAGGCTAGGGCGACCCATAAAAATTTTCTGCTTAAGTTTAATATATGACATTTTCTTCAGCGGGGCTTGTTTTCACTGGTAATAAATTTTCCAGTATATTCTTAACTTTTTTATAATTTCAGATGGCGTATTTTCACACTCTAATTCTGAATCACTCGACAAATACGTGATAAATAAACTAAACTGCTTTCTAAAATTTGTTATTTTTAATAAATAGGTGTGGTCTGTCAAATTGGCATCATATGTCTAAATTAAGTAGTGTGCCTTGTATTTCCACTCTAGAGTTGAAATATTTTCTTTCAACACGCGTGTGATATTCGGCGCTTTCGAGCCAAGTTAACCGTGCTTTTTTTCTCGCTTTCGTAGGTGGTCGTAGGAAAAACATATTCCGCACGAATGGAAAAATTGCAAACGTGCCGCGTAGCGGCGAGTGCGGTTATTACATGAGTGCTTTATTGCTTTACAACACGCAATACGTACTATACTTTTTCTACGACTCTAACTAATAAATTACAGATCGGTTTATAATTTATAAAATATCGATTTAAACTTCAAATCACAAATAATGACAATGTCACTGTCAAATAATCAAAACGCAAAATAGATAAATGTCACGATTTAAATGGTTCAATGCTAAGTTGATTGTTATACTAGGCGTCATTACGCACAGTTGTGTGTTTCTATTCTTTACGCCCAATTATGCGTAAGAATGGATTTACTTCTATAGTGAACTATTCGTAAAACAATGTGTATTAATATAGGAGTAGAAAAAATAAATTTACTAGCGTTAATTGTGATATTTTGTAAGAAAAAAGACACAAAGTCTCAGCCCCAAAATTTTTACGGTCTGTTTATTTTTGCTGTGACATGTTTCGCCTCAAACTGGCATCATCAAGTCTTATAAACAGTTTTAAAAAATTTAAAAATTGTTTTTAAAACAAACATAAGTAGGGTAAGGTTGCCTATATCGTACCACTTTTTGGTTTTAATTTTTTTTCTTATAAACTGATATATGAAATGTATATTTTTTGGTTTAAAACAATAGATCGGTCTATTGGACACCTAACTGCAATTTTTAAAATATTATTTTTTATTTCATTTTTAAAAAACAGCTGTAAGGAATAGCAAATGGTACGATTTAAGAAACTGGTTTCCTAAATCGTACTAGTGGGTTCCTAAATCGTACCACAGTGATCTTTTGGGGTATATTAAATAAAAATGAGTACAGTTTGTTGTAAAGACAACAAATTACACAAAATTATTGTTTATATTAAGTATTTTACAAAAAAAAAACATTAAAAAAACCTATTACACCTTTGAAAATAATTTTAAATGTGCCTACAAACAAAAGTCGCACATGTAGTCCTTATTAAGACGTGTCACGTTGGAACACTATTCATGTGCGTGTGTGGTACGATTTAGGAAACTGTCAATCAAAATAATAAATAATAGAATTCTAACCCCAATAGAGATCTAAAATAAAATTCAATTTTTGCAAAATTACAAGAACTTTCCAGGCTATGCTACCAAAAAAAAATAAATCTGTATAAATACTATTTATCAATGAGATATAGCCTTGCAAAAAATCAACAAAATTAACATGAAAATAGCTGAATTCTTTTAACTTGCTTTTCCCGTCTAACGAAACACAACCGGTGCAAAACGATTATACTATGCAACTGGCACTAGTTAGACACTACAACAACGTCCGATAGATGTCGTATAAATTATCGTTTAATATGAAAACTTGTAGTGGTACGATTTAGGCAACGGTACGATTTTGGCGACTTTACCCTAGTACATTACAGCACAGCAACAAAACTATTGCATATCTTCCCAGATAACTGTTGGATGCCATAGCATCACATGCCGCCGTAAAATGTTCTATCGTTTCTTCGGGGCAACTGCATTTTCTGCACACATCTTCCACATTTGATGACATTTTCATAGTTTCTAGTTCGAACGACACGGTGTTGGATAGAAATTACAGATCTTCTAATTCAGCATATAGCTGCCATTTTTATAACCAATTCAGTGACATTTCTCTCTTTCTTTAAATGAGTTTTGAAGGGCAGTAGGGTATTTGCCATGTAGAGTTTAAGCTTGCCAAGTTACAAGCGGTTGTCTTATTACTATTATTAATATAATATTAAATATAAATAATGTTATTAATAATATTATTATAAGAGACACCCTGTAGATAGCCCCGAATGCAAATTTTGTATCTTTTGTGTATCTCGTGGACTTAAAGTAAAGGTTGCCAATTCTTAAAGGGTGTAAAGTTACCTATACATTCACGGTGATTGCTACTTGGGTGGTTGTCTACGTTTATTTTTGTTTTGACTTAATGGTTTAACACATAATCGCAATTTTTAAAATAGCACCTTTATTCGAACCCAAAATTAAAAGAAAATGTGTAGCGATACAGTATGTTCGTGGATAAAGTTCAGAAGAGGACCAATGGACCAAATTTCTAATGAAAGATATGAAAAATAAATGTATTTGCTTGCAAAATAAATTAGATAGGTGGTGGTATGCTCAAGAGTGTCTGACAACGACACAGATGCCGCTTCGCGCAATACCTTGCTGGTGCGCTCCACCAAATACGGCTGAAAGCAGTTTTGAATTGTTCCTTTCTTTCGTCGGATCCCAACTTTACTGAGGAGCCATAATATGACGAAACGCGGCTAGAGATGGATCTGACATCTGACGAAATGAAAGGAAACTCTTCTTCTGTAAATATTAAAGATGTCAAAAATGTCAAAATGAAACGCCAAGCCGAAGTGCAAAATTTCATTAGATAATTTATATATTAAAAGTAACGAGTTTTATCTCAACTCCTAACTATTTTCTCCAACCTGCATAACCAAAGTGTTACGTGCCACATCAATAATGAAGATTTGTAGTATTTTTTTGTAGAATAAATAAACAGGCATATTTTTATGTGCTAATCAGAATCTATAACTACGGTAATTAATACTAAATACTTATAAATGACCGTGGTGGGACAATATGGCTTCTATAACAACTCACTTCCTTTTAGGTTAATTTGCACATCCGGAAGTTCAATATGATTGCTCATTCCAAGAAGTTAACTATATTTTGCACCCTTGAAGGTATTTTATCGGTTATATTATGTCCTCGCAGTGTAGGAATTCAGTTTCATCGGAAAATGTATTGCAAAATCCGGAAAATTACAATATACAGGGTGATTCCTAAGTTGATACTTCTTTTTTAGCTGCGTATAGAAGGCATTAAAATAAACAACATTTTCAAATACCCTTTTTCAAAAAACTTTAAGATAGGCGAGATACAGAAGTAAAAAATCTAAGTGCGGGCCTGATCATCAAAACGTAGCTTGCTATACTTTATGTTGTTTGTCTTATCTCTCATTAGTCATGTAGTTTACGGGTCGGTGGTGAGTTATTTGGGAATACGCTGCGGTGTGTTTTTCTGAAGCAAGTTAATTTTAAATTGGTGACACGTGAAAATGGTAAAATTTGAAAACAATGAACTAGTAGATATGGTGCTAATTTACGGCGAGTGTCATCAAAGTGCGGCTGCTGTTTAGAGATTATACGCAGAACGCTTTTCCTTGCGGGCTCATCCTACACCCAGAAGTTTGCTTAATGTTATTCAACGGACAAGTTAGGCAGGACCGTATTTGATCCATAGTGTAATAAATGAATGTAAGTACCTTATTTTTGAGTAAAAAAAAAGTATTTGAAAATGTTGTTTATTTTAATGCCTTCTAAGTATATACCGCTAAAAAAGAAGTATCAACTTGGGAATCACCATGTATTTCTGACCATACCATCGCCATACTTAAACATTCTATCTGTTACTGTATTTTTTCAACCCACACATCCACTTGCTATGAGTGCATCTAGCGGTATTTTTTAATCCACTTTGTCTTTCACACCTCTTCGTATAGAAATAAAAGCTCTTCAGACACCCAGCGCCCTTGGCGACTGATAGTAATCTTTTTTCTTCCCTTTCTAAAATATGACCGTCAAAAATGACCGTTGCTAATTTTTTTAATGCACCCCAAACCCATATAAGGGTTGTAATTTTACCCATTAGTGCTTTATCTCAAGGGCGATTTTTTTTTATTAGGGCGATGTATTTTTATTACTGTTTTTACGCGTTTAATTTCGGCCTTGGGTGAGGTTGTATAGCAGAAAATTTATTAAATTGGGCTCGATTTGTAAGAATTATGTCTTGGCGACAGTTTCAAAATTTTTTACGTAAAAAACTAAATAAACAGTTATTTTTTTATACAAGACCATAAAATGATATTTTAATAATAAAAATAATGTATGAAACAGATAAACACTATTAGATTCATAATATCTCTAGACCCTTTGTCATAGGACACACCAACATATATGCATACACTATATTGCCAATACAAGTAGCCGCAAGAAGCAAGAAGATACCCATCGTGCGTTTCAAAATAACCTGAGTTTGGGCTCTTGGTGCTTGCGCAGTAGGGAAAAAATTAGGCAACCGACACGATATCTAACAGAACGTAAACAGAACCGACTCGCGGTTGTTTGTATTCTTATTCGTCGACTTATTATGTTTCCTTCCTTCGTGGGTGGTTATAATTTCCAAGTTTTGGAGGTGTTAATATTTATAAAACTTTACTTTAGACATTTTTTTTGTTAGTTTGTAAGTTGTATCCATCTTTTTTTACGTTGTATTCG
The DNA here is from genome assembly GCA_935413205.1 of Polydrusus cervinus. Taxonomy (NCBI): domain Eukaryota; kingdom Metazoa; phylum Arthropoda; class Insecta; order Coleoptera; family Curculionidae; genus Polydrusus; species Polydrusus cervinus. The sequence continues at coordinate 12,906,618 of OW284519.1, read as the reverse complement.
TTCAGATGTTCCGTGTGTGATTGTGGATATTACTTTCAAGTTTTGGGTGTGAATTTAGGTATAAAACTTTACAAGAGATTTTGTTATTGTTAGCGACTTGTGTCTCAAGATGGGTAGAAAAAAGTGCATGATCCTTTTTTGCACGAATCATGGTTCAACACCAGAAATAAGGTATTTCAGGTATGTAAAATATTGGTTACTTAGTTTTATTTGACCATAAACTGTACACACCCGAACAATGGGTGAATTTAAATAAAAGCTTGTAAAAATATTTTGAAAGTCGGCCCTGTCAAATGTTTACATCAAGAAGCAGAACAGTGGTGTCATCATTGAATTATGGTATTATCAATATGTAGCCACACCCAATCCCATGGTTTAAAAAAATGAATGTAGATGATTTTTTTTTGATTTTTTTTTTTCAAAATTCTAAAACTTTCTTTTTTTAATTTTTGATTTATTACTCTTATATTATTATGTATAAGCCGTTTCTGTGATTGTACACTTATACAGGGTCAGTCAGCGAAAATACTACCTAATTTTTTCTATTTAAAATTCAATGTCCTTTAAATTCGTCCTTTAAAACCAAATTCAAGGATACATTCACAACAGCACAATGTTCTATATACTCTGAGCATTAAAGAACACCTAAAATTACATCATTAGTACCTAATTATAATAATATTTGATACTGCACTGCAAATTATTGCTTAATTGTCCATATTTTATAAAATTAAAATACTATTTTTAATGAAAAATAGAGAAGAAATTCCAACCCTCCTCCTGGACGTTGTTATATTTAACCCATTTTTGGATACGTCAAATAACGAGTTGGCGACGTCTGAACCCAGGGGGGTTGGACGGTAGGCGTGACATAATTTTTGCAACAAACATTTTTCTTCGGAATTGTACCCTTTTCAATCAATCAAAAATACGCAAACCGAAATTGAAAGTGACTTTTGCTGGTAGTGGTTTACTGTTTATTCAACTCGTTATACGTTACGGAATTGCTTTTACATTACCTTATGTGTATTTAATAATGTACCACCCTAAATATTTGGGCTCAACACGAAATTACAAAAAATCGAAAATTTTGAAATTTTATTTAAAAAAAAAAGTTTCCTAATGTTAAATTATTTAATAAAACTAAAGATTTAAGCTTTTCTTTATGTCCCGTAAGTAACTTATTATAGTATGAGTAGGGTCGCCACCTCTCCAGGTTTGGTTTGGAGCCTCCAGGTTGAAACGGTGTCTCCAGGTCGAAACCCTTTGACTCCAGGTTACGGCTTTTGTCGTCGGGCTTCGCCGGCGTAGGTTAGGTAGAGCTTGTTTAGGTTTGTTCGGGTTTGTTAGTGTTTTTATGAACGTTGACTTTTTTTAGTCCTCGCTTTAGATTGGGGGAAATATAAAAAAGTAAGGTGTCAAGTAACCCGTTCCTAGCTCTGATACTGTACACTGTACACTGCGGCGGTGGATCAGCGGTGAGTAACTGGCTTTCGACCGTGACGTTCCGAGTTCGATCCTCGGAGTGGGCATACGCCCAATAAAAAAAGTATGTCCGAATTTTAAAAGGTTTAAGAAAGCAGGTAAGAGTGTAAAATATATCATCTCCCAACCCACCCCATTCACGCCGGTAACCAGGCTGAATGAGATCGGATTCGGATATCTCGTGGGGTGCGGAAGAAGGTACACACTCCCCAATCAGTAGATCATGCAATAGTGCAAAAAACCAAGGGTTAGCCCTTGGGAGGGAGTGTCGCATGACTGAGGATCGTGGTTCGGAACCCACGTTAAGCTGTAGGTCCCCTCGGGAATGGCCCTTGCAGCGAACGAAAAGGAAAAAAGCCTAATTCGAAAGAATGGCAAGAAATGATAGAGGACCCCTCACCAAGCCTATGTGAAATGGCTTTCGGTTAATTTTTCTAAATTTTTAGTATTTTGTAGATCTTAAAGTCCTGATTAAACGTGTCCATGGCCGTAATCCAATCCTATGACTACTTTTTGAATTATGCCTTTTAAAGTTTGGCAACTTCTTAGTTTACGATTTTCTGCATTGTCTGGAGATTTCACTTGTTTCTTAAAAACTATTAATTAAGTAAATAATTTTCTAATTTTCTTTATTGATGATGGAAAATTAGGCTTTGTCAAAAAATTCTTTCACTTAGTATGTAGAATTTAAATATTTCTAGGATGTTAAACAGTTTATCTTCATCTTCTTCTGCTGCATATCCATTAATGGATGTTTGCGATCACATTTGTCCATTCTTCCCTATTACGTATGGTATTCATTAGTTCTTGCATTGTCCTCAGTCCCGTCCACTGCCTGACGTTGCGGAGCCATGACATATTTTTCCTGCCAATTCCTCTCTTTCCCTCAATCTTCCCCTCAATTATCAATTGCAGGAATTGGTACCTCTCGTTACGTATTACGTGGCCGAGGTATGCTGTTTTTCGACGTTTAATGGTGTCCAATAGTGCGCGGTCTCTATTGATTATTCTTAAGACCTCATCATTGGTTCTTCTTGCAGTCCATGGTATCCTCAGTATACGCCTATAGATCCACATCTCGAACGCTTCCAGTTTGTTCATAGTGCTCACCTTCAGTGTCCATCCCTCCATACCATAAAGCAATACTGTCCAGACATAACATTTGACGAATCTAATTCTCAAGCCAAGATCGAAATCAGTATTGGTGAGCACTTTTTGAACAGTTTATAGGCTGATTAAATAATTAAAAATATTCAAAAATTATTAATTATTTTTATACAGTGACCGGCAAAAAGTATATGGAAAACTTTTTTATTATTGAAATTGTAAAAAAACTTTTTATGCTGATAGCCTCTGCATAATTGGTAACCTAAACATTTGTCTTGATATTAGTCACGTGACTACTCGTTTATCTGGAAAATTGAAAAGTATATATTTTGTCGGGAAAATCTGGTATTAGAGTACAAGATATTCAAAAAAGTTATTTGAAAAAAGTGTTTAATTTTAATTTTATGCTGGTGTGCGTTCACGCCCTGTATCTAGCAACTACATTTACCAATTATAGGCATTTCTGGAACAATATGCTTACGAAAGGTAGTTCTTTCTAATTTTGAACAAGTTTTAACGTGTCTCCTAAAGTTTCTCCTACCAAGTTAAAAATTAGAAAAAAGAATTCTTGGATTCAATTTCTAAAAATAAATAAAGTATCATCGCGTTTAATGAAAACTAGGACAATAAACTGAAATCTCCTGGCCTATAAGGACAGTGTAAAATTTAAAGGTTACACTTTTGTACTGACGTCTTGACTCCTAAACCATAAAATACTCATCAATTTTGAAAATCTGCAAAAATGACAAAGTCAAATTCTTAAAGACCAAGAGCTTAAAATAAAATTTTCATGTCCTAGTTTTCATTTAACGCGATGGTACATAATGCCTGTCAAAGTCATTTATGTCACAGTCAAACTTGCAAGTTAGTTAATTATTGTTAAAAAGATTATTATGTTTTCTTTTAAGTTCCCAGTTTTAACATCTTTATGAAAACAATCTGGAAAGGATTGCTGGGCGTCATCAGGGAAATAATAATTTTCGCACGCTCCTAGAAACAATGTCTATTATACTTCAGAATAGCTTATATTTAAGTCGCCATAATTACTAAATAAATCTTTCACTTGTATTGACACCGGGTCAAAATTTTTAATTGGTTCGAAATTGGCGCCCTCTAATTTAAACCAATCTCCACGTCGTAAAGTAATGCGAAAGTATCAATCCCACCCCCGGGAGAGGAATTCAATTTTTCAGAGAAATTTATAACTTATTTTCGGCAAGGGTGGGCGGCACCCCGGGCTTATGAAGGGCCTGAATAGGTCATGGTTCATTTTGCGATTTTAATTTGTGGTACCTTTGGTGATTCTGACCACGCCGCTATCGAACATGTAATAACGATAATTTTATTATCCTATAAAATGACTACAGGGTCCTGCAATAATGCGCCAGGCTTCAATAGCTCCCATACGAATAAAGTTAGAAATTTCATTTATATGCAGACTTATACTGTATTATAGGGCGCAGTTCAGGAAAATATACAGGGTCCTGCACCTCTCCTCGCGTCTTCTATAGCTCACTTATTAATTAAGTTAGGATTTTAATATTTTGCAGACTTTACCGGCATCCTAGGGCGCATTTCAGGAAAATATTTTTGTTTATACAGGGTGTTCCAAAAAAGTGTGACGTCATAAGGGTCTATTTTTTTAAATTACATGTTAGATATATTCTTATTTATTTGGATGACTCGTATAGTTGCCTTCATACCCCTAAAATTTTAATGAAATCAGTTCAGTATTATAGGAGAAAAAGATAAAAATAAATATGCGTCTTGCACCACTGATGGTTTTAAAAATTAATAAAATATAAAAATAATGCCTCATTAATAAAATTATACAAAGGTACTTAATAAATAAGGTCGAATAGTCTCGTTAACTACCAAGTTTGATTAATACGAATTGTACAGGGTGTCCAAAGTTTAGTCTTTAAATCAATTTATTTTTCCTATTTCAAATTGAAACCCCTGTACATTATTATGTCATTCGATGCAGAATTAAAAATCAAACATATGTCCTTATTACCACCCTATCGCAATTTCTAACGCATCAAAACTTATTTGCAGAAAACTCATTTTATCAACTATTCCAACAGTCATTATTATGAATAAATATCAAAGTTGGCTTTGAAATACAATTTATTGGTATAAACGTTTACTAAAGTAACAATAAAGAATTCTTTTCGCATGCTCCTCATATGAAAATCATATTTACAGGCTCTTTTTGGTTGTATTCCATCACAAAAAATAATATAACTTAAATAATTAATAATAATCCAACAATATTTGAAACTACAGTCTAAAGTTAAAATGGACTTTTGTCACTTTAATGAACTTCAATACCAATAAATTTTTTGCAAAGTCACCTCCGATATTTATTCATAATAATAACTGGTGGAATAGTTGATAAAATGTGTTTTCTGCAAATAAGTCTTGATGCATTCAAAATTGCGATAACGTTTTAATTAGAACAAATGTTTGATTTTTAATTCGGCATCGAATGATATATTAATATACAGGGGTTTCGATTTGAATTAAAGAAAATACATTGATTTCATCAACTGTTGATTTACAATGAAAAACCAACTGCAATTCTATTCAAATAAGTTAAGATCGTTGCCCAAAATTGATGAAACTCCGCATGTGCACTCACCATACAGAGACCCTAAAAAAGCCTCTTTACAACTCCGCACCAAAGTCAACGGGGAGCAAATATTTAAACAGTCTAAAACTTGCATGGGATTTCCTATGTTTTCAATCACGATGCGCCACCCGGTATAAAATTTTTAAAAAAATTACAATGAGTTATAGTATAATGCCAGTTTGCTCCCTGTATCCGGTATAATAATGTACCATATTTTGTGAAGTATTAAAAACTTAGTCGGCAAATTAAACAATGTATTTCGGCCCTATAATACGCGTGCATTTAAAAAAAGCATGGATAAATATATTTCGGCATTTTTTACCAAAATTAAAGCGACCGCATATTTGTTTTACGAAATTAATACTAGGTGTTCGTGTGTAGACAACATCTGTGCAAGTCATTGTCTTTTCCCGAAATTACATTCGTACCAATTTTTACTTTTGCTTTTTTGACCCAAGGCAACAACCGCAAAATTGCTCCCACATAATATACAGAGGATATTTTGGATTTTAATAGACACATACCGGAAAAATAGTTACTCCGAAGGAAGAAAAAAATTCACCTGGGTGTTTTCTAAAGCGTATGATTGTGCACAGAGTGTACTTACAATTTAAAAAAACCGCCGCCAACTGTATCTTGAGAATCATTAATCGTACAGCTTTCAGGAAATATGTTTTTTCTCCGATTGACAGCAAATATTAATTTTGCAGACAGATATCAATCAGCAAAGTGTTACTTTTCCTGCCTAGGCAGCAAAATAAAGACTTTCCTGCCTAGGTAGCAAAATGATTATTCTTAATAGAAATAAAGCATTTGACTAAAGTGTAGAACTCTTCATTGTTTTAGATAATCCAGCAAAATACGCAGCAAAGTAATACATTCTCCGAAAAAGTCTTCGTATTTTTCTCCATGCAATAATCCATAAATCGTTTATAATTTCCTTCATATTTCATCAAAGAACTTCTCCGGCAACAAATTTAACTCAATATTGTTTGTCACCTCCCTTATTTCTGGAGGAGTTAGTACTTCTAAGTCGCTATCACTGTACACAATATAAATATAACGATATTTTTTCACCAAACTGACAGAAATTTCATAAGTTGTCAATCTAAACTCATGGACACAATTATCGAATATTTTTAATTTTTCATAATTTTTCTTTTTGAAAAAATAGACAGTAATATGCGCCATTAATGTTAATTAAACGTATGTTAAAATATGTTAAAACAAGTGAGTAATAATCAGCCTACTAGATAACTAATATCAGCACATGTCAGTTTACGGCGATTATTTAAATTTATTTTGAAATAATAGTGATTACAAAATATTCGATAATTTTGTCCATGAGTATATAATTATTATGGACACAAACATTTCCATAGCAACCAACTGTTCCAACAATTGCGATTTCTATCAAATTTTGTTTTAATTTATCACTACAGGAAAAATAAAAAGATTGCGGAAATTGTAAAAATTTGCAATTACAATATACATACATTATTATAAACAATCAGGGAATAAATGATATGTTCAACTCGGCAGCAAAGTAGATTGACTGCTTTACCTGAATTCCTGATAAACTATAACAGCCGCGGCAGTCAATCTACTACTTTGCGGCCTAGTAAAACAAATAACTATTTTTCTGTGACGGGAAAAAAGTTTGACATTTTATCTCTGTTGACAGGTAATAAAATGGCACTTTTTGTGAAATTACTTTTTTCCCCGGGAAAAAAGTGATGTGATTACTTTTTTCCCCGGGAAAAAAGTGATTACTTTTTTCCCGGATATAATATACACATAAGTAAAGGTAGATATTTAATTTTAGAATATTTTATTACACAAAAAGTTACATTTTCTTTAAATCAAAAAGTACAATTATTAAATGTGCATTGCATGCATGACATGTTCATTTTACTATTCGGTACAGTCGAATTTTCTCGTGTTGAAATTATATTTTCTGCCATGGACACAACTGCCGTTGATGTACCTGGTCGCAAATCGGATGTTCTTTCAGCACTGCCACAGGTTCTAAACACTTTATTAGCTATTTTTGTCCTGTATGCTACCGATTCATCAACATACCCTTCAGCGACCGTTGATGACTGCCAACCGCCATGTTTCTTGAGTGTCAACAAGTCTCCACCAGATTCAACCAAAAGTGTAGCAGACGATCTTTGAAATGAATGACCCGTGTATAAGGTAACATTTTCAAGTTGAAGAAAATTAGCTACTGTTTGGGGTACCTACTGATTTTTACCCACAACTTGATTGATACATTTTCCATTGTGATATGCATAAAATAGGCGGCGATCCTTTGCTGCTGTTGGACGAAGGGCTATGTACATTCGGTAAAATTTAATATATTTTTCAGTAACTACAAATCTCCTGTTGACATCATTCTTTGTTTGCTTAATTTTCACAATTAATAACGTTCCCGAATCTTCAATATCATCTAATGTTACCTGGCTGATTTCGCAAATTCGACAAGCTCCTGCAATCGCATGTAAAACAACAACCTTCGCCATGAAATAAACTTCATCGGGAGCATTATTTAAAAAATCACTAATATTATTATACTCGTAAAAATCGCAGATTTCTTGGGCGTGTAACCTTTCCCATTTTGTTTTAAAAATGTAATTAATTTGAAATATTTTGAAATGTCTACATTATTATTGGATTGTAACATACTTTTAATCATTGAATAATTCGACCACACTGTTGATGGCTTTTGTTGTTGTGTCAGTTCCGCAAATAGGCCAATAACATCATCTCCGACAAAGAACTGCATGCCTTTTTCATCTTCCATTCCATAAATCTTGAAAACGCGTTTTCGTAAATTTTGCGCAATTTAGCTGGCAATAATTTTTGTGACGCTACTTTCGCTGCTTCTACTAATTCCGGTGGAGTCAGAGAAAACTTCTTACTTTTTATATTAAATCACGGAATTAAATTGACAGATATTTGATTATTTTAAAGGTTTCCTTAGAAACGCAGATCCAATTGTCGCTATAAGTAAAACAGCCTACCTACTAGTTTAAAAAGTCAAATTTCACATCGATACTTTTCTGACTTTAATATATTGTAATAATATCGTCGTTTTTCCCGTCACAGAAAAAAATAGTGTATTATACACGGGAAAAATATTAGATTTTAGCTCTCGCTTTTTTGTCTCACTCCGCTTCGCGTCGGGAGACAACACAACCTCGAGCTAAAATCTAATGCTTTTTTCCCTTGTATAATAAATAACTATTTCTACAACCATTAAAAAAATGACAATGTTTGCCCCATTTTTTCAATATATTTATTTTTTCTACGTCACCATTATCCCGTGCGCAAAATATTTTGCATATTAGGATTAAAAATATTCATATCACATACCTATTATAAATTTAATTATTGCCTTATTTATATAATTTTATTGACGAAAAATCAACTAATTAAATTTTTAATGTATACGCAAGAATTAAACAAAAATCTATTTATTTTATCAAATAAATAAACTAAAAACATAATTTTTTAAATATTTGTTTTAAAACAGTATGTTTTTTTTGTAACTTGTCATTAGAAAGTGGCGTTTCGAGTTCGATCCTCGGAGTGGGCATACGCATAATAAAAAAAGTATGTCTGAATTTTAGTAGGTTTAAGAATGCAGGGAAGAATGTCAAATCTTCCAACCCACCTCAATCACGCCGGTAACCAGGCTGAATGAGATCGGATATCTCGTGGGATACGGAAGAAGGTATACACTCCCCAATCAATAGATCATGCTATGACGAAAGAAACCGAGAGTTCATAACGCTTGGTGTGGGGGGGGGGGGGGGGGATATAGGTAGAGGAAGTCGGTAAAGATATAATTCAAATAGACAAATTTCAATACCGGTATGGAAATCCTATAACTGTCACCACTTGTTGCTCATAAAACGGTCACCTCCCAAATAAATATAAATGGTAATTAATAGTATGATAGAGTTAAACTATTCTAATTATTGCATAATATTTAACCTTCAACGTGTTTTTTGACCACCCACCCATTTTTAATTCGCTATAATTTTTTTTAGTAATTCCTACAAAATTTTACTACCATATTTTAAAAAGAATGGGACCCACTTCAACACACAAAAGGACTCTTTATGTTTCTTCTTTCACAGCTAATAAAATTCTTAAAACTATTCACACCCTTTCTGTGAAAAGAAATAACTGCACCCTTATAGTTTTCGGGTATTGTGTGAAAGTATTTTGCAATTTTGTGCGTGAAATATAATTAGCTTTTTATACTGTCTTTCTTTTTGTGTTAAACTTAATATGCCTATTATTTTTTGAATTAGTATGATGAGACCACCCATTTTTCCAAATCCGTTGGTTTAATATTTGAAGTTTCTGCATCATTTGGAATAGATATAAAGAACACACTGCCATAGTTCCAATGGATTATGGTAAAGTATTTGACAATAAAAACTGCTTTGACACCATAATTGTCAAAATCATTTAAAGTCCTTAAAAGCGAAAAGTTTTTTTTATCCGATTGTGTCAAAAAATGACGTTTTATAGATCAGATATTTGGACGAAAAGGTAACCTTTTTAATAAGGTATTGATTATTGCGCTGGTAGCTAGGCAACCTTTGTCGTCCTAGTCTGAAAAACATTTTGTCGGACACTAAAATATTTTCAGCAGTTTATTTTATTCATTTATTTACAATATTTATATTAAATGTACAATTAGAACAATTTTGAACAAGAACGGGGTGATGTAAATTTGATTTTAAGGATGTGTTATTATTTTTGGTCTCCGTTATGATATAATTCTCCAATGTTGAACTCGATTGGGAGACGGATTGCGACACCTGAGTCGTGACTGACTGCAGGTCAGATTGTGGAATGTTGAATATTTTCTTGGTCAGCTCTAACTTATTACTTAAGGAATCATCTATGTAGCCCTCGGCTACTCCCGAAGACTTCCAGCCTCCATGCCGTTTTAGAGATGTTATGTCTGCTCCCGCATCTACAAGTAATGTGGCCGATGTTCTTCTAAAACAATGTCCCGTGAATTCCTTAGCATTCGGCAGTTTTAAGTAAGATGCTATTTCCTGAGGTATAGAGCCAAATTTGTGTATACCGACAACTTGCTTATGGCATTTTCCATTGCGATAAGACACAAAAAATCGCCCATCACTCATATTTGTTGGACGTAAAGCCAGATAATTTCTATAATACTTTAGATATTCTCCAGTCACCGTAAATGATCTCGGTTTGTTTGTTATATTTTAATGAATTTTTATTAACAAAGCCGTTCCCAAATCTTGTATGTCATCAATTTTCATATGAGCCAGTTCTTCTCGACGACATGCGCCCGCGATTCCAAAAATAAAAGCAACCTGTAATTAAGAAAATTTTTAGTCAGAAATTTAAAGTACTATTATATAGTTACATTTACCTTCAACATTAAGTATTTGTCATCTGGAGCATGGCAAAGTAATTTGTGAACCTCTTCTCTAGTTAGGATCCTTGATTTCTTTGGACAATATCCAACACTTTTTTGTTTCAACAATGCTCGTAATCTCATGTATTTAGATATATTAATATTCTGTTTTACATTTACCACTACACGTAGCATAGAATACTGCGACCACAGAGTAGATGACTTCATAGTTTTCGATAATTCCGCCATATAGACCAAGAAGACGTTTTCGGAGAACGACTGTATATTTTTTTCTTGCCGGTAATCCATAAATTTTTTATAAGCTCTTTTATATATTTCCTTAGATTTTTGTGGCAACAAATGTAACATTACTTCCTTGGCAGTTTCTTGAATGTCAGGTGGTGTACCTTCTATAAGATCATCGTCTATTTCCATTTTTAATTGTGTTTTTCAGGTTTTAAAACCAGCAGAACACGAAAGATTAGTTAAAACTATCGCCTGATTGATAAAACGTCAGTTGATAATATTAATTTAATTATTTGTTAGATCCATGGATAAGCATATTACAGGTTTCATTGTTCAAACATTCAAGGGACAAAAAATTACAATGCAAGATGAAATATATTGGTTTTCTTAATTTTTACATTATTTTATAATCCGAGCAAAAACACAATCGGATAAAAAATAACGTATGTTATACGGACGAAAAATGTATTTCAGACTATGCGGGTTACTGGCCTCGGCTTTGCCTCGTCCAGTAATCTCCCGCAATACGTCCGAAATACTGCATTTTTCGTCCTTGTAACATAATATACTATTTTTAATAGTACATTTTGAGGAATGTATTTTTTTGAAATACAGAACTCGTCTTTGTGACTTATCCTGCGAAAACACGAAATAAAGGTATTTTTAATCGCTTGAGAAGGTTGCAGGAAGATGTGGAGACTTTAAGCCCTTTTTAGTATTCTACGTTTTCAAAAACGGGGACAAAGTAAGTTTCTGGGCTGCCGCATGACCATTCATGTGTCTGTTTGAAGGTTGGAGACAATGATGTTTTTTGAATGATAGAAGAGTTTTGGACTTGCATTGTCTTTATTTGCTTTACATCATAACGTTTGAACTGTTAAGTATCTCCAGTGGTCTTTAGGTGAACATTAAAGTAACTACAGATCTATTTATACTAGATGCACTGGAGCATAACTGAGATGCGTTCAATTCGTGTGCGGTATTTTAAATTCACATCTATTTAATATTTCACAAAGGTTTCCAGATATTTCTTATATCTAATGAAAGCTTACTAAAACAATCTGGGTTCTGGTATGGTAACAGCTTCCTTGAACTTCCTCTTCCTCCAATGTGGTTCTTTATGCAGAATTTGAGCTTCTGTCTACTTTATGTGATGACCGTGTATCCAGACATGGTCAGGTGCACCCAGTGGCGTATTTAGGGGGGGGGGGGGCTGCTGGACTGCATCCCCCCCCCCTGTGCCTAAGAGCTCGGGTCTAAAAGTCTAATTGCAACCTAATTTTTCGTCTCACGCTTAAACTCTTAATATAAATTTTTAAATAATGTAAGCTTGGCTTAGATTACAAAGGTCTTGTAGGAAATGTTTAGTTTTTAATCTTTTCCTTTTAAAAGTCCTGTTTTATATGAAGATTAAGGTTTTTGACGCATATCGTTTTAGTTATTGATTTATGTTGCAATTTTATAGGAAAACGAGTAAAAAGAATAATATTTTATAGTATTTTTCTATTGTATACTTGTCTGTTCCGTTGTCCCCTTTTTAAAGCTATTTTAAATCAACAAAAATATAACCCAATGCAATAAAATATTTTTACAACAAAAACAAAAATAATTAGGTTTTCATTTTTAAAGAGAAAAATTAAAGTAAAAATTTTAATTGAAATATTTTTTTAAGGAAGAATTATTGTGATAATTTATAATAAAAAAAAATAATGCGGGACGAAACGAGAATGCTTTATTATGGATATTCAAAACGGCACTGAAGGAGTATTTCAAAACCTAAGTATTTGCACCAAAAACTGCTCTTAGATCGATTTTCCTAAAATACATGATTCTTGAAAAAATCATCAATTTTGGCGTGGTGAGCGATATTTGCTTTATTTTTAATGATGAAAAACGAGCCCGGGTTAGAGTCATACATACGTATTATGTTAAAATTTTGGATTATGGAATATTCATATTTTTCACAAATATAAAAAATGTTTTTTTTTTAATAAGAAGCCAGCTAGGAATATCAAAACAAAAAAAAAACATTTACAAAAATAAATGTAATCCAACCATGCAGAGGGGGAGAGGTATTAATTTAATTTTCGAAATTTGAGAATTTTAAACAAACCATGGGCGTGGCCCCGAAAATTTTTCGACTGCGGCGCTTTTTCGCCTTCTTCACTAGATATAATGTGAAATACATGTAGTCTCGATCGTCCCTCTCCCCAGAAAAAAAATGTCCTACTTACGTCCCCTGCAACTGATTTTTCGGTTTTTCTTTTAAGCGTGTGGTTTCTGTTCCTTGATCCTAGTTTCATTGGTGAGACTGTAAGGCTACATGGCCATTTGGCGGTTGATTTAAAATGTTATATATTAGAAACGTATATAAAACGCTATTTAAGTTTATATCACGTAATAACCTTAAAATGTAAAAAAAAAACGAAAAAAAACATTGAAAAAAAAAAGTTTAAAAAAATATTGCTAAAAAAAAAAAGAAAATGTTAAAAAAACATTGCAAAAAAAAATGCGAATAAAAATTCAAAAAAAAAAAATTAAAAAAAAAAAAAAATATACCAATAAAAAAATACGAAAGATTATAACTTTATTTTAGTTTTATTATCAAGAATTACTAAAAATAGGTTAAGTAAAGAAATTGTAAAAACCATTATCTCAGTAAAAGTAATCAAAAAAAAAAAGAAACAAAGAGAGATGCTGGCCATTTGGTTTCAACCAGAGCCATAAAACCTAATTACACACACACACACACGTATATTAGTTACCACAACCTTTCTGTTACTTCCAGTTACAAGCTCTTTAAGGGGCTTATAAGAGTAACGGAAATATTTCTGTTACTAAATATATGACCAGTGGCGTAGCCCCCCCCCCCCCCCCCCCCCCGAAATCCAAAAAAAAAAGAAGATGTAAAATATAATTGGGCAACATAAAAAATCTTTGACGGCAACGCTATCAATAACGCGCCAAATTAAATAACAAATCATCCTCCTAGTAACTACAGCTTCAGCAGAAAGAAGTTTTTCTACTTTAAAAAGAGTAAAAACATATACACATACAAGTACTTGGTAAGTCACATGGTAATAGATATTCATCAAAAAATATATGAAATAATCAATATATTTTGTCAAAATAGGCGACGAATTACGGTTTAGTTTTAGGCAAAAATATGTTATGTTTTTAGTTTATGGTGAATTTTCGTTTTTTCAATAAATAAAAAATATACCTTATTTTTTATATTTTTTTGCTCAATTATGCGTATTTCATAAAGAAGTTTTTGTTTAACAAGTATAATATCTCTTTTAGTTTACCTATATTGGTGTATCACTACAAGTTTCTTTAAATATAGGTATTTTTTTATTTTGAAATTTTTTTTGACTGTCTAAAAAAAGGGTTTTTTGGGCGTGGCACCCAAAGAAATTGCCTGCGGCGCTGATTTATCGCTTTCCCGACCCTTTTGCCCCCCCCCCCAAACTAAAATCCTGGCTACGCCACTGTATATGACTATTGGTTATTTAGAGTTAGTGATATAGCTTTAACGGTAAATATTATAAAACCAGAAATATTTTTTGGGATATCAAGCCTTCACAGCTAAATAATTTTCTCATTGTTGGTTGTGATGTCTTGCCTTTCTTTCGAATTGGAATTTTTACCTTCTCGTTCGCTGCCAGTGCCCTTCCCGAGGGGACCTACAGCCTAACGTGGGTTCCGAACCACAATCCTTAGTCATGCGACACTTTTCCCCCCCGAAGGGCTAACCCTCGGTTTCTTGCGCCATTGCATGACCTACCGATTGGGGAGTGTGTACCTTCTTCCGCACCCCACGAGATGTCCGATCTCATCCGGTCTGGTCGGCGTGGGTTGGAAATTGATACATTTTACACTCTTCCCTGCATCCTTAAATCTACTAAAATTCGGATATACTTTTTTTAAAATTATTTGAAGAAGTAGTCCATACTTGAAGTGAAGTGGCAAGTTAAATGGGGAGAAATAATACTCAAAGTCAACCTTCACTAAGATATATTTTATAAAAAAAAATTTACTTAGTTCTACATGTTTCGAACGTAGAAACGTTCATCTTCAGGAGAAGTATAGTTATAGTAAAGGAAATTGTGAGTGACACCCTCATTGAGCTTTTGAGGAAGTTAAATACTTGAAGAGAATAATGCTTACATCGAAGTAGCGGAGAAAAAGGTACTACCAGGTTCTGAAGATAAATATGGGAGTTAAATGGTATATCAGGGTGAAAAATGAGAAACGTTATGTGTGAATGACCTAGGGAAGTAACTGTAACTTAAGTGGTGGAGTATATTGTTGAGAAGTTGTGGTAGAACGAAAAGATAAAAAATTATGAGTATTAATGTAGATGTACCATTTGTGTAACAGGAACTGTGGTGTTCGAAGACATATTAGAGTATGACCACTTTAAGTGACATGGGCAGTTTATAATCTGGTAACTGTTATGAGAATCTTAAGAATAGTAGATTCTGTAACGAGGTTGGAATGAAAATTTGATCCGAGTGGAAGATTCCGAACGCGAGCGTAGCGAGCGTGAGGAGGAACCACGAGTATCGAATTTTCATTCTAACCGAGTAGCAGACTATATTTTCTCCACGACCAAAAATACTATTCGCAATATTTGTAATTTTAGGTGGAGTATTATCCAGTTCCATATCTGATTCATTCGATTTTTCACTCATATTTTGACTTGCACTAAAATTTGTCTGCTGACATTGACAGTTTCGAAATTCATGGCAACCTATGTCGTTTAGATCAATTACAGAATATTCATTCCGTATCTTGTTATGGAATGAAAATACACGCAAAACGCATAAGAAGCAAGTGTTTCAGAATAAATATTTCAACTCAAGAGCGAGAATTTTTACATTCTATTATCAAAAATGATTTTGGAATTATTGCATTCAGTAATGGTGAAAACATTTTATGTAAGTGAAGGTTTTATGGTTTTATTGTGAAATTTAGTTTTTTAATTTTTTAACAAGGAATTGAAACGCCTGGAAAAAAGAGGAAACGGGTTGTTTAGTTAATATGTTGTGATCGAATTTTATTCGTTCTTCACGTGCATGTTGGAAAAATTTTAAAAATAAATTGAATTTTTTATTATGCCCATTCCGAGGATCGAACTCGGAACTCCACGGTCAAAAGCCAGTGACTCACCGCTGAGTCACAGCCGCAGTTCTCATTGTTGTTTATGCGATTGTGTTGTGCAGTTTTTTTTAGTATGCCTGTTTGTTACAAAATTAACCTTTTACCATAAGATGAAACCGTTACAAATCATCAAAGTAATTTATCTAATTGTTTTAATTTCGGCATATCCAACGTAGTGGCGTCAACAAATTCGGTACGCTTCTTCGTTCCGCCTCGTTGAATCATTCAAAATTATCGAAAATGTGTTAAAATTAACACAAAAAATCGGAAGCGTCATTGCAGTAAAAGTGCCAAGTAAACAACATGATGGGTGGGGCACGATTCGTCATACCTTATTGCCCATAACTTCATAACCTTTTAAAAATCGTGATTGAAGATATTTCAAATAAGGTTTAGTTCAGTCAAGCTTTAATAAGATTACCAAAACTCAGGTAAATTTTCTTGTGGTATTGACCCAGTAATTATTGGTCCTTCAAAATCGTGCAGTTTTATTAGAATTGGGTAAACGGCTTTTAAATTTGTCATAATATGGTAAACTTGAAGTTTGAAGTACTTAATGTAATTATTGTAGAAATAAGATCATGAACTAATATTGGTTACTGAAAGATTTTTCCCACGGTAATAAAATTCAGACTTTAAATAGTCTACTCATGTTCAGTCGGCCGTTCATCGGCCGTCAGTCCGTGGACTGTCCGTCCGCTAGCCGGTCGTTATCGATAGTCACAGTACACCTTCAGTTTTGTTCACCAATAATGACTAGCAGTTCTAAGCCGGATTCGATTGCGGCCTCCATTTCACTATACACGCACAGTTTTTTATCGTCAGTTCAAACATGTCACAAGAAGAGAGCGCAGCGGCAATTGTTATTATATCACACGAGCAGAGAGAAATAAACTAAAAACAATTTGGAAGAAAGTGTGGTTAAAAATACGTTACAGTCTCCTACATAGAGCTTATACGAGAACTCAGACAATCGAGTGCAAGTAAAACTCAGATAATCGAAAAATGTATTTGATTTGAATCACAACGTTTCAACTGGTAAATATCTTCAGTTAGTTACTTAGTATTAGTGTTCACCTGAAGATGACTGAGAATACTTACCAGTTGCAACATTGTGATTCAATACAAATAAAGACAATGCAAGTCCAAAACTCTACTGCCGTTCAAGAATCGGCATTTATCTCCAACCTTCAAACATAGACTACCTATAGTGTTTTATTCTTGTCTTGCGCGACCCAGGCTATTTTTATAGTAGTTTGTATCCTTAGTCTCGTTCTCGCAAGCCGAGAGTGAAACACTAACACCGGACAATATTTCCGAGGGTCTTCTGCAATGATTTTAATCGACTCTGGATCTGACGTTACATCATCAGGGTACCATGAAGGCTGGCGATTTTCCAGTGTTGCTAAAGGTTATGTTGAGGATTCGATAAAAACAAAACCGTTGTTGCGATCAGGTATCGTAGATAAATTAACCTTAGATCCAGATAGCTTTTTGGGTGCTTAGACAAAACTAAGATATATGGATCCAAAAATGCACAGCTACATTTTAAAGAGCCTCCTGAAAATGAGCATCCGGACAAGCCTTCCACCATAATCTGTCCTTTCCTTACAAAATGAGATTTAATGGTATTTCTAACTAGAATTTTTACGTCGTACCGACGTTATATTTTTTAACCTGACGTTGGAAACTTACGTCGATCAGTTTGGTGAACAAAAAAAGGGTTGTAAGAACGTCAGTATATGACTTCGGCACATTACAAGTAACGACTTGTATATATATCTGTTACTTATCCTGCACGTACAATATCGGGAAATTTTAAAAATATTTGATTTCTGCACGGGTAAACATACTAAACCACTAACAAATACGACCAACTGATATTTTGTGGGTTGTTTCATAAAATATAAGTAATATATAAAGTGCTTACTCTTACTTAAATAAACTTATTTAGAATGTTCCGGTCGCTCAAAATTAAAACGTAATGCACTTTATTGTAAAAATTTGGCAATATAGAGCCTTAAAAACTAAGCGCCCTTAATGATCAAATTAAAGAAATAATAATACTAGGTCTTAGATAACGAAGAAAACTTACATAAATTAAACTATAGCATCTAAACACGCAGAATACGTAAAGTAGGTTATTATAGATTAAATAGGGGCAGTTTCCAGTATTTGGTTTTATGTTGTCCAAAATTATCTTGTAAAAAACGAAACCTTAAAATTGGCTTGCGTCAAAATATGGCGGAGTCACTTCGTTACCTAAAAGGGTTTAAAGCACGCTTAAGGGAAGAATTAGTCTAACACAAATGACGTATAGACAGATTTAGTTAAAATAAGTATACTTAAATCGTGCATAGGTAATAAAAGTGCATAACTTTCAACTCACTACTTCAAGTCAAAAAATTACTTTGTTTATACTCTTAGTAATATTTTCAAGTCCGGCCGACGATAAATGTAGTTCCTTAAGGACGTTGAGAAATTAGTCATAATGCGACGTCTGTGTGACTACTTTTATCAACACAGATACTACCTCGGCATTTAAAGTCAGTATACTACGTTTAAATGACGTAAGAGTCAATGATTATTCGCGACCTTAATCTGAAATAAACTCAGTGACATCTACACGACGTAATTTAGCCGGTAAATACTAACTAAACATCTTAAGTAACTGTATTACCCAAAAAGCACCAACCGTGACGTTAGATTTAGTTCATATTTAGTCATAAGTCCCGAAAATGCTAGTTGGGTTTTGTAACTTCAGTACTTCAGTTGATATTTTGCAGTTTATTTAATGTTTCATATAATGATATTTGGATTTTGACCTATTTACTTACATCCTCTCCCCCAAACAAGGTTTCTGGCTGCGCCACTGTTATGCTAATTAATAGTTTTGCACGATCCGTCTGTATCTTTATCATTAATAACCACACGTGAACAAATCTGTTATACAAAACCCACAAAATTCTATCCTGACACGGACGAAAAAAGATTAATTATTATTAAAAAAAATCCTTTGGATCTTTCAGTACAAAAAGTCTTAATTTACAACAATCCTAATTATTTTTCAAAACCATTAGTTACATAATTTGCCATCAAAAAACTAGATAGAACCCAAAATGCTCTATCGCCGACAAAATCAAGAGGTCTCAGAGTAATTAGCGATCATAGAGCACCCGTTTGGTACCGTTAATCTATACCACATGACATCTGATTGGAACCGTTTAGGTTTTTATCGGTGTACAGCGGCGGCGTAAATTTGAAGAAAATAAGTTGAAAAGAAGAAATGAAGAATGATGAACATAATATTAATAACAATAAAACCAATATCTCCAAGGTTACCAGCTCCATGCGAAATTATATCTAGTTCTCTTGGTCCGAATCCTGGCCATATTTATTAATGGATTTTTAAAAACTTTTTAAATTTGGAAAGTGGCAGAAAGTTATTTTTATTAAAAAAAAATTATAATTTGTAATTTGGAGCCAGAAGAGCCGCAATTCACCACCGTAAATTTTAGCTCGGCGGATCTACCTAATGCACATAGAAAGGAATTTATTAAATGCACTTTTTATTACAATTCTAAGGAACTTAAAGCTGCCCTACGTTTTCGCGCATATAAGAAAATGCTTCATATTTGAGTAGGCACACTGTAATATGTTTATTTTTCGATTTAAAAAGATGGGCAGGATTGGATTTATCTGTTAACTAGTTTCCAGTGGCGACTCGTGGTTGAAAAAACAGATAAAGTACTTAAGAGCAAACAGTAGTCAATGAGTCATCACGAGCAAGTAGTGCATTTCCACCACATCGCGCATATTATACCTGTGCAAAAATGTCTTTTTTTATATCCCAAATATTATAAAAACGAATGGCACGAGAATTAAGAAATTAACATCAAAAGCCGTAATCTTTCTATCTTTACGTTCTGCATGGCGGATGATATAATTTGAACCTGTATAATTGAAATTTTTATTTATTTTTTTTGGAAAAAAATAAGGTATTATCCGCCTAACTAGAAGTTCTTGTGAATCCCTTAGTAAACTTTTTGTATTAAATTTTCAATTAGGCAAACCAGGAAACGAAGCCGCGTTTTACACTGGTATGAAAGGATTTTAAGAGAATGTTATTTTCAGTTCCCTTTTTTATAAAAAAACCAAAACGAGAATCACTTAAAGTTTTCCACGGCAGCCGGCGACCGTTGTTGGAGATCCCCAGTATGTGAAACACCTTACTGGTCATATTCGACGGAACAATACAGGGTGATTCCTAAGTTGATATTTCTTTTTTAGTTGTTTATGAAGGTATTAAAATAAACAACATTTTCAAATACCTTTTTTCAAAAAACTCAAAAATAAGGTAAGTACTTGCATTCATTTATTACACTATAAATCAAATACGGTCCTGCCTAACTTGCCCGTTGAATATTAAGAAACATTCTAGGTGTAGGATGAGCCCGCAAGGGAAAGCGTTCTGCGTATAATCTCGAAGCAAACGCCGCACTTTGACGACACTTACTGTAAATTAGCACCATATCTACTAGTTTAATGTTTTCAAATATTACCATTTTTACGTGTGACCAATTTAAAATTAACTTGCTTCAGAAAAATACCCCGCTGCGGATTGCCAAATAACTGACGACCGTAAATTGCATGACTAATGAGATAAAAACAAGATAAAGTATAGCAGGCTATGTTTTGATGACCAGGTCTGCACTTAGATTTTTTACTTCTGTATCTCGCCTATATTTAAATTTTTTGAAAAAAGGTATTTGAAAATGTTGTTTATTTTAATGCCTTCTATACCCAGCTAAAAAAGAAGTATCAACTTAGGAATCACCCTATATAAATACATTTTAACCACTCATACCATTAAGTAATGCCGCCATGCCGCGCTACGTTTCGAGTTATTCCGCTGCCGTAAAGAATAGTGCGCCAGTGGTAGGATATAAGTCCAAATATATCGAGTAGTAAGTAAACAAAGATGTAAGTAAACAAAGATGTAAGTAAACAAAGATCTAAGAATAATGGCTTCGATGCTGATAGAACCGAAATTTTAAAAAAACTGATGTTCAACGATAAACCTCGCCCTTTTAAATCACGCCACTGAGCCGATGGGTTAAAGAAATAATGATATCATTCGCCCTGATCGAGGTAGGTGGTCGTAGAAATCATTTGTTTTAACGGCATCCGTGTCCCTCCTCCATAGCAAAATATTTCCCAAAATTGATAATAAAAATAATTGAAAATCGGATATGTCAAGTTAATTGTTATTTATATGTTTTTGATTTTTGTAGTTTTTTTATCAAAAAAAGCTTTCGAGTCAGTAATTAAGTAAAAAACGGAGGCAGAATTCTTAACGGGTCTGGTTTTCTTAATAATTTTAAGAGGAAATGGGGGTGGTGGATTTAAAACCGATTCGTTATGGATTAAATTAGTTTGTCAAATTTAGCTAATCATATTCTGCTTCCTCGACATAATACGCAGTTGTACTGGCATCCAATTAATTTTTTTTTCATTTTGAACGGTATACCGTTGTAGGTGTAACATGGACATAAACAAGGATTTGAAGTTTATACCATGCAGGGATCAATTCGCAACATTTCTTTTTGAAGCTATAATCAGTATAGTGTTTGTGATTTAAGATACATTTATAGTCTATTTTAGAAAGGTGTATAGAGTAATAAAATGGGAAATTCCGTCAAGTTCGGCTCAATTTCGGCGCTTGTAGATTTTGTGCATTAAATTATTACTGATAACCAACCAAAGAAAATAAGAAGATAATTTAAATTTAAAAAAAGGAACTATTAGCTATAGCAAATTTGCACAAGCATCGTTTTATAAAATATGCTGTGGAAGATATAGCTGAAAAACATAGTGTAACAGTGCTGCGCACACCGCCATATCGTTGCGAACTAAATCCTATAGAACTTATATGGGCGCAATTGAAAGGCTTTGTAGCAAGATACAACACGACATTCGAAATGAAAGACGTTCAGCTACAGTTTGATCAAGCCATTAAGGAAGTCCATCATGTCATTCAAGAAATTGTGAGATCTTGATCACCTGATCGATCGGACCTTCGACCCGTTAATTATAACCTCAAGAGGACATGACAGTTCCTCAGATAACGAAATTTATTATGATTTTTTATAATTTAATTTCTGCATTCTGTATTATTTTGTATTTTTTTTATAATGTTTAATAAAAAATAAGTGTATATACCTAATACTATGTACTTAATGCATGCCTTTCTAACACCATTTTCAGTGTTTGTGGTACTACTTGCACTTGATGAAAATAAAGAATTTTCCAATGAAATCAATGCCAAATTATGAAAGTGGCTTAAATATTTGATGGGTCACTTTGTAGTCACTTTGCATAACTAATGAGATTTTATTACTGTACACGTTTCTGAAACAGACTATAGATATTAAATCACAGTATACAAGTTTTTTAAGAAATGTATGTTATTTTTAGATTGTTTTTGTTATTGGTATTTCTAGCGCCCGATGTATTTTTATTTATAAATTTCAATTTAAAAAATTAAATGGTAGAAAGCATTGCAAATTTCTTACAAATCGGCTCAGCGACTTTAAAATGACTTCAGAGTAAGACGACAAAAATTTATTAAAGTAAATAGATATCTACTTATAGAATAGTGATGTAAGCCGTTGCACCAGTAACCCAAATACCTCAAAAACTATTTATTTAAATAAAATTACAATTTAACTAGATGAACAAAAAAATTGCCATAGTTCAGTGATTCGCTTGCAGTTTGTCTCGCCGCGCCGTGGCGCCCGTCATGCGTAAAAATAAATCAACTAAACAATGTCAATTATGAAAACTAATTATTTCACTGAGCATGAGTATTTCAGAAATTAAAAAAAAAAGTTTTTGCATACAATACGTAAATTGTACTTGTACGTAAATTTCCTTCTGCGATTTGAGGAGGAGCGAGTAATTAAATTATAAAAAATAAATTAAATTATAAAAAATCATAATATTCTTCGTCATCTCATGAACTGTCATCTCTTTTTGACGTTATAATTAACGGGTCGACGGTGCGATCGATCAGGTGGTCAAGATCCCACATTTTCTCCTCTTCTTTAATGACATGATGGACTGCTTTACGCCAGTTTTCTGGTGTCACTTCCTTAATGGCTTGATCAAACAGTAGCTTAACATCTTTCATTTTAAATGTCGTGTTGTATCTTGCTACAAATCCTTTCACTTGTGCCCCTATAAGTTCTATAGGATTTAGTTCGCAATGATATGGCGGTGTGCGCAGCACAGTTACACTATGTTTTTCAGCTATATCTTCCACGGCATATTTCATAAAACGATGTTTGTGTAAATTTGCTATAGCTAATAAAATCCTTCTTTATCAAATTATCTTTAAATTCAATACTTTTAGTGGTTAACCAGTCGATTATTTCTTGTTTTCTCCAAGATGAAGTTGGAGTCTTCTCTGTGCGTCGTGAATGATAGCTAGGTTATCCATAACAACTATCAGCTGGAAGGTATTTTATCAGTTCAGTAAAATAGTCAAAAACATTCATGTCTTTGTGGTAATCACCCGTATTGAACAACTGAAAGGTTAGCAAACCTTCTTTTAAAAATCCCTCTTCGCATCTATCCGAAATTGAGCCGAACTGAAAAGAATTTCCCTTTTTGAAATAGGTTATAGTTATTTTGTCTCACTCACTCCTGTTAAATCGGGAATGATACGGTACATAATATGAGGGTTTCGTTATTAAAAATTGAAGGTAAAAATGAAATAAAAAATAAAATATAACCTCCTATGGTAAATAATTAGTATTTTTAAAGCGATATTTCTTTTTAATTACGTCTTAATAATGTTATCAAAATGTGTTACAAACACACTTACCAGGCATATCGATTAAACTAACTTAAACAATTTAAAAAGTAAATTACATGTTCCATTAAATTAAACAAGGCTGGGCGTTACTACGTTTTTACAATTGATTCCAATGAACCTTACCAAATGTTGCACTTATTGTTTGTATAGTTTTTGGTTGACAAAGCTTGCGACAATGTGATTACGTTTTGATATAAAAGGCTGAACATATTTTGTAAAAATCAGTTGCAAACAACCAACCGTATTAACATAACAAATATGAATACCTTCACTGTAAGTTTTAGGGTCTAGGATTGGTTCAAATCCTTTTTTGCGAGCCTTAACTTCGACTGAATTAAAAAAGAACATCTCAACTTCATATTTCTTTATATTTTTATTTTCTTTGTTACCTCGGTCATGTGAATTATAAAAATAATAATCCAGAAAAAAAACTTTCTCCACAGTAGCTTCTTGTCACTTAGATCCGGTTGTACATACTTACGCTTAGTTCGACGTTGAACCAAGCTCAAATTTTGAATGAGGTTTCTGTTGTAAAATGATCCTATATTTTTTTATATTTTGTAGGCTATCCTCATTGTATCCGTTGCAGTTACTGCTGCTTTGGCCTATCCCGGAGGACATGGCGATGAAGGCCACCACGTAAGTACTCTCACATTCTTTTGTGCATATTGTGGAATTGTGACATTAGAAAAATATTACAGGATTTGTGTTTAATGTTAAACGATTATATGTATTAATAATAAAGTTTTCTGGCAAAAAATATACCGACCGTGGAGTTCGACGCGACGAGAGCGACTCGCTAAGGTTGGTGTGTGCCGTGGCCTACTCAGGAGGGTCTGGTCCTATATCTCGAATCGTTCTCAGCTTGTGACCGTTAGTGGATTTCAGTCTAATGCTTTCTCGGCTACATAAGGGGTCCCTCAGGGGAGTCATTTAGGTCCTTTATTTTTTATAATCTACAATAAATAATGTTCACAAAACAATGTTTTTACCACACTTCCTTAAGAACCGTTCTCTGCAAGTCGCGATTGACGGGTTTCTCTCAGACACCTTCACCATCAATGCCGGTGTTCCTCTAGGGGCCATATTATCGCCTACCCTCTTTTTACTGTATATTAACGACCTTCTAGTGAAAACCCAAAATCCAATTTATAGCTCTGCTGGTGACAGCACACTTGTCTCATCTTTTACCTTTACTCCCCAAACATCCGCTGCCGACGCACATCTTCGCAGGCAGCATGAAGTATTGCGCCTCAACAATGACCTGGAAGAAATTTTGGCTTGGGGTGACAGTAACCAAGTCGAATTTAATGCTAAGAAAACCCAGGCAGCAGTCTTCTCCAAAAAGGTTAACATTGCAGAACCGGATATAGTCATGGCAGGACACGCAATTCCCCTGGCACCGTCTATTAATTTGCTGGGGGTCAATCTGGGAGGTAATATGTCTTGGCATGATCACGTTGCCACAATTGCCAAGGCAGCTACACAGAAACTTGGTGTACTTTTCCGCACCAAAAGGTTGTACACACCTCATCAACTTTTGACACTCTACAAAGCCCAGATTCGACCATCATTAGAATATTGCTCTCATGTCTGGAGCTCTGCACCCAAGCACACCCTTCGGCTACTGGATTCCATTCAAAGGAGAGTCGTTCGTCTGATCGGCGACCCCGAGCTGACCAAGACCCTCGATAGCCTGGAGCATCGAAGACAGGTTGGTGATTTGGCTCTCTTTTACAGATATTTCCATGGCAGGTGTTCGACTGACATTGCCCACTTGATTCCACCTAGAGCAATGCAAAACAGAAATACACGGCGAACCGCTGCCGCTCATCCATATGTTGTTCAGCTTAGTACTCCTCGAACTTCATTGTTCAAGAATTCTTTCATCTGGAGAACGTCATCTTTGTGGAATGATCTTCCTGGGGTCGTGTTTCCCAATGAATACAATCTTCAACGTTTCAAGACCAACGTTAATCGCTTTTTTCGCACTCGCACCGCTCCCAGAGCGCCTTGAAGGATGTTTCCTACAGTGCAGGTGTTTTATCATAAAAAAAAAAAAAAAACACAAAATTTTTGGTCTTTGCTATAATGTTTCCTATAAAAAATATAAACAATAATATCATTGAGGGCTCATACAACTTTAAAAATTCTACATTTAAAAGGGTAAATCAAATAAGAGATCTGGGTGTCATCTTGGACTCCAAATGGTTGTTTCAAGCTTATTTCAATAAAATTATTACAGAGTCAAACAAAATGTTAGGCTTTATTAACAGAGCTTGCAAAGACTTTCAAAACCCCCAAACGATGATCTCACTTTACTACGCTTTGGTTCATAGTAAACTCTCTTGGAATTTCTCCTTAAAAGAAAAATGTTTTTCTTTTAAGCAGAAATTCCAAGACAGTTAACATTAATTTGTCTGAGATTTGATCGTTATGCTGGAGAAAAGAAAAAACATAAAATTTGCCTACACTTATTCTTGATTGAAACCTACCATTCTTTAAGACTGCCTTAATTAAGAGTTCCAATTATTTTTAAAACTAAAAACTAGATTCTACATTAAAAACAAAAAACTTTCACCTAAATAAAATGTCTTCTTAAGACTCTTCTAATGGTTACCATGTTGTAAATTGTCCATGTCACTGAAAGTGACAATGGTACACCCATCTTAACAACACTCATAATTTTTCATCTTTTCGTTCTACCACAACTTCTCAACAATATACTCAACCACTCAAGTTACAGTTACTTATCTGGGTCATTCACACATAACGTTTCTCATTTTTCACTCTGATGTACCATTTAAACTCCCAAATTTATCTTTAGAACCTGGTAGTACTTTTTTCCGCTACTTCGATGTAAGCATTATTTTCTTCAAGTATTTAACTTCCTCAAAAGCTTTATGAGGGTGTCAGTCACAATTTCCTTTACTATAAATATACTTCTACTGAAGATGAACGTTTCTACGTTCAAAACATGTAGAACTGAATAAATTTTCCTTATAAAATATATCTTAGTGAAGGTTGACTTTGAGTATTATTTCTTCTTATTTATAAAATAATTGCTTTATCCGACCGAAGAAAAATTACTGATATGACATTTCTTCACAAAATAATAAATTCCGGTCTAAATATTCCTGAACTTCTATCAGAAATTAACTTCAGTATTCCTTGTAGAGAACTGAGAAATCCAGCTTTATTTAATTTACCTTATATTATGAGAACTAACCTAGGATTAAACACACCATTAGTTATACTTCGGCATACTTTTGATAGGTACAGTAACTTGTTTGATATATTTCATACCACTACTTCTACTTTTAAAAAAAGTGTAAAAGGGCATTTTATACAATTAACTTTTGAATAGCTGTCACTTTGATGTATAATCAATTTTAAATTTTTAATTAAGTAAAACCACATAAGTTGTATTATACAATTGCAATATAGTGGCTGCTTCTATGGAACACCTAGTTCTGTTCTCATTCTAAACGTATAAATAAAAAAAATATATAAGTATGTTACAAAATTTACATAAACCAATAAAGTTAGCACTTAAAATAAGTTAATAACAATACTCTGGCGATGGTGACAGAGAAGTTCAACTTTAATTACATATCTTTATTTTATAGATGGTACCCGGCTACCACTTCGAATATGGAGTACATGACCCCCATACCCATGACGTCAAGTCCCAACACGAACACCGTGACCACGATGACGTAAAAGGAGGATACACCCTTAAGGAAGCTGATGGTACCCAGAGAATCGTTAAGTATACTTCTGGACACAAAGACGGTTTCCAAGCAGTGGTAGAACGTGTTGGCCATGCTCAGCATCCTGCCCATTATGGCAAACATGGTCATGGTGGTGTAGGTGGAACCAGTTACGTTGGAGTCACCCACTGGGGTCATGGTTCCGGAAGATAAGAGGGCTATTACGCGACACCTTTCAAACCAAAGAGTTCCTATGTTCCTAGAGTTGTTTTGTTATTTTTTTTATGATTTTGTAATAAATGTGATTAGCAGATTAATTGTTTGGTTTTAATGTTGTTGTTAAGAACATCGGCAAGGGTTTTATGTGTTTCAGATATATGGCTGTTAGTTGGGCTCGTATTAGAAATATTTTTAAAAAATGTAAATTGGGTATTTATTTTTGGTGGTAAACTATCGATAATAAAAATAAAAAATTTTTTTTGAGATATCTGCTCTTAAAAGTCGGTAATTCTTAAAAAATATTTTCTTGCACAAGTTTTTTGTCATAATTCTTCTGGCAACTCCTCATCCATTTATTTTACACAAAAATTTTAATAAAAAAAATTCTTCAAGAATAAATATACATATATAGTACTAATTTTCTCCAATGGCACAGAAATTATACCATTTTGAGTTTTTGGGTTAAAAGTAATAATTTTTTAAGAAAACTACTTAAAACTTATTATTCTAGAGTTGCAACTACTTAAAAAGATAATATTGTGCACTCACATAGAAGAATTTATACTAAAAGTACCGGGTGATTCATGAAGGGTGACAAGCGGCCATATCTCGGAAACACTGGACATAGAAATTCAGGAAAAAAATATATAACTAAAGTGGCCATGAGAAAATCCTGGAAATAATTGTTTGTTCCGCATTTTGCCGCAAGAGGGCGTAATTGAAAAGTAAATTATAAAAGTTTACATATCTCCGAAAATTCCACATTAAGGTATATCTTTGATAACACCATTAAAAAGCTTGGACAATTATGCATCATTTTGGTCCTATGCTCATTGGCGTACCGACTTTAATAAGAGGGGGGAAGCTGTTGAAAGTGTAATCAGTTAAATCGCTGTAACTTATAAACGACTTATCCGATTTTAGCAAACTAAAGACTGTTTGAAAGAGAAATGTATGCACTTTCACCAATCGTATTTAGTTATCCATAATAGTTCTCAATAGAAATGCTAGAGGGCGCAATTTGTAATAATAATACATTTTTTGATTTTACTCCGAAAAAATAAATCATACGGTATAAATATGATACCATAATTGAAAAGTAGATTAAGTTTGCTAGAAAAAATATTAAAACCGCAGCTCGATATCTCGGTTCGTTTCAGCGTTATCGCGAATAGAGTAATTTTTAAAATTTTAAATAAAGAATATTTTTTAGAAAAAAAGTGGGACGCCACTGATATTTTTCCATGTGGATATTATTTCGGATTAGCCTGGTCAATTCTGCATAAATATGGTCTCTTGCATTTTTCTCCTCAGGCACACCGTTCTTAATTAAAATAATTAAATTAAATTAGACAAGCGGGGTGGTCATTTCCAACAATTTTTATAAAACAAAATTTTTCATTATTAATGTTAATAAAAATAATAAATAGTAGAGCTTGGTTAAATTTTTTTCTGCTTGCTCAAGAATTATAAATCCAACAATACAACAAAATTGCTGTAGAAGTATTTTAAACAATTAATTACTGCTGTTGTTTTTTTTTTTTTTTTTTTTTTTTTTTATGATGATAAAACACCTGCACTGTAGGAAAAATCCTTTAAGGCGCTCTGGGAGCGGTGCGAGTGCGAAAAAAGCGATTAACGTTGGTCTTGAAACGTTGAAGATTGTATTCATTGTGAAACACGACCTCAGGAAGATCATTCCACAAAGATGACGTTCTCCAGATGAAAGAATTCTTGAACAATGAAGTTCGAGGAGTACTAAGCTGAACAACATATGGATGAGCGGCAGTGGTTCGCCGTGTATTTCTGTTTTGCATTGCTCTAGGTGGAATCAAGTGGGCAATGTGAGTCGAACACCTGCCATGGAATATCTGTAAAAGAGAGCCAAATCACCAACCGGTCTTCGATGCTCCAGGCTATCGAGGGTCTTGGTCAGCTCGGGGTCGCCGATCAGACGAATGGCTCTCCTTTGAATGGAATCCAGTAGCCGAAGGGTGTGCTTGGGTGCAGAGCTCCAGACATGAGAGCAATATTCTAATGATGGTCGAATCTGGGCTTTGTAGAGTGTCAAAAGTTGATGAGGTGTGTACAACCTTTTGGTGCGGAAAAGTACACCAAGTTTCTGTGCAGCTGCCTTGGCAATTGCGGCAACGTGATCATGCCAAGACATATTACCTCCCAGATTGACCCCCAGCAAATTAATAGACGGTGCCAGGGGAATTGCGTGTCCTGCCATGACTATATCCGGTTCTGCAATGTTAACCTTTTTGGAGAAGACTGCTGCCTGGGTTTTCTTAGCATTAAATTCGACTTGGTTACTGTCACCCCAAGCCAAAATTTCTTCCAGGTCTTTGTTGAGGCGCAATACTTCATGCTGCCTGCGAAGATGTGCGTCGGCAGCGGATGTTTGGGGAGTCAAGGTAAAAGATGAGACAAGTGTGCTGTCATCAGCAAAGCTATAAATTGGATTTTGGGTCTTCACTAGAAGGTCGTTAATATACAGTAAAAAGAGGGTAGGCGACAATATGGACCCTTGAGGAACACAGGCATTGATGGTGAAGGTGTCTGAGAGAAACCCGTCAATCGCCACTTGCAGAGAACGGTTCTTAAGGAAGCTGGTTAACCATAAACAGAATCCATTAGGCATACCGTAGGATCGCAATTTACTTAGAAGCCCATCGTGCCAAACACGATCAAAAGCCCTAGAGATGTCCAGTGCAACAGCCCGGGATTCTCCATGATGTTCGATGGTGTTGCTCCAAATATGGGTGACATATGCCAGAAGGTCACCTGTTGATCTGGACTTACGAAACCCGTATTGATGGTCGCTGATAATGTTAAGCCCTTCCAGATACTTTAGGAGTTGTTGGTTAATAGCTTTCTCCATTACTTTTGAAATTACTGAAAGCAATGCGACGGGTCGGTAGTTGCTTGGCAGGGTCTTTTTCTTTGGAATGGGCTGGACACGCGCCGACTTCCAGCAGGATGGAAATATTCCGTTTTTGTAGGATAAGTTGAAAAGTCTACAAAATACTGGTGTAAGTTCATCGGCGCATGTCTTGAGAACAATGATAGGAATTTCGTCTGGACCAGAAGCTTTATTGACGTCGAGTCCTTTAAGAATCCGTTTAACAAGACGCTGACGGAACACGATTTCAGACATTTGCGATTGGACTGAGGGAATGTTGGGTGGTGGTTTTCCCTGAAAGTCTACAGTGGAATGCGAGGAAAACAGTTCAGCAAGTAGGTTTGCTTTATCCCCGGCTGTGGTTGCTATTGTGCCGTCGGAACGTGTTAGAGGTGGAATAGTTGACTTTGTAAAGTTTTGGCTGACGGCCTTAGCGACTGACCAAAAGGACCTTGATCCGTTAGGACTGGCAAGAAGTTTGTTTTTGATTCTCTCGTTATGAGCTTCTTTGCTTTGGTCTATCATTTGCTTACATTGGTTTCGGGTGGTAACAAAGATGGCGCGATTTTCAGGAGTAGGGTTTTTACGCCACTGTCGGTAAGCCAGGTTTTTAGATCTGACAGCACGCTCGCAATTCTTGCTTAACTTGCCGTTAGAAGGGTGCTTTTTGGAGAAAGGAATAAAGGCCTCCATGCTAGTTAGAATGACGTCGGAGACCTCCTTTGCACAGACAGATGGATCATCCGAAGAAAAGCATACGCTTAGCCAGGGAGCGTTGCGAAAATGGTCCTTTAGGTCTTCCCACTTAGCTGATGTATAGTGCCAAATCTTACGGGGTTTAGGAGGTTGTTCAGAACTAATTGGCAGCTCCAGCTTGGCAGCAGTTGTGCATTTATATGAAATTTAACCGTTCGCTATGGTAATGTTATTTTGTTTTATCTGGTTTTATGCGCTCATCTTCATGTTCCGCCATTGAAAGACGATTTATCAGTTATTTTGCTATATCTGTTCCGTAAAGTGAAAGTATTAATGTCGATTGGGGTTGGATTGCCCTTGAAAATATAATTATCAGAAAATATCGCGGTGGACAAATATTTGCATGGCAAAAAACCAACCAACGTTCATTTTGTAGGCATATATGTCACAGATAACCATTATTTGTAATTTTATGCATTAAATCTTGTAGTAATTGTCTAGAAATTAGTGAAAATCTTGAGATTTTTGAAATACGAAAGTTCATCTGTGTACAAATATTTAGTTCGGTCAGAAAATAATAGTTTAATAGAAATATATTTTGGTGTTAATTTTCGCACCATTTCGTGCACTCTTTAGGAAATAATTGGGTATGCATAGACTCTAGGATAAATGTTTTGATTTAAATTATATGAGAACAAATTTATTTTGACAGATTTGCATATTTTTAAAGTATATTCTTAACCTCACTTCTGTCAAGTGTCAGGAACCGCCTCATAAAATTTACAACGTTTAAAGTTGGTTTCTTTGAAATTGACCACTGTGATTAGTCAGTTTCATATCCTAACTAGAATGCATATTAAATCATATCCGTTCAGTTAACCGGAATAGTCCACTTTTTCAATCTCAACTTTGGAGTAGACAAAAATATAAAGTGTACTAGAATAGTATATTATTATTATTATTATTATTATTATTATTATTATTATTATTATTATTATTATTATTATTATTATTATTATTATTATTATTATTATTATTATTATTATTATTATTATGTTTTCAGTGTTCTGTTTCTCAGCTTTTTGTTGGTAAGGCTGGTGTTATTTACAGTACAGAGAAGAAATTCATCTTAACCTGTACTGTTTAGAAACTTCCGTACTATATGGCAAGTTTGGAGGATGACGCTTTTCTGAATAAGTTGGTATAAATAACCTGCAAGGCCCAGTTTTTCCAAGTTGGGCTTGAAATTTTTCGTCATAGCTCCCTCCACCGATATTATAATCGGAATTATGTCGATTTTATCTAGCTTCCATATATTTTTAATCTCTATTGCCAAATTCGAGTACTTGGTCTTCTTCTCCGATTCGGTTTTAGAGAGGTTGTGTGTTAGTGGGCAACCTATATCGATTATGAAAGCTTTCTTGGTGGTTTTTTCGATAAGAAGAATATCCGGTCGGTTGTGGTCTACTGTTCTATCCGTTATTATTGGCCTGTCCCAGTATAAGAGATATTCAGGGGATTCAAGGACTGGCTCGGGTGAGTATTGGTAGTATGGTGGGAGGTTTTCCCTTAGCCCTAGTTTATGGGCCAGTTCCTTGTATATGATCTTAGCCACCTGATTATGTCTCCCCAGGTAAGCGTTGGGGGCCATAGCACCACACCCCGCCGTGATATGTTCTATCGTTTCTCCGGGGCAATTGCATTTTCTGCACATATCTTCCACATTTCTTTTCAAGATGACTTTTTCATAGTTTCGAGTTCGAATGACACGGTCTTGGATAGAGATAATAAAACCTTCTGTTTCAGCGTGAAGCTGCCTTTTCTCTAACCAATTCAGTGACATTTCTCTATCTATGAGTGGATTTTGGAGTGCAGTAGGGTATTTGCCGTGTAGGGCTTTTTCTTGCCAAGTTACAAGCTGTTGACTTGGCGGCGCGCGGATGATGTTAGGTAATCCGTTTTGCTTTAAGTTAAGGGCTGTATATCCAGCATCTGCTGCTACCACTTTTTTAAGAATTTCTCCATTCGATTCTTGGAAGTATTTTCTCATAGAGGTCTCTTGCGACTTGCACAAGTTATATATATATTAATGAGACCTCTTCCTCCCTCCTTTCGTTTTAGGTAGATTCTTTCAAGTGCAGAGCGTGGGTGGTGGAATCTGAATTTTGTTAGCAGCCTGCGCGTAAGCCTATCTAGTTCGTGCAAATCCGTGTCTGAATACTTAAGGATTCCGAATGAGTAGGTAAGTATTGGTATTGCCCAGGTGTTGATGGCAGTAGTAAGGTTACCAGCATTCAGGTGAGTATTAAAAAGCTTTGTTAGTCTGCTTTTGTATTTGTTTTTAAACTCCCTTTTTAGGCTTGTGTGGTTTATTTGTTGGTTTTGGGAGATGCCTAAGTATTTATATGTTTTGTCCTCATCTAGTATATCTATGCCTTCAAGCAGTCCACGATTTTGTTCAGTCTTTCCGCGTACGACATTCAAGATTGCGCACTTGTCTAAGCCAAACGACATTTTGATGTCATCGCTAAATGTCTTGGTTATTTGAATTAGGGACTGTAGGTGGGTTTTGCTTTCAGCGTAGAGTTTGATATCGTCCATAAATAGAAGGTGGTTTATTCTAAAATTCTCAGTTAAGTTGGGAAAAATATCCGTAGGATGTTGATTTTATTATTATTATTATTATTATTATTATTATTATTATATAAAAAAATTTCAACATTAGTGTCGAAAAAAAAATATCAACACTAGTGTTGAAATCGGCATATTTAGGATTATGTTTCACTTAATATCTGGTTTCATATATAGTTTGTCAGCCTATTGCCTTATTGTAGTTTTAACTTTTTCATTTTCTCATATTTTTTATATCATAGGAAGAACTAATCCTGAATTGACTTCTACGTTAACCAGAATGAAAATCTTTTAATTTAACGAAGGAAAGATGCATTAAACATAAATTTAAAAAATTCACCCAACAAGGAAGATTTTAATTCAAAATAATTCTATAAATTATTTAATGTTTTATAAAAAAAAAAGTCAAATACTCCTGATGGAATTTGAACCTGTGACCTTGCGATCTGTATGCTAGAGCTCTATTCTCTATGCTATCGCTACCGATAAAGATTTGTTGTTTAATACATGACACTCTCTTCAGCGCGATTTATTTTTTCTGGTAATAGATTTTCCAGTATATTATAATTAATATTTTTTATAATTTCAGATGGCGTATTATCACACTCTAATTATGAATCACTCGACAAATACATGATAAATAAGTTAAACACTTTACAATTACTGCTTTCTAAAATTTGTTCTTTTTAATAAATTTGGATTGTCTGTCAAATTGGCACCATATGTTTAAATTAAATAGTGTGCCATGTATTTCAACACTAGTATTGAAATATTTTTTTTCAACACGCTTCTGATATACGGCGCTTTTTAACCAAATTAACCGTGCTTTTTTTCTCATTTTCTAAGGTGGTTGTAGGAAAAATTATTGGTTTCTTTTTAATTGATTACTGTGATTGGTCAGTTTTATATCCTAACTAGAATGAATATTAAATAATATCCGTTCAGTTAACCAGAATAGTCCAATTATCCAATCACTTTGGAGTAGAAAAAAATATAAAGTTATCAAAAACATTATACGGGTCACCAAATAAGTATAAATTATTTCTTAAATGTTATTTATTTGTTTCCTAACATTTTTTACAACAAAAGAAATTTCATAAAATATCCTTGCGTCGGTAACTAAATATTTTTTACTTTAACAAAGTAATTTATCTGCAGTTATGAAAATACCATTTCACTAAAGTTTTTTCGGCAATATTACAATATGTATCAAATTAACCATAAAGAAATTATTGACTTTAGTAAATTGTCAATTAACCTGTGTACCCAGTCACCGGTAAAGATTAATCAATTTTTTGAACATCCCGATTATTACCGGCAACATGCTCGCTGAATATGTATCAATCGTAAGACGAAGTTTTTGTTGTAAATATTTGCAACAGATTATGATCGAACTGAATTAAGTGATTTGAAATCCATTATAAATGCCTGCCGCTTTAGATTTTTAAATTAGTTTTATTGTTATTTGAACGGCAGAACAATGAAATTCTTTAACGTAAGCAAATAGTGAGCTTTTTCACTGAGTTTTGTGAATAAAAAGAAAAATTAAAATTCCGGAAATTATAAATATCGAAACAGTTTATTAAAGTAACACGCCCTAGGGAATTCGGCGTCCTTCGCGTAATGGTTTGCAGAAAACGAGCTTACAAATAAAATACCCGATAAAATCTCGTCCTTGTTTGTCCTGCTTCCAAGGTTCCCCTGTTTTAAGGTGGCTATAGACCTATGCGTGTATTCGCGATGCGCGATTTGCCCTGTTCGTCACAAGTTCGTAGTAGCATAAATCAAAGCCTACAGACTACGTATTTGTTTACTAGTGGTGGGTCGGTATCTCTGGAATTGCTACTTTGAAACGGTATTTTTTAATACCGTCGTGTCGCGCTCCTCATAAAAACAAGCAGTTACTCTGGACCTTTTTAGATTTCGTCCTTCGTCCCTGCACGCTGCGATGCGAAACGAGAAAAAGCGACAGCGGCCGGCCTCTTCAGTCGTTCGTTGTGGAACGCGCAACGGCAAACGGTATCTGGGAGAACAGTTTACAGTCTCGTGGTTGACGGTATTTTGTCGTTGAAGGTATTTTGTCAGACCGGGGATGAAAGGTTACCGAGAGAACTGTTGCGGCCGCCGTTCGCGGATATACATATATACTCGTAGTTACGATTCTAGTAGTAAATAGTTTTGTGCATGAGGATAGATACTAAAATAGAGAACTTATAATTTTTATCGGTCACTAAATTAGTTTTAATCAAAAAACAGTTTCAGAAACCAGCGAAAAAAACTCTTTAAATAAAAGAAAATATTCCCGGTTTTCTCGGTATTTTTTTTAATATAGTGGAATTCGCACCGAAAAATTACCCTTAGACAGGCGATTTGAATTGTATTATTTATTTGTTTGAGATTTGGTCACAGATAGAAATGATAGATTATTTTTTATTTTGACAAATGATTTATTTTTGTTTTGCAAACCTTACACACTCGTTCTTTCCCAAGTAACGGTTATTTAGTCGCGGTATTTTTCTGTCGCGGTAATAAATGGAACGTTTCATATTGGTAACAGTATTTCCCACCTCTAGTGTTTACGATTCGTGATGCTGATGCAATTCGAGAGTGTCTGCCGATGCGCGGCCTTTGATATTCATCAAAAAACCGCATCCAAGAGCGAATCACTGCGAACACGTGAACCACTTTGTTTATTAATCGAATTTAGACGAACAACTCCCGACATACTATTCACGAATTGTCCGCGAATCATCCATCGCGAATGACGAATCACGAATACACTCATAGTCTGTTATTTGGGTGTATGTGTGTGCATCACATTTAATTTGTTTATTGGAAGATACTGAAGTAATGTTTGAATCTTTGACGTATGTATGTGCCATACATACGTCGAACACGAAATAAATATTTCAAAATTATTTGCAGAGGTTCGGCTGTCACCATATATCACCTCTAACAATCGATTAAATAAGTGTAAATTAGGTATCAATGGATAGCTACAGGTTTCAGC
This sequence comes from Polydrusus cervinus, assembly GCA_935413205.1. Lineage (NCBI taxonomy): Eukaryota > Metazoa > Arthropoda > Insecta > Coleoptera > Curculionidae > Polydrusus > Polydrusus cervinus. The sequence continues at coordinate 12,869,507 of OW284519.1, read as the reverse complement.
GTTATTTGTGTTGTAAAACTTTTGCTACATGAGAAATAGAGGGGAAATAGATAGGGCTTTCGACATATTTAAATGGAAGCAAAGCGTATGTCTAGTTTCGGAGAAATTCAGTTACAACGGACGGTAAAAAGTGGGTTGATTTTTCATGCGGCGATGGACTCTTAATTAATTTGTCGGAACAACCGCTGGCTTAACAATTAAATTAAAAATCGTTTTTTTCCGAGGGCCCGTCCGTACGCTGGCTGCATTTAGGCCAGGTTTGGTCCATTGGGGTCACCCTGTTTGGTTCTTACACCCACTTCGTGATCCCAGTCCCGTGCACTAGCTTGTGTAGGTCAACTGGGGAGAGGGTAAGGATGTCCTCTGGTTCCAGTTTTGGTTGCCCGATTATTTGTTGCCTCTTCCGATGTAGTGACTCGCAATGGCAAACTATTTGCTGTACAGTTTCCCTGTCATGTCCGCATAATCTGCAGTCAAGGTCGCCATTGTACAGTTGTATTCGGTGCAGATGGTTTTTGACAGCCATGTGGCCTGTCAGAATTCCTGCAATGGTTCTCAGCTGGTTCCTGTTTATTTGAAGCAACTGTTTCGCAAGTCTTGGGTCTGGATTCCCACTAAAGCTTTTGCTGTGGTGTAATCCCTGTCTGTTGCTCCAGTGGATTTTGCGTTCACTCCCGATCCATCGCTTTATGGCATCTCGTAAAATCGTGTTTACGATTTACTTTGTTAATTTCGTGTTTTATATTGGTAAAAAAATTGTGTGAAACTCAACAAAGATTTTATCATTATTAAAATATATTATATTTAATAACTTCTAATTAAAAGCCTCCCCCCATTTGCAAGGTCGCGGTAACCAATACAGAACATGATTTTATATGGCAACAGGTGGCCATTGACAGAACCGCGCGACCTCTGTCGCTAGTGCGCGGGGGCTCTTGGGATGTTCATGGGTTATTTTTTCGCGCCATTATAATATTTGTTTTGTAGTAAACAATTCTTTTAAGGTTTACAATTATGATCTTTGGATCTTGTATTTAAATTATCCTTAATAACGGCAACTAGAACCAGAAATGTTACTTTAAAAATATAAGTAATTAATAATGTTAATTTATTTAGAAAAAATTATATTATCATATGACACCAACCAAGAAAGCTACCATATTATACCTTTCCTTTTTATTGTAATAAGCATATTATGTTTAAACAACCAGGTATGAAGAAACGTACATTCGATCCTTTATAATCACATGAAAAACTATGATGTAACCAACCAGTCACATTTTTTTTAGGTTGTCCTACTTGTAATTGTTGGTATTTGTGCTACTATATCACATCCAAATGGACATGGATATCATCATGTAAGTATTAACACATAACCGCTTGAAAGGACAAATTGATAATACTCCATTAAAGCTAACGGCGTATTAGCCCTTTATAAGTTCAAGTATATATTAATATGCCTATTTTAAAATTAATAATAAAATAATGGAGAATATAATAATAATTTATCTTTTGGAATGATTGTTCGGGCTTGTACAAAGTATTTATTAAATAAACAAATCCTCCATAAAGATGCTTAAATTGCAGCAAAGTTGTATATTGTAGGGCTAAATAATTTAGTGAAAAAAAAAATTGTTTGTATCCGGAAAATGTGTTCGGGGTTCAGGATTTCAAATTAAAAATAAAACCATATTGATATGTTTATACATAATATAAGGGTTACATAAAGATTTTTAACAATAATTAACTAACCAGCAACTTTGATTGTGGCATAAATCACATTGGCAGAAATAGTTTTCTTCCAAGCAAGGTGGCCTCGTTAGCTTACTTCTTGGTTTACTAATCAGATAACATTGAAATTCGAAGAATTCCCCCATTTTTTACTCAAAGGGACCTGTTATTTAATATTTCGTAAGAAAAAAGACAAAAAGTCTTGGCCTCAAAATTTTTTTACGGTCTGTTAATTTTTGTGACGAGTCTCGCCTCAAACTGGCATCATCAGACCTTGTAAACAGGTAAAAAATCTTAAAATTGTTTTTAAAATAAACGTAAGTACATTACACCAGCAATAAAACTATACCAACCCTTAACAACTTACGGTATTAAGGATCATTTTTTCGTCACACAGCTCACAAACTACTTAGCAATGTGTAACTATACATAAGGCCAGCTAAGACAATAATTCTCAATAACTTGGCGTTCAAGCGAGTGAGTAGAAACGTCGTTTTCAACTAACTAACGATTCAACTCGATTACGGTACATAGCCGGCTTGGCGGCAACAGCTCGAGCTTAGTTGTTAGTGCCACTATGACGATCTAGAATACTTTTGCCAAACGTAACAAAATTCGACAATAGAAAATAGGGAATTTTGAAAATATGTTAATATGTAACGGACTGTGGGCAAATATAAAATATTAGTTAAATGTGTCAGACAATTTTTTTTTTTTTAACTTGGACTATTAGCTCGGGAGGGGGGGTTGCAGCCCGGCAGACCCCCCTCCCTAAAAACGCCACTGTCCGGAATACATTCGGAGGAACCCAAAATTTCCAGTGTTGGTTGCAAAGTAAGCATTACTCTGTGATCACTAAGAGTAACGAGTCCTAATTTTATAAAAACTCGTTACTTTTAACTTTTTGTTACTTACATTGCATTGAAATACTATCACCGTTACAACCGTAACAGATCTGTTACGTTGTTAAAGGATCTGTTATGCTGTTACGCCTTTAAGCAATCTGTTGTTACGTTTTCTTGAGCTGTTTTTTTTTGGGATAGGAGGAGAGAGTACCTTTTTTTTGTTTTGTAGTCATCACTTTTGTCCGAGTTTGCCCTTTGCGTAACTTGGGTAAGGATGTGGGCCTTTTTCTTTTCAAAGTCACTTGCTTTGGATTGGAAGGAGAGATGAGATATTCTCTACCTAGATTTAATATCTTTATACTAAAAAACATAAGTATTTGGCAATCCATCAAAGCTACGACAACTATCACACAATTAAAATAAAAGTAACGATTTACATAAACTAACGAGTCCTAATACCCAAAGTAGTGAACCGGTCCAAGTAATAAAAGTAACGAAAATTTACATCACTAATTATCTTGTTCACCTCTTGAATATGCATCTTATCTTCATTCTTTTTTTACTCAAAACCTAATTTCCGAAAACAATGTGTATACTCAACTAAACTAAGTAAAAAAATTTTCTACAAAACAAAATATTTTTAGCAAGTTCCCCATTACCACTTTGAATACGGTGTCCACGATCCGCATACCAACGATATCAAATACCACTGGGAGCAACGCGAACACGACCACGTCAAAGGAGGTTATACCCTGAAGGAACCCGATGGCACACAAAGAATTGTCGAATACACTGCCGGACCTCACACTGGATTCCAGGCTGTTGTGAGACATGTCGGCCATGCGCATCATCCTGGACATCATGGATCACATCACCATGGTGGTGCCAGCTTTATTGGGACTACTCATTGGGGGTTCGGGTCTGGTAGATGATAATGGACGTTCAAGACTGTTAAAAAAAATAAAAGTTTACTTAGTGATTGTTTTTTTTTCTTTTAACTGGTTATTTATAGTCTATATAATTATAGAGTCTTAAAAGCTCATTAGGTATGCAAGGGACTCCAGAGTGACCCAACGCATCTTTAAGCCACTTTCATATTTGGAATTGCTTTTATTGCAACATTATTTCTTTTCATCAAGTACAGGTAGTACCACCCGGATTTGGGTTAATTTATGGGGTTTGCCTATTGTTATCCATTCATAAGCACTACAAATGATGTGACAAAGGCGTGTATTAAATATATAGTTATTTTTTATTAAATATTATAAAAAAATGCAACAAAAGATACATTATACATAAATTAAATTATAAAAAAAGCATAATATTCATCGTTATCTAAGGAACTATCATCTTCTCTTGACGTTTTAATTAACCGGTCGACGGTACGATCGATCAGGTGGTCAAGATCTTACATTTTCTCCTCTTCTTTAATGACATGATGGACTGCTTTGCGCCAGTTCTCTGGTGTCACTTCCTTAATGGCTTGATCAAACAGTAGCTTAACATCTTTCATTTTGAATATCGTGTTGTGTCCTGCTACAATTCCTTTCACTTGCGCCCATATAAGTTTAATAGGATTTAGTTCTCAATGACATGGCGGTGTGCGCAGCACAGTTACACTATGTTTTTTAGTTATATCTTCCACGTCATATTTCTTACAACGAAGTTTGTGTAAATTTGTTATAATAGTCCCTTTTATTTCTTTTTGTGGTTAGTTATCATAAATAATTTCATACACAAAATTTACGCACCTATGGCCCACACCGAAATTGAGCCGAACTGGACGGAATTTTCCATTTTATTACTCTACATCTTTCTGAAATAGACTGTATTATAGCTTATTAAGAGTAGGTCTTAAAAATTCATATTTTTATAAAAATTTCATAATTAATCTTTTTGACTATTAGTTGTTCATCTTTGGAAATTAAAAAAACATTTTCTCAAACATCTGTCAAAAATATTCAAGGGGGGGGGGGGACATCACCATGACGGTGCTAGTTTTTTTGGAACCACTCATTAGGGGTTTAAATCTGGTAGATAACAATGGTTATTAACAACTGTTTCAAAAATATAATATTAAATTTATGTTTAGTGATTATTTATTATTGAAATTATCCTTTTTGCTGTCTTTAGTCCTTATATTATTTTTAACCTTTGACGTGTATCGCTTCCGTCAAACAGTATTTATCTATGATTGTCTGGCAATTTTTGGAGTCAGACTGTTTTTTCTTTTAAATTATGGTTTCTAATAATCAATAACATTAGATTTTCTATTAACTTTTTAATGCTTAGATCAATACTAACATCGGATTATGAGACCCAATGTATGTAGAGACAGTCTTTGATTAACTGCTTAGTAAAAACGTATTTAGGAAGTTTTTAATAAAAGAAAAATAGAAAGAACCATTAAAATTGTTTTATTTTTTTAAATACCATAGTGAATGAAGAAAGGCATACAAGCCTTAACCCTAGATTGCCAACCTACGTAAAATTTACGTACAGTTCTGTTTAAATCTGAAATAAATGGCCTATTATTGGTATCCTTGTTCTGCCGCTCAAGCAGTGCATCTACCATCACCACAACATTCGGCTGCCGACGTGTTTCTGATGTGGCAGTTGTGGGTTATATGTATGCGCTAAGTTCAACTAATATTTTTATGTGCATTTTTTGGTTATTTCGTTTGTTTTTGATTCAGAAAAAGTTTGTTTTTGTGAATAAAAATAAGTAATTACTTTTTCCTAAAAAATTAAAAGGTTTAAGACAACTTTTGCCCATATTTGTAATAGACGTAATATTTACGTATTATTGGCATCGACGTATATATTTTCAACGTTGGCAATCTAAGGTTAAAAGTGTTTTTACCTCTGTTGCATCAGTCTGAGTTGCAGTTTCATATTCATATCATATAATAAGTATACAGGGTCCTGCAATCCGTTTTCTATAGGGCATATACGAATTAAGTTAGAAATTTCATTCATATGAATGCTTATACTGTATCATGTATTTCAGAAAAATATTTTTCCATATACAGGGTGGCCCGAAAAAATGAGATAACAAAAAGTTTATTTTTTTTAAATGGAACACTTAGTATTTGATTACACATTTAGGTTCGTATTAGATGTCTTTATAATAAAATTTAATTTATTTTGCTTTGGTAGTTTAACAGTAATAAATTAAAAACTAATAAATAAAGTTTTACGGTCCTGGAAAAAAATCAAAAAAAGCATCTAAATTAATTTTTTTAAACAGGACAGTGGGTGATGTATATGACAAGGGATCTAAAAAAATCTAATAGTGTGTAGTGTTTATCTATTATATACAGGGTGTTCATAAAAAGGTTTCAAAAACAACACAGTTTAAATACATTTTTCTCAAGTTTTTCAAATGGAACAGCCTGTATATTATTTGACTGTTTAATGTAAAATTCTTAAGCAACTTTTTTTGGACTACAAGCTCTAGATGAATGTACAGGTGTTTTTCTCTTAACATTTTTGCTTATTTCTATAAGTTTGTTAGAGGTGCTGGTATGCTCAAGAGTGTCTAGAGTCTATTTCAGAAAGGTGTAGAGTAATAAAATGGGAAATTCCGTCCAGTTGGCTCAATTTCGGTGTCGGCCATAGGCGAAGGTAAATTTTGTGCATTGAATTATTTATGATAACTAACCAAAGAAAAAAAGAAGATAATTTGATGAAGAAGGAACTATTAACCATAGCAAATTTACACAAACATCGTTTTATGAAATATGCTACGATATAGCTGAAAAACATAGTGTAACTGTGCTGCGCACACTGCCATATCATTGAGAACTAAATCCTATGGAATTTATATGGGCGCAAGTGAAAGGACTTCTAGCAAGACACCAGACGACATTCAAAATAAAAGACGTTCAGCTACTGTCTGATTAAGCCCTTAAGGAAGTGACACCAGAGAATTGGCGAAAAGAAGTCCATTATGTCACTAAAGAATAGGAGAAAATGTGGGAGCCGTTAATTATAACGTCAAGAGGAGATAACTGTTCCTCAGTGACGAAGAATATTATGATTTTTAATTTTGTACTTTTCTTATGTTTAATAAAAAATAAGTGTACCTAATACTATGTATTATATATATTGCACGCCTTCTTCACACCATTTTCAGTATTTGTGAATGGATAACAATAGGCAAAACCCATAAATTTATCCAAACCCGGGTGGTTCTACCTGCACTTGATGAAAATAAAGAACTTTGCAGTGAAATCAATGCCAAATTATGAAGGTGGCTTAAATATTCGTTGGGTCCCTCTGTAGTCCCTTTGCATACCTAATGAGCTTTTATGATTCTACACCTTTCTGAAATATACTATAACAATGACACAGATGTCGCTCCGTGCAACATATTGTCGCGTCTTAAAATGACAGGCGACTGGGTTGTGTAGCTTAGATGGTTTTGATCTATGTTTTAATTATTTTATTAATAATTATTTATTAGTTGTGCCCTTATGGTGCGCTATCGAATCACTGAAACACTAAGGATTTTTTAAGACATTTATTTAATGAATAGCAAAGCGATGACGGACAATAATCATAATGTGAATAAAATACAATGTTACGTTAAAGATTATAAAATGGTAAATTTAGATATTTCTCTAATAAGAAGAGAAACTGTCTCTTTTTGACTTACTTTAGAAAGGTGTTATTCTAGTAAGTTTAAAGAAACAATTTGTTCTTAATAGACAACTTTGACCAAAATAAGAAGAATACAATTTAACAATTAAATGTAAGGAACACTTACGCAATCGAAGCAAAGTAAACTGGTTCTGGGGCAGTACTCTTCATGGCTTGAAAACTGCTTTAAACTTTAAGTAGTTATTTGGGCAGAGGTTACCCTTACACTTGAATACTTTTTACAACTCTCCGAGTAAGTGTTCCTTCGAGCTTTTTATAAGTTTTGCAACCCTTACCAGATGGAAGAAGAGGTTCCTTTTTGCTATGTCAGCAATTTATTAAAGAGGGGATTTTCCCCTGGATGGACTATTTAAAATGGAACCCTTTATCCCAACCAATACAAACAATTATGTTTATCAAATTTCCTCTGCAAACTCCTACCAAACTAGGAATGTCCTTGTCTTTGTTTTACACACTATTTTTTCCCTACACCTATTCTTATCAGCAGACTCAACACCTATTAAGTGTCTTAGCACCACAGCAAAGTATGAACTGATTTATTCATCCTTAAGGGTGCCAATCCATATCCGACAATATTGCTAGTGTGCTTCACCTGCTTAAATCAGTTTTGAGTTACTCCTTTCATTCGTCGGATCCTAGTTCTATTGATAAGCCATGATATGGCGAAACGCGTCTAGGAATGGATCTTATGAAATGAAAGGAATCTCTTCTTCTCTAAACATCGTTTAACTAAATTCAGCAATGTTGTCGACTCTGTGATAACTATTCTTTTCCAAACGTCCCACACACAACGAAAGCAGCAACATTTTGTAAATCCTCAGCAATTTGCACCGGTTCTGGTTTATTTTATCTAAAAGGATATTTTAATAGGTTTCTTTCATTGGCACTGAATAGACGATTACAGAGAAAAAGTCAAGTCAAAGTGCTAGTGGCTTATTCATCATTTCGTTTTTTGATGGATATTTCGCTACGAGGTATTTCGTTTTATTGAAAAAAGCGTCGGTAGCATTATATGCCTGCAAAAAAGCAATTGGAAAAAAATGGGGACTAAAACCCCACATAGTACACTGGATCTATACGGCTATTATAAGACCTATATTAATATACGGAGTCCTAGTTTGGTGGACCGACAAAGATACAAAGGGCAGCTTGTTTAGGAATAACCGGAGCCTTTAAGTCAACCCCGACAGCGGCGCTAGAGGTCATGTTATATATACCACCCCCTGGATATCTATGGAAAAAGTATAGCTGCAAAAAGTGCCCTGCGACTGAAAGAGTCGAAATTCTGGAAGGAAACCAACTACGGGCACAGCAGTATACTAAAGATCCACCCGGGGAATAATCTACGAGACCCGACTGATTACTCTGTCCCAATAACATACTTCGATAGAAGGTATTCTATACTCATTCCGAGTAGGGAAGAGTGGGAAGGCAATCAGAACATAACGAAAACAGATCACGCAATCTTCACAGACGGTTCAAAAATGGACGTTGGTGTGGGAGCCGGGGTCTTTTCCGAAAGTTTACAAATACAGAAATCGTATAGACTCCCCAACTATTGTAGTATTTTTCAAGCACAAGTACTGGCAGTAGAGAAGGCGGTCAATATCCTGCAAGAACACCTTGGCTTGGGAGTAGCCTCGTCAATCACCATCTTCAGTGATAGTCAGGCGGCGATTAAGGCAATCTGTTCCAGCAGCGTTAAATCAAAGCTCGTAAAGCGATGCCGCAACAATCTATGCACACTTGGCAACCAACATCGGGTTATTCTGGTGAGCTGGTGGACACTCCAAAATAAATGGCAACGAGGCTGCGGAAGCGCTAGCAAGAGAGGGCGCAGGCATGCCAGCTGATCTAGCAGACAATACAGTGAACAAACCACTGGGATTGGTCAAAGAGGAGATTGACTACACGGCCAAGCAGCTTGCACAGAACAGATGGACAGGGTTGACAACCTGTAGTAGATCCAGGCAACTGTGGCCCACATTCGATAAAAAGAGAACCACAGAGCTATTGAGACACAGTCAAAAAGACGTGAGAAATATTACTGCGGTTGTTACCGGACATTGCCTCTTCGGTAGACATGCCGAACGTATGCAAATACCCACTAACGACTTCTGCAGAAGTTGCAGAGATGAGGAAGAGGAAGAAAGTATTCAACATTTTCTGTGTGAATGCCCTGGCCTTGCAAGAAGGAGGCTCACCACTCTGGGTGAACCATCTTTCGATAGCCTGGAGGAACTAAGCAACTTACAACTTGGACGGCTGAGCAGATTTCTGAACAGTAGTGGCTGGTTTGAATGAGTTGTTAAAATCCTTCCGCGGTTACGTCGCACTAACCATCAGAGATCTGATGAAGGTGGGTTCTACGGAACACGTGTGGTACCACAACGGACCTAATCAGGACTACGTGAGACTGTTTGGTCAGAACCAAGGGTCTGCCACTCTTACCTAACCTAACCTAACCTATTTCGTTTTATAGAAAAATCGGTCACATACCCATCTTTGGAATACAATTGCCTATAGTTTAATGTATATTACGTATTTGTAAAATAACTCAATCACCTTATACTTAAATAATAACTACTTATATGCAATACAATATGAAACATTTTACAACAAGATTATAAAAAACGCAACAATTATACCGTTTTTTCTCCCTTAAATACACTTAATCGTATTAGGTCTAATAATTAGCCTAGCAGTGCGTAAAATTGATAATGTGAAACCTTTAAAAAACAATTTACTAGTCCACATTATATGGTTACGTAATAATTTTATCAATCACAATATTACAACGGCAGTTTTTGTGATCTGATACATGTAGTCTGTTGTAAGGTCTATTTGGTATAAAAGTGGTGGATTTCATATCAGTTGGTATCAGTTATCATTTGTCAGTTTAAGAAGTTGTAAGGGACCTGATTAAGTATCGTTCACCATGAATTCTTTGTCTGTAAGTACAAATCAAAATTGGATAGTTAAAACCTTTACAAACACAACATTCTAATTGTTTTTATTTAATTGAAGACTGCCACAGGTACATAGAGGCCTGACTTATACAATAATTCATGCATGCTAAAAAAAAATAATCAAAAAGAAAATCACATGAATACAAAAAGTAAAACACTTATTTTGAAATATATTTTTTTTCTTAAGAAAATCCTACATGGAGAAAACTTTAAAAAAACTAACTGATTAAAATTTTTTTTTTATTAATCTGTATAACAATTTTCATAAAATCCAAAAAGCATTTTATTATCTGGTAACATAAAATTATGATAATTATAATTTAATAGAAAGATAATATTCTGTACAATAATTTCTCATAATATTAAATTACCACTTAAGATATTGTGCATTTTATTAAAATATATAATAAGCGGTACCTACTATTAATGGAAAATTAATATATTTTATTGGAAAAGATAAAATTTATTTTCTTTTAACCGATGAATTTGTCTTCTGCATTGGAGTTTCTGTTAGATGGCGCTGCTACGTTTTCACTACTTATTCATTAATAAGAAATTCTTTAAAACGCGATTTAGCTGCTTCGGTCGTCATTGTCTACCTGTGCCCAGGTAACCCATTGTTTTGGGGTCCCTGTGTACTGATGCACTATTTGCCGAGCCGAGCCGTCGCGCCGCGGTGGCGGTCGCTTTCGCTCTGGTTTACAATAAAATCTAGTAAATCTTACAATAAAATCTAGTAAATCTTACAATAAAATCTAGTAAGTCTTACAATAAAATCTAGTAAATTTTACAATAAAATATAGTAAATTTTACAAAACTTTTAATAAAATCTAGTAAATTTTACAATAAAATCTAGTAAGTCTTACAATAAAATCTAGTAAATTTTACAATAAAATATAGTAAATTTTACAAAACTTTTAATAAAATCTAGTAAATCTTACAATTAAATATAGTAAATTTTACAATTAAATTTGGTAAATCTTACAATATATTCCAGTAAAACTTTCAATAAAATCTAGTCACTCTTATAATAAAATATAGTCAATTTTACAAATATTTTAATAAAATTTAGTAAATCTTACAATTAAATATAGTAAATTTTACAATAAAAGTTAGTAAATCTTACAATAAAATCCAGTAAATCTTTCAATAAAATCTAGTAAATCTTACAATAAAATATAGTAAATTTTACACTAAATCTAGTAAGTCTTACAATTAAATCTAGTTAAGTTTACAAAAAAATAATATTTCCTATTAGAAAATATCTCAATATTTAATAAAACTTTTCATAAATTTTAATAAAAACTATTATAATAATTTATATTACTAAAAATTATGCCCGCCACTAAATGAAATATAATAATTTTATTGTAAACCGTATTATCTTGGATTATGGTCGTATATTATTACTACTAGAAATAATTATTAAACCAAATATATGATGAATAATAGTTTATAGCATAATTTACTGTATAATTTATTTAATATTGGTGTAATTACTGTAGAAAATTTTTAAATTTGTTTTATTATTGGTATTAGTACCAAGAATACAGAAAAAAAGAAATTTCAATCAATTCAAATAGACAGACAAAAAACGCTGGAATTAAATTCCTTTTTCTAAAGAAAGGGGCCAGTCTTTACATGGAGGATCGAAATTCCACACATTTATTTATTGAATAAAAAGTAACGGGATAAGTTGTATTTAATTCTACGTCTGAAATGAGTAAAACGCTTTTAATCTTTTTAGGCATGTCTAGTGGCTCTCATTGCCATTAATGCTGCACTGGCTCAATATCATGGTTATGGCCATCATGAAGAATATCACGTAAGTATGCTTCGTTACGAAAATGACGTAACAGACTTTAAAAATATATATTTGCATTGAAAATATCATATAAACAAAGGCCTTTACCAAATACTTCCTATAGTTTATTTCAGATAGGTGTAGAGTAATAAAAGCTTATTAGGTATGCAAGGGGACTACAGAGTAACCCAATGAATATTTAAGCCACTTTAATAATTTGGCATTGATTTTATTGGAATAAATAAAAACATAAAGTCTTTCTCCACTGGTTTATTAAATAGTAAAATTAAAAGGTGGTAGATATTCTACATGTTTCGGGCGTAGTAACACCCATCATCAGGAATAAAACATGAAGAGAAAGTATTTATAAGTGAGTGTAATTGATTTTATTGCAAAATTATTTTTTTTTTATCAAGTGCAGGTAGTACCACTCGGGTTTGGGTCAATTTATGAGTTTTGCTAATTGTTATCCATACACAAACACTGAAAATGGTGTGACAAAGGCATGTATTATGTACATAGTATTAGGTACACTTATTTTTATCATAATATTCTTCGTCATCTGAAGAACTGTCATTTCTTTTTGACGATATAATTAACTGGTCGACGGTTCGATCGATCAGGTAGTCAAGATCCCACATTTTCTCTTCTTCTTTAATGACATGATAGATTGCTTTTCGTCAGTTCTCTGGTGTCACTTCCTTAATGGCTTGATCAAACATCAGTAGCTTAACGTCTTTCATTTTGAATGTCGTGTTGTGTCTTGCTACAAATCCTTTCACTTGCGCCTATATAAGTTCTATAGGATTTAGATGATATGGCGGTGTGCGCAGTACAGTTATACTATGTTTTTCAGCTATATCTTCCACGGCATGTTTCATAAAACGATGTTTGTATAAATTTGCTATAGCTAATAATTCCTCCTTTAACAAATTTGCTTATTTTTTTCTGTTTGGTTAATTATCATAAATAATTTAATGCACAAAATTTACCTGCGTCTATGGCTAAACCGAAATTGAGCCAAACTGGATTGAATTTCCCATTTTATTACCCTATACCTTTTTGAAATTGACTATATCATGTCGGACAAAGCGAAATATACCAAAAACCAAAGCGTTACGCCCCAAGCGCGTATTAATGATAAAATTACATAAAAGTACTTGACACAACAAACGGAAAAAAAACACTTTTTTTCTTTTATTAGGTACCCCACTACCACTTCGAATACGGCGTCCACGATCCTCACACCCATGACGTCAAGTCCCAACATGAACACCGTGCCCACGACCACGTCAAAGGAGGCTACACCCTGAAAGAGGCTGATGGTACCCAAAGAATCGTCGAATACACCTCCGGACCCCACCAAGGGTTCCAAGCTGTAGTTAAGCGAGTAGGTCATGCCCAGCATCCTGCCCATTACGGTAAACATGGTGGTCATGGTGGAGTTGGTGGAACTAGCTACGTGGGGGTCACCCATTGGGGTCATGGGTCTGGAAAATAACCGGTTACAGCGGATATATTGTTGTTGAGTTTTTTATTTATTGTTTGTTAATTTTTTTTTTATCATTTATAATAAAATCAATTTGCACGTAATTATTGGTAAAGTTTGTTTAGTCATAGTCTTAAAAATAAGGCTGTGTGATGAAATACACCCTCGGCACGTGATCTCACTAAGATTTAGTATACCTGTTGTCAGTGGAGTATTTAGGGAGGGGGCCCCCGAACTCAGAAGCTCGGGGTCTAATAGTCTAATTTCAACCTAATTCTTCGACTTACACCTTTTATTAATATTTTATATTTGGCCACATTCTGCTACACTATAACAAATTTTCAAAATTCACTATTATCAATAGTTAAATTTTGCTACGTCAAGCAACAGTGTTTCTCGATCATCATAGTGGCACTAACAACTAAGCTGTCCGCTATACCGGCTATGCATCGTACTCGAGTTGCACAATTGGTTTGTTGAAAACGACGTTTCTACTTACTCGCTTAAAACCGAATTATTGTGAATTATTGTCTTAGCTAGTTTTGTATAGATTTATCGTTTACACGTTACTAAGTAGGGTAGACCGGGGCTGGTTGGCGCACGGGTTGGTTGGCGCATTGTTCCGTTTAGTAATTTTTAGAAACATTGACAAGGCTGTTTTGTCACTCTAAAGCCGTTGGTGGTGTAGGATTATGCCCACGTAACGCGAAGGTCGCGTTAGTCTTCATTAGTTTTTGCAAAAGTAACGTTTATTTTTCAGCCATATTAGTAATTTTCTACCGAGTTACAGTTATTGTGATATCTCATAGGTAAGTAGCAACAATATTATGTTAAATATAGTAATTTAAACCTCACATGTGTGCTATTATTTGCCGTAAGGAAGTTTTTTAATTGTCGTAAGTGTTGATATTTTTATAAATCTTTAAAACTTCAAGATGGCGTTGGGGCAGGTTGGCACAAAAAATTTGGGGCAGGTTGACGCTGCGCCAACCTGCCCCACTGCTATTTGCAATGTAAAAATTAAATGATTTTTTCTTTTTACGGTTCTTAAAATGAGAAACTACCAACGAAAACCCCAAAATGGATAAACTTCCAAGGAAGTTATGATAAGAGCTACCAAAGAAGTTTTAATTTATGGAAAATCAATAAGAAGTGTAGCCAAATATATTAATATTGCTTCACAAACGCTGATTTGATTTTGTTCGAAAATAAGTATAGAGGACCTTCAAAATCGACGAATTATGTATTTGATTGTAGTAGTGTGTGTATATCTTGTACAACTTAGTTTCGTTTCTTATCATGTCCATTTTTTTTTAAACACATTTTATATTTATGTTAAGTATTGACTGTATAATAATTGTAGTCTCTCTGTCTTTTATTTCTTAATATTATTTAATTGTAATCAATACTAAGTACCTGACATGTGCAAATACAATTGTATGTTAGCATCAATTAACAATAAATAAATAAATAAATAAAATAAATCGCTAAATAAGGGAAAAGCAGAATAAAGAAAACAAACCATAAAATTGATGAAGACGATGAATGCTTCTACTTGTGCTTGATGTGTGGGGGTGATTTTTTAAAGAGTAAACCAAAGGAAAAATGGAGGTGTTGCACTTCTTGTAGCATGTAAGAACATGAAGCATGGCTGCGCCAGAAAGTAAACTATTCTATCGATGCATAAACTGCGATTCGGATGATGATATGTAAATATTTTGAATTTATTGTTTTGTTCTGTTTCTATTAAAATTAATTACTGTTGTGCTTAATTGTTATTCTTGCGCCAAACTGCTCCATCCAACACCGTGCGCGGGGTAGGATGGCGTACGTGATGCGGTCAAGTATCTAGTATTTTTTTTTTGGCATTTAGAGTTAATATGTCAAAAGTGTTTCATGTCAATCTATTAGTCGAAGCTATAAACAATGGTAAGGGGACCATGACATTGATCTTGGTTTTATTATAATGTTAGCAGAAATTATTATTTCAAAAATGCGCCAACCAGCCCCTGTCTCCCCTAGTTTGTGAATAGTGTGACAAAAAAATAATCCTAGTTGTTGTAAGCAAAAATGTGAATTCTATAGCTTTTAAGTGTAGGTTATACCTAACGTGACCATTTATTTTTCTCCTCAAACCGGGACCCTGGAAAATCTGTTTGGTTTGATAAAGTAAAGCACAACATAATTGAAATAGTAGTTTGTACAACAAGAGTGAATATAATGTCCATATCGCACGAGGAAGTAAATTGAGCACGACGCCGTAGGCGGAGTGCTCAAACTTCCGAGGGCAATATGGACAATCCACTCTAGTTGAACAGTATATTTTTTCTACGACCAAACATACAAACCTTATGCTAAAAAATGTAAAAAAAAGTTTTCAGGTTGCAGGGCTCGAACTCACGACCATTAGTTCCATAGTAAAACGCTCAACCTCTCGACTATCGAAACGTTAAACTAATTATGGGAAAATCAACTGATAAATGATGCTACATGAAATAAATTTTCTATGCACATTCAGCAGGTTGCATTATTGATAAATCTATTATAAATGTGTCTAGATTTTACTATATTGAACAAATTAATAACAAATTGTACCATATGCATTTAAATAATATAATTTAGTGTCTTGAAAAAGAAAGTAAAAATAATATACTGTGATTGGTCAGTACTTTTAAGAACAACAATGGC
Organism: Polydrusus cervinus; assembly: GCA_935413205.1. Classification (NCBI taxonomy): domain Eukaryota; kingdom Metazoa; phylum Arthropoda; class Insecta; order Coleoptera; family Curculionidae; genus Polydrusus; species Polydrusus cervinus. The sequence goes on along the minus strand of OW284519.1, from coordinate 12,853,316 downwards.
TTCTTTGTAATTGACTACTGTGATTGGTCAGTTTCATTACCTACAGTTAACTGGAATAGCCTACTTTACTCGGTACTTAAATGTAAAGGAAACAGCAAATTTCCATGTGGGAGTAGAAAAATGTATTTTTAAGCAACATTATAATAGGCGGCCTAATTAAGTTTGATATTTCTCAGATGAAGAAATTTTTTTTAAATATATTAGGTGACGAATTTAGAAAAGAATGGTATTCTTGACAGATTTTATTCACATTCACCTTCATAATCAACATCGCTTTAAAAACTGATACTTGCAATGGAGTTTTATATATACCGACTTCGCCCACTTCCCGAGAACGGGACATTTTGGCGTCCCGAAGCTTTTTTTGGGGACAACGGGACTGAGTGTTAAATAACGGGACTGTCCCGTTCAAAATGGGACGTATGGTCACGTTAGTTATACCTAGTATATTTATTTTCAATTGGCAGCGGCAGTAAACATTTATGAACTTAACCACAAAATCGGTTGGTCGCTTCTCACTATTTTACTTGATCTAGCATCAATGATGCAATTAGACAGGTATAGAAATTACTATCAAAAATTCATTTTTATTGATGAAGCCGCATAAAAACAAAAAGCAAAAACATTTTCATCGAAATGTCTACACATGCTAACTCGTCATCATGTATGAGTCATATATAGGGCCGTAGCCAGAACCAAATTTTTGGTAGGGCTATTCGATTCCTTAACAGGGCCCATATTCTCACGTTGAAATATAATGATATTATTTGATTTTTAAGGGACGCTGTAGAATTTTTTACATTTTAAAACGACCGATATCCGACAGGCTTCATTCATATGCATTTATTATATTTATTATAAGCAGTGGCGTAGCCAGAAAATATGCTCGGGGGGGGGGGGACATTTTTTTTTTGGAGAGAGGGCAGTTGGGACTACATGTATTTAGAAAAGAAGACGGAAAAGCGCAGCAGGCGAAACATTTTCGGGGCCACGCCCAAAGTTCGTTTAAAATTCACAACTACTAACAAAATTAATAAAATTTGTTTTTGTAAATGTTTTTTTTTACTTTTTTTTTTGATTTTCCTAGTTGATTCTTTATTTAAAAAAAACAGTTTTCATATTTGTAAACAATATGAATATTAGTGTAAATCCAAAATTTTAACATAAGACGTGTGTATGACTCTAACACGCGATTGTCGGGCTTTTAGGTTTTGAAATACTCTTTCTTAAGTGCCGTTTTGTATATTCATAATAAAGCATTCCCGTTTCTTCCAGCACTATTTTTTTAAATTATATATCACATTTCTTCAATAAAAAATGTTTCAATTAAAATGTTTACTATTTTTTTTTTTTTAAATAAATACCTATTTGTTTTTTGTTTTTGTTGTAAAAATAATTTATTGCATTGGGTTATATTTTTGTTGATTTAAAATAGCTCTAAAAAAGGGAAAACGGAACAGACAGGGGCAGGACAGGACTCTACCCGTATGACATGACGCAATTATTTAAATAATTTTATTTTATTAAACTTTTCAAATAACTTGCAGACATTTTTGATTTTTCTATTTCAAAATCTTTTTTACTAGGGCTCAATATTTTTTTACCAGGGCTTCGCCCTGGCCAGCCCCCCTTTAGCTACGGCCCTGGTCATATAGGGCGCGAGCCCATCGACAAAATATATGCATAATTCTCTGGATAAAGAAATTTTTACACAAGCGTCGAAAAAAATAAATTTTAACTTTTTTCTGGCTTTTCGATCAGTAAAACAGAATTTCTTTTAGATTAACCCATTTTTTTTAACTTGTCGGACCAGTTAGATGCCGGCTAAGCTGTTTGATGTCGGCAACCTTTTTAAATGAATTTTCGATGGTCCTTTTTATACTAACATGACTGGATTCAGCCTGCGTTTAAATAAACACGTCTTGCAATTATATTTTAGCGTATTTGTTGTTATTTTCTGCCAGTTGGAGATTATATACAAATATGCTTTTCTTTTGCCTAATTGATTTTATAAATCATAAATATATTAAAAATACATTACAAAAAACCTGGGTATTTTTATTTTAGAAACAGGTTAACAGAACTCGAGCAATGAAAAATATTTTTATTAAATTAAAAAAGTTTATAAAAATTACAATAAAGTTGTTTTTACTTTTATCTGATTCACGCATCGAAAGTTGTTGCCATAAAATTCTGTCAAGTCGGTGGATAAATAAGTAGTTATTATAAAGGTTTTTACAATTATTTACTAACCAGCAACTTTGACTGTCGCATTAATGACATTGGCAGGAATTATTTTCTCAAAATAAAAGTTGTCTTATTTGTAAATTAAGAATTAAGCTAACCGGGCCACCTTGGTTGTAAGAAAACTATTTCTCCCACTTAAATGACACCGCAGTCAAAGTTGCTGGTTAGTTAATTATTGTTAAAAGTCTTTATGCAACTCAACATTATTATATTATGTATAAACATATCAATTTGGTGTTATTTTTAATTTGAAAACACTGGTTAAGAAACATGAGCCCCCCCGTTTTGGTTTTAATTTTTTAAGCCTTCATTTTTGACTTGGGAAAATAACAAAAAGCACTTTCTCATAGCCGTTTTTATACTCTACAATTTGGCGGTGTTAGTTTTCCAATTCGACGTTTCGTTCTTTAGATACCAGCCTCAAGTAAATTTTTTTAAATACGGATCTGGAATTTTTAACATAGTTTTAAAGACTTCTAAACTTTGAAAATTTAATTGAAATTTTAACTTTTTGTCATCTAATAACACATTTTTTCAAGTTATCTATTTATAACATTACGGTCCTGAACATTTAGAGTCAAATAAAAAAAAATAGATTTTTGATTTGAAGAATCCGTCCATTTTTACTCAAAAACGCCTGAAAGCCGCTAATAAAATAAAAAAAGAAATCAATAATATATTTTCTTCATTTTTAAAAAAAATATTTGATATTTTGTGAGAGAAAAGTCTTGACTTCAAATATTTTTTTGTCTGTTTATTTTTATTACATATTACCTGAAACCAGGGCCCGCTCTAGCAATAACGCCGCCCTGGGCAAAACAAAAAATTGCCGCCTTTTTCCTAGTCTCGCACATAATTTCGAAAGTGTTTTGTCTAACTTAAAAAAATAAAACACTTGCCAGGTATTTTTAATTTTAAAAAAATATTGAATTTTTTTTTATTGCGTATTTATTGCACATAAATAAATTCTAAATACTAACAAAGTGAAAATTAACAAAAAAAACATTAAAATTTTTAGGCAATCTAATTGCACATTATAAACATATGTTTAAAAAAATTAAGCCCTTTGTTGCGACGCCGTCATCACCGAAAAAAGCACCAGTGCCTGCGTTGTTCGGCATGCTTTGTCGCGGAATTGCTTGATATTTTAATAATATTAAAAAGAAAAGGGATCGGTTGAAATAGTCACTGTTTAAAAAATAAAACAGCAAAACAAAGGAAATTAATGTTGTTAACTGAGAATTGGAATGGTTCAAACTTCAAATATACGTAGGAACGTAAGTAGGCAAAACGGGGATTTATGATGTTATTTAGAATTATTATGCCGCTCTTCCAACTTGCCGCCCTGGGCAGGGGCCTAGGTTTTTCCCCCCTAGAGCGGGCCCTGCCTGAAACTAGCATCATCAGATCTTATACACATTTTCATAATAACCGGCCTAAACACCATAACTTTCTGTAATGTAATTTTAATATTTAAGTAATCCTAAAAATAATTGCCAGGGCCGTAATAGTAAAGAAAGGATCATTTGAAATACCTAATATAAATGTGTTATAACGAAACGTCAAAATTTTAAAAACCTGTAAATTATATTAAATTTCTAAAGCTTAGTAGTCGTTTTTAAAATCCTAGGTCCGTATTTAAAAAAATTTACTTGAGGTTGGTATCTAAAGAACGAAACGTCGAATTTCAAAACTAATAACGCCATCTTGTGTAACATAAATAACGGCTATGAGATTTTTTTATGTTTTTTTTCCCACGCAAGAAATTAAAAACCAAAACTAAAAATATTGGTTTTTTCGGATACTTCCGAAGGTATTCAGAATATTTACAATATTTCTTTCATGAAAATATTGAGCCCCAAAATACACAACTTTGCCTCAATTTAAGAATCTCGTATCTCTTACCGTTTTTGGGATCCCCTTGTACGCACACGAATTTGTAGTACCCTGTATAGGGTGTTCCATTTAAATAAAAGTATGTTGGATATGTCCTTACTGTTTGGGATACCCTGTATAATTTAAAATACTTTTAAATTGTAGATCTAACGCCTCCAAAAATATTAAAAGCTTGAGTAGTTTAGATGCGACGGAATCCTGAGTTGAGAGCGAGCCACCCTGTATTATGATTAAAAATAAAGCATATTTTGATTTTTACTTTTTAAAACCAAAGCAAAATCTTGGCATGGCATACGAAGAATATAATTTACGGGCGCAAAATGTAACATTATATATTTTTTAGGCCCAACATCCACTCGTAAGTAAGAGAAAAATTATAGATATTGTTTTATAAATATTTTTATTTAATATACGGGCAGTAATAACAATTTTAAAACATTCCTATTATCTTTTATTTTAGATAAATTTACACTAAGCTACATCCTTTCTCTCTATAATGGTACACTTTTAAGATATTAAATGTTTTAAAGTCATTTTTCTACTGACGTTTTATAATAACCTCTTTTTGATTGTCATTATGGTTTTTTAATAACCTCCTTTTAGGCGCAGCGTGCTTAAAAAACTTTTAAGCGCGTTACCAGGAGCAACGTAATGCAGGTAATTATTTACAATTAAAACGTAACCACAGACTAGATATAATTTAATTTCTTTTTGCAAGTGTCAATTTTTGAAAGGGGCAAATGAAACATAGGTAATAAAATGTTTGTAAAATAAATTAAGTTTTTTATTATAAAACCTCAGTAGAAAAAATATTGTATACAACTCGTTACGAAACAATATCTTTTCGTCACTTTGAGGCAGGCCCGCGCCGTACATAAGGGCAAAGTCGTGTGGTGCACGACGGCGCCGAGGCGCCGAAGGCGCCGAAAAGCCTTAAAACTCAAAAGTAAAAAAACATAAAGCAACAAACAACATTGTCAAAACAAAATTTATAATGATAAAAAAAAACAGTAAGGAATTGCTAGCTATTACATTTTACTACATATTTTATTTGTTCCTTGTTGCAATCATAGCCTAAATTTAGTCGTCAATGATGCCGCAAAATCGAATACTTTGCGCATCAATTTTTTTTCTTTAGTTCAAGAACTGTTTGTATTTTTTTCAGCTTCTACTAAACGCTGGTCAATTCTGAAATCTAATTTATCTAATGTAACAAATTTGACTTTAAAACCTTTATCGGATACTCGATGGTCTAGTAGAATAGACGCAATAACTCCTTTAAGGTATCAACTTGGGGAGGTTTATGATGCTCTGTTTGAAATAAGCGAAGGAAACTTTGAAAATAACGTAAAAAATTTGGCTGCTTCGTTGGCCAAAAAATTGCAAAATTTTGAGTTCATTTGCATTCTTATATTGTGGTATAATATTTTAAGTAAAGTTAACATTGTTAGTAAAATTATTCAAAAACCGAACTTTGATGTTGCTCAGTGTTATAATCATTTAAATAATTTGAATAATTTTTTGAAAGCTTACCGCTCTGATAAAGGTTTTAATGATCTTTTGATTGATGCTAAAGAAATAGCATCCAGCTTAGACATAGAACCTACATTCAAAAAACAAAGAGGTCTAGAACCGCGAAAAATAAAAAAAAAACATTTTGATTATGAATGTGACGATGAACCGATCCAGGACGAAACTTTAAAGTTCAAAGTTGATTGTTTTTTTAATGCTCTAGATGTAATCATAACATCAGTGGATGAGAGATTCAAATTACTTTCTTCTTACTCTAATAATTTCGCGTTTTTATGGAATATTGATAAATTTAAAAATTATTCTGAAAACGAACAATTAGAATTATGTCAAAAAGTAGAAAATTTATTAAATGACAAAACTCGCAATGAACGAGACATAACTGCCGTGGAACTTGTTAAAGAATTGCAATATTTACAAAATTTTGATGAAAAAGTTATTACGTCTCCAGAAGAAACTTTAAATTATATAACAATTAACAACTTAGCGGATTCTTTTCCTAATACGAGCATAATACTTCGTATTTTATTAACAATGCCGGTTTCGGTTGCTACCGCAGAACGATCTTTTTCAAAACTCAAAATAATAAAAAATTATTTAAGATCGACCATGGGGCAAAACCGACTAAGTAATCTTGCTATCATTTCAATAGAATCGGACCAGCTAAAAGAATTAGACACCGAAGATTTAATTAAACAATTTGCAAAAATTAAAGCACGAAAAGCTCAATTCACTTAGCTAAAATATTAATAACAATACCTAATACCTCGATATTAACCTTAAAAAGGTGACATGTTGCATTATTAAAATAATATATTGTTTTGTTTTTATTTGTCGATCAGTTTCGTCCTGTGATATATAAACGAGTATTTTTTATGTTTTAAATATTTTTTTTATTTCTTGTGCTTTTGTATCATATATTACATTTGAAACTAAAATACAAAAATTTTCAGTTGTAATACTGTTAGAATATATTTCTGTTTTCTATAAGTTTATAATTATGTTATGTATCTCAATGAGAAAATACTTGTATGGCTTGTAGTACTTGTAAAATATAAAAATAAATTTATGAATATATACTTTTTAAAATTATTGTTCAATTCAATAGTGGATAATAATACCTAACTTAACCCGTATCTGTACTCACATATGAACGTTGAACGAATTTGGGGCGTTATTTTAAATTTGCACAAGGGCGCCAAAAGTGCTAGGCGCGGGCCTGCTTTGACTTGTTGTCCAACTCGGCTTCGCCTCGTAGGACAATTCACGTCGCGTGCCTAAAAGACACTTATTTCGTTACTTGTTGTATAAATAGCTATTTACTCCATGCCCATTAAAAAAGTAAAAAAATAAATAGTTTACAAAAAATATATACAACTTTCAGTCACACGGAAACTAGTTTTTCTTATCATCATTGCCAGGGGTAATTTACATTTAAATTATATTCAGCTTTAGGTGCTTCTACGTAGGCTATCTTAGGGCTTTCCACAAGCACAGCCTTATCCTTGGGCGAATCATATCTTTGTTCTTGTACATATGAATAAGCCCCTTTTTCTAACGGTACTGGATGGGGTAAGGTGTATTCCTTATGTTCCAGAGGCACTTGATACGAAATTGGACCTTGATGGTATCCCTGGTCCTGAGCAAACTTATACTCGGAAATTGGGGCATGTACTGGTGCTTGGTAATGTTGTGGGGCTGCCTTGTATTCGGGCACAATATAATCCTGAATTTGTTGTGGAACTGGTGCATAGTGAAAAGCTGGCGCCGAGTGATGTTCTTGTGGAAAAACGTATCTTTCTTGAGGTAAGACATATTTTTCTTGAGGCTGGACGTAATTTTCTTGAGGCGCGACGTATTTTTCTTGGGGAAACACGTAGTTCTCTTGAGGTAGAACATATTTTTCTTGTGGCAAAATATATTTTTCTTGTGGCAAGCCGTATTTTTCTTGAGGCAACGCGTACTTCTCTTCCGGAAAGATATACTTTTCTTGATGTAAATTATATTGTTCATGAGGAATATACTGTTCGTTAAGATATTCTTGAGGAAGGGATATTTTATGACCGTCAAGGACATTTTGGGAGTAAGAAGAAGGAAGTTCATGGTGTTCTGGAACGTTGATAAGAAGCCCCTCTGCTTTTGGGGCGCGAATATACTCTAAAGGTTTGGTGTAGACGTCGGCTAAAATGGGTTTAAGGCCAGTGTAGTCTTCGTATCCGCCATCATAGCTCTTGTAGGCAATCGGTTCCTCGATTATGGTGGGTTGGTGCGCTACGTGGGCGATGGGGGCAGCTACTGCAATCTGAAGAGAGTTTTATGAGTCATAGACAAATTATTTAACAATTATAATAAAATTATACAAGTCAGGAGAGTTCTTTCAACGGCATTAAGATACCTGGTCGGCCTGGTCCAACGAAATAGTTATTTATATTACTAGTACGGTATGCGCTTCATTATATTCATGAGTGAAGAATATTGCACACGAAGAGGTCGTAGACTGAGTCGTGGTGACCACACGAGTACTGTAATAAACCTTACCGTATGAGTGGTATACGACATTTTATCTAAGACCCAGACTAGGTGCTGTCATCAGCAGCATGTATTAATTTTACTTTTAATAATTATAATAAATAAGCATTTTTTTAATATAAATAAAAATTAATTATGTAATGAGTTTATTACATCACTAGTGATGTAATGAACTTATAACATCACTGGTACGATAATACAGCTTATTACGTAACTCAAAATAGGCTCATCAGCAGTAAATAGCTTATTATAGTGTGGGTGTTATATAAAAGTTATAGACGCAAAATTTTGATATTCTTGATATTTTACCTGTGGACTAGGTTCCACTTCCGCTCCTCCATGGCTTTCCACTGATGTTCCATGAATTCCAACTTTCTTAACTACAGCTCTAAACCCATGCTCGTCGGCGATGTAATCAACGATCCTGGTGGAACCGTCGGGTTCCAAAAGGCTGTAACTTCCACGGACGGTACCCTCCTTGTCCTTTGTTTCCCACTGGTTCTTGTGATCGCCGGTATGGGGATCGGAGACTCCATATTCAAAGGCGTAAGACCTTGGTTCCTGAAATATAAAACAATTTTGTCATATTTGGATTTCTTTATATAATGACATATAAAGGTAAAAATTTAAAACCAGATAAAATAGACAAAATTATAAGATTTATATAAAAAATAAAATTAAACTTTTAAGGTTGTCTTATCTTGTTGTTTTATCTTTGTCAATTTTGTAGGCGGTATGGTCACTTATCTTATTACGTTTACAGAGTTGTCAAAATTACCATCGCAAATGTTAAAAGTCAGGCTGCATTTAATATTTTAAAACTTTTTATTTTACTTTGCTTATCGTTGGGCGGTATTATTCTTGCGAAAGGCAACTAAGAATACATTTTATCATACCAACACATCAAATTGGTTATGCTTCACAAAACAAAATTGTTCAATTTCAAATGCAAATTGCCGAATGTGAAAGATAAAAACCTGAGGTGCAACTATGTTCATCTTACAGGGCGATGTCGATTCGAATTTATCGCCGAACGCACTGTGTTCACAGAAATATTCGCTTCTAAGCGATATTTTAAGCGCCACCTATGTCGATTTCTGTTGACAACACCATAGGTGTCGATTCCAAAGATAGATATAATTTGAAGCGATCACTCACTTGTTTAACCTCTAACCCAACCTTTAAAACGTTTTGTCTCAAAACAATAAAAAAATTTTATGAATCGTAAACCTCTTCTGCAAAAGTTTAAGAAGGAGAATAATATTTTCCTACGACCACCTATAAAAATGAGAAAAAAAGCACGGTTAACTTGGCTCGAAAGCGCCGAATATCACACGCGTGTTGAAAGAAATTATTTCAACTCTAGAGTGGAAATACAAGGCACACTATTTAATTTAGGCATATGATGCCAATTTGACAGCCACACCTATTTATTAAAAATAACAAATTTTAGAAAGCAGTTTAGTATATTTATCACGTATTTGTCGAGTGATTCAGAATTAGAGTGTGAAAATACGCCATCTGAAATTATAAAAAAGTTAAGAATATACTGGAAAATTTATTACCAGTCAAAACAAGCCCCGCTGAAGAAAATGTCATATATTAAACTTAAGCAGAATATTTTTATGGGTCGCCATAGCCTAGAGACTAGAGCCATAACCTACGAATCGAAAGATCACAGGTTCAAATCCCATTAGGAGGAGCACTTGACTTTTTTTTATGAAAACATTAAATAATTTATAGAATTATTTTGAATTGAAATCTTCCCTGTTGGGTGAATTTTTTAAATTTATTTTTAATGCATCTTTCCTTGATTAAATAAAAAAAATCATTCAAGAAGGAAGATTTCAATTCAAAATAAGTTTACAATTTATTTAATGTTTTTATAAAAAAAAGTCAAGTACTCCTGATGGAATTTGAACCTGTGACCTTTCGATCTATTAAATTGGCATCATATGTTTAAATTAATTAGTGTGCCTTGTATTTCCACTCTAGAGTTGAAATTTTTTTTTTCAGCTCTAGAGTTGAAATATTTTTTTCACAAATCAAAGGTTTTTTTAATAATTCTTTGTGGTCGTAGGAAAAATAGTGTACATTACTCGTGTGAAAGTGATTATTCTAAAACTCGGAGAATGTCCGCACTCGGCTGACGCCTCGTGCTAAATCTCTCCTCGTTTGAAAAGTATCACTTTCATCACTTATTATGTAATATACTATTTCCATTAATAGTGTTGATAAAATATTACTAAGGGAGGAGAGAAGAAAAATTATAAAGGCCATAAGCCCAAAAAGGCGAATGGTGCGAACTGGGGGTTTTTCTGACAACCCCAATATTATCTTGTAATGGTCTGTAATAAAGGTGGGTCACACGATTTCATGTTTACAAAATATAAAAAATGTTAAAAACCAGCTCAAACGTACTGAAAAATGTTTTAACGCCAAAATTTTTAATATATTATTTGAAGTTATAACATAAAAAAAATGTAGGGCCACCAATATAACAAGTATAAAATATTAAAATCCCTACCGATTTTTGACAGAACACCGATGGCACCCGAGTATTTTAGCGACACTGGAACATGATACGAATATTCATTACTATCGAAAGAGATGTCGCTAAAAATCGATCGCTTTTCTTTTTGAGCATAGTTGCGCCCCAGGAGCCCCGCTAGGCAGTGCTTTCCCTTAATTATGTTTTAATTATCTTTCTCAAACGTTATAACACCTATTTTAAATAAACTTTTAAACGGACCTTGCTTTTCGTATATCGTTGGTACCGTCATTATTTTATAACAAGTTGAAATATTGAAAAAATTAACTAAAATATAGAAAAAATGGGATGAAGACAACTAAAAAAAATTCTTCTTCTGTAAAAAAAATATGACAAATAACACTCCAAACCTTAACAATAAACCGAAAAAAAAATCGATTGAGATCGATTCGACTATGCAAAATTTGATTTTTCCACGTATTACGCAGTGACTGTTTTTTTCTCGGATAAATATCAATGTCATTTTTAAATTAAGCGGAACTAATTATTAGTATTGAAATGTTAATTGGAAAAATTAGATAACGCTTCAAAAACTAATAACAATAAATTTTTTTAATGTAGGTATTTTTTATAATAGATATACTTACATAATTGTTATATTTTCCAGCATAATCACCTTGATAGCCACTGTACAAGGAGCCTAATTCATATCCAGGTACCAGTATTGAACCATGAATCCCAATTGCTCCTAAAGCTATGTAAAGAATCTAAAAAAATTAACAAGTCAGCACGTCAAGCTGGTCTGGCCAGAAATAAACAGTAATCGATGAGTCATCACTACCAAATAGTGCATTTCCACCATATCGCGCATTTTATACCTTGGTCTAGCGATGGCAATAAAATTTCTTTTTTTATATACAAAATATAATAAAAACGAATTTCACTACAATTAAGTGGCGCGTCGTCAGTGGAGATTTTTAAGCTAATATCGTTTATAATTTTAATGGATAATAAGAAATTAAGATGAATAGCCGCAATATTTTTTTTTATGTTCTGCATGGCGAATGATATAAATTGAACCTGTACAGGGTGTTCCTTAATAATGTGCTAATATTTTAGGGTGTGATTTCTGAAGTTATTTTATGAAGAAAAGTTCATATAAACATATGTCCTAAACGGCTTAAATTTTTTGCTACAGGGTGTTGAATTATTTTTTTTAATGCGTTTTTTGTAATATCTCCCAAAGTACTTTAGATAATATTTTCAATTTTGGCATGTGTTAATAGGACATAAAACCACATGTTTTAGTTATAAAAGTTATTTTTTTGTCCCACCAGTGGCGTCCCTGCAAACATTTCCTCTGATATTTTTTAGATAAAAAGTGGTACGCCACTGACATTTTTCCATGTGGATATTATTTCTGATTAGCCTGGTCAATTCTGCATAAAAATGGTATCTTGCGTTTTTCTCCTCAGGCACACCGTTCTTAATTAAAATAATTAAATTAAATTAGACGGGCGGAAGCATGCCTATTAAATGAAGGTGGTCATTTCCAACAATTTTTATAAAACAAAATTTTGTATTATCAATGTTAATAATAATAATAATAATAATAATAATAATAATAATAATAATAATAATATTAGTAGCTAATTTAATTATTTTAATTAAGAACGGTGTGCCTGAGAAGAAAAACGCAAGATACCATTTTTATGCAGAATTGATCAGGCTAATCAGAAATGATATCCACATGGAAAAATGTCAGTGGCGTAATACGTTTTTTCTAAAAAATATCAGAGGAAATGATTGCAGGGACGCTACTGGTGGGACAAAAAAAATAACTTTTATTACTAAAAGATGTGGTTTTATGTCCTTTCGGAGATATTACAAAAAACACTTTCGGAGATATTACAAAAAACGCATTAAAAAAAATTAAATCAACACCCTGTAGCAAAAAATTTAAGCCGTTTAGGACATATGTTTATATGAATTTTTCTTCATAAAATGACTTAACCAATCACACCCTAAAATATTAGCACGTCATTAAGGAACACCATGTATAACTAAATCTTTAAAATATATTTTAAAGTATTATCCGCCAAACTAGAAGTTCTTGTGATCCCCTTAGTACAATTTTTGTATTAAATAGTCAATTAGACAAGCCAGGAAACAATGCCGCGTTTCACGCTGGTAACAATGGATAATTTTTTTAAATTTAATGAAAACTTGTTTAAATTTAGCAACTGAATGATTATATTTTTATATGTTGTTAATATTATCATCAAAATATACAATATTTGTATCATCTGCCAATAGTTTGATATTACCTTTTAACTTTACTTTTAAAATTGAATTGACGTAAATAAAGAAGAAGAAAAAAAAACAGTTTTCATTGCTTGGTTTTTTAGAAACATTAATTTTAATATCTGCAGCTTTTACACACCTTGATTTTTTAGCCATCACACTTTATATAAAAGACATACAAAATCTACATGGTATGTCTCATTTGGATGTTCTTTAACTAAAAACTACTCATAGCCGCAGAATTAAACCTTCAAACAGGGATTGGAGCTCATATTTCGAAAAAAAAATAATATTTCTTATCATGAAGTAAAGTCACACACATTTTACTTAGTAATCCAAGAGATGAACAAATGAACTAAAATTAATAAATTGATTGAATTTAGATGAAATTATGGGATTTTGAAATTCCAGTAATTTTTTTGAATAAGCATTCCATTATTAATGGACGCAGTGCAGTGTATACATACAGGGTCCTGCAATAGTGCGTCAGGCTTCTAGAGCTCCTATATACGAATTAAGTTCGGAATTTAATTCATATGCAGACATACCGTATTGGATGCATTTAGGGAAAATATTTTTCCATATCATGGTGTCCCAAAAAAGCGTGATAACAAAAAGTTGTATTTTATAAAAAGAATCATCCAGTATTTTACTGCATATTTTAAAGTCGTAAAAGAGTCCTTTATATATATTTGTCCAAAATTTGATTCATTTTGCTTTGGTAGTTTAGGAATAATAAATTAAAAACTAAAAAAAAATTTATGTTTCTGGAAAAAAATTGAAAAAATCATTTAAATTTATATTTTAAATCATGGGATTGGGTGACATTATGACGGTGGGTCTAGAGATATTATGAATCTAGTAGTGTTTCTCTATTTTATATAGGGTGATCATAAAAGAGTTTCAAAAACCACCTATTTTAAGTTATTTTGTCTCAAGTTTTTTAAATGGAACACCCTGTATATTTTTTCACTATTTAATGTAAAATTCTTAAGTAAGTTGTCTTTGTACCACAAGCATATCAGGTAATTTCAACCGTTTTCGAAAAAATTGTAAATTTCATAAACTATGTTTAAAAATAAAGTTTTATTATTAAAAGACATACTAGGCGACTAGACTAAACTACAGTAAATGTTTAAAATATCTCTCATTTTAATCTGTGCCCAAGTCAACACGTTTTTAAAAATATCTGTTCACATCCCTTAATATTTTAGAATTAATACTAGCAAAACGGTTTGTTAGTAAAAGTTATGCCTTAAACTCATGGTAAGCTTTGAAATAAAATAGGAATTCATTTGTTTCTTAAAATTTGAGTTATTTAATTAATTCAAAAAGTTGATTTTTAGGGCGCTCTTACCAAATACAAAGATCATATCAACCAACTCATCTTATTACAATTCGTTTTAATTTATTTACCTTAAATACCAATTGTAAAATTAATTAAATAACTTGTTAAATTATAATAAACAAATTAATTCATATTTTATTTCAAATCGTACCATGGTTCGTAGTCGTAGGCATAGCCATTACTAAATAAACCGTTTTGCAGAGTTTTGCTAGTATTTCACCTAAAATATTAAGGGATGTAAACAGATCTTTTCAAGAACGTTTTTTCGGAAACGGTTGGAGATTACTTATACAGGGTGACAATTTGAAAACGAACAGCATTTAATATTGCCTTTACCAATGATAGTATGAAAATTTGGCGAAACACGTTAATTGATATATCGAGGGGGACATTTTTTAAGATATTTGTTGTCGTGTTACTTTCAATCCCCTGACTCCCAGGGCACCTACCCCTAAAATTTTAAATGGCAATCCCTATTTATTTTGCCATTTTTGTGTTCCTTATAATATTCTACATAAACTGTATCATTTTTTTTTTCAAAATTGTGATTATTAACCTCACAAATTGAAATGGTAGGTACAAACAGTTTTAAACGAAGTGCTATGAGGCGGTGAATGCAATTCGTTTTAAAATTCGATATTAAATACATTTCATTAATTTGTGAGGTTAATAATCACAATTTAAAAAAAAAAGGATACAGTCTATGTAGAATTTTATAAGGAACACAAAAATGGCAAAATAAATAGGGGTTGCCATTTTAAATTTTAAGGGTAGGTGCCCTGGGGGTTGGAGGGTTGAAAGTAACACGACAACAAATATCTTAAAAAATGTCCCGCTCGATATATCAAATGACATGTTTCGCCAAATTTTCATACTATCATTGGTAGAGGCAATATTAAATGCTGTTCGTTTTCAAATTGTCACCCTGTATACTTGTACTAAAAATAAACGTGCATAAGAAGTTTACATTAAATAGTCAAATAATATACATAGTGTTCCATTTGAAAAACTTGAAAAAAACTAATTTTAATTAGGTAATTTTTTAAACCTTTTTATGATCACCTTGTATAAAATAGAGAAACACTATAAGATTCATAATATCTTTGGAACCCTTGTGATAAATCTCATCCAATCCCATGGTTGAAAAAATGGATTTAGATGTTTTTTTTTCCAGAACCATAAAACTTAATTTTTTTAGTTTTTAATTTATTATTCCTAAACTACCAAAGCAAAATAAATAAAATTATATGAAGGACTCTAATATGAACCTAAATATGTAATCAAATACGGGGTGTCGTTCAAAAAAATAAAACTTTTTATCATCACGCTTTTTTGGGCCAGCCTGTATGTAGAAAAATAGTTTCCCGAAATGCACCCGATGATACTGTATAAGTCTGCATTTAAATAAAATTTCTAACTTAATTACAGGCGCTGTAGAAGCCTAACGCACTATTGCAAGACCCTGTATATTATGTAGATATAAATTCGCTTGAAGCATGAAGAAGAATTTAGAAATATTGTTCGAATACTCCCCAAATTATCTTCAAATCTAACTAATATCTAACACTTTTCACTAAAATGTTTTTTTTTGCACTCAAATCCAAATAAATACAGGAAAAATAATCCAAAAAAGGCACTACACAATAGACCACGACAAAAATCACATCGAAATACTAACCAAAGACAACGACATTCCACTACAGGTCAAAATTTTTCACGGTATTGTGCAAAGAGGTGAAGTGTAACTGAAATGAAAAGTTGGGCGTCTTATATATATAGATTCGGCAAACCAAGAAACAATTCTAAGATATATCCTTTGATAGTAAAGGCCTTCAAAGTTCGTGGACAACCGGATAAAATGTAATGAAAAATTTTAGACAAATTCGTAATATGACTAAGTGTTTTTCATGAACCCGAACGCATTAAAAGTAGGCGTGTCATTGATTGGTCTAATTTCAATTTGGTTGAGATCCGGTATATGGGTTGATTTGCGAAACACCGGGAGATACTTTCGATTTTATGTGGTTAAAAGTATAACAAAAAATGTTTTTTTCTTTTCGGCCGTTCCCGGTTTTTATCACAAGAAAAATTGGTAATTTTGTCAGTAGGATGCGAAATACTACTTTGGTAATCGAGAACAAAAATTGGTCGAGATGATCTAGGAATTTCGCACACGAGCTGCAAATAATATTTTTTCTACACCGACTTTAATTTGATTAAACTATAGTCTATTTCAGAAAGGTATGGAGTAATAAAAGCTTATTAAGTGTGCAAAGGGACTACAGGGTGACCCAATAAATATTTAAGCCACTTTTATACTTTGGCGTTGATTTCATTGCAAAATTCTTTATTTTCATCAAGTGCAGGTATCCCCAAGGTTTGGGTCAATTTATGGGTTTTGCCTATTGTTATCCATTCACAAATACTGAAAATGGTGTGACATAGGCGTGCATTATGTACATAGTATTAGGTATACTTATTTTTTATTAAACGTTATATACAAAATACAATATACCAAAAACACATTATACAGAAATTTAATTTTAAAAAATCATTATATTCTTCGTCATCTCAGGATCTGTCATCTCCTCTTGACGTTATAATTAACGAGTCGACGGTCCGATCGATCAGGTGTTCAAGATCCCACATTTTTTCCTCTTCTTTAATGACATAATGGACTACTTTTCGTCAGTTCTCTGGTATCACTTCCTTAATGGCTTGGACTAATAAACTGCTGGACAATTCAAGCGGACCGAGCTACTTGTTAGGTGAACTTTGGGGTAAAATATTTTACAAACGAATAAAGCTATCAATGCTCGGTTTGCAAAATTTGAAAGAGAATTTAATTCTTAATATGCATATTTTTTCCGATTTTTTTTTACTTCTAACCTTTAACTGTCTACAGGGTTCAAAGAGAAGTATGTTTTTTTTACCAAAGTTTCGAAGTACCGGATTTCCACAAAAATAATTTTAAATTATTTTGGATGGCATTTTCTGTATCTCCTATTTATAGAGAACAAAATAAATTCTAAAATTTTTGATATCCCTCTTTGTTCATAAAATTTTGATTTTTTTCTCAACCCCTGTAAATTTCAGGTATTTTTGTCATTAGGTCTTACAATGTTTTGTAAGAACGGGTTTTGGTAAGTGATTATAATTTCTCAGGATCACCTCTTTTGCAACGAGTACATTTTAATTTTTTACGTTTCGTCGTGACCAGTGGCGTACCCATAATCGGTTTTATTTTTAATTTTTTTCATTTTATATGCCTCCATTTCCTCACATCGTGTGTTTCGTGCCAGGCTAACGTTGCAGTAGGTATTATGAACACCATTGTTAATTCAGGAGATGTCATTAAGTCACATAATTATTTTTTTAAATGACACGATTGTCCCGAACCGAACGCGCAAATGTTTTAAGATTGCTTAATGAAGGCCTGGCAGTTGAGGCTGTAGCCAATATGTATAATGTTGGGAAGGCCACAATCATTCGGCTAAAAGAACGGTTTGCAACCACGGGCGACACGGCTTACAGACATGGAGGTGGCCGGAATAGAAAAAAAAATAAAACCGATTATGGGTACGCCACTGGTCATGACGAAACGCAAGAAATTAAAATGTACTCGTTGCAAAAGAGGTGGTCCTAAGAAGTTATAATCACTTACCAAAACCCGTTCTTACAAAACATTTTAAGGCCTAATGACAAAAATACCTGAAATTTACAGGGGTTGAGAAAAAAATCGAAATTTCATGAACAAAGAGGGATATCAAAAATTTAAGAATTTATTTTGTTCTCAATAAATAGGAGATAAAGAAAATGCCATCCAAAATAATTTCAAATTATTTTTATGGAAATCCGGTACTTCGAAACTTTGGTAAAAAAATACACTTCTCTTTGAACCCTGTAGACAGTTAAAGGTTAGAAGTAAAAAAAAATCGGAAAAAAATGCATATTAAGAATTAAATTATCTTTTAACTTTTGCAAACCGCGCATCGATAGCTTTATTCGTTCGTAAAATATTTTACTCCAAAGTTCACCTAACAAGTAGCTCGGTCCGCTTGAATTGTCCAGCAGTTTAGTAGCTTAACGTCTTTCATTTTGAATGTCGTGCTGTGTCTTGCTACAAATCCTTTCACTTGCGCCCATATAAGTTCCATAGGATTTAGTTTGCAATGATATGGCGGTATGCACAGCATACAATTTTATTTAATTGTCCAATAAAGTACCCACATACATACGTCCACTTTCTGTCCATTGTACGTACCTTTCCAACATAAAATGGACGTACATAGGACGTTCACCTGGTCGAAATTTGAACGTCCTTCGTTGTTAAAATGGATTTTATGTACGTCCTATGGACGTACATACGTCCGGGGGCTTCGGATTAAAGTATGACGTACTTTTGCTATTTATGTACTGAATTCTTCACTTGGTTCGAGAACGTAAAAAATGTACATCCATTATACGTACTTACGTCCACAGTATGTTCACTTTTCATCCAATAAAGTACATACATAGAACGTATATAATTTATGTCCACTTTCTGTTCATTGTACGTACCTTTCCGACATAAAATGGACGTACAAAGGACGCTCACCAGGTCGAAATTTGAACATCCTTCGTTGCTAAAATTAATTTTACGCATGTCCTATGGACGTACATACGTCCGGGGGCTTTGGATCGAAGTAGGACGTACTTTTCTTGTCTGTATACTAAATCCTTACTCCCACAGTATTACATCCTGAAAATTATAATATTTTATACTGTTGAATTTTTTTTTTTATAAAAAATTGTTACAGTTTATATTCTAAACAAACCGCCGTATTATACTGTAACATTACATCCACACCACAAAAAGTATTTTATTACACTATTCTTGGAAAGCGCGAGCGGTTATTATTACAACAATGTCTTTTTTTTTGTTACAATATTAATTGGTATACGGTTTACGGAAGGTCGCGTTCAGATCAAGGTGACGACAGTTAACGCTGAGATCATGTCACTGTTTTTTCAGTGTTTGTTTTAATTGTTTCTCAACTTATTAGTAGTCAGTGTGAAAGGTAAAAGAAGACAAGACAAAAGAGGAATTTATTGTTCATATTATATATAAATATACAGAAAAAATACACCGTTTTACATTCAATAAAATTTATTTGTTGCAGTAATCGCAAATAACACTGGGGAACAGATTATAATACTGGGTGTTTCACAGAGGATGGAACGTTAGACGTTTATGGAAATACGATTTGTTCAAAAATTTGATTGCTCAGATAAACAACCATGGTCTATCGTTTTTTTCAGCAAAGTAGCTGCTTCTGTCGAAACAAGTGGCAAGATCGTTTTTTTAAATGGAACACCCTATATATTATATCATTTTCTAATTCCCTATACAATTCCACGTATATTTTGTATAAAATGTCATATGTCTAATTCTATTGTTTTTGAGATATTGACGTTTAAAATTAGCCTTTTTCAGACATTGACAGGCTATAGCACTGGAACGGCGCATCTTAGAGAATAGTAGTTTGTACAAGAATGGATAAGATTACAAGGAAGTAAATTGAGCACGACGCCGTAGGCAGAGTGTTCAAACTTTCGAGTGCGATATAGACAATCCACTCGAGTTGAACAGTATATTTTTTTTAAGACCAAACTTACAAACCTTATGCTAAAAAATGTTAAATATAAATTTGCCGGCTGCCGGGCTCGAACTCACGACGATTTTCTTATATTGAACAAATTAATAACAGATGGAGCCTCAGTAAATATAATAACTTTTAAGAATGTCACAGAGAAATATACTTTTTATAACAATGTTGTCAACTAATGGGAAATTTCTGGATTCGTAAGAACAAAGCACAGAGGGATGATGGGTTGGCGCTGTCTCCACTTGTGGTTGTGATCTGCTAAACAAATGCGTATTTCTACGACCGTGCGTTTTAACCCATTTTCCCCGCACGCATTATAGTTTTGAAAGTGTCACTTTCCCGCACTAGTGCGGGAAAGTAAAATAATGCAAATTTTGGCTTTAATAGATAGTTTTTTACTTCAGGTACAGTTTATATTGACGAAATAGTCCATCAAATAAAATTTACATCTTTTCTAGCTTTTGTTGCATTTTTAATTTTTTGAAAATATAAAATAATGAAGATATTTTTATATAACCCTGTACATTCTTTAAAGTAATGTCACAAAACAACTATCAAACTACCGGGTTTGATATCAGTTGCTATGATAACCCAGGCGTGTAATTGTTACGAAAACGTCAAAGTTGTTCAAAGCGTCTTCGAAGTGACCGAATACAATCTTCTTCAAAATTAAACCACATTAAACCGAATCCGAAGCAATAATATTAATGGCTTCATCCGACGAAGAACTTCCCGAAGCCATTTTGAAGGCTGCAGATAAAGCTAATTCCGAGCTGTTACCTGCCAAATCCAGACTAAGATATGAAAAGCAATACGACCATTTTGTTACATGGTGTAAGGAGAAATATTATATATAAATAATATTAATATTTATAATAATTAGTAGTTTTTAGTTAATGTTTTGTATATGTATGTTGAAATAAAATAATTTTTAAAAAATGGGTTAGTATACTTTTTTGTATATACAGTCGTAGAAAAAATAATGTTCCTAACTCATGCGTAAAGTGTCTTTCCCGCCCTTGACCGCTTGCCCGAACTCCACTCCGCGTTGGAAAATAACTATTTCTGTATAGTCTGCATGGAAAATTTTATTTTTGTACAACTGTCAAAAAAGATGACTTTTTAGAAAAAAAATGTATTATTAAAATGAATTAAATTAACAATTATTATTAGAATAGTAATTAACGGTGAAGTTAGAGCAATTGTTCCCTATATTAATTCCAGTAGGCGATGTTACACTTTGTTGGTCGGAAACGCAAAAACTATTAGATGAAGTTTCTAAGATTTTATTGGAAATCCCAACTTTGTTCACCAAACTATCCTCTATGTAACCCTCCGCCTCTGAACGAGATTTCCGACCTCCGTGACGTTTTATAGAAATCAGGTCGCCCCCTGCATTAGCTAGTAGCGTCGCAGAACTTCTTCTGAAACAGTGGCCTGTATAACTTTTGAACATTTCTTTGCCGAGCCATTTTGCAATAAGACTTGGCATTTCTCCTATTTTATTGACTCCAACATGTTGATTTACACATTTTCCCTTAGCATATTTTAGAAATAATCGGTTACTTGAAGTGTGGGACGGTCGCAGAGATTTATACCTTCTGTATAGATATCGATATATTCCAAATTGGATATAGTAAAGGTTCGTTCACAGTGGGTTCTTGTATCTGGTATTTTTACAATTAATATAGTTCCAACATCTTCAATGGTATCAATGGTCATCTTGGTTAATTCTTCGCGACGGCAAGCGCCACTTATCCCGAAGATTAAAACAACCCACAATAAAATAGTTAAATGAGTATTTAAATTACTTAAATATTTGGTTGTAAGTGTAGTATACCTTCATAAGTAAATGTATTTCATCATTGGATTGCTTTATAAATCTTGCTACATCCTCCTATGTTAATACTTTAGACTTCTTTCCTCTATATCCAATGGATTTGCTCTTTAAAAATGGAACCAATTTAGTAAACCGCTGCAGATCAATATTTTCCTTTATGTTTAGCGTACTTTTAAGCATCGAATAGGTACTTCATAGTGTAGGTGGCTTTAATATTTTCGACTTTTCCTCCAAATAACAGAGCAAAACATTTTCTAATACGGTTTTTACTTTCTTTATGTTGCACCATTCGCGAAACTGAGTGTACACTTTCACATATTTGATTCTTGATTTCGCGGGCAAAAGATTTGATATAACGATTTCTGCCGCATCCGTAATTTCGTGAGGTGTCTCACTATCACTTTCAGACATTTAAATGGTACCAAACTTGAGCAAACAACTATAAAATTTTGACACGAAAAACGATAGATTTGACAATCAATAAAATTTAAACTATCGCAGGTTTTTATGGTATAATGGGAACAGGTGTAAGAAATAATACCTTAAAAGCTATGAATTATGATTTTTTATTTTTTTTCTAAACACGACAAAAAATAGTTAACAGCAAACGGTTGTACAATAGTATATTATGTTACAAGGACGAAAAATGCAGTATTTCGGACGTATTGCGGGAGATTACTGGACGAGGCAAAGCCGAGGCCAGTAACCCGCATAGTCTAAAATACATTTTTCGTCCGTATAACATACGTTATTTTTTATCCGATTGTGTTTTTGCTCGGATTATAAAATAATGTAAAAATTAAGAAAACCAATATATTTCATCTTGTATTGTAATTTTTTGTCCCTTGAATGTTTGAACAATGAAACCTGTAATATGCGTATCCATGGATCTAACAAATAATTAAATTAATATTATCAACTGACGTTTTATCAATCAGGCGATAGTTTTAACTAATCTTTCGTGTTCTGCTAGTTTTAAAACCTGAAAAACACAATTAAAAATGGAAATAGACGATGATCTTATAGAAGGTACACCACCTGGCATTCAAGAAACTGCCAAGGAAGTAATGTTACATTTGTTGCCACAAAAATCTAAGGAAATATATGAAAGAGCTTATAAAAAATTTATGGATTACCGGCAAGAAAAAAATATACAGTCGTTCTCCGAAAACGTCTTCTTGGTCTATATGGCGGAATTATCGAAAACTATGAAGTCATCTACTCTATGGTCGCCGTATTCTATGCTACGTGCAGTGGTAAATGTAAAACAGAATATTAATATATCTAAATACATTAGATTACGAGCATTGTTGAAACAAAAAAGTGTTGGATATTGTCCAAAGAAATCAAGGATCCTAACTAGAGAAGAGGTTCACAAATTCCTTTGCCATGCTCCAGATGACAAATACTTAATGTTGAAGGTAAATGTAACTATATAATAGTATTTTAAATTTCTGACTAACAATTTTCTTAATTACAGGTTGCTTTTATTTTTGGAATCGCGGGCGCATGTCGTCGAGAAGAACTGGCTCATATGAAAATTGATGACATACAAGATTTGGGAACGGCTTTGTTAATAAAAATTCCCTATAATAAAACAAACAAACCGAGATCATTTACGGTGACTGGAGAATATCTAAAGTATTATAGAAATTATCTGGCTTTACGTCCAACAAATATGAGTGATGGGCGATTTTTTGTGTCTTATCGCAATGGAAAATGCCATAAGCAAGTTGTCGGTATACACAAATTTGGCTCTATACCTCAGGAAATAGCATCTTACTTAAAACTGCCGAATGCCAAGGAATTCAAGGGACATTGTTTCAGAAGAACATCGGCCACATTACTTGTAGATGCGGGAGCAGACATAACATCTCTAAAACGGCATGGAGGCTGGAAGTCTTCGGGAGTAGCCGAGGGCTACATAGATGATTCCTTAAGTAATAAGTTAGAGCTGACCAAGAAAATATTCAACATTCCACAATCTGACCTGCAGTCAGTCTCGACTCAGGTGTCGCAATCCGTCTCCCAATCGAGTTCAACATTGGAGAATAATATCATAACGGAGACCAAAAATAATAACACATCCTCAAAATCAAATTTACATCACCCTGTTCTTTTTCAAAATTGTTCTAATTGTACATTTAATATAAATATTGTAAATAAATGAATAAAATAAACTGTTGAAAATATTTTAGTGTCCGACAAAATGTTTTTTGGACTAGGACGACAAAGGTTGCCTAGCTACCAGCGCAATAATCAATACCTTATTAAAAAGGTTACCTTTTCGTCCGAATATCTGATCTATAAAACGTCATTTTTTGACACAATCGGATAAAAAAAATATTGTGTGTATTTCGCGCGCTATAGTTGTTTTTATGGCACATTTGATTGCATTTTTAACCTCGACCTAACGGTCTCGGTAAAAATTTACAATCTCATGTGCCATTAAAAAAACACCTATTTTGCGCACTTAATACAAAAATAACTATTTCAAAGGTTGCAACATTGCGCAGCACTGTAATGAAATGTTGCCGTACAGTTAACTGGAATAGCTTACTTTTCTCTAGGTATAGAGGAAACAGCAAATTGTCATGTGGGAGTAGAAAAAAGTGGTTTTTACCTCTTTATCTAAGTTTTTTATTCTCTATCTAAAAGTTACAACTTCCGGTTTAACGTGTTAAGTTGGTATTTTTGGATAGAGAATAAAAAAGATAGGGAGGTGAAAAATGCCATTCCCCATAATAGATGTGTGGCCTACCATGTCTTCGTTTTCATATTACATCTCAGAGCTCAAGCTACATTGCATGACCTGTAAGTTGTTGTGAGTTGATTTCTGCTAGATGGTGAAGACGCGGTTTCACTACTTAAGTCTTGAAAATTCGATTTAACTGTTTCTGAAGTTGTTTGGGGGTTATGGCTTCCCGTAGACTCCTAGTAATAACGAAACGGCCGTCATTGTCTACCTGTGCCCAGGAAACTCATTGTTTTGGCGTCCCTGCGTGTAGTTTAATGCAACAGTTGTTATTATATTATTACGGACATTATACTTCTACTGTTAAATTCACTAAGTTTTCACTTAAAAAAAACGATTTAACAAGTAATAGTCAATACTAGTTTTTATAAATTTGATACTAATAAGAAACAATTAAACCGGGTTAAACCAATGCAGTTACATGCGTAATCAGTAACCTTAAAAATTAACCTAGCCAGTAGCATTTTATCCGTTCTCGGTAGAACGCCAAAATTTAATTTAAATAATATTCAAACCTTAAATTTAATTTATTCATAATATTAATATTTACTTTCATTTAAACCAAATTAATAATATTATAATAATAAAAATTTAAGTAAACATATTATAACTTATACCGGGTGACATAATAAAGTGCTACACCCCCACCAATTTTTTCCGTAATTTTAGCAGTAAAAATGTGAGACATGCATAAGTGTGTAAATTGCCATTTTTCGATCAATTCAAACATTAGAAACCCGTTCCGGTTTAACCGGAAGTGAAGTCAACTTTTAAATTTTAAATGAAAACCCCTTATTTTTATTCGACGTTTAAATTATACAAAAAATTCTCTTTTCAATGACATATCACACTTTATCATTTATTTTAAAAATTGTCGCCTAAATCAATTTTTTTTTATTTCTAAATTGTCCATAACTTGGGCAAAACAAACTTCGTCATATGCTGAACGCCATCCAGCAGTAAATTTAGGAACCTTATACCAATTGCCAGTAATTTTTCTTGATCGATTTTTTCATAATTTTTTAAATTTTAATACGTTGGGACAAACAGTTCGTAAGATATGGCCTGCGTCCATTCTTATTTGGCCACTCGGTACGTCATTCTATTAACCATGCAATTATTTTATTTGCTATTATATATATATTTATATTGTTATATTTGTTCCGACAACTCCAATAGAAAAGAACAGATTAGAAATAGAACACCAGTCTCGGGAGATTAGTCAGGTCGGAAAGTGTTGAATGAAGGCTGTCCCGAGTTGACCATTTGCCGGTTTTGTTGTGGCATCTGTACCTTCTTCCGCGTGTTTTTATCAGAGAGCGTATTTTGTTTAATTATTTTCTAAGTAAAGAATTTAAAAACTAAAACCGTAGGAAATTTTATCTTTACGGGAGTTTTATAGGATCAAAATAAAAATTTTGTGAAAATGCCTTTGTGAGCTAGTGATGCCAACAATAATGTGTTCATGTGTTTTATTTTTCTATACAAGATAATACAAATAAAGTGCTCAACATTGGTGAGTTATTACTTATGAAAGAACATTTTCGCACGACCACCTATTAAAATGAGAAAAAAGCACGGTTAATTTGGCTAGAAAGCGCCGTATATTACA
The DNA here is from genome assembly GCA_935413205.1 of Polydrusus cervinus. Taxonomy (NCBI): domain Eukaryota; kingdom Metazoa; phylum Arthropoda; class Insecta; order Coleoptera; family Curculionidae; genus Polydrusus; species Polydrusus cervinus. The sequence continues at coordinate 12,827,116 of OW284519.1, read as the reverse complement.
CGCGTGTTGTAAAAAAAATATTTCAACACTAGTGTTGAAATACAAGGCACACTATTTAATTTAAACATATGGTGCCAATTTGACCGACCACCACTATTTATTAAAAAGAACACATTTTAGAAAGCAGTAATTGTAAAGTGTTAAACTTATTTATCATGTATTTGTCGAGTGATTCAGAATTAGAGGGTGAAAATACGCTATCTAAAATTATAAAAAATGTTAATTATATACTGGAAAATCTATTATCAGAAAAAACATATCGCGCTGAAGAGAGTGGTGGCATGTATTAAACAACAAATGTTTATTGGTACCGATAGCAGAGAATAGAGCTCTAGCCTACCGATCGCAAGGTCACAGATTCAAATCCCGTCAGGAGTATTTGACTTTCTTTTATAAAAATATTAAATAATTTATAGAATTATTTTGTATTGAAATCGTCCTTGTTGGGTGGATTTTTTAAATTTATGTTTAATCCATCGTTCCTTGATTAAATTGAAAATTTTTCATTCTAATTAATCTCGGAGTCAATACAGGATTAGTTCTTCCTATGATATATAAAATATGAAAAAATGAAAAAGTTAAACTACAATTAAAGCAAAAGCCTATTGACAAACTATGAAACCAGATATTAAGAGGAACATAATCCTAAGTATGTTAATTTCAACACTAGTGTTGATATTTTATTTTTAAACACTAGTGTTGAAATATTTTTTTCACAAATCAAGGGCTTTTTTAATAATTCTTTGTGGTCGTAGGAAAAATAGTGTACATTACTCGTGTGAAAGTGATTGTTTTAAAACTCGGAAAATTTCCGCACTCGGCTGACGCCTAGTGCTAAATATCTCCCCGTTTTAAAAGTATCACTTTCATCACTTGTTATGTAATATACTATTACAATATCCCTTTTACTGAACTAGAAACGGTATATATAATTCTGAATCAATACCCAACGTCTGTTGGTAATTAAGAAAAATGTCTCAATGACAAACCAAGTTAACACAAAGTAATGAATTCGCGACTGTCAAGTAATGATTTAAGTAATTACAGTGTAAATACTATTAATGTTTACTGTACAAGAAAAATATAATTTATAACAATACTACTTAAGTTGTGCATTGTGCTTATTGTGCTTTGTTTCAGTTTTCGGCACATTTCCTCTTTTATGTGATTTTAACTGTAAGTACATTTGTAACTGAAACTGTGTCAGATTACCTAAAAGCATATATCGTTGAATCATATCCACTTAAATCGATCAAAATACAGCTCGATTTTTTGAAAAAGGGTTAATATCTCGGCATTTATTTACTCTTGAAACCTGACTTTTGGTTCGCTAGAAACAATGATATTTACCGGTGAATGAAAAAGGTTTTTACCAAGTTGTTTGGGTAGTTTCAGGGAAATTCTCGTTTGAAATATCGTTTAGCAGGAATTTGGTTGCTGGCAAAAACTGCCTAATAGTGATATTTGGCCAACCAACAAAATCTTGCTAATCGATTTTTCAGACGCGGAAATCTCAGCACTTACAGCCTGAAACCGGATTATCGGTTCACTAAAAATAATTATATTTGCCGCTGAATATGAAAATGTTTTTTTTTCTACTCCCACATCGATATTTTTTTCTGTTTGCTGTAGTTAGTAATCAGTTAACTGAACGGTAAAATTTCATATTTAGGTTAGGTTAGGTAAGAGTGGCAGACCCTTGGTTCTGACCAAACAGTCTCACGTAGTCCTGATTAGGTCCGTTGTGATAACACACGTGTTCCGTAGAACCCACCTTCATCAGATCTCTGATGGTTAGTGCAACGTAACGGCGGAAGGATTTTAACAACTCATTCAAACCAGCCACTACTGTTCAGAAATCTCCTCAGCCGTCCAAGTTGTAAGTTGCTTAGTGCCTCCAGGCTATCGAAAGATGATTCACCCAGAGTAGTGAACCTCCTTCTTGCGAGGCCAGGGCATTCACACAGAAAATGTTGAATACTTTCTTCCTCTTCCTCATCTCTGCAACTTCTGCAGAAGTCGTTAGTGGGTATTTGCATGTCTACCGAAGAGGCAATGTCCGGTAATAACCGCAGTAATATTTCACACGTCTTTTCGACTGTGTCTCAATAGCTCTGCGGTTCTCTTTTTATCGAATGTGGGCCACAGTTGCCTGGATGTACTACAGGTTGTCAACCCTGTCCATCTGTTCTGTGCAAGCTGCTTGGCCGTGTAGTCAATCTCCTCTTTGACCAATCCCAGTGGTTTGTTCACTGTATTGTCTGCTAGATCAGCTGGCATGCCTGGGCCCTCTCTTGCGAGCGCATCGGCAGTCTCGTTGCCATCTATTTTGGAGTGTCCAGAAACCCAGCACAGAATAACCCGATGTTGGTTGCCAAGTGTGCATAGATTGTTGCGGCATCGCTTTACGAGCTTTAATTTAACGCTGCTGGAACAGATTGCCTTAATCGCCGCCTGACTATCACTGAAGATGGTGATTGGCGAGGCTACTCCCAAGCCAAGGTGTTCTTGCAGGATATTGACCGCCTTCTCTACTGCCAGTACTTCTGCTTGAAAAATACTACAATAGTTGGGGAGTCTATACGATTTCTGTATTTGTAAACTTTCGACACTGTTTGCTGTAGGCTATTCCAGTTAACTGAACGGTAAAATTTCATATTTATTAAAGTATACCTTTTTGACTCAGAAAATGCCCTTCTTTAAGAAACTATAATTGAATAACACCTAATATCACAGGTAAGAAAAAAAATCATAGATTAATGAAGCCCAGTGTATGCAACAAGCGCCCTTTAGTTTCAAACTTAAAAATTTCTACAAATTCTTATTTCTTGCTCATAAAAACATAATATTGCCAACTTTCAATTCGATTCATTAAACCGTTTTAAAATTATGGCTTAATTTTGAGAATAAACTTTTACTTTCAACACCCTGTATCTCTAGAACGAGTAACAATCCGAAAAAACTTATATGACATAATCGGCTTAGTTTGATGTCTAGTATCTCCAGTTACTCTACGGCCCATAAGTTACCGGACACCCTGTATAGACATCTTATCCACTCTTGCTGTACAAACTACAATGAAATTGTTACGGTTTCAGAAACAATTGTGTTTCAAATATCATTTAGCGGGATTTTGTTAGTTGGCAAAATTGTCTTGCTTTCTCCGGAAAATATATTAATCACTGTAAATTAGCCAGTTGAAGACTGGATTCAGTATCAAAAGCGTTTAAAATTACGTCGTGATGAATGCAGTACATATGAGAGCTGACCAATTTAGTTGTGACTATTGTGAATAATAAATAGTTCATGAATTTTGTTCCACCAGTTAAAGGCTTTCACCCTACCAGTGCAGTGGATCAAAAATAAATAAATACTTTTGATTAGGTGCCTGTTAATGAAACCAAATATGAAACCTATAGTATATTTCAGAAGGGTGTAGAGTAATAAAAGCTCATTAGGTATGCAAAGGGACTACAGAATGACCTAACGAATATTTAAGCCACTTTCATAATTTTGATGATTGATTTCATTGCAAAATTTTTTATTTTCATCAAGTGCAGGTAGTACCACCCGGGTTTGGGCCAATTTATGGGTTTTGCCTATTGTTATCCATTCACAAATACTGAAAATGGTGTGACAAAGGCGTGCAATATGTACATAGTATTAAGTACACTTATTTTTTATTAAACATTATTAAAAAAATACAAAATACAAAATATACATTATACAGAAATTAAATTATAAAAAATCATAATAAGTATTCTTCGTCATCTGAGGAACTGTCATCTCCTCTCGACGGTCCGATCGATCAGGTGGTCAAGATCCCATATTCTCTTCTCTTCTTTAATGACATGATGGACTGCTTTTCGCTAGTTCTCTGGTGTCACTTTCTTAATGGCTTAATCAAACAGTAGCTTAACTCTTTCATTTTGAATGTCCTGTTGTGTCTTGCTACAAATCCTTTCACTTGCGCCCATATAAGTTCTATAGGATTTAGTTCGCAAGGATATGGCGGTATGCTCAGCACAGTTACACTATGTTTTTCAGCTATATCTGCCACGGCATATTTTATAAAACGATATTTGAATAAATTTGTTATAGCTAATAGTTCCTTCTTTATCATATTATCTTTAAATTCAATACTTTTGGTGGTTAACCAGTCGATAATTTCTTGTTTTCTCCAAGATGAAGTTGGAGTCTTTTCTGTGCATCGTGAATGATAGCTTGCGTTATCCATAACTACTACTGAATCAGCTGAACGATGTTTTATCATTTCACCAAAATAGTCCTGAAAAACTGTGATCTTCTGTATTGACGAAAGGTTAGCAAACCATCTTTTAAAAATCCCTCTTTGCTTCCATTTGCGCCTATGGCCGACACCGAAATTGAGCCGAATTGGACGGAATTTCACATTTTATTACTCTACACCTTTCTGAAATAGACTATAATATAGAAACCAATGCCATGAAAAAAGCTGTGTCACTAGTCTGTTACGAACTTTAACATTTAAATCAAGGGGCTTACAAAGCACGCCCTAGTAACAGTAAACTTTAATTGTTACTTTAGAATCTCACCCTCAGACAACAATATCTTTAATTTCCGTGAAATACATTCAGACAAACTTAACCTTTTTGAGCTTGCTTAGCCCTAACGGAACTAAAAATACTAACTCTTTTAGTTTTGTTAAGGTACGCGTCAGTGGCGGCAAGTGGATATTGAGTATGGAAGGGCTCAAATCTAGTACGAAAAATTGAGTGCCGGCGGATATTTTTACTAATTTTTGAGGAAATGTACAAAATGCATTACTTACAAATTCTTATCAAAAACATTAGCTTGGCCACGATATGATTCATTTTTATTTTTAATTGTGGATTTCTTGACAAAAAAAATATTTTACAGGGTGTCTCATAGAACTGTCGTCACGTCATTGACAATTTTTTTAATGGAACACCCTACATATTGTATTATTTAAGTGAAAATTAACAAAAAAACATTAAAATTACACATTATAAACATATGTTTAAAAAAATTAAGCCCATTGCTGCGACGCCGTCATGACCGAAAAAAGCACCGGTGCCTGCGTTGTTCGGCATGCTTTGTCGCGGAATTGCTTGATATTTTAATATTATTAAAAAGAAAAGGGATCGGTTGAAATAGTCACTGTTTAAAAAATAAAACAGCAAAACAAAGGAAATTAATGTTGTTAACTGAGAATTGGAATGGTTCAAACTTCAAATATACGTAGGAACGTAAGTAGGCAAAACTGGGATTTATGATGTTTTTTAGAATTATCATGCCGCTCTTCCAACTTGCCACCGTGGGCAGGGGCCCAGGTTTTTCCCCCCCCAAAGCGGGCCCTGAAACCAACCTCCGATTTACCATGTTAAACCGTTAAAACCGGTTTTTTGGTTTAACATGGTAAATCGAAGGTTGTTTTCTTTGGATAGAGAATAAAAAACTAAGATGAGAGGTGAAAACCATTTTTCTCTAAGTTGAACCGTTCCAATGTTGCAGGCTGTCAAAGTCAAAAAATGCCATATTTTAAACGTCAATATCTCAAAAACTATTGAATTTAGACATATGACATTTACAATATAAGCGTAAAATTTTGTGAGGAATCAGAAAATAATATAATATATGGAGTGTTCCATTATAAAAAATTGTCAAAGACGTGACGACAGTTCTATGAGACATCCTGTATAATATTTTTTATGTCAAAAAATGCACAAATTTAAATTAACGGGTCCGAGTGTTTTTCCTAGATCTTTTTCCTTTAATTGAGATTAATTTTATGCGGGATTTTTGGGAGACCCAGTATACAGTGATGGGCTAAAATATGGAACTAATTCATTTAAAAATCAAGTATTAATTTTTTGAAAAAACGCTCGGACACGTCGATTAGAATTTTTTTTTTCCACATTTTTTGCCTCAAAAAGATTTGTCAAAAAGTAGATGTAGCAAAAAATTTTGGTATTTTAAATAGAACACTATTTTTTTCAGTAGAATTTTTGAATTCTACGTCAAATTCAGCGCATAATTTCTGTAGAATACCATATCCTTATCTCTAACGGTTTTATAGAAAAAGTACATTATAAAGTAGTAGTAGTAGTAGTAACAAGATTTATTTAGCACATGGCTACTAATACATTTAAATAATTATTTAATTTTTTTTAATACAATTTTAAATGACCTTTTGAAACATTTTTATTTATCTTGTTGTTTTAATAAATATTTTTTTAAACCCTGTTTGAATGATTTTAAGCTTTTTTGTGTTTTAATTGATTTATTTAAATTATTAAATTCAATAAGCCCTTTATAAAATACCGATTTATAAGCTATGTTTTTTAAAAAAGTATTAAGAAAAAAATTATTGTTATTTCGCGTTAAATAATTATGATGATCACAATTTAGAACAGTAAACTCTTTTAAATGTGAAGGTAACATACCATTTTGAACTTTGTAAATAAATATCAAAACCAAAAATAATATTAATTTTTTTACATTTAACCATTCTAATTTTTTTAACATTATATTAATTTTTGAATATCTATCCATATTAAGTAAAATTCTCATCGCTTTATTTTGTAAAATTTGTAATCTGTTTATTACACCTTCATCAGCGTTAAATAAAATTGTAGAACAATATAAAAAATATGGCAAAATTAAAGTATTATAAATAATTTTTTTCGAATAAAATTTTAAATTGAAACTTATTCTTTTAAAGTAATTTATTTTTCCGCAATTTTAGAAATTAAATTTTCATATTGGATATTAAATTTTAATTTTGAGTCAATTACTATACCTAAATATTTAAATGAGTTAACTATTTCCAATCTGTCTCCATCAATTAAAATATTTAAATTGGTTAAATTCAAATTTAAACCCACAACCATACATTTTGTTTTGGAAACATTTAATTTTAATTTGTTTACTTTTAACGAATTTGACAATAAAACAAGTTCTGAATTTAAAACTTCCAAAATTTCCAAAATATTTTTACCACTAATATAAATAAGAGTATCATCTGCGAACATTTGAATTTTAGCCAATTTTAATACTAATGGCATGTCATTAATATATAAAATAAAAAATAAGGGACCCAAAATACTTCCCTGGGGTACTCCTATGTTATTTAATTTTTTTGTTGAAAATATATTACCAATTTTTGTTGTCTGTGTCCTATTATTTAAATAATTTTTAATCCATTGATAAACTTTACCCCTGATACCATATTCAAATAATTTTTGAAGTAAAATGTCCCTATTAATCGTTTCAAAAGCTCTTTTAAAATCAAGAAATACAGCAATAATATATTTTTCCTTTACAATATGCCAATCTACTTAAAAACCCTTCTAAAACATTATTTACAGTATTTTCATTAATTTGCCTAATTCCATATCTAATTTTAAATTTTAAGTCTTCCAAATTTTGTGGTTTATCCTTATACACTCTTGATTTCAAATATCCCCAAAGAAAGAAATCCATTGGTGTAAGATCGGGAGATCTTGCAGGCCATTCTACCTATCCAGCTTTCGGGAAATACAGTATTCAAATACTCTCATACAAAATTTCGTTTTATGGTGTACTTTTTCTCTAAAACCGTTAGAGATAAGGATATGGTATGCTATATGAATTATGTGCAGAATTTGACGTAGAATTCAAAATTCTAGTGACAAAAATAGGGTTCTATTTAAAATACCAAAAATTTTTGCTAGGTACATCTTTTTGACACAACCTGTATAATTTTTTTTTGAGGCAAAAAATCCAGAAGAAAAAATTATAATCGACGTGTCCGAGCGTTTTTTCACAAAACTAAAATTTTTAAATGAATTTGTGCCATATTTTAGCCAAGTATATAATATTAAAAACATTGGGTTCTCTTGACCCGAATCAAAGTTCTTATGTCAGAAGCCGTTCAACAAATGATTGCATCAACATGTACGCGAGCTAACGAGCCAAATTACCAGTTGTATGTGAATATTCATCAATTAATGTTGTAAAATTACAAAATTGTCTATTTTTCCCTGTGCTTTTAAGAATTAGGTGTATTTTTGAACAATTTTACCAGAATGTCGTGTAAATAATTCTACTAATTGCTAAGTATTTTCACAGGGCTGTTACATTTTACGCAAAAAATCCTCAAATTTTACATTAAATTTATAATATTACAGATATCTTAATGTAATAATTTAGGATTTCTATTAAAATAAATATCGTAAATTTCTTACAGTATTTTACAATATAGATAAAAAGTAAGAACAGGTAAGTAAAATTTCTGTTCCTAACCGTAGACACACAGTTACACAATAATATAGGCAACTGTTGTGTAGTCATTGAGCACAATACCCAATGGATATTCGCCCACCTTAAGGATTTAAATAATAACAAACCTAACTGCATATTTCACACTCGTTTTTAATTATATATCGCAGTTGTAACTTTTAACACCTTTCTCAGATGACTGTGATATCTATGGTGGATATTTTAATAGCTGTTATTTTGTCTAGAAAAATGGTAAAAATAGGAAATTTAAACTTAAAACTTAATTTACTGCATAACATCTCCAGACTGAATACATTTGACTTAACTAATAACTACTGGCATCATAAAAACTCCCCCCCTTTAAGCGAGGCATTTAGAAACTTCAATGAGATTCTAAATCAAGTCACTCCGTTGTGTATAACAGATTACGAATATCATAGTGGTTTTCAGGAAGTTGCGTTGAAAATCCCTTCCTTTACTGACAAAAAAATTCTTAATATTCATATTCTAAAGGCAGAACTAAGAGAACATAAAGAATGCGTTTTTATATATACTGATGATTAGGTAACGGTGCAGCCATATATTTACCTCAACTCAACAATGAATTTAAGTATAAAGTTGAAAAAAGCTGCAGTATTTTTACTACAGAGGCCCTAGCTATTTGTAAAGCACTTAATTTTGCACTCGAATACGACAGTCAATATTTCGCTATATTGTCTGATTCTATGTCTGTTCTAAAAGCAATAAATAATATCCAGCTTTGGTCCTACAAAATTAATCCTATATTATGGCACATTCGAAAATTATTACGTCAAATCACTCTGCAAAAAAGCATATAACATTTATTTGGGTAAAAGCACACACTGGAATACCAGATAATGAATATGTAGATACCCTAGCCAAGGATAGCACTCTCAATGGAACACCTATTAGCTCTAGTCTCACTCTTACCGATGCGCATGTCCTTCTAAAAATACAAATACTGGAAAAATGGAAATTAAGATGGAAAACCTATTGTAACACATCTTCAACAAGATATTCACTTCTTGTAAAAATTATTCCCAATAAATACTGGCATAAAGATTTGATAGTTCCCAGACGATTTATAACAACCATTATCCGACTAAAATTGGGCCATGCTTGTTACCCAGCCCACCTAAATAAAATACGTATTGTTCCCTCTGACAAATGCGATTTGTGCGATATAAAATGTGATTTAGACCACTTATTCTTGGAGTGTAGAAAGTATGACAATGATGTTAATAGCCTATTTGAACAATTAATTCAAGAATGTAAAGTCGAGTGCCCATTTAATATCCTAAATCTCTTATCCCTCGAAAATGTAAAAATCTTTAATGTACTGGTAAGCTACTTATATAAAACCAATTTAAAACTGTAAGTCCTACCTATCCTAGTCTTTCCCTATGTGTTTTCCCTTTTTATAGTGGTCTTCATTCCTTGTATGTCTTAAAAGAAAGTCGCCCTAACAGACCCCAGTGGCGTGAAGCGTGTATCCCTGTATGATTGTTTATAAAAAAAAAGTTTCTTTTACTTCTCTACTTTGTGACTGGCTGTATGGCTAATTAGCCAAATGTCATTAATAAAAAAAAAAAAAAAAAAAACTTAAAACGGATAATTAGTGTAGGAGGAGGTACATTAGTACAGTAAAGGAGTCTACTCACACGTTCCGATACCCTCTTTGGTTTTGGAGCCGTCTGGGTACCAGCTTATGCACTTCTCATATTATGTATCTTATGTTTCACAGACAGTAGCTTCAATATCTACTGTTTTATACAGTAAAAGCTTTGAATTTCAACATTTAAAGAAAGCCGAATAGATAGGCGCACTATGATTTATTCGTTACGTAAGAACCGACGTGACTTCGGAGCGCGCCGTCTTTTATTGCGTAAAATAATACAATATTTTGTGTCTGAAATCGATCGAAAAATAAACCCGAACAAACATTAGTTCGTCTCCTAAAACGGTTGCCACATGTTTGCACTGATCCGTCGTTCTTTAAATATTGAAATTCAAAGGTAAAAGTAATTCTTCATAAGCCTTCATTCGCAAAAGCTCTGTTGGCATATAAAGTCTTTATTTTCCACAAACATTTAGCTTTGCGGTACAAATCAATAACATCTTTGATATTTTAATCTTTTTATGTCCTTTAAGCCATTTTCAATTACAAAATATTCGTCTGAAATCAAAGTAGGCCTGCAGTCCAATGTCGATCGGCCAACGACATGTTCAGTTTTAACAACCGACGGCCGCCGGACGACCAGGCCCTGGCTCGTCATTTAACTGTGTGTGTCATTATCTCTCCGGCAAATTCCGGCCGGCCGACTGAACATGAGTAGGCTACTTAAGAAAGAAACATTGATAGTAGATTTACTATCAATATTCTAAACTGTTACTAAAAGATTTTTTCCAAAGAAGCTTAATATATTATCCATAAATCTGTATAAAAAAGGCATAAGTAAACTCAAACACATTATACCAAGTACTTCTCTAAATATTCCACACTTAATGGACGCAGTTATTTTGAATGCCATATAAGAAACCAATACATTAAACAAAGTTTATTTTTAAAGTATCAATCTCTAATAGCCGGTCCGATCGCCAGACTTAACATCTACAAATTTTTAATTAATTTATAGACACCTGCAAAATTGATTTCCATTTAATGCTGATAAATTGTCGGTTTCTGTGGTTTGTTATAAAAATAATCAGGTATTGAGACTGAGAAGAATGACATTGACATTCTTACGATTAGTTTGATAATAAGTGTTGCGTAACTTGGGTTCAATTCCGTAATAATATCTTATTTAATTGTAATAATTATGAAATTCGGGTTAGTCAATTTATCACCATTAATTGATCTAAATAAAGGTTATGACATACATACATATTTATCTTATTTAAATTAATTATTGGACACAAAACAATTAGGTGCAGTGACTTTTATGAATGATTTAATTATTAGTTATTAGTATATTGTGTATCTAGTAGGAAAAATAACATATTCTTGGATGGGGATAAAGTATGGTGGCAAGCGTCCGAGACCGATAATATGATTTTCCTGCGAGGTGCACGTACTATTTTTTCTGCAATCAAAAAGAAATTAGAATAAATACAAAAACAGAATGATTGTAAATAATAAAAAATAATTAAAATTACCTAATAGATCGCCTATGCTTAGCATTGCGGTTGCTTGACAACAAAAGGATAATTTAGCTTTAGTGACTCTAAACTTGTCCAGTCCAGAGAAAAATACGAAAGGACATATTCAAGTTTCATGGATTATTGCCACGGAAAAAATACGTCCTCCCATTCGGAAAATGTTTTGATTGCCTATTTTGCTTACTTATTTAAAAAGCTGAAACCATCGACGCTTCGGTCGACTTATTCGATTCTAAAGGCAGTATTTAACAAAAGAAAAATGTTGACGTTTCAAAATATCACAAATTAAAAGCATATTACTTGAAACGACAATCACATGGTTACAGGCAAAAAAATCTAAGGTTTTATCTTTGAAAGAAATCAAAATATTTTAAAAAAAAGCGCCAGATGCTGACATTGTCATTATTTGAGATTTGAAGTTCAAATCGATACTTTTAAAATTATAAACCGATCTTTAATTTATTAGTAAGAGTCTTAAAAAAAATATAGTATTATTGCTTGTTGTAAAGCAATTACGCACTCATATAATTACCGCACTCACCGCTACTACGACTAGTTCGCAATTTCTCCATTCGTGCGTAATATGCTTTTTACCACACTTAATACGTAATACACTATTATCTTACATATTGTAGCTTAAACTGCTACTTGTAAACGTAATTCTAACGTAGTGGGTACATTTATGGGTCCTGAGCCTGTAAGTACCCCAAATTGTGAACAAATTGTACTATAAATATTAATCTAAAATCAAATTTGTATTTTTTAAATAATTATTGATGTATATTTTTTATTTACTTACATTAGTTTACGTATTTACTTATTTCTCTTTACTTACAAAGTAAACCGTAATTACCTCCCGCAAATCAATACCAGTAAGGAGTCCTTACCAGTGGCGGCGTCAGGATTTTTGGGATGGGGCAGAAGCGGGCCCGATGATTTAAAGGTGGGCACTACCTAAATCAAAAATGCCTTCTAAAAAAAAAAGGTCGCTGCCTCCCCCACGCGCGCAGCTTCGTTCTCTTTCTTATTACATCCTTCTAGTTCCTCAATTGTGGGTGGGCACCAGTGTTTGTAGGGTGGGCCAGCGCCCACCCTACCCCCCCCCCCCCCTGGCGCCGCCGCTGGTCCATACCAAGCAAGGAGTAAAAAACGATTCTGTATTTTATTGTAGGTTTGATTGTTTACTACAACTTTTACACCGGCAAATATTTATTTAAAAAAAAAACATGATATTCCAGAACTTGTAGACCAATGACCTGCCGAATGTCCAGATTTAACACCGCGTAAATTCTAATAACGATTTGTGAATTTACCCGTATTATAAATAATATAATTGGTTTAGTTTAATATCTATACTGATTATGATAAAAAGAAATTATTAAAAATTCTGCAACCGAGCAAATATCAACCCGTTAAAAAGTCGGTTGTCACGCATCGCGTAATTGCAGCGCACACGGTATATTAATCAAAGTTACCTATCGAATTTTTGTGTGATGTAAAGTTATCAGTTTTTTGTTTTAAAATTTGCAACGGTCTCGTTACTTAAGTAAATAAATCGGCGACTAGATTTTGATATAAAAGCCTGCGGTTCATTTCAAAAGTTATCAGTTCCATTTTCGGTATCGAAATAATACAGACATGAATACTTTTACCGTAAGTATTGAATATTATCGATCAGAAATATTGACATTTTTGATAACATTTCTGAAAGAAAAAGTCAATATTTTCTTACACTTAGTCGCTGTTAGGCAACGGAAAAGAACTGTTAGGAAATATTTATAATTGTACTGTAAGGAAATATTATTTCTGTACGGCTACTTGTAAACTAAAATGTGTTAAGCTTGACAATTCAATATTACTGTGTTTCCATAGTTACAACACAAATATTTAATGGCATCCTTTATTTGTGAACAAAGTTAATAATATTTATTTCAAAATTTCAAAGTTTATTGTAATAAGTTATGTCCTTTTAATAATTTTCGATTTACGGAAAAATAGAATGTATGCCTCGTAGTAAAAGCCACACTCCCGGACTCCGTATTGTCAGTCTCGGCTTGCGCCTCGACATACAATCTTTACGGTCGTTCGGGAATGTTCAGCTTTTCCTACTAGGTATATAATGTACTATTTTTTAAATAAATTATTTTATTTTTCAAATACAATAATTTTTTTCCAAGGGCCCGTCCATACACCGGATGCACTTAGGCCAGGTTTGACCCATTGTGCTCACCCTGTTTGATTCTTTACACCCACCCGGTGATCCCAGTCCCTTGCAAATACAATAATGATCATTAACCAGTTTTTGCCAATCAACAAAATACCGCTATTCGATTTTTCAGGCGTTAAAATCTCGGCAACCGCCGACTCCTGAACCCGAATTTGGCTTCGTTAGAAAGAATGGTACTGGCCGCTCAATATAAAACATGTTTTTACCAAATTGTTCTTGTAGTTTCGTAGTTGCCTTTGAAATATCGTTTAGCGGGATTTTGTTGGCTGGCAAAAACTGGCTAAATGGCGATATTTTGCCAAACAAAAAAAACCCACTAAATTATATTTCAAAAATGATTTTCTTTGAATCCACACAAGCAATTTTATAAAAACCTGTTTCATATTCAGCGGCAAGCATAATTCTTTCTAGCAAATCGAAAATCCTGTTTCAGGCATCAACCACTGTCGAGATCTTAGCGCCTGAAAAATCGAATGGCGGTATTTTGTTGGTTGGCAAAATGTCACCAATGTCTAGTTCCTACTTCCCTTAAAGTACAAGGATTAGATTAAGGCCCGGTTGTACAATTACGACTTAAGCTTAGTTCAACGTTGAATCAAGCTCAAACTTCATTTTGACAACCAACAACAATGTAAAGGTGTAGGTACAGTTCTTCGAAATTTTCATCGATAAATATGTTTCTTTCTGATATTAAGGCATATTTTGACTCTGACTATAAAGCCCAGTTGTACAATTAGAACTTAAGTACGAGTTTCTCAAAGCTCGACCTAAAGTTAAATTTGGTTCAAAAAGGTAATTCTGTTGTATAATCAATTTCTAAACACAGGCCTGCATAGGTAGGATCAATAATTAAATTACCATTACCATTTACTATTTGCAGCTACTTATTCCATATATTCTAACACAAAACTATATGCAAATTTTATTTTCAAAGAAGAATGTCAACTGTTGTGTTAAGGATTTTGGAAAATAAAAACCCAGATAATATTTCTAATAAAGAAAAAATAGAATGTTAGAAAAATATTGAGACTAAATTTAATTACGAAAATTTGAATATGATTAGGTCTCGGTCTGTAGTTTTGGGGCCATCCTCGAACGTTTTCAGCTCCTAGTACATCCATAAAATCTTCATCATCCGATTCGTCTGTTAAGTCCAGAAAGTGTTCAACCTCATTAATCGCATTCATAACTTTAAAATATTATTACCACAAATTTTAAAGTCAAAAATAACTTGGCTTAAGCCTAGAGAATTGACAACTTACCTGAGAAATGAAAGTTCAGCAGAACTGAGTTCAACTTTAGGTCGAGCTTTATAAAACTCGCACTTAAGCTCTTATTGTACAACCGGATCTTCGATCCTTTTTGGGACATTTTGGGTTATCGGCTCTATCGACTGTTGGTGTCTTCTCTAGAATTTAACAAATCAGTCACATCGAGCTTTAAAATTTTAAGTCGTTGCTAAATCTGTTTATAATTATAACATTTAACTATTATACTTACAATTAATTTACATCAAAAACATGTTTTAGTGAGATTTATTTACCTCAAAATATGTTTTTCAAATTTTAAATTCTTTCTCTCTTGTTTTATACAGGTTGTTCTCTTCGTCTCTCTTGCAATCAGCGCCGTCTTAGCCTATCCCGGTGGACACGAGGATCATCAGGTAAGAAGTTTATATATAGGGTGTTCAAATATAAGTACAACTTAAAATAATTACCTATTCTAGACGACAGAAGCTGGTATATAAAAAGAGAAAGCTATTGATCTCTAAAACACTAGTTAATTAAAATATCCGAAAGATATATAAATCCTATAGTCTATTTCAGAAAGGTGTAGAGTAATAAAAGCTCATTAGGTATGCAAACGGACTACAGAGTAAGCCCACGTATATTTAAGCCAATTTCATAATTTGGCATTTGATTATTGCAAAATTCTTTATTTTCATCAAATGCAGGTCATACCAACCGGGTTTGGGTCAATTTATGGGTTTTGCCTATTATTATCCATTCACAAACACTAAAAATGGTATGACAAAGGCGTGGATTATTATTAGGTGCACTTACTTTTTGTTAACATTATAGAAAAAAATACAAAATACCAAAAATTCTTAGTCATCTGAGGGACTGTTATCTCCTGTTGACGTTATAATTAACAGGTCGATGATCCGATTGATCAGGTGGTCAATATTCCACATTTTCTCCTTTTGTTTAATGACATGATGGACTGCTTTCGCCAGTTCTCTGGTTTCACTTCCTTAATGGCTTCATCAAACCGTAGCTTAACGTCTTTTATTTTGAATGTCGTGTTGTGTCTTGGTACAAATCCTTTCCCTTGCGCCCATATAAGTTCCATAGGATTTAGTTCGCAATGATATGGCGGTGTGCGCAGCACAGTTACACTGTGTTTTTCAGCTATATCTTCCACGGCATATTTCATAAAACGATGTTTGTGTAAATTTGCTATAGCTAATAGTACTTTTTTTTATCAAATTATCTTCTTGTTTTTCTTTGGCTAGTTACCATCAATAATTTAATGCACAAAATTTACCTGCGCCTATGGCCGACACCGAAATTGAGCCAAACTAGACCGAATCTCCCATTTCATTACTCTACACTTTTCTGAAATAGACTATAACACTGGATTTCAATATTTGGTAATTTAACCAATCAGTTTGACTTTTAACACATTTCCTTTAAATCAGGTTCCTGGATACCACTACGAATACGGCGTCCACGACCCCCATACCAAAGACCACAAATCTCAAGATGAACACCGTGATCATGACGATGTAAAGGGGAGCTACACTCTTAAAGAGGCCGATGGTACTAAGAGAATCGTAGAATACACTTCTGGACACAAAGACGGGTTCCAAGCTGTTGTAAGACGCGAAGGTCACGCTCACCACCCTCATCATGGTAAAGATGGTCATGGACATGGTGATGCGACCAGTTACGTGGGAACTACCCATTGGGGACATGGATCTGGAAGATAGGGCGGAAAGTGACGGGAGGAGAAACCAAAGAGTGAAATAATTTTTATTGTGTTGATTATTTTTGTACATGATTTTGTAATAAATGTATGCTTAAACTATTTATGATAATGTTTTGGGTGTTAAAACAAAATTTTTGAAATATGATAACTATAGTCTATTTCAGAAAGGTGTAGAGTAATAAAAGCTCATTAGGTATGCAAAGGGACTACAGAGTAAGCCAAGGAATATTTAGGCCACTGTCATAATATGGCATTGATTTCAATGTAAAATTCTTTCTTTTCATCAAGTGCAGGTAGTACCACCTGGGTTTGGAACAATTTATGGATTTTTCCTATTTTTATCCATTCACCAACAATAAAAATGGTGTGATAAAGGCGTGCATTATGTACATGTGTATTAGGTACACTTAGTTTTTATTAAACATTATAAAAAAAGCAAAATACAAAAAATACATTATACAGAAATTAAATTTTAAAAAATCATAATATTCTTCGTCATCTGAGGAACTATCATCTCCTTTTGACGTTATAATTAACGGATCGACGGTCCGATCGATCAGGTGGTCAAGATCCCACAACTTTTCCTCTGCTTTAATGACATGATGGACTGCTTTTCGCCAGTTCTCTGGTGTCACTTCCTTAATAGCTTGATCAAACAGTAGCTTAACGTCTCTCATTTTGAATGTCGTGTAGAATGAATACCTAAATTTATTTCGTTTACCTTACAAAGACACTTTTTCAGACTTTATGTCCTCACTGTGTATTAAATTAGACCAAAAACATTGCGTTCTCTTGGCCCGAATCCTAGCCGTGTTTATTAATAATTTTTTTAAACCTTTCACATTTATGCTCTAGAGATATTGACGAATGTCAGAAAGTTATTTTAATATAAAAGAGTATTCAATATTTTTTAAAATATGATTTTTTAATTATTTTTAGTGATTTCATTAACTTAATCTTTTCATTAGAATTTATTTTCTGCATAAAAATAACTTTTCCACACCCACATAGGTACCACCTTTTCACAATTAAACACTACCAATTTTAGTGCGATCAGAACTACTTTAATAACATACAGGGTGTCCCATAGCTTATGAGCCGCAAAGTAAGACATCAAACGAAGCCGATTATGTCATATACGTTTTTTCGGATTGTTACTCGTTCTAGAGATACAGGGTGTTGAAAGTAAAAGTTTATTCTCGAAAATAAGCCATAATTTTAAAACGGTTTAATGAATCGAATTGAAAGTTGGCAATATTATGTTTTTATGAGCAAGAAATAAGAATTTGTAGAAATTTTTAAGTTTCAAACTAGAGGGCGCTAGTTGCATACACTGGGCTTCATAAATCTATGATTTTTTTTCTAACAATAACTTTAAAACCGTAATTCCACTTTTTTAGCATAACAATTGTTGAAAATGTGACCCATGAATCTGTTAGCACGGACCAAACCGATGATAGAACTCTTCACTTAATCTTTACCAAACTTCTGGCTTGATTAAACGTATCTCTGCCCGAATCCTTGCCATCAACTATTCCAGATTTCTAAATCTGGTGACATATACCCTTCTTTTTAAATCGCCTCATAAATAAAAATCTAAGGGTGTAATATCCGGAGATTTGGGCGACCACTCTTTAAATACTCGCAGTCCTATCCACCTATTTGGAAATGTAACATTTAAGAATTTTGTTACATTTCTTGCAAAGTTTTTAATACCAGAATTTCAACGAACCCTAAATAAGAAAATCTAGACCAAAGGATATTTTCCCAGCAGGATGAAGCAAGCCCCTCCTTACTTTGCAAGAAATGTAAGAGAATTATTAAATGTCACATTTCCAAATAGGTGGATAGAACTGCGAGGGTTAATAGAGTGGTCGCCCAAATCTCCGGATATTACACCCTGAAATTTTTATTTATGAGGTGACTAAGAAGGGCGGGGGGTATGTCTCCAGATCTAGAAATCTGAAAAAGTTGAGGGCAAGGATTTAGGCAGAGATACGTTTAATCACGTCAGAAGTTTTGGAAAGAGTAAGAGAAGAGTTCTACCATCGGTTTGATCTGTGTTAACAGATTCATGGGGCACATTTTTAAGAATTGTTCCGCTAAAAAAGTGACATTACAGTTTTAAAGTTACTTATTCATTAGTTAATTATTTGGTAAAAATTAGTATTAAATTTCTGACACGTGGTTTGACAGATGTAAAAATAAAATATCGACAAATCCCATTTTCAATAAGCTTTCCAAAAAGATGCCACAAGTGATATCGTCGATTTGTAAAAAAAAGTTGGTTAGGATTGCGCCCCCTCCTTGGGGTCCCAATTTTTTTTACTTGACAAAAGCGAGGCCCATACAAAATTGAGGACGTATTTTTGGATTTTAAAGAAATATAATTCCCAGAGCCGCTATAAGCAACGTTCCCTTTAAAATCCCCACCCTGCATTTATGTTTATCTATTCCTTCTTCAAGTCATGCAAAGAAATATAATTTTAAAATTTTTTAAATTATCTTCCAGTTCATATTAAAATATTATCAAGTTTTAATATATTTTAAAAGACAGTTGAATACTAATTATCGGAAAAATCTTATTATATGTCATAATTATTTACATTTTCTAATGCAATATTTTGGATTATCATTAAAATTCATTATTAGATTTCTATGCAAGACGTGAAGAAGGAATAGGTAAACATAATATTAAAATATTGTGGTAATTTAAGTAAGGTGACATTGGTGCAAGCCAACAAAATCTCGCTAATTGATTTTTCAGGCCGTAAAATCTTCGCAGTGGCTGATACCTGAAACCGGATTATCGATTTGCTGTAAATAATTATAATTGCCGCTGAATATGAAACAGGTTTTTACAAAATTGTTTGTGTGGATTCTGAGAAAATCACGTTTGAAATAGCGTTTAGAGGGATTTGGTTGGTTTGCAAAATGTCACCAATATTATTTTTACGTGATTACTTTGTTAAATGTGTTAATCTAAATGCTCTCTGGGGGGCATAGAAATTCAGTTGCCCTGAAGGCATGTAGTTGATAAACCAAGTTTAAAGAATAAATAATTATTTTTCTTTGCTTTCGGTTATAGGTACCAAATAAAGACAACCAATTTAGTTTATCTATTTATTAATCTTATCTCACTACCTTGATATGACACAAAATTTGGCACTATGCTGCAAGTATTTACAAAAATATACAAATCATAAATTAATTATAATATAATTTAAAAACTAAATAATACTATTACAATAATACTGTAAAAATGTTTAATACTTTATGGCAAACTGTAAACATTTATAAAAAAAATATTGCGTTACAAACAATTTTCTAATTTTTAATAAAAATTTTTACAATTTATTTTTAAAATGTTGTTTAACAATTGTTTTTTTAATTTCGAAAAATGAAAACCTAAACACTGCAAAAAATCTTATTTGAAAAATGTATTTGGCTGAAAATTTTTATTGGTAAGCCTTTAAAACAGGACCTACAAAAGGAGAACATACACGTTACGATTTTATTTAAATATCTAGATAACGCCTATAAACTAAGAGAAATAACAATATTATAGAAAATACTTATTAAATAAAAACGCTTATGACACAAGACATAAAGATAGACAAAAATATATACTGGAATGGACGGAAATTCTCATGCATTATGAATTATAATCATGAATAATGATTGATGAATTAAATCTAGAAAAATTTAAAAAATCATATGGAAAAGAGATCAAACTCAAAAATACAATACAAATCTTTAACACTGGCATATAATTCTTTGGCTTAAAAAAATCTATCTACTTAATTAATAAAAGTTTATCTCGATGAACTATGATCGAGAAGATCATACAATGCGGATATATACGTCTGAGCCATCTGAAGCGTCTCAAACTTACTCAGTTGTCTATCCTGTCCCAGTTGAGGCAAAAACGTTCTGAGTCGGTCAAAGGCCTGATTCAGATTTTGCATTCTCCTTCGTTCCCTGGCATTTGCAGCCAGACGTCGTCTTCTGAGCACTTGCGGAGATACCCTCCCGCGAGTTCCTGATTGTCCAGGACTTGAGGCTTGCTGGAAACCTTCATCGCTGAGGCTGTCGTAACTTGGAGCTGGAGAGGTGCCCCAGCAGTCCTGAGGGATAATTTCGGGGGTTGACGTCGGGAAGTAGAGATATGTTGAGTAGTGCTCTGGGTTCTCCATTGAAGAGAATATGTTGGGGGTTGATAATTTGATGAAATTTCACTGTTATTGTTTCTATGTTTGCGAGGTTTGTTAACTGCTTCTAATGTGACGTTAACGAAACCAAAAAGTCTTTTAAAATAAACTTTCCTTCAAGCGTTTGCACGGATCACTTCAGGTAAAATTCTCGCGTAACAACGAACGATGGTCAAAGAAGAAACTGAAGAAGTTACTCTAACGACACCGGGGGTAGTCGAATTTAGTCTAAAAGGCCCACGGTCGGTATCGGCTTTTATAGAGGGTCCGGAGCCCCTTCGTCAGGAAGTAACGCCCTTTGAGCGCGTGCCCATCGGCCAATCACAGACCTGCTCTGAAGAAATGTGTATAACCAATGACACAAGAGTTATTTCAAAAGGGTAATAAGCGTAATGGGTAATAAGATTTTTTGCATTATTTTTGGAACGGTTTTAAAATAACTTGGACAATGCCATGAACCGTGGACAATGGTCGGTGCGGGTAAAATAAGTATTCTTAAGTAATTCAGATTTTTCCTTGTGGTGTAAGGGAGTTGACATGTGCATGTAATTGTGGCTTTTAGGAGGATATGCAGATGGTGCCGCCGTTTTGATGTGATAATTTCGGTAAAAGCGGTTTTAAGTGTACGTTGAGGTTTATAGGAATACCCAAAAATAAGTCAAATACGTGCTAATTCTATTATCTATTAAATGAGCTACTAATAACTTTCACATGTTTGAATTTTTCCTTTTTTTATAAATACCTTCCCGGATAAATATCCAGAAAATATTATCTATTGTCCATTTCAGAAAGGTGTAGAGTAATAAAATGGGAAATTCCGTCCAGTTTCGCTCAATTTCGGTGTCGGCCATAGGCGCAGGTAAATTTTGTGCATTAAATTATTAATGATAACTAACCAAAGAAAAAAAAGAAGATAATTTGATAAAGAAGGAACTATATTAGCTATAGCAAATTTACACAAACATCGTTTTATGACATATGGAAGTGGAAGATATAGTGGAAAAACATAGTGTAACTGTGCTGCGCACACCGCCATGTCATTGCGAACTAAATCCTATAGAACTTATATGGGCGCAAGTGAAAGGAGTTGTAGCAAGATACAACACAATATTCAAAATAATAATAATAAAGTGGTAATGTGTAAAGGGAGAGCACGTAACCGGGGTTACATTACAAATACGACGCCGTTTTGAATTTTTTTAAATGGCGACCCACATTCATAACATTTTTTGACATCTGACATATATGGCAATAGTATAGGTGGCCCCGCCATAAAAAATTACGTATCTCCAGAAAAAATTGAGTTTCTAATTTCAAAGCTTCTCTTAATTCGATGATAACTTCGAAGCCTCGTATCTCCGGAACGGCTGAAAATAAAAGTTGACAACTATACATTTTTAATGTTAAAACAAATAAGGGAATGCAGCTGGCTTACTATCAGGTAGGGTTGCCATTTAAGAAAATCCAATATGACGTCTAATCTGTCAAATTTGTAAACATAGATTTTTTTTGACATCAAATTTGGCTTCTTCACTAAAAGCTGTTAGGGAATACATAATTGTTTTTTTATTGTGGTCTATAGCAAAGTCGCCAATCGGGTGAGACACTTAAAATAATGTCCCTGTACAGTTGTTAGAAGTAATAGTTTGTCCATTCTTTACTATCAAAACATGGTTTTGGTTATGATTGACTTGCATTTTTAAAGGAAATATCCGTAAAAGGGTCAATCTTTATTTCGTATTTTGTAAAATACATTACTTGAATCATTTTTGTTGTAGCGTTCCATATAGCCTTTACAGAAGAGTCTTTATAGTCTTAGCCCTTACCCTTCTTCATATTTAAGGCGTAATCTTTCGAGGATGTTCGCCAGTTCCATCACAGTAGTACATTTTTCAAGTTTATTATTTCTTACCATTAGAAACTCTGAGAACTGTGCTCAAATTGAGTTCTTGGACTTCCGTGTGTTAAGTGGATTATTTTCAGCTATCGATTTTTTAACTTCTTGGGTAGATTGCAGGCACCCCAATGCTGCTTTTTCGTATAAATTTCTCATTTTGTCTTTTTCAAACCAGGATGACATTTTTACGAAATGGCGATATTACCCAAAATCCTTGTGCAAATACCTTATGATTTATACGATGCCGTGCAAACCCCTATTTTGAAAAAGAACGTTCTATATTAAACGTTGCCGCCACGTCACACCAAACCAACATCGCAATGGTAAACAGTTCGCAAAAATTTCTGGCCGTTCGCAGCAGTTTGGGGGATTCTTACATCGCTTGTCCTTGCACGCCCGGTCCGACGCTTTTTTTAAACTTATTTTTCATGTTTTTGTCGAGTGATTTCGAATTAGAGTGTGAAAATACGCCATCTGAAATTATAAAAAATGTTAATAATATACTGAAAAATCTATTACCAGAAAAAACAAATCGCGCTGAAGAGAGTGTCATGTATTAAACAACAAATGTTTATCGGTAGCGATAGCGCAGAGAATAGCGCTCTAGCCTACAGATCGCAAGGTCACAGGTTTAAATCCCACCAGGATTATTCGACTTTTTTTTATAAGAACATTAAATAATTTATAGAATTATTTTGAATTGAAATCTTCCTTGTTGGGTGGATTTTTTAAATTTATGTTTCATGCATCTTTCCTTGATTAAATTTAAAATTTTTTATTCTGGTTCATTTAGAAGTCAATCCAGGATTAATTATTTCTATTATATATAAAATATGAAAAAATGAAAAAGTTAAACTACAAATAAAGGATAAGCCTATTGACAAACTATGAAACCAGAATTAAGTGGAACATAATCCCAAGTATGCTAATTTCAACACTAGTGTTGATATTTTTTTTTCAACACTATCAGTGTTGAAATATTTTTTTTCACAAATCAAAGGCTTTTTCAATAATTCTTTGTGGTCATAGGAAAAATAGTGTACATTACTCGTGTGAAAGTGATTATTCTAAAACTCGAAGAGTTTCCGCACTCGGCTGAGGCCTCGTGGTAAATATCCCCTCGTTTAAAAAATCCTGTGTTATGTAATAAGTATACTATTGCCAGTATAAAACACTGTAGTGAAATAGTAATTAAATAAAAGTCTGATGCGAGAATGACGAAAGATTGATATCATTCAGTGCGACTGATAGTGAAGGATCTGCTTAAGGTTTGATTATATCTTTATTAATTTACCTGCGACTTTACTTAAAAGCCAACATTTCAACGTAATTAAGGTAAAGAAAAATCGTACCAAAAAACAAAAACCGGTAAATTGAAACCAATTAAATCGAACTTTGCGCGAAAAACTCCGCAACACGCTTTTTTACTTGTAAAAAAGTGCAATATCATTAGTCCGTATCACCATTATGTACTTTTGTGTCAGTGCCAAAAAGGAAAGAATTAAAAGAATTCGAAATACTTTAAATACGTTCCCTTGGGGGACATATCGAGTTCGAAAGTGTACGTGTCTATAAACGATTGTCAGGGACGTATTCGCTGAAATTATAATTTCGACTATATCCCTCACATATGAAAAATTGGAGGAAAATAGTCAAAATATCAGCGACAATTTGCCCGTTAGCCGGCGAATTTTCGCGAATATTTGCCTGTTAGCCAGGCGAATACAGGCAAATATTCAACACGCGCGTGATATTCGGCGCTTTCGAGCCAAGTTAACCGTGCTTTTTTTCTCATTTTCATAGGTGGTCGTAGGAAAACAATATTTCAACACTAGCGTTGAAATATCAAGGCACACTATTTAATTTAAACATAATATGGTGACAATTTGAGAGACCACCCCTATTTATTAAAAAGAACAAATTTTAGAAAGCAGTAATTGTAATGTGTTTAACTTATTTGTTATGCATTTGTCGAGTAATTCAGAATTAGAGTGTGAAAATACGCCATCTGGAATCATAAAAAATGTTAATAATATAGATACTGGAAAATCTATTACCAGAAAAACAAATCGCGCTGAAGAAAGTGTCATGTATTAAACAACAAATGTTTATCGGTAGCCGTAGCGTAGAGAATAGAGCTCTAGCATACAGATCTCAAGGTCACAGATTCAAATCCCATCAGGAGTATTTGACTTTTTTTTATAAAAACATTAAATAATTTATAAAATTGTTTTGAATTGAAATCTTCCTTGTTTGATGGATTTTTTAAATTTAAGTTTAATGCATCTTTTCTTGATAAAATTTTTCATTCTAGTTAATTTAGAAGTCAATCCAGGATTAGTTCTTCCTGTGATATATAAAATATGAAAAAATTAAAAAGTTAAACTACAAATAATGGAAAAGCCTATTGACTTACTATGAAACCGGATATTCAGTGGAACATAATCCTAAGTATGCTAATTTCAACACTAGTGTTGGAATATTTTTTTCGCAAATCAAAGGCTTTTTTAATAATTCTTTGTGATCGTAGGAAAAATAGTGAACATAGTCTTGTGAAAGTAATTATTCTAAAACTCAGAGAATTTTCGCACTCGTCTGACACCTCGTGCTAAATATCTCCTCGTTTGAAAAGTATCACTTTCATCCCTTGCTACGTAATATACTATTTCCCAGTGATGGCTTGAATAATCAAAAATTAAAAGCCCAAAAAAAAATTATTTTATGTTTCTTCATAGATACTTACTCTACAAGCAAAATCAGAATTTAGCGAAATTGTCTGTAATAATATGTTAAGGGCATAGGAACTTGTCGAATATTTAGCCTGAAGATTTGTTGCCTAAGAATAGCTTGAATGAACAAACCCGAACAAACAATATCAATTAATGAATGCTGTTTCTGTAAGGCAACAAATCTAAAGGCAAAATGTTCTACATAGTTCATATGCCCGAAACATATTTGATAGACTATTTCCTGAAACATGAAATTACAATACCTAAAACATATTTAAAGTTCAAATGAACAATGAAAGAAATTACACGAGATTAAAAAGTGATCCAATAAAAACTGTTCAAAAAGCACCTCTACCAGAAAAATAAAATAAAATCATATCCATATACCAATAAGTATATTTTAACTTAAAATAAGAATTAAATAAGGTTCTAAGAACAAATTGAATAAAACTTTTTCCATGTGGCTACACCGAAACTATTGGCGGCGAATAGATGAGGCAGTATAGTTGAACAAATCTTAACTTATTTTATGCCACGGCAGTGGCTTAGAGGTGAGGTACTGGCATTGGACCGTGGCAGTCCAGGTTCGATCCTCGGAGTGAGCATACCTACGCTTAATAAAAAAAAGTATGTCCGAAAGTTAGTAGGTTTAAGAATGCAGGGAAGAGTGTAAAATATCTCCCAACCCACCCCATTCACGCCAGTAACCAGGCCGGGTGAGATCGAGCATCTCGTTGGGGTGCAGAAGATGGTACACACTCCCCAATCGGTAGGTCACATAATGGCAAGAAACCAACGGTTGATGTTGATACCCCTTAATTGGGGGGTGTCGCATGACTGAGGATCGTGGATTGGAACCCACGTTAAGCTGTAGGTCCCCTCGGGATATCATAAGTTTTAAAACGGCTTGATAGTTCAGTCAACACCCTGTATAATAAAAACATAATCATAAAATCAAAAGCATTGTGCTAAGTGGTGCAAATGACAGCCTACATCGAGGATGGCGAACCAATGGCACGCGTGCCATTGGTGGCACGCGACAAAATAATTTGGGCACGGCATTAATTAAGGAATTTATGTGATAAACACATCTATTATACGCTTACCACTACAAAAATGAATATTTTTTAGTGAATGGTATATTTCAGGCCTTTTTTTTCTCTAAAACGCTTCGTTTATAAAATATTCTTTTCTAAAGTTACATTTTGTAGAGGTTACGTTTCGGATGCATAATGACAGCCATTTGGTTTTTCTTGATCACTATTTATTTTACTGTATTAAAAGTAATTTTCTGTGTTTATTCATTAAAATTTTTACTTAAAATAATGAATATTCTAGCAATAAATGAGGATAGTTGTCATCCGCCCATGAACTGTCACCGCCAGGGCATCTATAGAAGGAGGAAATGAGGTACTTTCCTCTTCACCCTAACCCGAAGAATAATTGTTTTTTTTTACATACGAGCCCCTTTATCTATTGAAAGTTATTGTTCCTTGGTCTCAAAATATTTTGTTACTAAAAAATCATCAATTTTGGGGGTAGTGAGCGTATATTTAGATTTTAATCGATTGATCGAAATTTGATGAAAATATGAAGTTTGAACACCAAAGCCACATTTTTATTTTCCGTTTTTCCAAATTTGTTACGGATGACTGAAAATAAGGGCTTTCTAGTCTAGTTAATGCTAATCAAATATTTAAAAAATAAAATAGGTATTTGCTTTCCTAAAATCTAAGAACTCTCTCATATTATATCCCTTTCAAAATATATTTTATACCTACCTGTGCCCCAAATATAATATTTCTACCTAAGCCCCGAAAAATTCTAAAGCAAGACGCCCAAAAGGCATAACTTGCGTGATGCGTGGTGGCCCGACTTGCAAACTAGTTGCCCTAAAGACAAACCGCCTTTAAAATTGAAAGACTTTCAAATATAAATGTAATTTGATTTTGGCTACTATTGTTAGGAAAAAAATTGTGACTTTAAAGTAGTTTAAAGCACCCTCAGGGACATTCCTATTTCTCAATGAAAAAAACTCCGAAGACGACGAGGAATAATATAATTTTAAATAATATAGTCTACTTAAATACGTCTCAGATTGCGAAACTACCTCTGATGAATAACTTATGAAAACTTAATTTCCAAAATTATCTAGTTTATGTTAAGTAATAATGAATAAACAAATCAAACGGAGCTATAGTCTATTTCCGAAAGGTGTAGAGTAATAAAATGGAAAATCCGTCCAGTTCGGTTCAATTCCGGTGTCGGCCATAGGCGCAGGTAAATTTTGTGCATTCAATTATTTATGATAACTAACCAAAGAAAAAAAAGAAGATAATTTGATAAAAAAGGAACTATTAGCTATAGCAAATTTAAACAAACATCGTTTTATGAAATATGCCATAAAAGATATAGCTGAAAAACATAGTGTAACTGTGCTAATGCGCACACCGCCATATCATTGCGAACTACGTCCTATAGAACTTATATGAGCGCAAATGAAAGGATTTGTAACAAGACACAACACGACATTTAAAATGAAAGACATGTGTTTGATCAAGCCATTAGGAAAGTGACCTCAGAGAACTGGCGAAAAGCATCATTAAAGAAGAGAAGAAATTGTGGGATCTTGACCACCTGATCGATCGGACCATCGACCCGTTAAATATAACGTCAATGATGATGACGAAGAATGTTATGATTTTTTATAATTTAATTTCTGTATAATGTATTTTGTATTTTTTTTATAATGTTTAATAAAAAATAAGTGTACCTAATACTATGTATATAATGCACGCCTTTGTCACACCAGTTTCAGTGTTAGTGAACGGATAACAATAGGCATAATCCATACATTGACCCAAACCCTGGTGGTACTACCTGCACTTGATGAAAATAAAGAATTTTTCAAAGAAATCAATGCCAAATTATAAAAGTGGCTTAAATATTCGCTGGTTCAATCTGTAGTCCCTTTGCATGCCTTATGAGCTTTTATTACTCTACACTTTTCTGAAATAGACTATACATCTGGACTATACAGCAGATGGTCAAGCTAAAGAAAGTTATACTTGAGGAGAAGTTGGACTTTGGTTCTTTCTGAATTTGCACATTGTCCTTACGAAGGACAAGTTTGTGTATACAAAATAAAGTCGGCACTATTGATAACTTTATTATTGGTGACATTTTGCCAACCAACAAAATCCCGCTAATCAATTTTTCAGGCGCTAAAATCTCAGTACTGGCTGATGCTAGCGGGATTTTGTTCGTTGGCAAAAGGTCGCTATTATAAGAGATACGACGTCGGTTAAATTAGTAAATAGTTCATGGGCTGATGATTATGGTGATAAACAATTTAACTTCAGAATTACGTGAGATCAAAAAAATTTCGCGATTTTCAATGGAAATGCGTTTAAATGTAAATATCTTGGTTATTATTGAGTTTAGCGATATGTGGTAAATAGTTATTTTCCTAACAAGAGCGGAAAGTGATACTTTCCCGCACGCGACTGCAGTTGACCCGAACGACGCGGAGCGGACTTCGGGCAAGCGGTCAAGGGCGGGAAAGACACTTTACGCATGAGTTAGGAACATTATTTTTTCTACGACCGTATATACAAAAAAGTATATTAACCCATTTTTCAAAAATTATTTTATTTTAACATATATATACAAAACTTTAACTAAAAAATACTAATTATTATAAATATTAATATTATTTATATATAATATTTCTCCTTACGCCATGTAACAAAATGGTCGTATTGCTTTTCATATCTTAGTCTGGATTTGGCAGGTAACAGCTCGGAATTAGCTTTATCTGCAGCCTTAATAATGGCTTCGGGACGTTCTTCGTCGGATGAATCCATTAATATTATTGCTCCGGATTCGATTTAATGTGGTTTAATTTAGAAGAAGATTGAATTCGGTCACTTCGAAGACGCTTTGAACAACTTTGACGTTTTAGTAACAATTACACGGTGCCTGGGTTATCATAGCAACTGATATCAAACCCGGTGGTTTGATAGTTCTTTTGTGAGATTATTTTAAAGAATGTACAGGGTTATATAAAAATATCTTCATTATTTTATATTTTCAAAAAATTAAAAATGCAACAAAAAGCTAGAAAAGATGTAGATTTTATTTGATGGACTATTTCGTAAATATAAACTGTACCTGTTGTAAAAATAGTTATAACTTCCGAAGTAAAAAACTATCTAATAAGGTCGAAATTTGCATTATTTTCCTTTCCCGTACTAGTGCGGAAAAGTGACACTTTCAAAACTAAAATGCGTGCGGGAAAATGGGTTAAAACGCACGGTCGTAGGAAAAACAAATTTAGCTTAGAATTTCACTGTCTATCAAACAGTTATAAAAGAAATAGCACTTTTCATAAAAAAAAAAATGTTTTCTGTTAATATCACGTGATTCTGATATTCGATTGTTTGGTTGACATCACCATAATCACCAGCATTAAAACTACAACTCTTTACTAATTTAGCCGACGCCGTATCTCTTATAATAAGGAAGTCAGCAATAGTGCCGACTTTATTTTGAACACGTTGTTGACGTTATAATTAACGGATCGACGGTCCGATCGATCAGGTGGTCAAGATCCCACATCTTCTCCTCCATATAGAGTAGAAAAAAAAAGTTCTTCTGTCTCTTTGATAAATGTTTGCACGGCATTCTCTCAGCCAGTTTTTGTCCCACTTTGCAAATAAATCAGTTGGGTTAGTTCCCACCCCTGGATAAAAGTAAAAATCACGGAAATAAATTTACGCGGAAATTTAAAAAAAATAACTACCTTTATGATTACGTATTTTGATGCTCCACATTCCTTATCTAAATTGTTATAAAAAAAAACTTAATTGATCCGTGAGAAAAAAATTCAAAAACAGTTGAATCCCTCTTAACGAGTAAAAAATGACAAGATTCTCGTGCTTAACAAGGAAAGGGATCAAACGTCCCTAAGTAGAAACAAATGACCGTAGGTGTGATGAGGGACGTGTGTGCCCGACCAACCATTGCAGTGACATTGGTGTAGATAAGGGGTATATTTTAGAGAGCATCAGCAGTCTTTAAGGTATAATATATATGAGTAACAAAACTGTTATAATTTCCACTATTTATTTTAAATTGCCATAACAATTGTTTCGACACACAGTGTCTTCGTCAGATGGTCTAATCTAACTAAGATTAACATATTTTTCAAACATTTGCAAAATTATTAAAATGTAATAAAATAATAACTTTAGCCAGTAAACAAATTAAATTTGTTTACTGGCTAAAGTTATTATTTTAAATTAAATTTATTTACTGGCTAAAATTATTATTTTATTACATTTTAATAATTTTGCAAATGTTTGAAAAATATGTTAATTTTAGTTAGATTAGACCATCTGACGAAGACACTGTGTGTCGAAACAATTGTTATGGCAATTTAAAATAAATAGTGGAAATTATAACAGTTTTGTTACTCATTAATATTATATAATGAATTTCCATCAAGGTATGCTTGAGAGATTGGCTAAATGGATGAATTCTAAATTTAAAATTCAGATATCGTCAAAATACTAAATTTTCATGGCTTGTGATCAGACCAGTGTAATATTTAGGGGGAGGGGGGGGGGCGAACAAACCCGAGCCTAGGAGCACGGGTCTACAAGTCTAATTAAAACATAATTTTTCGTCTCACGCTTGGACTCTTAATTTAAATTTTTATATTAAGTATTCTTGGCTTATATTACAAAAGTCTTGTAGGAAACGTTTAGTTTTTAATCTTTTCCTTGATCTTTTCCTTCTAAAAATCCTGTTTGATATAGAGATTACTGTTTTAGACGCATATCGTTTTAGTTATTGATTTATGATGCAATTTTATAGGAAAACAAGTAAAAAGAATAATATTTTATAGTATTTTTCTATTATATACTTACTTGTCTGTTCCGTTTTCCCTTTTTTAGAGCTATTTTTAATCAACAAAAATATAACCCAATGCAATAAAATATTTTTACAACAAAAACAAAAAACAAATAGGTACTACTTAGGTACCCATTTATTTTTAAAGAGAAAAATTAGAGTAAAAATTGTATTTCAAACATTTTTTATGGAAGAAGTGTGATAATTTATAATAAAAAAAATAGTGCGGGAAGAAACGAGCATGCTTTATTATGAATATACAAAACGACACTTAAGAAGGAGTATTTCAAAACCTAAACATTTGCACCAAAAACTGCTCTTAAATATACGCTCCTAAAATACATGATTTCTGAAAAAATCATCAATTTTGTCGTGGTGAGCGATATTTACTTTATTTTTAATCATGAAAAACCGAGCCCAGAAAAAGCTGGTTAGAGTCATACATACGTCTTATGTTAAAATTTTGGATCGACACCAATAATATTCATATTTTTCACAAATAAAAAAAATGTTTTTTTTTTCTAATGAAGAGCTAGTTAGGAATATCATAAAAAAAGTAAAAAAACCATTTACAAAAACTAATTTAATCCAACCATGCAGAGGGGGAGAGATAATAATTTAATTTTCAAAATTTGATAGTAGTTAGGTGAATTTTAAACGAACTTTGGGAGTGGCCCCGAAAATTTTTCGTCTGAGGCGCTTTTCCGCCTTCTTCAGTAGGTACAATATCATGAAATACATGTAGTCCCGACTGTCCCTTTCTCCAGAATAAAAATGTCCTAATTACGCCCATTGAGCCCCCCCCAAGCATATTTCCTGGCTACGCCACTGATGTTGGGGTAACAAAACGTTGTTTCTACAGAAAAATCTATCAAGCCTAGCCGGTGCAATGTTCTCATGTATTAAATACCAGTATTTTTCAAAAACAAGTCACTAAATCACTATAAAAGTGTCAGTACCAGTACTATATTGTAATAATAAATTATTAAGTAGGACAATAATATGTACAGTTCATCAGTTAACTAATTTAAATACAAACGGGCTAATTTTCGATGTTTCGTTTCAAATTTCGTGTCACCTTCTACATCTCAACTACGCTTATGATGATATGGCGGGCGGCAGTGACAAGAAAAAAGAACATCGCATGGTACTTTTGTTTTTTATCAAAGATAGGTTGACGCAATTTAATGGACTGGTCATTTGGTTGATTTGGTGTGAAAATAAAACCTAACGGTTTATGTAACATTTTTGATGTCTAAAATTATATCTTGATCCGCGAACCAGTAATTATCATGTTAGGATACAAATTTTACTACCTGGTCATGGTACGGCGTTCGAACAGGCTTTTTACTATAATGGCAGTAAAGGTAAACCGAATTTATTCTTTTCGGGTCCGAAAAATTAAAAATTATTCAATGGTATTTATCAATATGCTCCTGTACGGCTTTTAATTAACAAAATTAATATGTTTCTAGAAATCTGTGTAAGTAATTCATAATAATTAGGTACCTAATAAAAAAATTATTACTAGGAAAAATCTAATACTTTCAAATAACATTTGACAATAACAAATCACAGGTTGACAAGTTTAATCAACGCTGGTGTCCGCAGCACCCCCAACTAGCATTTTTACGTCATACCGACGTTATATTTTTCAAACTTACATCGATCTGACGTCGAGAAGACTCGAATTTGCACCATTTTGGTGAACAAAATAAGGTTTGTAAGGACGTCAGTATATGACTTCTGCACATTATAAGTAACTTATCCTGCACCTAAAATGTCGGGAAGTTTCAAAAATATCTTTATTTGACTTCTGCACGGGTAAACATACTGGATCACTAACAAATATGACCAAGTGATATTTTGTGGGTTTTCTTTCATAAAATATAAGTAATGGCTGCTATATAAAAGCTTATTCTTACTAGAATAAACTTATGGTAAAATGTTTCGGTCGCTTAAAATGTAAACGCTAGGCACTTAATTGTTAAAATTTGGCAATATAGAGCCCTAAAAACTAAGCGCTCCTCAATTAATGAAAAAATAACTAATAATAGAAATATAAAAAAATATCTTGGATAAAGGAGAAAACTTACATAAATTAAATTAGCATCTAAACACTCAAAATACGTAAAGTAGATTAGTATCTAGATCAAATAGGGGCAGTTTCCAGTATCTGGTTTTATGTTTTCCGAAATTATCTTGTGAAAAACGAAACCTTAAGATTGGCTCCCGTCAAAATATGGCGGAGTCATGTATAATAGTTACCTAAAAGCGTTTAAAGCACGCTTTAGGGAAGAATTAGTCGAACACAAATGGCATATAGACAGATTTAGTTAAAATAGGTATACTTAAAACGTGCATAGGTATAATGAAAGTGCAAAACTTTCAACTCAAGAAAATTACTTTCTGTATACTCTTAGTAATATTTTTACGTCCGGCCGACGATAACTGTAGTCCCTCAAGGACCATCAGAAATGAGTTATAGTACGACGTCTGTGTGACTACTTTTAGCATCACAGATACTACCTCGGCTATTAAGGTCAGATTATTACGTTTAAACAACGTAAGAGCTAATGACTATTTGTGACCTCAATCCGAGAGAAACTCAGTGACGTCTACACGACGTAGGTTAGCCGATGAATACTAACTTGACATCTTAAGTAACTTGTATTACCCAAAGTTGCACCAACTCTGACGTCAGATTTAGTTCATATTTAGCCATAAGTCCTGATAATGCAAGTTGGGAGCGCTTGTTGAAATCCAATTAAAAACCAACCGCAAATCCTATTCAAATAAATTAAGTCGGGTTCTCCAAAATTGTTTAAACTCCGCATGTGCACTTACCACACAGAGACCCTAAAAATGTCTCCCTACAACCGCGCTCTAAAATCAACAGGGAAGCAAATATTTGGACAATCTAAAACTTGAATGGGATTTCCTATGTTTCCAACCACGATGCACCACCCAGTATAATAATATAATAACAGTGTTAGGCGATGGGTATTGTAAATATTAGAAAATAAAAGAAAAATCATTGTGGAAAATTATTTGCATGGCAAACTACCAACAATGGCAAGCAGTGGAATAGCCAGCAAATAAAACTTTTTTCTGGAGAAAGGGACAGTCGGGACTACATGTATTTTGTGATATTGCACCTAGTGAAAAAGGGTGAAGAAGGTGGAAAAGCGCTGCAGACGAAAAATTTTCGGGGCCTCGCCCAAATTTCGTTTAAAATTCACCTAACCACTATCAAATTTCGAAAATTAAATTATTATCTCTCCCCCTCTGCATAGTTGGATTAAATTTGTTTTTGTAAATGTGTTTTTTTTTACTTTTTTTTTTGATATTCCTAGCTGGCTCTTTATTAAAAAAAAATGTTTTTTTATATTTGTGAAAAATATAAATATTGGTGTCAATCCAAAATTTTAACATAAGACGTATTATATGACTAGAACCAGCGTTTTTCGGGCTCGGTTTTTCATGATTAAAAATAAAGTAAATATCGCTCACCTCGCCAAAATTGATGATTTTTCAGAAATCATGTATTTTAGGAGCGTAGATCTAAGAGCAGTTATTGGTGCAAAGCTTAGGTTTTGAAATACTCCTTCTTAAGTGCCGTCTTGAATATTCATAATAAAGCATTCTCGTTTCTTCCCGCAGACCGGCGCGGCGCACTATTTTTAAAATTATAATTATCACATTTCTTCCATAAGAAAAGTTGCGATTAAAATTTTCACTTTAATTTTTCTCTTTAAAAATAAATACCTAATTGTTTTTTGTTTTTGTTGTAAAAATATTTCATTAAAAAAGGGAAAACGGAACAGACAAGTGTATTAAAATAATTGAACGGTTTCTGCCTTTACTTGGGGTAGAATTCCATGTTTAATTTTAGCTGCAAAACCTTATTAGGTACTTTTGCTAAGTATTATATAAAACCATACGAAAAATTTACAACGGGTAAACTTGG
Source organism: Polydrusus cervinus (assembly GCA_935413205.1). NCBI lineage: Eukaryota > Metazoa > Arthropoda > Insecta > Coleoptera > Curculionidae > Polydrusus > Polydrusus cervinus. The sequence goes on along the minus strand of OW284519.1, from coordinate 12,791,733 downwards.
TTTATCTGTAATCTTATCTGACTACTGTGATTGGTCAGCTTGGTCTTAATAAGGGTATATATTAAATTATATCCGCTCAGTTTACCGGTATAGTATATTTATCCATTCTCTTATAGACAATATCCATGTGGAAGTAGAAGAAAGATTTATAAAGCATGGTTGGTTCTCAACAGTGGCGGCTCGTCAGGTGAAGTAGGTGAAAAGTAAAAAAAAACTAAAACCAGGAGGAAAGTTTCTCGACAATATTAAATATTAATGTACCAATACAGCTACCATTTTAGCCCATAAAAAAATTATGTTCGAATTAATAATATTATTTTAATCCGAATGTAGCTATGCATAATATAGGGACACGGTTAACTTGGATGGACAATAATTATAAACACTCGTGCATTTTGGCGCGCCCTAGCCGACCGTGTCCGTTAGCTCAAGGCTTCGCGAAACTTACAGTTATAGATATCGTTTTTACGTAATTTACTGCGTTATTAAAAAGTTTTGTTTTTATTTTTCAGTTAATTCAGTTGTGTACGTACCTATACTTAAATGATAGAAGAGTTTTGGACTTGCATTGTCTTTATTTGTTTTACATCACAACGTTTCAACTGGTAAGTATCTCCAGTCGTCTTCAGGTGAATACATACCTATACTTAGTTGTGTATTTTAAAAATAAACCCATTTAATGACAGTTTGTAATTTCTTGGAAACTCCATTCAGTCGTTGCTCGTTGGACAGATGAGGATAAGAGAGACGTTTTGTTACACGGGTTTTTAGTCAAATGTTTGTTTACGTACCCGCACTATACCTAGCTCTTCCCCATTTTTTAAAACCACGAGCCGCCACTCAACCAATGAACGCGAACGGAGTAGAGGTATACAGATAATATTTGTGGCGCCCTCTGATATTCCCAATTATAAACTTAATTTAGACCCCTAAAAATGTACAAGAGCCTTCGACTACGGTTCTTTAAGCTACTGATGTGGCGGACAGGTAGCGCAACAAGTATAAAATGCTCTTTGTGCTGTTATTTCGTTATTTAATTATTGTTGGAAAGTGGAGACGGTTTTTATTGCAGTTGTAGATTGATAACTTTTGTTAACATTTTTATTATTTACACAGAACACTGTCCTTGCATTTTTTAAATTCACTTTCACTGTTTCTAGAACGCTCGTAGTAAATTATAATACTCTATACGTCCTAGTATATATTATATAGTACCCATCACATAAGCCTAAAAACGGAAATTATTTGTTTTGACAAGCCCTGTATATTTGCTTCAAAATAACTATTTTATAAAAATAAGATTCAGAAATTAATTTTTTCTATTGTCCTGAAATTATTCTAAAATTAAAGTTATAATCGTAAAAATTTCAAATATTTGTACTCACCCTGTATATTATCAGGAACACCACGAATAAAGTGACGTCAAAACTTCAACATTTTTCTTGCTGAAACTAAAAAATACACTTTTAGTAAAAGTAAAATTAGAATAGTAAGATTTCCCAATCTAGCTAGAATTTAATCGGATAAACGAATTAATGCCAGACCTACGAGAAGAATATTAAAAAATATATGATTAGTCAGAAAACCTAGGAATGAAAAATGAAACCTGATTTTCCTCTGTGACACTCTTATGATCAACGAAGTGCATACTGCTATAACTACTTAAACAGTGCTAGAATCACTCCCAACCTTTTTGACAACTACTCTAACCTCACTTTTAAACTAGTGTGTTTAAAAGCGTTTGTAGAGTATTTACATTAGTTTTTTAAATAAAAGAACTTGTTTTCAAAATGGAAATAGATTTAGAGCAATCTGATGAAGAGTATGTAGTCCAGAGAGCCAAGGAAGCTCTTAAAATCGACCCATATTCCGCCAAAGCGTGGATGTTAACAGCCAAGTCTTTGTACCCAAACAACTTTGCTGTACAGGTAAGATTCTTAAGACCTTTGGGTGTTTGTTGATAAACTAAATCGATTCTATACTTAGCACTAATAAAGTCTAGGTAATCTATCAGTATTTAGTGTTTAATGATAAACTGCTTTTTTTTAGTTTGAGGCCTATTTAATTGAAAAAGCTGCTGATAATGTTAAGGAGGCTGCTAAATGTTTTAGTGATCTGTAAGTTTAGTATTATTTGCTTACTTGGCTTATACTTTCTTACCTACTTATAAAGCTAATTATTCTTTTAATCATACCACATTCGATCTAATTTTTAATATGCTATTTTACTTAACTTTAAGCATCGGAAAATTTCAACAAGCCTCCGAACTATGGAAAGAAATAGAAAAGGTCACCATGGCCCTACGGTCGGAAGCAGATACTGATGATCCCGAGAAACAATTTTTATGTGAAATGTTTAAGCACATTTCATCTGAAGTACAGCACAAACTATTACTGTTTACAGCAGATCACTGTGAAGATACAATGGAACATTGCAGGTTGCTTTTGTTGTTATTGCAGAGGTTTCCGACTGCCATTTCAAGTTATGGGGTAGGTATCTATATGTTATTTAATTTTATAATTGTAATATACAGGGTGGCCCATTTGTCAGACAAAGTAATATACTGGCTCTACTATTAGAGATTTTAAAAAAGTTTTTATAAAAGTTGTTAGGTATAAAAAAATGTATGTTCTAAAATTATTTTTAAACATACAGGATGGTCCAGAAAAGTAGGACAATAAAAACATACATCTTGTTAAATGGAACACCCTATATATTTTAGCATTTTTTTGTTTCCTTGCAAAATTATCCATATGACTCCATATTTAGTTTTTTAATTTTTTGCAATGTTGCCAAACAAAATGCAAAACTCTTAAAATTTTGGAAAAAACATGATAGTAAAAAATTACCTGTATTTCTCAATAACAGTATCGAAAATTTCTTGTAAGCTCTTAAGTTTAGGGATAGAAAAACTGTCTAACATTTTTAAGTACCTAATATTTTGTACAGGGTGTTTTTTATTGACCTCCAAATATACAAAATTTTAAAATTGTGAAACACCCTATATTTATTAGGCTCGTCTGATAGATATAATAAGTATCTTTTATTAAGTCATATCTATACCTAAATTTACTAGTTTGGCCAATATTTTGATTTTTATTTAAATATTTGTAAAAAAAAACTATACTTAGTTTTTATTTTTGTAGTTAGCTATGACTACCAAAGTCAAAACAAATGTAATTGAATATAATGGCAAATAAATTAATAACTATAGTTACGTATTTTTTTAATTAAATCGTTTAAATGTTTGTGAACTTATTTTCAATATCAAGTTGTATAATAAAAAATAAGTTTGATTTAATTAAATAAATATGTAACTACATAGTTATTAATTTATTTGACATTATATTCAATTACATTTGTTTTGACTTTGCTGGTCATGGCTAACTACAAAAATAAAAACTACTTATAGTTTTTTTCACGAAAATTTAAATAAAAATTGAAATATTGGCAAAACTAGTAAACTTAGGTATAGTTATGGCTTAACAATAATAAAAGATATTTACAATATCTATCGGACGAGCCTAATAAATAATAATAATAATAATAATAATAATAATAATAATAATAATAATAATAATCTTTATTTCAAGTTGGTTACAATGTAGGACAAAGCAAAACAAAATGAAATGACGTCAAAATAAAGAAAGACAGATATTTACAGCAATATTAAGTACTAAATTTACAAGTTTTGACAAAATTCTCGTATACTATAAGGTTCCAGTTGTGTTAAATAGTTTTTTAATTCTCTTTTAAACAGTTTTTGCGTATCAATTCGTTTTAAATATTCAGGTAATGCATTAAACAACCTAAGGCACATATAATGTGGAGATTTTTCAGTGAGCGCTAGTCTATGTATTGGATACTTAACGTCTAAATATAGGGTGTTTCATTTGAAAAAACAGAGGTATTATATTTTAAAATTTTGTATATTTGGAGGTCAACCGAAAACACCCTTTACAAAATTTTAGGTACTTAAAAGTTTTAGACAGTTTTTCTATCCCTAAACTTAAAAGCTTACAAGAAATTTTCGATTTTCGATACTCTTATTGAGAAATACATGTAACTTTTTACTGTCATGTTTTTTTCCAAAATTTTAAAAATTTTGCATTTTGTTTGGCAACGTTGCAAAAAATTAATAAACTAAATATAGCGTCATATGGATAATTTTGTAAGGACACAAAAAATGCTAAAATATATAGGGTGTTCCATTTAAAAAAATGTATCTTTTTATTGTCCTACTTTTCTGGACCATCATGTATGTTTAAAAATAAATTTAGAACATACATTTTTTTATACCTCACAACTTTTATGAAAACTTTTTTTTGATATCTTTAATAGTAGAGCCAGTATATTACTTTGTCAGACAAATGGGCCACCCTGTATGTACTATACCTACTTTTAAAATTAAATCACTGTGTAACGTAGTACCTTTTGTAGCCTAGGTTAGTTGACACACTGATGTCTGCAGAAAAACACAGTGTAGATGGACATTACCCCATAAATTCATACAGAAAATTGCTAGTTTGTGAATTACTACCTCTCTTAGCCAAGCAAGGAATAAAATTGGATTTAAACCCAAAATTACTGCTTAAACTACTAAATAAAGCAGTTGAATACTACTTGTGTTGTTTGGGAAGATCAAGTACAACATCCCAGGTAAGCTTTTAATTCGGTTTTAAAGTAGGTACACTGTAAAATTATTCTGTAAACTTACAGACATAGTTTAAAATTACAACAATAATTTTTGGCCCAAACCACAGTAAATTGTTATTGCAAAATTGCCTCATGGATATAAGGCTGAAAGTATTTTATTTTTTAGGATAGTGAATCAAGTATTGAAAATACTTGGTCTAAGTTATTTTCAGTTATTGATTTTATTGGTAGACAATTAAACTGGGAACCGCACCTTATTAACTTTACTATTAATTGGTAAGTTTTTATATCATTGCTAAAGTGCTGGAAATAATAAATGCTCTGAAGCCTCCCATAATCATAAATAGTATTGTCATTATCATTGGCGTTCCTCAAGGAACAATTGTAGGACCATTACTTTTTAATAACCATATTTATTTAGTATAAATTGCGATGAAACAGTTCACTTCTAAGGGGTAAAACACTCCTCAACCAATGATTTTTTAATGCTCAGCCTTTCCTACTAAAGATAGAATTCTGGAATTTTTTATACAGAATTTTCTTATCTTAATAGGTGTCTGGAGCCCAAAATTAAAGCTCCCTATATTGAGTAGTAAAAGGGCTGGGCGCTGGGAGTTGATAAATCATTGATAGGGGTGTGTTTAACCCCTAAGGGATAAAACTCCAGCACGAAAAAAACATTTTATTTTGATTGTGGACTTTTAATGATAATATTTTTGCTGTAATTTACAAAGCTAGGAAGTTATCTGACTCTATTTTTAGGTCTAAAGAAAGCTACTGGCAAAAAATATTAACTTATTGCCAAGTAAAATCCAAAAGCGTTATGTACGATGATAAACAGCTACTCTACTGCCTTTCAATATTTTTTTTATCCTGTTTGCACGAATATTACGTCAGTTTAACGCCGGAATCACCGCCAGGGCAAACAATCACGCCTTATTTGCTAGTTGAAGCTTTTACAGGTTAGTTTATGGATGTTTCATATTTGATTAAGAGTTAGGCCTAGTGACGCATTCGTCGTTTCATTTTTTGATCAATATTCTTATCCATTTCGCTTTTTTTAAAAAACGGCTAAATACCCGCCTTTGAGTAGCTATTACCTACAGTTTTAATTTAAATAAATTTGGCTGATGGATTAATGAAAGGGAAAAATGAAATTTCTCCATATTTCTATGTCTGCTTTAATTACGTTATAAATTTAAACTTTGTTGAGTTTAAACTGTAGGTAATTATGCTTCAAACATGGATATTTGGCCGGTTTTTGGATAAACATAAAAAGTAACGAAATATTGATCAAAAAACGAAATGGCGAATGCACATTTATAAACAAACTCTTAGACGTGGTCAAGTTTTATACTTATGGGTTTGGACCAAATTGGTTTGGGTAAAGTAAACCTTATACTTTTTAGCAAGAGTATATCCAGGCCGCGATTTCGTTATGGGTCTTAAACCAGAAAATTGCTTTGCTTTATGTCATGCCTAAGGGAGGAGTTTATTTCTTTGACGCGTTATTTAAATTTATTTTGTGGATGTGGCGTAATTTATACAGATTGAAACGGTAGATTATTTCATAAAGAAAGATAGCTAGCGAAAAAGGATAAATAGAAAAGTTTTAGAGTTTTCAAAAATCATTTGCACATGTTTGTAAACGTTCGCTAACATATTTTTGGTGTAGCTGCAGCTTTATTTTAGGAAATAATCGACCGTTATTATTCATAAAAGCGAGAGTTGTTAAAAATTACTAATTTTGTCTAAAGGATAATTGAACAAATCAAACTATTAAAATACCTATTAAGAAATTTAATGTTTTTTTAAATTCTTTTATTTTGAAGAAATTTTATTGTTTTTTTAAATTCTTTTATTTTGCATGCCAATGCAAACGGTTATGTTGTTTCCTCTTTCTGCATTCAGCCGCAATTCTTTGAATTGAAATCGTTTTTCCTCTGTGATCAGCTTCTGTAAATTTAGTTAAATAAAAACATTTTAAATATTTTTTGCATTTGGTAAAATAGTAATATTTGAATTTGAATGGTTTTATAATGTCGGCATCCCTTAAATGTAAGTCCTTGAGAAAAAAATATTAACAACCTTACAAGAATGACAAACTTAAATTATTATATTGCCGATGAAAGTGCTGCCGGTGTTTTTATTTTTTTAACTCTTGATGTCATTTTTTCCATATTAGTGGCTATTTCTACTGGTGATATTTCAAAGTATTTATAAAAACTATTCAACGGCGACGGCACTGGTAGTGATACAGTATTATCCAAATCCAATTAAAAAATATATAATTTCGGCCCTAACCTTAACCCAACAATTTTAGAACGGGTTAGGGAAGCAAATTGTCAGAGCAAATCGCCCTGCAATTTCAATACCCCGCCCACGCGCATAACTTAATAGTATATTACATAACAAATGATGAAAGTGATACTTTTCAAACAAGGAGAAATTATCCGAGTTTTAGAATAATCTCTTTAACACGAGTAATGTACACTATTTTTCCTACGACCACAAAGAATTATTGAAAAAGCCTTTGATTTATGAGAAAAATATTTCAACACTAGTGTTGAAAAAAATATATCAACACTAGTGTTGAAATGAGCATACTTAGGATTATGTTCCACTTAATATATGGTTTCATAGTTTATCAATAGGCTTTTCCTTTATTTCTAGTTTAACTTTTTTATATTTTATATCATAGGAAGAACTAATCCTGGATTGACTTCTAGATTAACCAGAATGAAAATTTTTAAATTTAATCAAGGAAAGATGCATTAAACATAAATTTAAAAAATCTACCCAACAAGGAAGATTTTAATTCAAAATAATTCTATAAATTATTTAATGTTTTTATTAAAAAAAAATTAAATAATCCTGACGGGATTTGAACCTGTGATCTTGCGATTTGTAAGCTAGAGCTCTAACTCTCTACGCTATTACTACCTATAAAGATTTGTTGTTTAATACATGACACTCTCTTCTGCGCGACTTGTTTTCTCTGGTAATAGATTTTCCAGTATATTATTCACATTTTTTATAATTTCAGATGGCGTATTACACTCTAATTCTGAATCACTCGACAAATGCATAATAAATAAGTTAAACACTTTACAATTACTGCATCATATGTCTAAATTAAATAGTGTGCCTTGTATTTCCACTCTAGAGTTGAAATATTTTTTTTCAACACGCGTGTGATATTCGGCCCTTTCGAGCCAGGTTAACCGTGCTTTTTTCTCATTTTCATAGGTGGTCGTAGGAAAAACACTTTTAATTGGCTGGTTTAAGTTCCATAACCGAATCGTGGCCTGGATGTATCTTGCTAGTTTTTACTACCTGTTCTTTTTCTGGCACATTTACTTTAAGTCGGAGTAACAGATTTTCTTGTTGCTTATTTATGTCAGGTATTTTAAATAATTTATAGACAATGACTAAAAAATTCTAATAATATGTAGTGTGTCCAAAAAAGTATGCGACATATGGTAAATTTTTTATTACCGATTTCTCAGAAAACTTTATTGTTGATAAAATCTAGTGCATGCCTTAAAACTATAAACGTATATTTCAGATTTTACCTGCGGCGAATAATAAGGGTGAAAATGCCAGTTTTTTAACATTGCCTTAAGAATAAAGACTCGCGTCTATATCCCAACCTAGTAGCAGGTACACTACGCATGTCAGGCGGGATATTTGAAATTTATATAGGTAGAAATGAGTTCAATTATTACATGTAAAACATGATTGATATAGCGATTAATTAATTACATTTTTAAATTACGGTATTCTATTTATATTTTTAAATCAAACACTTTATTCTCTTTTACGTTTCAAGGAATTCAAAGATGTGGTTACCGGTGTTGACAGTCTACGATTTTGTAATTCCGACTTTTTGTTATAAGGGTCATAGTTAGAAGAAATCATAGGGCTTATTGTTATTAGTGCATTAATACCAGAAATGCACGGCATGTAAAGGTCTTTAAAGGTGATCGTTTGAAGACTTTGTGTTTTCTTCTCATGTAAACATTAATATTTGTTTTTGTACTACATTTCATCCCACTGTTCTACAATTTAAAAAATGACGGTTAGGTTTTTACTTTACATGTGCTTGACAGCCGCCACAAAATATTTAATATTTTGTGACAGCCGCAGCCATAACAAAACTTACTGATTAATAACCTGCCCCTCCATTTTAGTTATGCCCCACAAGACCACAAATTAACAAACTGTTCTTGTAAGAAAACTGAATACCTCGACTATGACTTAACACCGTGACGTAAAAAAAAAATCCATTTCTACCTATACCTATTTTAAATGTCCTGGCATCACGCTATCCGCCGGACATGCGCAGTACTGCTGCCATTAGGTTGGGATATAGACGCGAGTGACTAAAGTATGTACCATCGCGCCGATAAAAAACTGGGACAGGAAATTTTTCTATTTTCTCCTAGACTATTAAGAATAATTTTACATCAAGCCTGGTACCAGTAAAATGTCATGAAAATTTGCATGTCAATAAAGATTGTCACTTTATGATTGACTCGTCAAACATACAATCATATATTATTTGTAAATATGCCACAATTAACCCCCCAGCAAAAGGCAATTATTTATAGTCGGTTGCGAGATAGTGTTGCTATTAGGGATATTGCAGATGAACTGGGAGTAAGCAAGAATACCGTGCTATTGGCAAAACAAAAAATAGCAAGACATGGGACTATTATTAGGAATGCAGGTTCTGGTCCCCCTAAAATTTCTACTGATGATCATGATAGAAGACTGGTTAATTATTTAAGGGATCATCCCTTCGAAACTGCAATCAAGGCAAAAGAAGAGACGAATTTTCCAGGTTCTGCAAATACCGCTAGAGACAGGGTTCGAAATTCCGATATACGAAGCCGTTGTGCTGCCAATAAAAATTTTTTAACGGAAATAAATAAACAGGGCAGGTTAGAATTTGCACATGAATATATTAATCAAATAAATTTATGGGAAACAGTTATATTTTCTGACGAGAAAACTTTTCAGTCATGCAATAATGGGAGAATTCGGGTGTATAGGCCTTCCGGCATGCGGTATGATGAGAGATACACCCACAAAACCAACCAAAGTGGGCGTTTCTCCATAAATGTTTGGGGCTGGATTAGCGCTAGAGGACCAGGACTTTGCCAAATCGTCGAAGGAAGACTAACTGTAGCAGTATACGTTAATATACTAAACGAAGTGATGATACCATCGGTAAACGCTGTATACGGTCAAAATTACACATTTCAGCATGATAATGCTCCAATACACACAGCGCGCATTGTACAAAATTTTCTCCAAGAAAATAACATAGCAGTTCTTCCCTGGGCTTCGAAGAGTCCCGATTTGAACCCGATAGAAAACATTTGGGGTGCCATGGTCAAATCTATGTATAAACATGATTTTCAACCTAGAAACAGGGATGAATTACGTCATAGGATAAATCAAGCTTGGGATGAAATAACTGTCGAATTATGTAGAAACTTAGTTTTAAGTATGCCACAAAGGCTCCAAAAAGTAATAAACAGAAATGGTTCTATGACCAAATATTAATTTTGTGTTGTTTTGACAAACTTTGTGTTCGCAATTTTTTTCTTTTTATTAAATGTATTTTATTACCTGTATTAGCTTTATTTATTATTTTGTGGTAATGGTAAATATAATAATTTATAAAATATTTGACTTTAAAAAAATCTAATAAATTTACTTTTTCCTACGAGCGTGCGCAAAGTAGTACTTTGCGCACGCATTTTTGTGTGCAAAGTTACACTTTTCCGCACTAGTGCGGATAAGACTTTTATCCGCACTGGGTGCGGAAAAGTAAAACTATTCAAAAATCTCCTTGGTAGGGAATATTTATATTTATTTTAGTAGCTGTAAACTATTTTATGGCAATGTGAGAAGCCGTTGCAAGAGTATTCTCTTTTATCTTTTAATCGTAATTCCCGATATTTGTATTTCAGCTTAAAACGAAAAAAACTGTATTTTTTAAGTACCTCGTATAGTGATAAATGATTATAATATTGCCAAGCAACAATAAATGTACATGTCGATTTTGACACATGATGTCAGATTTTTCCTCAGTTTCTATGTCCACAAGAATCTACAAACACCGACACTTTTATTTTTATCAAATCATAAAAAGGCTTAAACACTGTTAAATAAATTATCATATTTTTATTTTTGTTGTTATCTGATATGAAGCTCGTAGGAAAAATGTTGTTCCTAACAAGTGCGCAAAGTGCTTTTCCGCACGCAAGAACTTATCCGAACTCCGCTTCGCGTCGTTCGTCCAACTGTACTTGCGTGCGGAAAAGTATCACTTTGCGCACTTGTTAGGAAAATAACTATATCCATATTATATGATGTCTCTCAAATTTAACCACCCCGTATCGAAAAATACAAAACATTCCATTATGTAACCTAGGTTACTTTTTAAATTTTGAATGTTTTTCCTTTTTAGCTCTAGACACCTTTTATAGTCTAGGGGATATGTATTTCTTACATTGTTTTTGTAAATCTCTTGTCCCAGTTTTTTATCGGCACAATAGTACCATTGCGCCCAAAAAAAACTGGGACAGCAAAATTGTTGTTGTAGAGTAGCTCCTTGACTATAAGGAAAATGTAAAATCTATTGAGGGAAGGTTATCATTGTTGTTATAATAGTTGCCATGGAAGTGAAAAGGTTTAACAGCAATACTACATTTTTAGAAATACGAGAAAAAATGAAAATACGCATATTGTGTTTTAAAATGTAACAAAAATAAAACAAAATTTTTTAATATTATGTTCCAATAAATTTTAATTTCAATCATATTTAAACCTTAATAGAATAACATGTTTTTAATATTTGGTAGTTGCACCATTATTATCGATTAATGCTTGTAAACGTCGTGGCATACTTATTAACACTAGGTTTCTCGTATACTCTTGCGTTATTGCATCCCATCCTTTGGCTTAATTCATTCAGAGTTCTAGGCTGGAAGTTGTGTTTATACATAAATTTTGTCATCTCACCCCAAACGTTTTCAATTTGGTTGATATCCGGACTTTTTGAGGGCCAAGGCAGAACACGAATTTGATTTTCTTCTACATAATTCTGAACCATGCGGGCTTTATGTATAGGAGCATTATCTTGTTGAAATATAAAATCTTGGCATATACTGCGTCGACAGATGGTATCATAATTTGGTTTAGTGTGTTGCAATATAATGGTGCATTGAGCCTCTCTTGCACTATTTGGCAAATTTCTGGGCCCTTTGCACTAATCCACTCCCAAATGTTTGTAGAATAGCGTCCACGTTGATTAGTCTTATTTGTATATCTTTCATCGTATCTCGTACCAGAAGGCCCATAAACGTGGACTTTCCCATTATTGCATAATTGAAAGGTTTTTCATCGGAAAATATTACGGGTTCCCATATATTACCTTAATTTCATTCATTCATAAGCAAATTCTACTCTTCTCTGTTTGTTTGCTTCGGTCAAAAATATTTTATTGGCAGCACAACAACTTTTTATATCTGAACTACGAATTCTTCTAGGCTTTGTATTAGCCGAACCAGGAAAACTGGTTTCTTCTTAAGCTTTTATTGCTATTTCGAAGGGATGATCTTTTAGAAAACTAATTAATTCTATATCTTAGCCGTAATTCGAAATTTTGGGGCGACTAGAACCTGCTTTTCTTACAATACTTCAATATTCTGCAATTTTGTGCTTAGCCAACAACACGGTATTTTTGCTAATCCCTAATTAATCTGCGATGTTTCTTATTTGATGCCCATCTCTCAATCGAGTATAAATGATCGCTTTTTGCTCGGTGGTTAACGATTTCAAAAATATTTCTTTTGACACGCCACTGTCAGTCACAAAATTAAATTAAATTGACAACTTCAAAAGAAGCTAATAGTCTGGGAGATTAAACTACATTTTGCTGTCCCAGTTTTTTTTGGGCACAATGGTACCTTAATTATAAAAAATACGGCAAAATTTTAGTTTTTGAGTTTTCATGGCATACCTACTCTTTAAAAAAGCAAAGTACCTATCTATTTTATGATACAAAAATATTATGGCATAGAAAATAATGTTTTGAATTAGTTAAATTAACCCCCATGATTCGAAAAAAATAATATGCATAGAATTATTGTAAGAATTGTCATAATATAAACGCTTTTGTAGATCCTACATTACCGAACCCCATATCAGAACCAAAAAGCAAAAAGCGCAAAGGCGACACTGATATAATTCACACAACGAATCCTTATATTTCCGTAGAAAAACCAGAGTTAAAAGTTATGCACAGTAATTTTTTGATGTGTGTCAATTGCTGGGACCTTCTGTACTCTTCTGAAACCTTACATCGAGGTGAGAAACCCGGGTTTTGGAGTTTAACGTCAAAGAATACATATTTTCCTTTCTGTTTTAGAGTTTTTAAAAATCCATTCCTATTTAAAACTGGATTCCTGGTTTTCAGTATTCATCATTGATTATGCTCTTTATAGAGCAAGATACGATGAAGCTCTGTTATGTTTACAAAAAATTACAGACAGTAGTTTGTCTTTACATAAATATTTAAGACTGGCTAGTATATTGTTTATTAAGAAGACATATAGTGTAAGTATTAAGCAGTGGCGTGCATATAATAGAGTCAAAAAAGCATTGCCTACCCTGGGAACAATAAAACAAACAGAAACAATTTTTTTTGTATTTTAGTTTTTATCCGTGTAATCCAACTTTGGCAATTTATCTATATACAGGGTCCTGCGCCTCACCTCCCGTCTTCTGTAGCTCACTTATTAATTAAGTTAGGATTATGACGTTTTGCAGGCTTTACCTGTATCCTAGGGCGCATTTCAGGAAAATATTTTTCTTTATACAGGGTGTTTCAAAAAAGTGTGACGTCATAAGGATATGTTTTTTTTAGATTACATGCCATATATTTTCTTACTTATTTGGATGCATCTTGTAGTTGCTTACATACCCCTAAAATTTTAATGGAATCGGTTCAGTATTATAGGCGAAAAAAAAATAAAAACTAAAAAAAATCAGTTTTGCACCACTGGTTTTAAAAATTAAAAATAATGTCTCGTTAATAAAATTATACAAAGGTACTTAATAAATAAGGTCTCACAGTTTCGTTAACCAAGTTTGATTAATACGAATTGTACAGGGTGTCCATAGTTTAGTGTCAAACTTTGCAAACGTTAAAGCAATTTATTTTTCTTATTTCAAATTGGAACCCCTGTATATTATTATGTCATTCGATGCAGAATTAAAATTCAATCATTTATTCTAATTACAACCCTATCGCAATTTCTAATGCATTTAGACTTATTTGCAGAAAACTCATTTTATCAACTATTCCACCAGTCATTATTATATAATAAATATCAAAGGTGGCTTTTAAAAACAATTTATTGATATTAAAGTTTACTAAAAGAAGAAATAAAAATTCTTTTAGCATGCTCCTAATATGAAAATCATATCTACGAGCTTTTCTTGGTTGTATTCCATTACAAAAAATAATATAGCTTCAATAATTAATACTAATCTAATAATATTTGAAATTATAAAATAACTAAAGTCAAAATAAGCTTTTGTCACTTTAATAAACTTTAATACCAATAAATTGTTTTTCAAAGCCACCTTTGATATTTATTATATAATAATGACTGGTGGAAAGGTTGATAAAACGAGTTTTCTATAAAGAGGTCTTAATGCGTTAGAAATTGCGATAGGTTTGTAATTAGAACAAATGTTTGAATTGTAATTCTGCATCGAATGACATAATAATATACAGGGGTTCCAATTTAAAATAAGTAAAATAAATTGCTTTAAAGTTTGCAAAGTTTGACACTAAATTTTTGACACCCTGTACAATTCGTATTAATCAAACTGGGTTAACGAGACTTTAGGACCTTATTTAATAAGTACCTGTGTATAATTTTAAACACGAGGCATTATTTTTATTTTTTATTAATTTTTAAAACCAGTGGTGCAAAACTGATTTTTTTTAGTTTTTATTTTTTTTCGCGTATAATACTGAACCGATTTCATTAAAATTTTAGGGGTATGTAGGCAACTACAAGAGGCATCCAAATAAGTAAGAAAATATATGGCATGTAATCTTAAAAAACATATCCTTATGACGTCACACTTTTTTGGAACACCCTGTATAAACAAAAATATTTTCCTGAAATGCGCCCTAGGATACAGGTAAAGCCTGCAAAATATCAAAATCCTAACTTAATTAATAAGTGAGCTACAGAAGACGGGAGGTGAGGCGCAGGACCCTGTATAATAAATGATAATATAAGACCGATAAATGAATCCTATATCATTTCCACGAACGCATTATTTGCTTATTTATATCGTAAACTAGATCCCTGTATAAGCATTCCGTAAGACCGTTCTAAAAGCAAAGATCTCGCTGTACATTAACGTCTTATGCAAAAGCAAAATCACTGCTTTTGTACGAATGGAAGCAAGCGTGAGAACCGGTAGGCAGTAGGGTAGAAATAGATGTAACAAATAAACCCGTCGCAACCCTCGACCTTCCTTCATCTATCAGCCCGCGCCAAGAAAGCACGCGTTTGGTAAGTGCATTGGTGCCAATCTTCAAGTTTTACCGTAGTTTGGAGAATACTTCGCTTTCTCAATATAAAATATGAAACACCCCTCTATAGGTTTTATTATTAATGACTTTAATTAAGATATTTTTAAAGGGATAACGGATAAGGTATCGTAAAATAAAAAGCACTTTTGTGACAATTGAAATAATTTTTGCCGATTGATTCATAATATTTAATAATTAGTAAACTTATCATCATATTTCACATAATAATTGACTTCGTTTTTGGCAACATTGGTTCAATTAGGTAGATGATAGATTTTTAATTAATAGTTATTGTTTTCAGCCTGTTTGCTAGACTTCGCGCCGTCGGGTTTCGGGAAAAAAATAAATATGGAGGCGTTAATTGTTACTATTCCGGCTAGCAGCGCGTCTGCAGAACAATCCTTTTGTGGATTAAAAAGCATTCATATTTATTTACAAAACACGCAGGCAGTGACACGCTTATCAACAATAATATCTCTGGAGAGCGACTTTTGCAGGATTTAAAACCCAAAACCAATTTTTTGACGATGTTTTAAAAGAATTATTACTTAAAGACCGCCTGCGCCGTGTTAAACTAATTTACAAATAATGACGTTTTATTCTTCTTGTCAGTGTTCTTTCCACAAACTCAAAAACAGGACATTTTATGACAAAATTTGAAATTTAGATGTTTGAATGCTACGGAAGGTAAATTTCTGTCTTAAATGCAATTTTTCCCTACCCTGATTAAAACAGCATTGCACGCCACTGGTATTAATCACAGCTCCGAGTGTAACAGATTGATTTATGTTTGAGTAAAAAAAAACAACTTATTACCTCTACTTTAGAAATATAAATTTCGATCCTAATAATATTTTTTAGTCTTGTTTGGAACCAATTTTGCTTTCATTGCCATTGTTACCACTAAATAATCCTGGTTCTTTAAGTAGTAACCTCATAGTTGGAGGGAACCAAAGGCACTTGCATTATTTACCTCTAACCAAAACGGCTGTGCTACAATATTTGGTTAAAATTCTTTTGCGATGTATCAAAGTGAGTATGTTTTAATAATATTTTTTACCTATTTATTAGTATTCCGTTCTAAAATTTTATAAATTGTGTAATTATTTCCTTGTCTGTCTGATGGTTATCCGTCTGTTACGGATCTTTTTCGTATTTGGCAGAGCTAGAAAAGGAGATAAAGAAATGTGGCTATATCTACTGGGGCTACACTGCTATCCACACCAAGAGCCGATCAAAATTCTAGAAGGGGTAGTCTTAGAATAGATTATTTACAACAAGCGGGGGGACTTGTACAGGATGAGTTCACGAAGTTCATTTTCTCCTTTATCTTAAGAATTAGATAAAAATGCGAAATGCAAAAGTTTTAGAGATTATTGAGACACCTTCACCATCAATGCCGGTGTTCCTCAAGGGTCCATATTGTCGCCTACCCTCTTTTTACTGTATATTAACGACCTTCTAGTAAAAACCCAAAATCCAATTTATAGCTTTGCTGATGACAGCACACTTGTCTCATCTTTTACCTTGACTCCCCAAACATCCGCTGCCGACGCACATCTTCGCAGGCAGCATGAAGTATTGCGCCTCAACAATGACCTGGAAGAAATCTTGGCTTGGGGTGACAGTAACCAAGTCGAATTTAATGCTAAGAAAACCCAGACAGCAGTCTTCTCCAAAAAGGTTAACATTGCAGAACCGGATATAGTCATGGCAGGACACGCAATTCCCCTGGCACCGTCTATTAATTTGCTGGGGGTTAATCTGGGAGGTAATATGTCTTGGCATAATCACGTTGCCGCAATTGCCAAGGCAGCTGCACAGAAACTTGGTGTACTTTTCCGCACCAAAAGGTTGTACACACCTCATCAACTTTTGACACTCTACAAAGCCCAGATTCGACCATCATTAGAATATTGTTCTCATGTCTGGAGCTCTGCACCCAAGCACACCCTTCGGCTACTGGATTATATTCAAAGGAGAGCCATTCGTCTGATCGACGACCCCGAGCTGACCAAGACCCTCGATAGCCTGGAGCATCGAAGACAGGTTGGTGATTTGGCTCTCTTTTACAGATATTTCCATGGCAGGTGTTCGACTCACATTGCCCACTTGATTCCACCTAGAGCAATGCAAAACAGAAATACACGGCGAACCACTGCCGCTCATCCATATGTTGTTCAGCTTAGTACTCCTCGAACTTCATTGTTCAAGAATTCTTTCATCTGGAGAACGTCATCTTTGTGGAATGATCTTCCTGAGGTCGTGTTTCCCAATGAATACAATCTTCAACATTTCAAGACCAACGTTAATCGCTTTTTTCGCACTCGCACCGCTCCCAGAGCGCCTTAAAGGATTTTTCCTACAGTGCAGGTGTTTTATCATAAAAAAAAAGAGGTGCACATTTTAACATATTTATATACGGGGTGGTCCAAAAAAACGTGGCTAATATAACTTTGTTTTTTTTAATGAAACACCCTATAGTATTATTTTCTAATTCCCCCCTAAATTCTACGCTTATTTTGTATTAAATCTTATATGTCTAAATTTAATAGTTTCTGAGATATTGACGTTTAAAATATGGCATTTTCAGACTTTGACAGGCTGTAACTTTGGAACGGTTCATCTTAGAGAAAAATTGTTTTACCTCCCTAACTTAATTTTTTATTCTCTATCTAAAAGTTACAACTTCCACATGGTAAATCGGAAGTTGGTTTCTTTGAAAATAAAAACTAAGATAGGGAAGTTTTTTCTCTGAGATGAACCGTTCCAATGTTACAGCCTGTCAAAATCTGAAAATACCATGTTTTAAACGTCAATATTTTAAAAACTATTGAATTTAGACATTTGACATTTACAAAATAAGAATTTGTGGGCAATTAAAAAATAATACAATATATAGGGTATTCCATTTAAAAGAAACCCAAGGTATATACGCCACGTTTTTTTGGGCCACCCCGTATACTCCAGCATAATTTTAAAATGTGCACCTCAATGGTCTCTACAACTTTTGTATAGTTTGAATTTTTATCTAATTCTTAAGATAAAGGCGAAAATGAACTGTACTCTATCGTTGACTCACCCTGTATACACTGACAAAAAATATCATTTTATCCCTTGCGATAATTTAATTAACAATAGCCGACATGTTTCGTAAAATAAAGGACATCCATCAGCCAAACACTTTACTCTATCAGGAGAATGTACTTTTATGAACAGACTTTGCTGTAGTAATAAAGCTACTTTGCAAAGAATTATGTTTTAATTATAAAGTTGCTATGCCTAAAGAGCAGCCTTGCTGTGGCAACAAAAATGCAACGGTCAATTACCGGTTCTACGAAACAACAAGTAAAACTTCTTATGAAATACTTTTTTGCTGTTACAATTTATGAATTTTCCTATTATTTGTGAAATATTTATCTACAGCAAAAAAATTATCAAGATCAATAAAGAGACATCAGTAAACCTTACTTTACTGCTATATCTGCACCCTTGGCAAATATTTTACCTGGAATATAGTGTAATGACGTCCACATACAAAATATATATGAGTAGGGCATAGTACGGAACAAAATCACGTGATCGTGATCTCATTTTATTGGTTTATTTTTTTTAAGGAAAATATGGGTAAACACGATTATAGCGAACTTTCCATTGGTCACGTTTTTGTTTTGGTTCAGTTAGATTGGCCACAAGAAGAAGATTTTGTGCCTTCTTTATTGGAAGAAATTAAGCAGCATAGATCGTTTCAATATCATCTTTTCCAGGTAAGTTTTCAACTATAAGATTTATTGTAAAGCCTGGCTATACATTATAACAGGGGGGGGGGGCACTCAAAACATGTTCTGCCTAAAAGAGATATACTTTTAACCACTTAAATTGAAAAATGTTTTAACCGGCGCACAGGCACGATTAAAATTGAAAAAGTTTATGCCTTCGCTGGGAATCGAACCCAGAACCTCTTAATTAAGCCTCAAGCGCGCTGACAATTGCGCTACGGAGGACCTGATATTTTCTTACCAACTTCGCTCATATAACTTATTCAAGGAGACAGGGAACTCATTTACTACCACTGAACATTAAGATAATTGTGGGATATATGGGTGTTAAGGGAATCCCTTTCCGATCTGTGAATCGCAGGAGATTCTGTTACTACTAACATAAAATTGAATAAGTTATATGACCGAAGTTGGTGAGAGAATATCAGGTCTGTAGCGCAATTGGCAGCGCGCTTGAGGTCTAATCGAGAGGTTCTGGGTTCGTTTCCCGGCGGTGGCATTAAACTTTTTCAATTTTAATCGTGTCTGTACGCCGGCTAAAACATTTTTCAATTTAAAAATTATTTACAGACGCCAACATAACTACATTCTAACCACTTAAGACTATTGTTAGGTTATGGTCCTGTCATGTTATCATATAGTAGATTTTTTGAGTACTCTCGCAAGATGGAGTCAAAGACATGTGAATAATTCTATAATAGGCATAAGTAATACTTTATACACATTGTCTTTTTTAGAACTATATAATCAATGTGGATATCATGGAAGAGTTAACGTACTTGTGGACTCCCCAAGGAGGGCAAATTCATCTGGAAATTTTGCCGAATTTGGGGTAAGTAAGTAAGGATGTTACCAGTCGCGGTTGGTAGCTCAATGGTTGCGACTGGCGTTCGATCCTCGGAGAGAGCATACGCTTAATGAAAAAAGTATGCTTGGTACTTTAGTGTATAAAAGAATACAGTATGCTACGAGTTATTCCTAATATCTAGACCGAGAGGGGCGTTGTGGACCTCTGGGGAAATTAAAAAGGGTAAAGTACTGCTTACACGTTGTTCGGATCCCACGCTAAACTGTAGGTCCCGTCTGGCTAACCTTACCCAGATGGTAGGGATACAAGGGCCTCTTAGGCCAAAATATACTGGCTCCCAATCATATTATATAGTGAGCAGCAGTTGAGATCAACGACGAGAAAGCAGAGAGAGACCCCGCATTCCCCTTTATTAAAACAAACCGACAAGGACTAAAATTCAAGCTACCACTTAGTTTCTTGCTAGTTCCAAGAATGAAATCATATGAAAATAGTATGACATTTTTACGAGCGTATGATACGCTGTTGCCAAATGATTAAAAGATTTTCACATTGTGCGTTTTATTTAAGCTTGAACAGGTATATTATTTTTTCATCGGTGGATTCAACCAGTGGTGGAACTGATGAACTTATGATTGACAACTGGTGAAATGACGTTATCAACCGGTTGGTGAATTATTTTACGATCTCTCTCTCTCGCTGACATTGATTAAAATCAGCAGAAATCCACCATAAATAAAAGAACATGATTTATGTCAAATCGGTAATTCAATAGGTAATTTAAAAACGCGATGCGGCTCAACCGCTGCCTCCGGAGGACTCACCGGTGAAAAAAAGAATATACCTAATTAAACACATCGTTTGATTGCTAAAAACATATTCTAACCTCAAACTACTAATAACGACAAACATTTCGAGAAAATTTCTCATTGAATGGCAGCTAAGAGAGCTTCTGTGACTGCCACCAGAGGTGGTATATTCTCGTACTCCTAATAATTTACCACATTGTCATGAAGTACCTTTTTACATAAATCGACCTGAATCCACGTAGCATTAATTAAAAATTACATCAACACCGGTATTGAGTTCGTGTTGGCATATTCTGTAATTGTATGCGTATCGAGAGTTAAATGAAAACCGCAACAGAATCGAACATAGATTGATTGATTGCCAGTTTCACGTAACTTAACCTAAGTTTTAAGTTGAACTACTGTAGAAATTAAATATAAAATAGTTATCTTGTCGAAACGATTTGAGTATACTACATAGTCACCTATTCTTCAGGAACTCGAGAAGTAAATATATATTTTAAAATACAGTGAATCGGCATTACGATGACATTTTAAAATTGCCTTAAACATAGTCATAATATAATTATTTTTCAGATTATACCACATTAGCGCAAAACTTGGCAATGTTTGCCTCCTAGCGGTAGCAAGTGAAAATGCGGAAATGAAAAATGACAATTTTGACATTAGGAACAATAAATTATTTATTTTCAGCTTTATTAAATAAAAAGTGGTTAGAGTTTAGTATGAAAGTTTTGTGGGTTAATTATTAAAAAAACAATACGGTGGAGACAGTGTCAGCTTTGCAAAATAACCGATTCAGTGTCTGGATTTTGTAATAGTCCACTGTAATGGGTCAATCCCGGTGGGGAGGGGGGGGGGGGGGGTAAATCAAACACTAGTCTGGCGTTGTAACAAAGGAGGCTTATTGTGAATGAATGTCGATGCACGTGGTTGACGAATATACAGAGCTAATGTTTGATTACATCTTGGCGCCCAACGTGGGGCGCCAAGATGTAACGAGCCTACAACTCACTTTTTATAAGAGGGCGATAGCATGTGGTGTAATCCCTTACTTTGGTTGACGAATATACAGAGCTAACGCCCACGTTGGGCGCCAAGATGTAATAGAGGTCAATCCCGTTGGGGGGGTTCTCCGCAGAAATCAAACACTAGCTCTGTATATTCGTCAACCAAACGCATCGACATTCCTTCACAATAAACCTCCTTTATTAAAACTCCAGACTAGTGTTTGATTTCTGCGGAGAACCCCCCCCCCCCCCCCTCCAACGGGATTGGCCCGTTACACCACATGCTATTGTCTGTTTGAAGGTTGGAGACAATGATGTTTCTTGAACGATAGAATAGTTTTGGACTTGCATTGTCTTTAATTTGTTTGTTGTGTTTGTATCATTCACCACATGCTATCGCGCTCTTATAAACAGTGAGTTATTGTAGGCTCGGTGCAATAATAATTTTATGAATGAGATGCGGGGTCTATCTTTGCTTTCTCGTCGTTGGTTGACACTCAGAGAAAACATCAAAAGACATAAATTATAAGTTAATTAATTTTTCTTTCATATTTAGGCATCACTTTTGAAATGTATCTTATGTTTTAGGAGTCAAAGAAGGATAGGAACAAGAGGAGCAGATAAAGGAGCGAAAGAAGAAATGAGACAAGCAATCAGAAGACAAGTAGCTAGAAGCAACGAGAAACTGGACGAACTACTGATTAGTTTTATACTGAACGAGAGAGCGCTGCTCCTGCAAGCTCTAGTATGATCTAGACATGATCTAGTTATTGAACCCGTGAGCCCCTGAGATAGAGTTAAAAAGAAAAGGAAAACTAGCAATAGGAGTTTTAAAGATGTAGTTATTTTTCGGGTTTTTTCTTATGTTAATAAACCGATTATTCGACCAGTTGTAAGTGCAGTTAAAATTTTTGAGAATGATTTGGTCGTTTGTCCTGTTGTAGATAACTTTAAAAATACCATAGTTGGGTGCTGTAATGATTTCGAAGGACAAGGTGATATAGATATTTTTCCAATTGATATACAAATTTAAATTTTCCAAAATTACAGTGTACAGGGTGTACCTATAATATCTACAGTGCTAGGGAGATATTAGAAAATAATATTAAATTTAACAAACTAGAAAAAATTTTATTCTGTGGGGGTCATATGTCCAAGTAGCATTTTAACGTTGGGTCAACGTCGGTGCCGTCTACTTAATGTTGTCCCACGACGTCCTAGCGACCTTTATTTACACAAGTTTGGGGAATTAAATTCGGGTCGTTACGACGTTGCCCCGCGTTCTAAGGTTTTTTTAGGGTTATTTTGTTAACCAACGTTAATTTAAAACAAGTTTTTTAACTTTAGGTTTATTTAATTAAACTACAGGGTGATTCACGTTGAGTGGCCTATTGGAAGATCTCGGAAACGAGTAACCCTATCTTTCTAAAAATTTGATAGCAGGCATAATTGGTTTTGAGCTTTTAAAACATTATATTTTGACGTTTTTATTACTTGGAAACATTGGCACAATTTTAAGAACTCCCTGTATAAAAAACGTGAAACCTAAGTAATTTAAACTAAAGATGTATGTATTACTTGAAAGCTTAGAAAATTTTAAATGTTTACCTTTATTAGTTTCAGAGTTACTAAATTTTCTTCTCGGAGCGTTTTTACACAAAAAAATCCTTTTATAATTCATATCTCAAAAACGGTTAGAGATAGGAGTAGATTATTATTAACAAAAGTTATTTAGATTTTAAGAAGGTAATCAAAAAATCTAAAATATA
This sequence comes from Polydrusus cervinus, assembly GCA_935413205.1. Lineage (NCBI taxonomy): Eukaryota > Metazoa > Arthropoda > Insecta > Coleoptera > Curculionidae > Polydrusus > Polydrusus cervinus. The sequence continues at coordinate 12,768,266 of OW284519.1, read as the reverse complement.
CAGGATATTCTATTTGAAATAGAAAAGTTGGCATTAACTTCCGGTATAACCGGAAGTAATAAAAACGTCAAAATATGATGTTTTAAAAGCCCAAAACCAATTATGCCTGCTATCAAATTTTTAGAAAGATAGGGTTACTCGTTTCCGATATCTTCTAATAGGCCACTCAACGTGAATCACCCTGTATAGTACATCGGAATTAGTGCAGCAAATGAGTGTTTGAATTTTGAAGAGTAAAAAGTATGCCTATTTTACTTATTATGATCTGCACTTACAGCTTTTACTTAAATCAAGTAAATTGCCAAAGGGATATACTAAAAATGGCAATAACGGCCACTTTACTGGTAAATATTAATATAATACTTTCGAAATTTAAGAATCGCCTTCGAAATAATGATTTTTTAACAACATTTTGAATTAAAATGGAAACAGTAAAAATAGAATAATAATTACATTTTGGTTCAAATTTTGAATTAAACCTTAATAATTGGCAATTTAAATTTAGTTAAAAATTGTTAAAACGCATTTTACATCACGAAAATTTGATAAATTTTAAAGTGGTGAAACATTGCGACATTTTGATCTTGTCCTTTATTAATAAAAAAATGGCGAGGTCCGCAGTTTATTCTAAAATATTACCTTATTTTAACAAGAACACAAAATAAGTTGGAAAATCTAGACTTTAATACTCTTAAGTTTAAAACATTGCACATATTTAACACTTTTTTGAACTTAAAGTTTAAATAGGTGGCGCAAACTAGTGCAAGCCCAATCTTAAACCATTCAAAAGGTTGAAATTTACAATTGATTTAAAACCTTATTTCTGTAAAAGAAGAACCCGGGAAATGAAACAACATAACCTTAAAAATTCAAACGATGCATTGTTTTTTTTATACCTGTTTTAGTTTTGTTAAAAATTAAATATGCCAAACTTTAAAATAGTTATAGTATATAATGCAGTGATATTGAAATAGAGCCATTCCAAGTGCTTTAGTTGGCCTTTACAACGTTATTGTACGTTGGATGTATCTCCATCGCAACACGCGACGTTTGGTAACGTTCAAGTGACCGACGTTTATTAATATAAGGAATTCTAACGTCGCGAATCGTCTTTCTTGGAGGACGTTTTAAGCGAGATTTTAAATTTCCGATATTTAACGTCGTGATGCTAAACTAAAATATATTAAGGTAATTACGACGTTTATACAACGTCGGGTAGTGTAGGCCCTTTTGGGTAATGATTTTTGGCGACAGAACAACGTTAAAGTTTGTCAAAAATTAGTCGCAAGTCGGAGAATTAATAAAAATGTTACTTGGGTGTTTATAAGAACATGTCTTCATAGAATGACCTAAAGAACCACACCCTCAAATATTAGCATGTCATTATAAAGAACACCCTGTATAAAGAATTGTATTGTCAAACGTGTAAGATAATTTTAATATTTAGTAAAAATATGTACAGAATATTCACATAATAAGGAACATCCATGAAAATTAAATTAAAAAAATATTACTCTTAAACGTAAGCTGATGTCATCAAAAAACCCACACTTCACAATGCTCTGGATTGAATTAGGCGATTAAAGTTTGCGGTTGTGACGTCAGACCGTCCTACGTTACATGACGCGAGAATGGGCTAGACATACTACGTGACGTCACACGGCGAATTTTTATCATTTATAAAAAATAAGGAGTGATATTCAGGACGTAATATTTTGCGTATGTTATATTTCATGTGACTGAACATTTTTATACAATTTTGCTCCATTTTGGTGCAAAAACGGATCCACACATAGTCGTTTCGACGTCAGTTACCGACGTTGGTCATACGTCAACGCTGTTTGGGGCCCAAAATGGTCATCCTCGAATTTGAAACATCCTGTATACTAAAATATTCAGATTATTTAGGTTTTTTAGTTCGTTTAAAATCAAATGTATATTAAATAATTTGTACTCTACCTAAAAATTGTAAAAAAAATATATTTTGTTACAAAATGTGATAAATAGAAACCGGATATCAATATTACATGAGTCATAAGTCAGGGTCGGACTTACATCAAACTTTATAAACCGATATTGGAGTTTATAAGGTAAGAAATAAGAACACAAGGTCTTCCTCCACTATTAATGAAATACTTTTGGTTTAAAAAACTTCTCTACATGTTTTGAATGCAGAAGCATTCATCTTCAGGAGAATAAATTAAAAAGAAGAAACTAGTAGATATTACCTTAACGGAGCCACAAAATGGTAGGTTAGATGAAAAACAGTTCAATGAGTAGAACGGTGAGAAAATCAATACGCACGTTGCATTGTGAAAAAGAAAAATATATGGGATTAAGGCTTAGGGCACTATGAGAGTTTAAATGTGGAGTAAAAGGTTTTTCCTACGACCACCTATGAAAATGAGAAAAAAAGCACGGGTAACTTGGCTCGAAAGCGCCGAATATCACACGCGTGTTGAAAGAAAATATTTCAACTCTAGAGTGGAAATACAAGGCACACTATTTAATTTAGGCATTTGATGCCAATTTGACAGACCACACCTATTTATTAAAAAGAACAAATTTTAGAAAGCAGTTTAGTTTATTTATCACGTATTTGTCGAGTGATTCAGAATTAGAGTGTGAAAATACGCCATCTGAAATTATAAAAAAGTTAAGAATATACTGGAAAATTTATTACCAGTCAAAACAAGCCCCGCTGAAGAAAATGTCATATATTAAACTTAAGTAGAAAATGTTTATGGGTCGCCATAGCCTAGAGACTAGAGCCATGACCTACGAATCGAAAGATTACAGGTTCAAATCCCATCAGGAGCACTTGACTTTTTTTTATGAAAACATTAAATAATTTATAGAATTATTTTGAATTGAAATCTTCCTTGTTGGGTGAATTTTTTAAATTTATTTTTAATGCATCTTTCCTTGATTAAATAAAAAAAATCATTCAAGAAGGAAGATTTCAATTCAAAATAATTTTATATTTATTTAATGTTTTCATAAAAAAAGTCAAGTACTCCTGATGGAATTTGAACCTGTGACCTTTCGATCCATTAAATTGACATCATATGTTTAAATTAAATAGTGTGCCTTGTATTTCCACTCTAAAGTTGAAATATTTTTTTCACAAATCAAAGGTTTTTTTAATAATTCTTTGTGGTCGTAGGAAAAATAGTGTACATTACTCGTGTGAAAGTGATTATTCTAAAACTCGGAGAATTTCCGCACTCGGCTGACGCCTCGTGCTAAATATCTCCTCGTTTGAAAAGTATCACTTCCATCACTTGTTATGTAATATACTATAACATAATATGTGTGTGAAAAGAACAGTTGATATATAGGTCGCTACTCGTCATACTTCACCGTTTGGATTTTATTTATTTATTTGTTATTTTACTATGTATCGTTTAGTATTCAAAATATGGACACTGCAATACCTGTACTTATACAGGGTGGACTACTCTCAATGCAAGATTCCATATTATTTAAACTATTTAACATTTTAATATTTTTTTTAAAATATACGGAGGCATTAGTTCTACACTCTAAAATTAATTTAAATTATATAAGATGTCCCAAATAGTCAGGCCATAACAAACATACTTTTTTTTAATTGAATGCCCTTTTTACAGGGTGATTCCTTAGTTGATACTTCTTTTTTAGCTGTGTATAGAAGGCATTAAAATAAACAACATTTTCAAATACCTTTTTTTAAAAAACTTAAGAATAGGCGAGATACAGACGTAAAAAATCTAAGTGCGGGCCTGGTCATCATAACGTAGCCTGTTATACTTTATGTTGTTTATCTTATCTCTTATTAGTCATGGACTTCACGGGTCGATGGTGCGTTGTTTGGCAATACGCTGCGGTGTGTTTTTCTGAAGCAAGTTAATTTTGAAATTGGTGACACGTGTAAATGGTAAAATTTGAAAACAATGAACTAGTAGATATGGTGCTAAGTTACGGTAAGTGTCGTCAAAGTGCGGCTGCTGCTTCGAGATTACGCAGAACGCTTTCCCTTGCAGGCTCATCCTACACCCCTTCTTAATGTTATTCAACCTGCAAGTTAGGCAGAACCGTATTTGATCCATAGTGTAATAAATTAATGTAAGTACCTTATTTTTGAGTTTTTTGAAAAAAGATATTTGAAAATGTTGTTTATTTTAATGCCTTCTATACACAGCTAAAAAAGAAGTATCAACTTGGGAATCACCCTGTATAGTTAAGTAGTTTAGCTATGAAATCCTGCTGTGACAGATCGCAACCCTGTATATTATATCAACTTCATATATGTTCATTACCGTCAAATGGGGTAAAGTAGACACTATGGGGTAAAGTTAACTCTAACGGTCAGAATTCATTGATCGACCGTTAACTGCACGGTACGCCAGTGCTGCCGCGCCGCGTATTAGGAAATGTTGACAGAAGTACAGGAGACGAGTATTTATTATAAGGGAAGCGACGTTTGAGGCTGGTGGTGTTCGCAAATTCAGTATTATTTGAGTTCGTGTTTTCCCTGAAATTTCACCCGTCCTTGAAACATTCACCTGCAGTAAAAAAAAGTGGACAACCTATGGTTTTTTTGTCGATTTAAGGTAATTGTATACTGTATCTAGATCACATTATTGCAGTGCAAGTTGTTTAAAAATAAATTGAACAATTTTTTTTTCGCGGATGTATAAAAAATTGTAACTTTGTGGGGAAAAGTGGATCACAGCATTTTTAAATAAATTAGGGTTACGTTACAATATTTTTTCTCATTCTTCTTATTTGCGTTTACAGAAAAATGCCAAGAGTATACAAGAAGAAAATTGGCCCAGGCAAGTTTCAAAGCTTGTTTTGTAGATAAAAATAAGTTTACATAGATTAAGTTGTGTTAAATCTCTTCTTTTGTAGGTATTTAATATATTTTAAAATCTCCGTAAGTTGTGTCTTATTTCTTTTTACAAATTTTTGTAAGGAAACTATTTTTAAAACGGTATTTGGTTATCCACTTTACCCTAAACATTTTTAAAATGAGTTTTACGTGAGAATTTACATGTTGTCCACTTTACCCCTATCAATGGGGTAAAGTGGATCAACATTTGGCATATAATAATTTAAAAAATATAAACAAAAAAAAAGCTAACATTTGGCGATATTAAAAGAAAGGTACTAAAGATTCTAAATTTCTGTGCTCAAAAGATTTATATACATATTTACCGAAATATTCTTAAAAAACCTGAATTTTTGATCCACTTTACCCAATTTGACGGTACCGTTCACTGTAATTCAATATTAATTTGTTTTTATAGATTAGATGTTTAAACAAATTATAAAAGAAATTTAACATAAATGGTCAATAATCTGAGGAATACACATTTGGCCCCTGGAATGTAATATTGAGATCCGGTCTATATGATAAACTGTATGATTGTGTCACGACCATTTTACATACAAATAAAAAAAACTCTGTATATTTATATGTTATTATTCGTTATATTTTTTTACATGTGTCAACTAAATCTGACGTCAGGTTTGGTGCAACTTAGGGTAATACAGTTACTTAAGTAAGATGTCTAGTTAGTATTTACCGGCTAAACTACGTCGTGTAGATGTCACTGAGTTTGTTTCGGATTGAGATCGCGAATTTTCATTTCTTACGTTGCGGCCGGGATCGGGCAATCATACGTCATACTCGAACATAACCGCCATGAACTGTCTTTCATTTTCTTTTGATCTACAGTTATTTTGAGTTTGTTATTTAATAAAATTTAATTTTCTCGTGCGAAACTTTGTAAAAATGAGCGACTGAGAAAGAACAGCTGCTAATAGATTTTTGAAATTGAAAGTTTTTGAATTTTGAAACAAAGTTTTTAATCAAAACCTTTAAATTATAACCTAACTATTACTTCTTAACTAATTTGATCTATAAATGGGTTTCTCGTTGCGGCTTAATTCTTACGGCACGGCACCTATAAATCCACCTTTACATAAAGTGAAATTGCACCAACCCTTTTTAGCAAAATAATTCAGACTTCAAATTTTATCCTAAAAAGTTTCAAAGAATCGGCCGTTATCCTTTATTTTTGCCTTGCGTTATTTCTTGCCTTTTCGGCTGATCGTCATAACCATAACCTCTTTAAATCCGTAAGGCCCTGTTGTTATGTGGCGCCAAAGAACACCCTACGTGCATTCCCCACTCCCACACGACGGCCCCCGAAAGTCCCCGATCCCTAGACCCGAACGATAGACACGTGGGTGATTCCTTCTCCGTTTCCATCACCTCGACCAAGTCTTTAATCCGGGTCAGATCATATATCTATTTCTCTTTCGCTACTTGCATAAGCGTGTTAGACAGAGATCGGCACCTGAACCAACTGTTTCTTTGTTCGTTTAATACTTAAACTCTTACCTTATCGGAAACCTACAGTTATCTTCTGTGCGCCTGATACAGTTCGCGATTTTGTGACGTAACGCTGCCACGGATGATAGACGGCTGACAGCTGTCGTCGCCTCAAGTTGTTTCCGAAATGGGCGGAGGCTCACACTCGGACTCTCATTAGGTGGATTCATTAGCGGTAGTGGACAGGCAATCGTACAACGTTGTCGCGTCTATATAAAATCAATAAGTGACAGGCCCCTCTTGTTGGTGGATTCTGGATTTTTCTTTAGATTTAATTATAATGTGACAACGTTGTCGCTTGGTCCAGTCGAGTCATCGAAGATAAGTGGCTTCGGATGCTGCGAAGAAGTGGAAAACCGCGAGTTCTCGCGACCATCTTCCCTGATTTGATCGGGAGAACAGCAGAGCGAAGAGATGACCGAACGTCGGCGATTGGGATTCGATGCGAGATGAAATATTCCAGGTGCAGTGTTGCCCGATGTACTATGTTTAGGTTAAATAGTCGGAAGTTTATATTAACTGCGAGGTTGCATTCAAGTGATGTATGGGTTGATTATTATTTTAAATATGTAATAAAACAAGAAAATATTAGACAAATATATGAAGTGATTAATCATAATTAATATATATATTCTCTCTCTATGAGTAATAAAAGTCTTTTTAGTTTGGTGGTTCGCAATAACACCGATCAATTATTTATTTAACTTTTAACATGCCTATCCTGATGCTTTGTTGTGACTTGTATGTGACCGTCCTATAAGAATACTTCCAGTCGAGCTAAAACCGTGTCCCTAGAAATGCCTCAAACTCAACATGGTCTTGTCATCTACACGCATTTATGTCACATTCGACTGTTGATAATGATGCTATGGAATCTCGCCTCGATACTATGAACATTCGATCTGGCCATTTTTCTAGTTTTAAAAGTCACTTTTGAATACATCAGCAGAAGCCAAGGATTTCTGTTGTGAAGCAGAGTATAAACATACGCTTGTTGACCTCGCATTAACTTTATGTAGGTACCATTTATATTATGGCTAGTCAAGCCTGAAGGCAAGGGATAGTAGGTACTCCAGTTCTAGATCAGCAGGAGCCTATATACCGGGTGGTGCATCGTGTTTGGAAACGTAGGAAATCCCATGCAAATTTTAGACTGTCCAAATATTTACTCCAATGTACTTTACGACTTTAGAGCGGGGTTGCAGGAAGACCTTTTTAGGGTCTCTAGGGTAGGTGCGGTGAGTGAGTGATGGGTGAGTGCACATGCGGACTTTGAACAATTATGGACAACCTGATTTTAACTTATTTGAATAAGATTATGGTTGGTTTTTCATTGGAATTCAACCGCGGTGATGCTGCGGACACCAGCTTTGATTAGACTTTGTCAACCTGTGATTTGTCATTGTATCAAATGTTATTCGAAAGTATTAGATTTTTTAGTACCTACTAGGCTTAGTAATAATTTTTTACCTAGATAATTATTATGAGTTACTTACACAATGGAAAAAAAGTCACTATATATGATAAAATGGTACCCTGTGGGGAAAAGCTTAAGTATTGTATCTGATATGTTTTCCGTTTATTTCTCTGATAGACCCATTCCTACCAAGTCGGCAATACAAAAAGTTATTACTAAGTTTGAGGCGAAAGGCAGTGCATGTAAGAAACAACTGCAAATGCAAAGCACAGAATCATAAAAGAGCTGAAGGCAACAGTGATAGAGATCTTTCACGTCGAAGAAAATAAAAATATCAGCACTAGAACTCTTAATGGGCAAGGGGTACAAAAACCTCACACCACAGTCACAGTACTGTGAACTTTGAAAAAGCATAAATATCATCAGCCCCGGATTTACGATTTTTTCGAACCGGGGCAAAACCTTGATAGTGGCGCCCCCTCCCTTCAGTGTTTGAGAAAAACTGTTAAAACTGCCAATTAGTAGCATTTTTGTGACCATTTGTTAAAATAATAATCTGGCGTATGGAAATAGAAAAGTTTGTTTTTTAAACAAGTGCCCTGGTTTGCCCCCCCTTAGATCCGGGGCTGAATATCATTCATATACCTATATACTTAAGTATCAAAGCCATCAAAAATTACTACAAGGGGATGAAGAGCGAAGATCACTTTTTTGTTTTGAAACAACAACAGATACTTTTAAGTAGGTACCTATTTTTTATAAAATACTTGCATCTCAGACGAATGCACGTTTACATTAAATAATGAGCCGAATATACAAAATTATCGGTACGGGAGTCTACAAAATAAACATCGTCTTGCATGCACTCGAACCCTGCAGTGCCCTCAGAAAGTGAATGATTGGGCAGGAATTTTTGAACATCCCATGATTGGATTATTTTTTATTGACGGAAATCTTACAAGTCCAACATATTTAGATATTCTTTAAAATCAAATTGGACCCGCACTGAACACAGTTGCTGATGAAAATTAGGAGATTTGCCAAATGGATATGTGTGAAGTTAGCAACGTTTATCAGCAACGTTTTTCCAGCAACGAAAATCTTTTGGGGTATGTGTCAATTCCGCCTATAAATTTATAAACTTTTACACTAAGGAAATTTAAACGACAAAAAAATCTGTCATGCAATTGTGATTTCTCAAAAGGGGGTGGGAGCAACTGCAATCTGTAGCTCCGAAAAATCATAAAGAAGAACAGCGTTATCGTAAACGCATTTTAAATTTTTTAGTAGTGAAGATTGAAATTCTTCAATTTGGATTTATGGTCTTTAGTGAACAACCCCATGGGTGTATCTTACCTGCTATACGGGAATTTTCAAAGACCCGTACGAAAAAAGTTACAGGGTGAAAACATAGAAAATATAGGGTTCGTAAACGTATTTTATTTTTTTTAGTAGTAAACATTGAAATTATTCAATTTGGATTTATCCTCTTTAGTGAACTACCCCATGGGTGTATCTTACCTGCTATACGGGAATTTTCAAAGACCCGTACGAAAAATGTTACAGGGTGAAAACATCAAAAGTATACGGTTCGTAGACAAATTTTAATTTTTTTAGTAGTGAAGATTAAAATTTTTCAATTTGGATTTATGGTCTTTAGTGAACTACCCCAAGGGTGTATCTTACCTGCTATACGGGAATTTTCAAAGACCCGTACGAAAAAAGTTACAGGGTGAAAACATCGAAAATATAGGGTGGGTAAACGTATTTTATTTTTTTTTAGTAGTAAACATTGAAATTCTTCAATTTGGATTTATCGTCTTTAGTGAATTACCCCATAGGTGTATCTTACCTGCTATACGGGAATTTTCAAAGACCCGTACGAAAAATGTTACAGGGTGAAAACATCAAAAGTATACGGTTCGTAGACAAATTTTAATTTTTTTAGTAGTAAAGATTAAAATTCTTCAATTTGGATTTATCGTCTTTAGTGAACTACCCCATGGGTGTATCTTACCTGCTATACGGGAATTTTCAAAGACCCGTACGAAAAATGTTACAGGGTGAAAACATCGAAAATATAGGGTGGGTAAACGTATTTTATTTTTTTTTAGTAGTAAACATTGAAATTCTTCAATTTGGATTTATCGTCTTTAGTGAACTACCTCATGGGTGTATCTTACCTGCTATACGGGAACTTTCAAAGACCCGTACAAAAAATGTTACAGGGTGAAAACATCGAAAATATAGGGTTCGTAAGCGCATTTTAATTTTTTTAGTAGTAAAGATTAAAATTCTTCAATTTGGATTAATCGTCTTTAGTGAACTACCCCATGGGTGTATCTTACCTGCTATACGGGAATTTTCAAAGACCCGTACGAAAAATGTTACAGGGTGAAAACATCGAAAAGTAGTTCATAGACGCATTTTAATTTTTTTAGTAGTGAAGTAACATTTTTCGTACGGGTCTTTGAAAATTCCCGTATAGCAGGTAAGATACACCCATGGGATAGTTTACTAAAGACGATAAATCCAAATTGAAGAATTTTAATCTTTACTACTAAAAAAAATAAAATACGTTTACGAACCCTATATTTTCAATGTTTTCACCCTGTAACTTTTTTCGTACGGGTCTTTGAAATTTCCCGTATAGCAGGTAAGATACACCCATGGGGTAGTTCGCTAAAGACCATAAAACCAAATTGAAGAATTTCTAACTTCTCTACTAAAAAATTTAAAATGCGTTTACGAACGCTGTTCTTTTTAACTATTTTTCGGAGCTACGGATTGCAGTTGCTCCCACCCCCTTTAGAGAAATCACAATTGCATGACAGATTTTTTTTTCGTTTACATTTCCTTAGTGTAAAAGTTTATAAATTTATAGGCGGAATTGACACATACCCCAAAATATTTTCGATGCTGGAAAAACGTTGCTAACTTCCCACATATTCCAAATGGATGGTTTCCCGGCCCACGACAATTCGCTTGTGGTACGCAATTATCTTAATAATGCCTTTAATATCTATCACGATTGTTGGTCCAAACTCAATAATAAATTGGCCAGCTAGGTCTCCTGACCTCTCACCAAACGACTTCTTCCTCTGGGGGCATTTAAAAAAAAATCTGTATAAAAGTGTTTGGTTTGAAAACTTATAGCATCAGTTAAAAAATTCAATTTTAATGCAATCTGGAAGAATTAAGTACCAGTACCAACTCGCTAATGTTCAGAAATAATTTTACGATCGTTTAGGATATGGCGGTTGATTTAAACATTTAATTAAAATTTAACAATATTCCAAACGATTGTACAGTTTTCTTAAAATAAAATTGTTAGATTTTTTTAAAAACAATTGTTTATTTTTAAACACCCTCTTATTTTCTTCCTCTTTTAACAATTCTTGATTATTTTAAATAAGTACTAAGTATTTAATAGGTTTTATTATACTTACCTCCGTTTTGAAAATAATGTTCGTTTTATTTGAAAATATTAGTTAAATCCATTGTAAAATGTGTCTGTTAAAGATTTTTAAAAAGCTTACCGTTTGCAAATTACATTTGACAATGACAAATCACAGGTTGACACGTTCAATCACCCAAACAGCACAATTTGATCCATTGGACGCCCTATGGATATCCGCAACTGGACATACTGGCTGTCCACTGGATGTCATTATTTAATAAACTAGCATCCAATGGATATCCATTGGACAATACGAATGACACACTTGTGGACATCCTTTTGGATACCATATTTTGTCCATACATGGATACTTTTTGGGACAGGTTATGGACATTGAAAGGACACTGCATTCTACTTTTAATATCGTATATAAAATTGTTTGCTATTACATTTTTACATAAAGAAACTTAATTTTAATTTCTTAGAAAAGGTGCGGCAAGATATCTGTAAAACACTGCAATGTTCATTCTTGAAGATTATTTCTTTAATCACTGTTCTTTTAAAAATTGGCAGCAAAATTGGCGTTATATTGGTAAGTTGTAAGAGAATCTGCAAATTCTCTCTAATTTGGTAGGTATATACATATTTCTCTCCATCGATGTTAGCTTCCTAGTGAAATATGAAGAAAATTGGTCTGTAAAAGTAAACCAAAAACAAAGTTAGATATCTACTAACACTACCTACATATCAATCAGAGTTAGATTTTCACAAAAAAAAATTACATGAGTAATTAAAATTTATTTAAAAAAGTAAGTAAATTACCTAATTTTGTATTAGCTTCTTGGCAGCCATGCACACTGTTTCAATAATGGTTTAATCGGTGTATCTGGTATTTTAGTCAGAAGGATCATCTTCATAATCTTTTTCTGAAAGTAATAGAAAATTAATTATCATGTTATATGATATTTAAATAATTTATTACAATGTTTAAACTAAATAAATGTAGATTACCTTAAAGCTTCGAAGCATTAACAAATGTCACTAGCCATTAATGCTCTTGTTGACACTCTAAAGTTATTTTTGGTGGAATTTTCTCGAACAGATTCTGAGCTTGACAAGAACATTTTCCTTTTTACACTTTTCCCCTTTCGATCGGTTTCATATACCAAGTTCAAATAAATAAAATATATTTGGTTCAAATCACCAATACCTCTTTAGCATGCCTGTAATGACGCTGCCGAACTTTCACGATTAAATATAATATATATAATAGGATATTAACTTATTGCGACTGTATAATATGTATTAACTCTATCATAATCCAAAGCACCTTAGTACACTTCCAAACACATAAAAGGTTTTCAAACCGCGAAAAATGCAGTCCACTGAAAATTTAGAGGTTAGGGATGAAAATTGACAACCATGACAGCTTGGCCCTAATAGACATTTTTTCACGAGCGCGAAAGCACTTTTTCGCGATCATCAATTGCAGGTTATGACGTCAGTGTTTTCTGTGTAATTTTCGATTTATGGCACCCGTGCAGTTTTAAACTACTTACTTATAACATTTATTTTCTTAAAATTAAAGAAAAGTATTTAATAATTAAAAAATGCTATCAGTTCTTTATAATTTTACAACTTTTAAGATAAAAAAGACACATATAACTGTGATATTGTAATTTTAAACTTACCTACATTTAGAATTGTTAGGTACTATAAAAATCAGTTATTCTCTTTTACTTAATAATAAGTGTATTTAATATTATATAATTTATAGAAAGTATTTAATCATGCATGGACATTGTGCGGATATGCAATGGATGTCCAAGATAGTCTATCCAGAAACATGCGACTAACGGATATCCATTGGATAACCTGATTCTATCCATGGACTGACTGGATATGTATTGGACCAATTTTGAACGTCCAATGGACAGCTTGTGCTATCTGGGCAATGCTGGTGTCCGCAACATCAAACATCACCTGTTGAATTCCAAAATGAAAAACGAATCACAATCCTATTCAAATAAGTTAAGATCTGGTTGTCCAAAATTGGTTTAAACTCCACATGTGCACTCACCACACAGAGACCCTAAAAGAGTGTCCGTCCCTACAACCCCGCTCTAAAGTCAACAGGGGAACAAATATTTGAACAGTCTAAAACTTGCATGGGATTTACTCAGGGCCGTATAGCCAGAACCAAATTTTTGGTATAGGGCTATTCGATTTCTTACCAGGACCCATTTTCTAACCCCATAACTTGAAGACATTTTTGACACTTATTTTCTTCTATTACAAACTCTTTTTTACCATCAGGGCTCAATATTTTTTTACCAGGGCTTCGCCCTGGCCAGCCCACCTCTAGCTACGGCCCTGGATTTACTGTTTCCCATCACTACGATGCCTCACCCAGACACCCAGTATACTTTTACGACGACCTGCTTACTATGCTATTAAATTCTAAACTTTTGGGTCCTTTGGTCCCTGATTTTGAAAACAAAAATCGCATTCATGACGAATGGGAATGGGTACAACAAGGGTTGACCACCTAATAGGATGGAAAGAAACAGAAATCTCTCCTCTTTAATTTCCATCATATTTACGATTCCAATACCGCACGTTTAAAAAAATGTATTTCCATTATCAGCTCATACTATTTTGCGCGTCTGTTGTCTTAAATTATGTATCTCCTCTAAGGTCTTGTTCTCCTGCTACAAATTCACGTAATAATTCCGAGGGATTTAGTTTTCAAATATAGTTTATTCGAGATTTTAATTATTCTGAGTCAACATTTTATTAAAACTCTTAAAAATGTCAGCTTTATTTACTAACAACTAGGGGAGGGATAGTAATGAAAGCAATTTTAATAAGCTCCATCTCCCCTATAAATTCACCGAGGAAAAATACCGAGAGCTCCGACAGCGCCAGAGGGGTCATAAAATCTTTAAAAAGCCAAAGTCCTTTGTTATAAAAAACAAACAAAATGACACAAAATAAAATAAACAAATCAATTTTGTTAAAACAAATATGGATATATGCAAATTTAGAACAGTTTTCATCAGGATAGCAGAAACGAAGGGCTACACTGACCGCCTAAAGTTTTTCTTGTCGCTTTTTTAAAATACCCTATTAATTTTTATTATGGTTGTGTAAAGGTCTCTTATCCTTTACAGCATTTTTAAATCAATATTTATAACCCACATTTTAAATTTTAAAAGGCTTATGTTTACTTAAGCTTCCGTTTATGTAAACATATTAATTTATTTAACAGTGTAAAGTTTGTTTTGATTAATGATTTATTCATTATAAGCGTATACTGCCGTATACATATTAGTATTTATTCCTTACCATTGTTTTAGGCGGATTTAATTTTTCAATTGGAATTTTTTATTCTCGATAGGAAATTTTTTTCAAAAAGTCTTTTTACATTTTTCTCGGGGTTTGGTTGGAAAATTTTGTGCTAGAGCAAATTATAGATAGAATTCACCTTGGAACGGCTTACTTTCTGACGTATTCTGGGTTCCTGCTCCGTTATATAAAAATTTTCTCGAAAAAGCCCCAAAACTGAATCGCCGGTTTGTGGAAACGAGCCATACTAATTTTAATAAAATAACTAATACATTTCTTTTTTCGACACAACTATATCGTTATTTCGTGGACCCCGAATGAACGAACATTGTCCCTATGAAACCTATTTTATATAAAGTGCGACGAGGAAGAGCGAGTTTCGATGGAGGAAAGAGTGAAAGAGATGGGTATTGTAGCGGCACATTTGAACAGAGAAGGACTGCAGAAATTATTGTAGCTTTGTATTGAGTTTCTAATGCTGTACGAAAAAGAAAAAACATTAGGATAGAATTTAGTCCCATTTGCAGACATTAATATTTTTTTTACAGGTTGTAGAAAGATTTTAGTTAGAGCCCCTTTACGAGACTGTTTGCAAGGCTTTATCGCGGCATTAAGAACGATCAAATTTGGAAAAAGACCGCGGAGTGTCACTTGTCGTTTTATCCCTGTGAGAGTCTTTTAAGCATCAAGTCTTAGAATCAGCAGTTCTTTGATGAGAGGAAATCACCATATCACTTAGAGCGCGATACTCTTCGAAAACGTCGATATGTCATGTGTAATCAATAAGTCTAGATCAGCCTTTCCCAAAGTGGGCGATAACGCCCCCTTGTGGGCGCTGCAGGACTAAAGGGGGGCGGTAAGAGATCCAGAAAAAAAATGGGGACGTTGTCTAGAGGCTTGGGGGGCGATTTGTAATTTCATCTAGATAGGAGAACTCTTATATAGCACCGACTGAGCTCTCGATTCTCGACTACTGTCTGAATACTATAAAGTTGCGTTTCAATAATCATTCTCATTGGCAGGTGTAGCCCGTAAGAGGTAACTTAAGACCTGAGCGTCGTTGTGTATTACCACTGCACTCAGGTCTCAAGTTAACGGGTTATAGTAAAAGTCTCGTTTAGAATGAATGTTTAATCTCCGCTAATATAGCTCACAATAATTAATTAATTTAATTTGAAGTTATAGTGGTTTTTAACTAGGTGAAAAAATGGGGGCGCTAAAAAATAATTTATTCTCAAAGTGGGCAGTAGCAGTAGACAAAATAAGTTTGGGACCCCTGGTCTAGATTCTAGGTGGTTGAAGAGGTTATGCAGAAAAGACGTATACGTATTAAAGAAATCAAAAGTTTGGAAGGGGTTTGACTTTTAAGTCCATAACTATCTCTGGCTACTACTTTACCTACTTTTATGACTACAATTTATATTTATATCGACATTGATCTCTGTGGAGATAATATATGCGTGTATATATAGGCACAAATTTTTTTTGTCAAAGTGCACAAGAAGGATTCTCTATTTATGATCTACTCAAAAATAATTGTACCATCACAATGTATAAGTTCCTTTATTGAGAGAACCGACTTTCGTTAATAAGTTTGTTCATAATTTTCAACCGTTGCAGGGGGCCTGTTATATAGATCGTCCTCCAGGCATTCCTTGAAGGCTTCCTTGGTCAACATAAATTCATAAGTAAAGGTCAAAAAATCCTTCAACGGGAAGTATGCAGAGTCGTCTAAAGGAGCTTAGAAGCCTTCCTCAAATGACTCTTAGGTAATCTTTATTTACGATACGTAACCGAGGGAAGACGACTTCACCCCCCTGAGAATTTATAAAATAGGTGTTTTTGATTCTTGAAAAGTGCGGGGTACCTATATGAAGGGTCAGAATTTTTCTAAAAGTCACTTTTTATAACACGAAGATTTTTTAAGCCGGAATACGCTCTTTTTTAGCACTTTTATTAACCCCCCCCCCCACACACACACACACACACCCTCACACACTCAGCAAAATCCTGGATCCGCCCGTAAAAGACTTCACCAGACATATTTTATTTTTACTAAGGCCAGTCCAGTCCTGTCCACAGGTCCACTATATCGATCAATAGTCCAAACGAGTTTGTCGGTTGAAGTTGAAAAACCAGAATGTATTCTACATGTATCTATGTATAAAAGTATCTCTAATACTCTAATCAAACAATATAATTATACAAATTATTCTACTTTTTGTAATAAACTGTCTCATAAATAAACATAATCAGTAATCATGTAAGCAGTTTAGGATGTTTTTGCTTTACGCCCGCCCACTACTGTTTTACGTTATGTTTGTTTGATTGATGATGTGATAAAACTATCAACCGTAAACAAGTGAGAAAGATATAAGTAGTAGGAATATAATAAATACTGTGCTAGGCCAAAGGAGCACAATAACTACTTGGTCTACATTTATTTTCAAACTCCTCGGCGTTAGCAACTGCGATACAATGCCGATATTAATTTGATCTTTTATCCAAAATACACACATCAACAACAAACGTATGTTTAACATAAGCTTTCCAACTTACTCTATACGTTTCAAGCTTTTCCTAATGCATATCGGAACTTACTAAACAAAGATCGTCGACCAACCTCGGATGATAGAGAAAGACGAATATATATCAGTTACTCCTGAAAATTTCTGCGCTCCTGCTTTGGGCGCTCGAGTTTTAGCAACCATGTGTAACCGGGATTACGTCATATGTGGAATGTTGTTATGCATATGTGACAACAGTGAAATTTTGGTGATGGTTTTCTGGTGCTTCTGTTAGGGCATACAAGTAAAACCTAAGGTTAAAAGGGATCTAAATATCAGAGCCCATAGTTGTGTCTTGTATCAATAATTTAAGCCAATTAAAATTATGCTTCCGCATTATAACATAAAAATAACGAGAATAATTTTTAATTACGGGATAATTTTAATTGATTTAATTTCGTTATGCTAGTAAGACAAATTTTATTAATCCCTATGTTTTTTTTTGTTATTGATTGATTCCTTGATGGGCAATACATGAAAGAGGCGACAGAATTGCCATAAACAAAGTTATTGATTAAATTACACGTCTTGTTTATTATGCAAATTAACTAGGCTTTCATTTTAATACCTTTTGATCTTATGTAGTAGAACCAAATTTGTGTCAAGCAAACAGAAATACATGCCTGAGGCTTGTTATGTGCAGAAAGAACATCGTCATCGTCATAACAATAACAAGCCAGTCTTCATTTCTGCTCTCCTGCTAAAAATGGTGTTGCTCTGTGCGCGAAAACTGACAGTTGGTCATTGTGGGTGGCTGTTGACTGTCAACTGTCCAAATGTCATCTTTCAGATGTGTCCCTTATTCGTAAAAAAAATAATATCCGTAAAAATTATAAAGTTTGTGCGAATTACCTTATTCAATATTGCAATGTATGACCCACATAATATTCTAATAACATATTTTTGAATTATTAATATTTGGAAAGTTGTTTAGCTTAAAAAAAAATAGAAGAAGTGGAGCTGCATAATATGCTGCGTTACTTCGTCTAAGCTGCTGTTTAATGGCTTCGTCTTATGAAGGTTTTGTGTTAAATTTACAACTTGCAAATATATGATGGGCAGATTATTTGTCAAAATATGATGATCCATTAAAATAGAATAAACATTATTCTATCTCGATGTAATGATCACACTATTCAGATTTGTCCTCAATGATAAATAAATATATTTCCGTTAGAATTTACATATTTATTTTTAGGTGTCATCCATTAAAATATTTTCTTCTTTCTGTCCCTTGTGGCCATGTGATCCTGTTGAAAAGTTCTGTTTCTTCTTTTATTCTCGTGCATATACACCGGAAAGACCTTTACTGAATCGCGTCTTTCGTTCCCTTTTCAATAGTTTTTGTCTAAAAACTCTCTTTAACCGAATTAAGTGTATTTCTCCACCAATCTCCCGGCTTGATTCTATTCTCCATTGAATAACAGTCTTTGTGTTCCTCGAATCCTTTAGGGGTTCTGTTGTCCTAATAATTTGGAGGCTCTAAAGGCGTTCCTAGGGGGTTGGACGAGGCGTAGCCCCAAATTCAGTGTGGGTCGCGACGTAGAACTCCTTACGCCCGCGAGGTCAGGGTTAAAGCCCGCCCTGCATGGTCAGATTTGACGCAGTTTTACATTAGTTTGTTCCGTTTGACGTGTGCTTGTTCTTTTCGAAAACACAACAATAACTAACTGGAGTATGGAAAAGAACGGCGCATGGCAAAACTTAAAAATCCACGTAGGTACAAAAAGTCGAAGATGTTTCTTAATTGTTACACTCGCAGTGAGTACGTAGCCTACACATTAAGGAAGACATTTTATGAAATGATTACTAACTTGTCCAAAAACAAAGTTTCGAAAGGGACTTAAAAGGATCTCCAAGTGATCATGTTGTACACTTAACTTTCGTATTTTAACAGGGCGACTTTACTAAATCTAAATACTTTTATTAAGATTATTTCTTGACATTCTTGTGGTTGTTAAATAAGACAATGACATTTTTCGAAGCACATGAGGACACTTTAGTTTCACAACGTCCCCTCTTGACATTTCATTTGCTCCCCATTCGCCCGCAGTAATGGAATGGCCTTGAACCGAAGTTCTGGGTAAAGAAAAATCGTTACATATATGGCAACCTTTAAGAGGCTTGGACAGGAAATTCCGTAAACCGTATTTTGACCGTCCCAATCCAACAACAGCGAAGAAGGAAGGTATAGAACAATCAAGTGTGCAATCAGCCTTGGTAACTGGCATTTCGACTAACGGATGACGGTATTACTAGGCTTGTCTGATAGGGCGGTGCCAGTGACATAATTTAAAACAGAGGGTGGGTTATGTATAATGTTGTAGGCTAGCTTTAAAATCCTGCGTTTGTATAACACTCCTGCTGAAGTCATTTTACTGTTACGGAAAAATGGGTTGTCCACAGAGAGTCGATATCCTCACAAAAATACTGCTAGCCGCTCGTTTCTAGGGCGGTCAAATTCACAAACAATACTTAGGCTTGTTTAAGAAATTTAAAGTTGAAAGGGTTTACCTATTTTTTGATTTGAAATGTATCTGGTACCGGACCTACCAGTAGTACATTTTCCTAAAACATCTGCGATTTAGTAAATTCATTGCATAATATACATAATATAACAATATAATAAAAATATAACTTAATATTATGTAGGTTATTCTGTATATTCTGATATTTTGTGGAAACCAAGCGGACAGGTAGAATATTCTCGACATTGTGGTGACGGATTGGTTATTGCTTATTAGATGACCGACTGGGGAGTGTGAAACGGCACCTGCATCCTACGAGATATCCGATCTCATCGGGCCTGTCCGGCATGAATAGGATGGCTAGGTGTCGATTCATTTTACACTCTTCCCTGAGGCAAGAGCACGCCGTGTTTCCAAGCGGTCACCCGCCCAAGTACTAACCGCGCTCGGCACAGCTTTACTTCGGTGATCTGCGGGAACCGGTGCTTAATATGTCGACAGGCCCTTGCCCACACAGGTATTCAACTCAATAAACAATCATATAAACTAAGAATTTTGTAAGTTGTGTTCCTCTCAGCGGTGGCTCCTCGAAGGAGGTAAGGAAGGCCAAAGCTTGGCGCGCCGGAATATGAGGATAGTGATTTTAACATTGAGTTCGACGCGCCGCGGTTCGCTAGATTTTGCGGACCCACATTGTACCACATGCGATAAATCTCAATGGACCGTTTTTGTCCGCGCCAAGCTTAAGCCTCCTCAGTAATTCTTACTTTCCTTAACATTTTCTTGGTAGGTAAGTATTAAATAATAATTTTCAATTTACAGCAAGCAGATATAATTTCAAATAGAACTTAGTCCCTTATTTGCTATTTTCCAACTATTTAATATTTTCTTTACAATCTGACAATCGCGCATGAGGCTTCTGACTGTTATGCGTCTGTAATCTTTTCAGCAATACGCTACGATTAGGACGCAATGAGAAAGAGAAATAGCAGCTTCTCGCATTTTAAGTACAAATAATCGGCAACATATGGCAACGTCTATAGAAATGAA
Organism: Polydrusus cervinus; assembly: GCA_935413205.1. Lineage (NCBI taxonomy): Eukaryota > Metazoa > Arthropoda > Insecta > Coleoptera > Curculionidae > Polydrusus > Polydrusus cervinus. The sequence continues at coordinate 12,747,631 of OW284519.1, read as the reverse complement.
GCCTCCAAACAACCACGAGTGTCAGATTTATCCCAACAGTATGAAAGAGAACAAGTGTTTTTAACGGTAATCGTCAAAATCGCCAGGCGTCTCGTGAACGACTTTGAGGGGCTTTAATACTTTTAATGTAATTTTTAAATTTTTTGTTAATAAAACCTTCTATTATTGTAATTTGACAGAATAAAAAAAAAAAAAAATCTGTTGAAAACGGTATATTCTGGTAAATTACAATAATAGAAGGTTTTATTAACAATAAATTTTAAAATTTTAAAAAATGACATTAAAAGTATGAAAGTTAAATAAACAAAAATAGTAATATTTCCTTAGGCTCCCCCCGTGCGACGATAATGGAAAAAAAATTTTTAGTAGGTACCATCCTTTAATAAAAATATGCCTTGTCGCTAGTAGAACTTCTAATAAATTTCATGTTTCAATATTAAGTTTAGCTGGGATATGCAAAAGAATACCTACCTTAGCCTTTTCAACGACTTGCAAAAAACCGAAAATTTTAAAATCGATTTTACTGAAAAATGGTAAATCCTACCGAAATGAAGCAGAAGTACCTTTTTTTAATAAAAGACTTCAGTGATTTTAAAAATTGCACCTGGCGTTAAATAATCCTATAAATAAAAAAGTTAGGGCAATATTCTCCTCACTACCTACCCAGTGGGAGGCCACTGGAAGAAATACACCCAAGCTACACAAACCGTTTATGGCGTCTTATCATGGGTAAAACATGTATCAAATTTTGTTTTGATACTTCAATCAGTTTCTGAGATATTGTGAAAAAACCGCATATCATAGCTTCAATTCGGGGGGCTCTAGCCCCATAACGAAGCATTTTTCAAGGTATATTAATACAGGATTTTAGTCCTATTTTTGGATGTACTTTATCCCCTTAAAATATTGTCACCTAATTTCGGGACACCCTGTATAGGTAAGTTTGGTCATCCTAATCGCAACGCGCTTTTTGTTGCATCGATTGGATTAGACATTGTTGAACAAGTGTTATTTTTCAAACCTCCCGTTCCCTTCCCCTTTCTTTGGCGTCAAAAATATGTCGGAAATCTGACGCTATGGGGCGTTTCGTCTGAATCAAGTAATTCGAAACTATTTACATCTCGTAATTAAGTTGAAAACTGCTACAAATCATAAAATTATGGATATATAATTATAATTTCAGATTAAATAATTACAATTTAAATGTCATATATTTTTTCAAAAAAAAATATACAGCATGTTGAATCGTTGGTCGGGGAAAAGGAAATTCCATACAATTTTTAAAAATTCAAATTAGATTGACCCTAATCATTTTGGTGGAAATTGTTATTGAGATTTAGGTATTGCTAGGCAACAAAACAAACATTATAGTCTATTTCAGAAAGGTGTAGACTGTAGAGTAATAAAAGCCCATAAGGTATGCAAGGTGACCCAACGAATATTTTTTAAGCCACTTTCATAATTTAGCATTGATTTCATTACAAAATTATTTATTTTCTTTAAGTGCAGGTATAGTACCACCCGGGTTTGGGTCAATTTATGGGTTTTGCCATTGTTATCCATTCACAAACACTGAAAATGGTGTGACAAAGGCGTGCATTATGTGCATAGTATTAGACACACTTATTTTTTATTAAACAATTTAAAAAAAATACATTATACAGAAATTAAATTATAAAAAATCATAATATTCTTCGTCATCTGGGGACCTGTCAACTCCTCTTCACGACTCACGTTATAATTAACGGGTCGACGGTTCGATCGATCAGGTGGTCAAAATCCCACATTTTCTCCTCTTCTTTAATGACATGATGGACTGCTTTTCGCCAGTTCTCTGGTGTCACTTCCTAAATGGCTTGATCAATGAAATTTCCCATTTTATTACTCTCTTTTCTGATATAGATTATAACCTGTTATGATGATAAATGTATCTACAACTTTGTTATTTATTGCTTATTTGTTTGTTCAAATTTTTTCCTCTTCGCTCGCCGCCAATGCCATTTTCGAAGGGAGAGATGACCTACAGCCTAACGTCTGAACCACGAGCCTCAGTCATGCGATACTCACCCCAAGGGCTAACCTCAGGTTCTTACGCCATTAAATGACCTACCGATTAGGGAGTGTGTACCTTCTTCCGCACCCCACGAGATATCCTACCTGGTTACCGGCTAAATGGGGTGGACTACATTTTACACTTCCCTGGATTCTTAAACCTATTAAATTTCGGACGTGACATCTCAGTGGTAGAGCTGTCACATTCGGCCGCAGGGGACCCGGGTACGATCCCCGGGACGGGTATACGCTTAATAAAATAAGAATACTCAAGATTTTAGAGGTAAGAATGCAGTATGACACTAGTTGACTCCCGGATGCGATCGATTGAGGGTGGAGAGTCCTGCGTTTAGAGTACTGACGAATAAACCAGTGCATACGCGTTTTTCGGATCCCACGTAAAAAACTGTCATGACATTACCCAAACGTTAAGGAAAAGGGATACAATAAGCCATTAGGCTGCAGTGTATTGACAACAGGTCAACCCTCCTTGAACCAATGAGCCACGATCGACTGCCACTGCGGTATACTTACTTTAAAGGCATATTTACATTAGATGCAAGTTGCAAGTGAAAGTCCATGGTAGTTTTAAATGGGAAAACTTGCATCAGCTGATGGAAATGTCATTTTTAATCAACTGATGCAAGTTTTCCCATTGAAAACGACCAGTTGCACTTGAAACTTGCATCTAATGTCAAAAAGGCCTTTTAACATGAAAAATTGTTAATAGATTTCTTCGGGGAAATATTTCCAGTTATTCTAAGATACAATAGATACCTACATTAATTATAAAAGTACTTACCTATTTTTAGAAGAAGAAAATAGGAATTTACCAGACAATTATATTTTTTTTAGATTTCTTTTATAGCGGTTGCAAGAATATTAGAAAAACCTTATTAAAACAGCATTAGGATTAACAAAAAACGAATGAACAACGGTATCTTATGACCAAAACATAGTGTCATGGAACTCTAGGAATAGGAACACGCGAAATCGAATTGGAGAAAAATATTATTTCAAGTAAAGTAAAAAATAAATTAATTAAATTGTACAGTATTGGCGTTAGAACAACGAGATAATTGTTTCATAAATTTATAAAATAAACAGAAGTTTTACAAACTTAAAATATTACTTACTTACTCAACCTGTTTGGTTGTTACACCCACTCCGTGATCCCAGTTCCTTGCACTAGTTTGTGTAGGTCAACTGGGGAGAGGGTAAGGATGTCCTCTGGTTCCAGTTTTGGTTGCCCGAGTATTTGTTGCCTCTTCCGATCTAGTGACTCGCAATGGCATACTATGTGCTGTACAGTTTCCCTGTCTTGTCTGCATAATCTGCAGTCGAGGTCTCCATTGTACAGTTGCATTCTGTGTGGATGGTGCTTGACAGCCATGTGTCCTGTCAGAATTCCTGTAATGGTTCTCAGCTGATTCCTGTTCATTTGAAGCAACTTTTAAGTCTTGGGTCTGGATCCCCAATAAAGCTTTTGCTGTGATGTAATGCCTGTCTGTTGTTCCAGTGGATTTTGTTCACTCCTGAACGATCGCTTTATGGCATCTCGTACTGTGCACCTGGGTACTCCGAGTGCCGGTTCTGGACCAATGAATGTATTTTCTCCACGACCATTACTGAATGCAATAATTCCAAAACCATTTTTGATAATAGAATGTAAAAATTCTCGCTCTTGAGTTGGAGTATTTATTCTGAAACACTTGCTTCTTATGCGTTTTGCGTGTATTTTCATTCCATAACAAAATACGGAATGAATATTCAGTAATTGATCTAAACGACATAGGTTGCCATGAATTTCGAAATTGTCAATGTCAGCAGACAAATTTTAGTGCAAGTCAAAATATGAGTGAAAAATCGGATGAATCAGATATGGAACTGGATAATACTCCACCTGAAATTACAAATATTGCGAATAGTATTTTTGGTCGTGGACAAAATATAGTCTGCTACTCGGTTAGAATGAAAATTCGATACTCGTGGTTCCTCACGCTCGCTACGCTCGCGTTCGGAATCTTCCACTCGGATCAAATTTTCATTCCAACCTCGTTACAGAATCTACTATTCTGAGCCTTTTCTTGCTAGTTTATAGGCTCTTTCATTTCCTGTTATACCTTCGTATCCTGGTACCCACAGCAGTATTGCTTTGTTTACTTTTGCCAGGGCCTCCAGTTCCTCTTGACATTCCCATACTAGTCTTGAAGTTACCTTGTTGCATATTAGCGATCTGAGGGCTGCTTATTGACTGTCAGAATATATATGGATTCGCTTATTGAGGTAAGCCCTCCAATTATTGTCGTACGCACCTTGCAATATAGCGTAGATTTCTGCTTGGAACATTGCGGGAGACTCTCAGAAAGAAAAACTAATTTTTCTCCTGTACCCTCTTGGTTTTGGAGCCGTCTGTGTACCAAATTATTGTCCCAGGAATAGTTTCTGCTGTTCTGTATTTCCATACGTTTTGTTCATCAATTGCGACCTAATATGGTATGTCATTCCGAAACATTAGATTTATGTGGTCTGATCGCGTTTCTAACTCAGGTCCATCTATAATCTCACTTAAAAGTTCGTGTCCAGTTTTCTGCCTGCCTAAGAGCGGCGTCAAACTCTGCAGTCTATAGAGTCCCATTTTTTATTTATTTATTTATTTATTTACAAGTAGGGATACAATAGACACTAAGTCCAATAAAGCATCCACGTTGTGGTATTAGCTAGTGGGAATTATAGCTATTAATATAACGAGATAATTATGGGATTTATAATAGTCGAGGACATTATTAGGTGACGAGGCAACAGCCGAGTCACCCGCAATGTCCGAGACGGTGTTAAATCGCTAATAATCGAGTTGTATTCAAAGCTTTATCGTATCATTGACAACGGCGATGCGAAAATAAAAACAAGGTTTTATGTCATTTCATTTTGGCATTTCAAAAAGTTATTATTAAAATCATGCAAGATTTTGATATTCCTAAGGATATATTAGCTGCAGCCAACATTATAAGGTTGAACTTGCTTCCGGACAAATCTGAAATCCATTATGAAAAAGAATATCGGCAGTTTTGTGAGTGGCCCAACAAAGTACATGTTCAAGATACAGAAGAAACGGTATTGCTGGCGTAATTCGCAAAACTCTCTGAGGAATACTCTGCTTCATCCTTATGGCCGAAATATTCCATGTTACGAGCGACTTTAGAACTGAAGGAAAGAGTGGAAATCGACAAATACGGCGCCTTAATACGTTTCATCAAGAAAAAAAATGTTGGATATAGAGCAAAAAAATCAAAAGTATTTACAAGAGAACAAGTCAACGAATTTGTGTGTTCTGCCTCAGACGAGAAGTTTTTAATGATGAAAGTAGCTTTTTTAATTGGATTTGGAGGAGCCTGTCAAACTAATGAATTAGCGAAGATGACCACGGAAGATGTTGACGTTTTAGAGGGCAAGCTGATTGTTACTATTCCCGACTCAAAAACCCACAAGAAACGTATTTTCGCTGTGATATTTGACGGCGAAGTCAATCCTGTGCTTTTATTTAAAAAGTACGCAATGTTAAGGCCAGACCATGTCACTCACCAAAGATTGTTTGTATCACATAGAAAAGGGAAATGTACGGTACAGTCATGCGGCATTCACTTCTTCTCTAAAATACCTCAAAAAATAGCTAAGTATCTCTCACTTGAAAATCCTAATTTGTATACTGGTCACTGCGTTAGAAGATCTTCGGCAAATTTTCTTGTTAATGCTGGAGGAGATATATTAGACCTACAAGAACTTGGTGGATGAGAATCGGCGAAGGTTGCTAGAGGGTATTTAAAAGAAAGTGTGACCAAGAAAGTTTCCATTGCTTGCAAAATTCAAATCGGCGATGTTTCCGGCAGTGGATCAAGCACTGGGAAACCGCACCAAATCGAAAGGAGTGCTTGCTCGGTCATTAATCAGTCTTCAGAGGGCATACCTAAGATCGTGGACGTTAAAGACAAAGGTGTATCCATCAAATTTGAAAACTGTCAAAATATTGTTTTACATGTTCATGAAAAATAGTTCTAATATTATTTGGTATATAACGTATTATGCTTTCGTAACTAACGTATTAAATTATGGTAACTAATGCATTATGAGTAACTAAGGTGTTATGTAGGTTTTGGTACGTTTAAGATGTTAATAATTATTAATAAAGATATCATATAAAAATGACTTAATCTTCAATGATACGATAAAATGTTTTAATTATACAAACAAAAATATAAATATAAAACCTTACAAAAATTTAAATTAAAAATTTTAAAAAAATCACAACAATGATCTAACATGTTTTTTAAATCTTACTGTAGTCATATCGAACATTTCCATACTCAAGGAAATACCATTATAGGTACGTGTCGCTCTATAGATAGGAGAATTTTGACCTGAATTCGTATTTCGAAGTGGAATGTTAAAAGTATTTTGAAGCCTTAAGTCCCTAACCGGTACATTAAAGCTTAGCTTTGATCTAAGTATTGGCGAATCAACAATACTATTAACCAGTTTATAAATCATAACAAGATCAGAAATTGTCCGTCTTCCAGCAAGCGTTACTAATGAAAACTTTTCCATAATAGGTTTATAATTGCTATTTACTATAAGTACATCCGCGTCTTACGTGATAAGAACCGAAAAAATTTATTTTGAATACTTTTCAGCCTCCGCTAGTAAATCGCGTATTGAGGACTCCAAACAACTGATGCAAAATTAAGTTTACTAAATATAAACGCTTAGTACAAGTTTAAAATTGTTTGAGGATTTTGAAAATTTAAACTGTTTCTTATAATAAATCCTAAGAATCGGTTTCACTTATTAACAACCTGCTCACTGTGAGAGCTAAAAATTAACTTAGTGTCCATTATAACACCCAAATCACGTATTTCATTTACCGACTTAAGATCACTATTATTAATCGAATAACGAAAATTATGCACATTCTTGTTTCTGGTGAACGTAATCGACACACACTTATCTAGATTAAGAAATAAACTCCGACTTTCGCAGAATCTTAACAAAGATTAAGATCATCCTGTAACCTATCGCAGTCCCTTGGCACCCTGTTTATTCTAATTTCTGCGTACAGCAAAAATTTAGAAAAATTGAAGCATTGTTGTATGTTAGTAATATATACTGGGCCTCCCAAAAGTCCCGCATAAAATTAATATCAATTAAAGGAAAAAAATCTAGGAAAAACGCTCGGACCCGTAAATTTTTATTTTTGTTTGTGAATTTTTTGACATAAAAAAATATTATACAGGGTGTCTCATAGAACTGTCGTCACGTCTTTGACAATTTTTTTTAATAGAACACCCTATATATTGTATTATTTTCTGATTACCCACAAAATTCTACGCTTATGTTGTAAATTTCATGTATATAAATTCAATAGTTTTTGAGATATTGACGTTTACAATATGGCATTTTTTGACTTTGACAGGCTGTAACATTGAAACGGTTCATCTTAGAGAAAAATGGTTTTTACCTCCCTAACTTAATTTTGTATTCTCTAGCTAAAGAAACCTCCGATTTACCATGTTAAACCGTTAAAACCGGTTTTTTGGTTTAACATGGTAAATCGGAGGTTGGTTTCTTTGAATAGAGAATAAAAAACTAAGAGGGGAGGTGAAAGCCATTTGTCTTTAAGACGAACCATTCCAATGTTACAGCCTGTCAAAGTCAAAAAATGCCATATTTTAAACGTCAATATCTCAAAAACTATTGAATTCATATACATGACATTTACAACATAAGCGTAGAATTTTGTGAGAAATCAGAAAACAATACAATATATAGGGCGTTCTATTTAAAAAAATGGTCAAAGACGTGACGACAATTCTATGAGATAATATTTTTTTATGTCAAAAAATGCACAATTAAAAATAAAAATTTTCGGGTCCGAGCGTTTTTTCTCGATTTTTTTCCTTTAATTGATATTAATTTTATGCCGGACTTTTGGGAGACCCAGTATAATAAAAAAACAGGGGGCCAAGGTGACTACCCTGCGGCACACCAGACGGCACGCTAAAAGGCTCAGAGTAAAATCCCCCAACAGAAACCATCTGTCGTCTATCGCTGAGATAGGACCAGATCCATTTGAGCCAACTGTTATGCACACCGACATCAGCAAGCCGCTCCAACAGTATAGAATGACTAATTTTGTCGAACGCCTTACTGAAGTCTGTATACACCACGTCGACCTGCTCGCGATCGTCCATACTACCCAAAACAAAATCTGTGAATTCTACTAGATTACTTTCAACTGACCTACGTGGAAAAAATCTGTGTTGTTGTTTTAAAATAATATCTTTAACTTTTTCCAGTATGATGTTGTGAATAATTTTTTTAAATTTTTTTACTAAAATACATTTACCTCTACTTTTATCATTAAGTGAAGTGTAGGAAGGTCTAGAATGATCTCCATTGCGGATGTGGGGGTTGATATCATGGCCCCGGGATACTTAAGCAGGCCATTTTTTTAAATAGGTTTTGTAGTTTTGTAGACAGAAAGCCTTATTTCATTCAATCATTTCCTAGTCTTATACCGCAACTATACTTCACCATGACGCTCAGATAAAGGTAACCTAGGCAACCGAGCGCTCGGCATGTCAACAACAAAATAAAACACTATCAAATACCTGACTCATGGGTTGGCTAAGGCTTGCTTATTGCTAATCAGTCGTACCGTAACATTCATACACGAAGGTAGTACTGTCGAGGCGGCAACACCGCTTTCCACTGAGTTATTCGATTGTTTTGTGACGTCATTTGGCATTTGGTACTATTACATCCGCGTGTTACATATACGGGGTGTTTTTATGAACACTTTGTTGCTTAAATCGTATACATTTGTTGATATTGACTGTATTAGTGACCAGAAAACGTCGTACTTTAGTGTTTTTTTCTGTACTATTTACACTGCTGGCATATAAATTGACTATAATCTGGTTAACCTTCAATAGTGCGAGTTTTTTGCTAATTTCGATTATCGATTTGAATTATATATAAATAATGGTGAGTGTACGCATGATAATATTACTGTATTAGGAATTAAAGATTAAGATTATTAGTTTATTTTTAAAGAAATTAATTGTTTTTTTATACTTATTCAAAAATTTAGACGAGTTTTGGTTCTGTTCATTCAGTAGTTGTAGAGAGACGGTGTTTTGCTTCTTCTCTAAATATTTTGTAAATGCTTTGTATACACAGAAAAGAAGTCTAGGAAGAATATTACCCTAATCCAAGAGAATTATGCCTTTTAAGTATAAAGATAGGTACAGTTTCTTAATTTGTGATAGTAATTTCTTTGGAGAGATTATGTAAAGGTCTGGTTCATCAAAACCAGGTAATTACTTGTACTTAGGCCCATATTTATAAAGTCCTCTTAAACCTAAGTTTAAACCTAGGTTTAAACAAGAATAATTCTAACATCGTAGAAATTGTCGATTTATAATGTGGGATTGACAACAAAGTTTAATTTAAGATTAATCAACCTGGTCATAACTTGTTATGTTACATTATATTAAGTTTATGACCAGGTAAATTACTTTTAACTCGAAGTTTGCTGTCAATCGCACTTTATACAATAACCATTTTTGACATTTCTTCGATTTAAACTGGACCGCTGTTTAAATTGACGTTATAAAAGTGAGCACACGTACATCTATGATTTAAACCGAGGTCCAGTTTAAATCGATGAAATTGATAGCAAAGTTGGAGTTAAAAGTGGTCCTCCGGTCATAACTTAACATAATGTAACATAACAAACCTAGGTTTAAACTTAGGTTTAAGAGGAATTTATAAAATTGGGTTTTAACGTATCATTTCTGGTTCTAGTTTTAAGCAAACCATTGTTCAATATAAGGAAACTGACATTTTGCCTTTATTAGCGGTAATTTAAATACAAGATCTAAAGATCATCATGACGTGAAAGTTTTTTATACTCTAGTGACAAAGAGCTAAATTTAAAAGAAATAATTTCTAAACACCAAAATGTGTCATAAACATTAAATCTTTATGTAGCAGTTAAGTAATTCGGAGCTTAAGTCAGTGGCGGATCCAAGATTTTGCTGGGAGGGGGGGGGGGGGGGGGGGAATAAAGAAAAGTTACTTCTAAAAAAAATCTCTCCCGATTCCGGGGTAAAAATGATGAGACCCCCCGGATAATGAATAGCCGCAATATTTCTATTTTTATGTTCTGAATGGCGGATGATATAAGAACCTACATTATAATGGCAACTTTAAAATAAATTTTCAATTTTTTTTTTGAAAAAAAATTAAGGTATCATCCGCCAAACTCGAAGGTCTTGTAAACCTTTAAATACAATTTTTGTATTAAATTTTCAATAAGACAGCCAGGAAACGATGCTGCGTTTCACTCTCGTATGGACGTAAAAGTCAAAATCCTACACACCTTTTTCTCCTCATCAAGATGTATTCCAAAAAAAAAGGTCGATCGCGTAATAATCTAGCCCCCTCCACGCACGTCTTTGTCACATCATTTTCAGTGTTTGTGAATGGATAACAATAGGCCAAACCCATAAATTGGCCCAAGCCTAGGTACCTCTACTACCTGCACTTGATGAAAATAAAGAATTTTTTAATGAAATCAATGCCAAGTTATAAAAGTGGCTTAAATATTCGTTGGGTCATTCTGTAGTCCCTTTGCATACCTACTGAGCTTTTATTATTCTACATCTTTCTGAAATAAACTATAGCAACCACTAATAAAACCATCAGCTCATCAGCAGACAAACAGTTTCACTTAAACGGTGCCGCGGTGGTTTGATTGGACGAAAAGGAACAAGAATAGAAATTTGATTGATCACGATTGATGTTATTAGTGAAATAATCATTAGTCTTACAGTAAACTTGGTGCAAGAAACATAACAATAATTAGTTTGAATTATCGTTTTCAGTCGCAATAATAAATTGGTGATAGGTAGATGTAAGTATATTATAATGTTCCCGTGTAAAATCCAAATCACTAATTGTGGGAACTTTGGCAATAAAATTTACCAAGTCCAATTGTTATTAAGAAGATATTTAGTTATAATATAATTGTCTTACCACACCATGCTCGTTAATAATAGATATGTACCAATGTGCATACCTTTTTAAATAATATTAGCTATACAATTAGTATTATTTTACTAACTAGTCTTAGTAAATATCCTGTTTAAAATTAATCGAGTACTTAGGTACTATAGGAAACAATTATAAACAAAATTATGATTAACGATGTTCAAACACGGCTTTCCAATTAAAAAATTGTTATATCTTTAAAGGGGATGGAAACAAGTCTTGACCCAAATTCCGGTAAACCTTATGGGTAACCTTAGACCAAGGGCTGATTTAACTTATTGTAATAGAAGAAAAATATGCTTCTGGGAGGGATAGGGGGGGGGGGGGAGGTACTTTGAAGGACCAGGGTGCGGGAGCATCTTTAAGAGAGCTAACGGACAGTGTTAATCGCCATGTCAGCGGCCAGAACTAAATAATTTGAGGTTACTTTTGTTTGTCAAATCATGATAAGACGTAAAGGCGTTGAAATAATAAATTATAATAATATTTTGAGGCTTGTCAATTCACAAGAGGTTGATACTATAGTCCATTTCAGAAAGGTGTAGAGTAATAAAATGGGAAATTCCGTCCAGTTCGGCTCAATTTTGGTGTTGGTCATACGCGCACGAAAATTTTGTGCATTAAATAATTTATGATAACTAACCAAAAATTTAAGAAAATTAGGTTACTGTTTATAAAGATATAATAGTATTGTTTGAAATATTAAAATTTCAAGTAATTGCGTAATTCTATTCGGGAGATTACCACGAGGACATGAATTCGAATGTTTTTGAGGACTATTTTGGTGAAACGATAAAATATCTTCCAGCAGCTGATTTAGTAGTAGTTATGGATAACGCAAGCAATCATTCACGACGCACAGAGAAGACTCCAACTTCATCTTGCAGGAAACAAGAAACTATCGACGAGTTAACCACTAAAAGTATTGAATTTGAAGATAATTTGATAAAGAAGGAACTGAGTATTAGCTATAGCAAATTTACACAAACATCGTTTTATGAATTATGCAGTGTAAGATATAGAAAAACATAGTGTAAAGTGAAAGGATTTGTAGCAAGACAACCTGTAGTACATCCAGGCAACTGTGGCCCACATTCGATAAAAAGAGAACCGCAGAGCTATTGAGACACAGTCGAAAAGACGTGAGAAATATTACTGCGGTTGTTACCGGACATTGCCTCTTCGGTAGACATGTCGAACGTATGCAAATACCCACTAACGACTTCTGCAGAAGTTGCAGAGATGAGGAAGAGGAAGAAAGTATTCAACATTTTCTGTGTGAATGCCCTGGCCTCGCAAGAAGGAGGCTCACCACTCTGGGTGAACCATCTTTCGATAGCCTGGAGGAACTAAGCAACTTACAACTTGGACGGCTGAGCAGATTTCTGAACAGTAGTGGCTTATTTGAATGAGTTGTTAAAATCCTTCCGCGGTTACGTCGCACTAACCATCAGAGATCTGATGAAGGTGGGTTCTACGGAACACGTGTGGTATCACAACGGACCTAATCAGGACTACGTGAGACTGTTTGGTCAGAACCAAGGGTCTGCCACTCTTACCTAACCTAAGATACATTTTTTTATAGTGTTTAATATAACAAGTGTACCTAATACTATGTACATAATGCACGCCTTTGTCACACAATTTTCAGTGTTTGTGTTGAAACCCATAAATTGACCCAAATTAATCCGGGTGGTACTACCTGAGCTGAATAATATATTTTTTCCAAAAAATATGTATTGCCTACAGGCTAATTTGATGGGTCAAAGCGATTCTTGATTAAGTGGGCGATACTCTGTATAAAAAGCTTATCCGTTCCTTTATCATAACCCTGTATACAAATTGGTTTATCTCTATTTCTGCATGCTCATAAATAACAATTAAAAAAAAATTGTACCAATATTTTCGCTAAAGAAAAGTTCATATTACCAATAACTCCATATTTTTTTAAGCATCAAACTGAAGGCTGGTGAATGGAAATAATTTTGTGTAGGTGTGTGGGTTTATATTTACTATGGCTTACACCCATTTCCTTAAATATCAGAATCGTGAGTTCTTAAGTTTCCTTCATTAAAAGTAGGTCGAAGCATGTGATGGTAATAGAACAGACTACCATCGAATATAATGTTAGGTTAAATAGTGTTCTAAAAATAATTCTTACGCATCTTTGTGTAACTACAAGATGCTACTACTATTTCAATAAGTAAATTCCTTTTAATCGAAACTTGCACCTTGAATTTATTGCCACAACTCGCTCTCTTGACGATATCTTCTATTCATTTTTGTAGGTACAATCAATTTCTTTATCAATTTGTTTTACATACCTAAACCATTTCTCTATAGTAACGCGTCAATTCAATTGTTTTGAATTTATCGGAGTATGCAGAAGAGTTCCCAAACTCCCATTCTATAAGATCTATAAGAAAAATTTAACTAATATGAATTCATGTTTATGATTTTTCATTCCTAATCTCATTTAAATATTTTTGTGGGAAATTTCTAATCAAATTTTCTTTTTTTTAATGATATTTTATAAGAGACGAAAAAAAGAGTAAAATTTTCGGATTTTGGGTAAAAATTTTTTTAAATTTTTTTAGCACGAAAGTTTTTCCAGTGTTACGTTGATATTCTAACATTCTAACCAGCAAGTTTGACTGCGACACACATGACATTTTCTCACAATCATACTGGCCTGGTTACCTTAATTTTTAATTTAATAATCAGGCACCTTTGATTAAGTGTACATAATGCCTGTCAATGTTATTTATGTCACAAAGTTGCTGGTTATAATCTATTTCAGAAAGGTTAAAGTATTAAAAGCTCATTAGGTATGCAAAGGGACTACAGAGTAACCCAACGAATATTTAAGGCGCTTTCATAATTTGATTTGAGAATTTGATTTTATTGCAAAATTCTTTATTTTCATTTCATCAAGTGCAGGTAGTACCTCTACCTATTCTTATGGGGTTGGTGTTTGGGTCACACAAAAAGAATAGGTAGAGGAGTACGCCAGGGTGATACTATGTCACCCAAACTATTTATCACCGTTCTGCAATACGCCTTCGGAATGCTTGAATGAAGCGAAAAGGGTTTGAATATAGATGGCTTAAATCTAACAGATCTGCGCTTCGCGGATGACATAGCTTTAATGTCTGACAACCTACAAGATATTAGAAAAATGCTGGAAGATCTTCAGGAAGCATGTGCTCAGGTCGGGCTAAAAATTAATATATCAAAAACGAAATTTATGACGAATTTTGTCCCTAGTGGAAATATTGCTATCGGTGACTGTGAGGTGGAGCTGGTGGATAGGTACACATATCTTGGTCATGAAATAAGAATCTCGTGAGACAATCAAACATGCGAATTAAAAAGAAGAATTACGCTCTCTTGGGCTGCATACGGCAAACTTGGGGACGTGTTTAGGAGTAATCTCCCAATTTGCCTGAAGCGAAAGGTTTTTAATCAGTGCATTCTACCGGTTATGACCTACGGCGCCGAAACTTTAACTCTGACGGTCACATCTGCAAAGAAGCTTAGAATAACACAACGCAAGATGGAAAGATCGATGCTCGGTGTGTCACTTCGCGACCACGTCAGAAATGAGGACCTACGGGCGAGAACAGGAGTCACGGATGTTATCTACCAGGTGGCAAAGCTCAATTGGAACTGGGCTGGACATGTGACCCGCATGACAGATGGACGATGGACAAAAAGGCTGCTCGAGTGGAGACCAAGGGCTGACGAGAGAAACAGGGGAAGACCTCCCACGCGATGGACGGACGATATTAAAAGGATAACTACAAACTGGATGCAGAGCGCTCAAAATAGAGGACTTTGGGCAGAAATGGGGGAGGCCTATATCCAGCAGTGGATGCAAAGGGCTGATTGATGCTGATGATGAGGTAGTACCACCCAGGTTTGGGTCAATTTATGGGTTCTGCCGATTGTTATTCATTCACAAACACTGAAAATGGTGTGACAAAGGCGTGCATTATGTACTAGTATTAGGTGCACTTATTTTTTAATAAACATTAAGTATAAAAAAAATACAACATACCAAAAATACATTATTCAGAAATTATATTATAAAAAATCATAATATTCTTCGTCATCTCAGGAACTGTCATTTCCTCTTGACGTTATAATTAACGGGTCGACGGTCCAATCGATCAGGTGGTCAAGATCCCACATTTTTTCCTCTTCTTTAATGACATGACGGACTGCTTTTCGTCAGTTCTCTGGTTGTTTGATCAATATTTCCTTTCATCCAAAAATCTGCCAAATACCGACATATAAAACATAAATACCTACAATTTAAAGTTACACAAGTTTGAATTGATAAAGTAATAAAAGCAGAAAGAGAAAAATGGACAAATTTCT
Source organism: Polydrusus cervinus (assembly GCA_935413205.1). Classification (NCBI taxonomy): domain Eukaryota; kingdom Metazoa; phylum Arthropoda; class Insecta; order Coleoptera; family Curculionidae; genus Polydrusus; species Polydrusus cervinus. Next base: position 12,732,085 of record OW284519.1, on the reverse strand, counting down.
CAAATTTTCGTTTTTTGGTTTTATTAATTCATTTTTCAGAATTTCTTTAGTTCAAAACCGTAGATAATTGCTACTCAAGGAATAAAAAAATATCGCTCAAAAAATGAAATGGCGAATGCGTCACTAGACTTCACTCTTAATAGACAAACAAATGGCTATAAAACTGAGACTGGATGTGGGTTGAGTTAACAGCTGGCGCTAAGCAAGGCACCTTGCTGGTATGAGATAAAAGTATGCCAGGTTCAATGTTACTGGCAATCATTCTGCTGATAACCTTTGAGATAACTTATATCTATCGATAATTATTAATAAATTAACACAAAGGGTATTGAAAATAGGTTTATCATTCGATAATTTAATATTATTGTAAGTACATATTAATGAAATGGCATCTTTCAAAATAAGAAAATATTTATAGACTGCTGCTAGGTTACCAGATAATAACAAAAAAATAACAAGTAAAAAAAATTACTTCAAAAAATATACCTACCGGGTGATACAAGAAAGTTTTTTCCGTAATTTTTAAAGTAAAGATTTAAAAATATGAGGAGTTAATGGTGACATTTTGCAAACCAACAAAATCCCTCTAAACGCTATTTCAAACGTGATTTTCTCGGAATCCACACAAACAATTTTGTAAAAACCTGTTTCATATTCAGCGGTAAATATAATTATTTCCAGGGCATCGAGAATCCGGTTTCAAGATCAGCCAGAGTGCGTAGATTTTAGCGCTTGAAAAATCGATTAGCGGGATTTTGGTGGTTGGCAAAATGCCACCATTAGCTGTGTAATTTACCATATTTCAGCCAATCAAACCTTTAAATCCACTTCCGGTTTAACCGGTCAACTTTTAAATTTTAAATGGAAACCTTCAATTTTTATTCAATCCTTGAATGACTTATCACTTGTTTTGAAAATGATCATCTAGAATAATTTTCTCTTGTTTACTAAAATGTCCATAATTTTAATAAAACAAGGTAAGCGCTAAAGAGTAGACCATGAAAAGATTGAAATGGTTTATTTCAACCAGCTTTATAATATAAAATTGACTTGCTTGAGAAAAAAGTGTCCGTTAGAGCTATTATATTTACAACCTCTGTTAAAAAAAAACAAATCGGAATTTCTCGAATTTTTCAAAAAGCAACCCATCTTTGTTTTATTATATTATGATTCTTCATTTAATTTCCTTTCTAACGGTGTATCACAAGTTAATAATTATTTTTTAGGTAAGTAATTGTGGATATTAATAAAAATATTATAAATCTAATTTCTAGGCCTTTATAAGTAAGTATAAGAAGTTATATCAAGTATGCCGTAGAAAACAATTCATTCATTTCAATCTTCGTAATTATTATTTAATATTTTAATCTAATAAATGCAGATACTTATAATATTTTTGTTTTCCACGGCATACTAGACTAGTCTTGACTAAATTTCTTATAGCTTATTCAAGTCTAGAAATTACATTTATGAGGTTTCTTGTTAATTTCTACAATTACTTAATGAATAATGTTACCTTTTGTTACATTGTTAAAAAGAAAATTAAATGAATAATATTATACTAAAACAAAGATGGGTTGCCATTTAAAAAAATGGAGAAATTCCACTGTGCTTTTTTAGAAAACACGTTGTAAATAAAAAAGCCCTAACGGATACATTTTTCTCAAGCCAGTCTATTTTATACTATTAAGTAAGTTAAAATGAGCCATTTTAACGTTTCCATGGCCTACTATTTACTACTTACCTTATTTTACCAAAACTATGGACACTTTAAAAAACAAAGGAAAATTGATCTAGGCGGCCATTTTTAAAACAAATGATAATGTGATATGTCACTGAAAAGAAAATTTTCTATAGAATTTAAACATAGAATAAAAATAAGGTGTTTTTATTTAAAATTTATAAGTTCACTTCACTTCCGGTTAAACCGGAAGTGGTTTCGAGGATTTGAATTGGTCAAAAAATGCCAATTTACATTATTTACGTCTCATATTTTTAAGTCTTTACTGATAAAAATTGGGTGGTTCACCCGGTATACAGTAGAAAATATTACTGTTGTTTAAAAGATTTAATGATTAATGACTTGTCTAATGCACCATAACTAATAAAAAAAAATAAACAAAACATTATTAACGGTACTAACTCTTAATATTGATAAGACATCGTTCTGTCATTTATCCACTCATCTGTTGAGAAGGCCTAAAAGTGGGACACTAAAAATGGTTAATACCAATTTATAGTGTACAGTTACGGCACTATTACTAGATGTTAAATTATAAATATTAATAGAATTAACATAAAAATACGACTTGTGTTTTCTATTGGTGGATACCGGTGAAATTTAAGTTTGATATTTCAGCGTAAACCTGATAACGTCTATAGAGAAGTTAGTAGCTTATTCTACTCATTCCCTTTGATAATAATCTGAAAAGACCGAAACACGTGTCAGGAAACTGAATTAAAAATTGTGAAACAGTAACAATGAAAGTTGATATACAGGGTTATCCAAATTACGCTCATTGGTACCTAACTTTGTTATTATTAAAGATGAAATAAATTGTTTAAACTAGCAAACTAGTAGTATTTTTACAGCTCATTGCATTATGATACAAGAATTTAAAAAACAGTAGAGCATCGTATTTTTGAAGTTAGAAGTAAAATTCAATTTTTTTAAATGGAATCCTCTGTATATTATATTTTTATTTGTTAAAGCTATACATTTTAAACAAAAAGCTTATAATGAATTTCTTCTAGGATAAAAACTAAATAAGTTATAAAGCCCAAATTAAAACAATAAAGATAGATTTATCAACTTTAATATACAGGGTGTCCAGTTTTCGTATGTTTTACGGGTTATCTGCGTTATTAGTAAAGATAGAAGGTTGCGGTTTTCGCAGCACTGTGTTACTTTTTTGAGAAACAAACGATGCCATAAACAGAATCTTCATAGCCCCCTTAGTTTTTTAGATAGGGGTGTTTTTGATAATTTTGCATTTTGTGACCGCCCCCCCCCCCCGTATCTCGGTTACGCTGCAACTTATCAAAAAAGTAAAAAATGCACTTATCAGTTTTTTTCACGTAGAATCCAGTGGCTTAGTCAGATTTTTTTCCTGGCCGCTGGATTGGAACACATGGACCTGTAAGATGGCCACCCAGGTCACCCGATTTAACGGTTTTGGATTTTTTTTGTGTTATACCATCCAGTACCAAACGATGGCAGATTTAAGAAAAGCCACTGAAAGAGCCTTTAGAGAGTTACAGGCACGGCCTTTTATTATTTTAAATGCACTGAGGCGAATCAGAACAATGTGTGAAACATGTCTTAGGCATAATGGAGAACAGTTTGAGCAATATTTCCTAAATCATAAATCATCAAATAATTGTAGTTTTTAATTTTTGAACGTATAACACAACTGAGTTAATTGTTATTTATATTTATAAAAGTTATTGTTATATGTATATAGTTTTAAAATTAGTATTTTATATTTGTGAGAAGCTTGTGACAATCTAAATTGTTTAATCTTAAAATTTATACGGTGTGCCATTTAAAAAAATGTCAATTTGTTGAAAAATGTAAATTTCGAGCTTTACATAGAAATCAGCTATAAAGTATTATATATTTTTAAAAAGCTTGTGATAAACTGAATCCTAATAGTTAAAAATATATAGGGTGTCCCATTTAAAAAAATGCAAGTTTGCTCTTTTTCTCGAAAACAATTAAACATAGAAAAAATCTGACTAAGCCACTGGATTCTACGTGGAAAAAACTAATAAGTGCATTTTTTTTGATAAGTTGCATCGTAACCGAGATACGGGGGGTGTCACAAAATTAAAAATTCTCAAAAACACCCCGTATCTAAAAAACTAAGAGGGCTATGAAAATTTTGTTTATGGCATCGTTTGTTTCTCAAAAAAGTAACACAGTGCCGCGAAAACCGCAACCTTCTATCTTTACTAATAATGCAGATAACCCGTAAAATATACGAAAACTGGACACCCTGTACACATGAACTTATAACAAAACAAAATAAAATCACTAATTTTGTCTTAGAAGATGCTTAAAATTACCACCCCGTTCTTCGATACATTTTGTGCACGTTTTTAAACTGGTCTTAAGTATGGTCCTACCATCTATTTCGTTTATCGTTTTTCTAACTGTAGTCTTTAAATCGTCCAAGTTATTGTATCTTTGCTTGTAAATTTGGTTCTTTAAAACACCCCACAAAAAAATCCAGAGGGGTTTGGTCTGGTGATCGGGGAGGCCACTAAATAGGGCCATTGGTTCCTATCCATTTCTTATTAAAAATAGTTCTTCTGTAGTTATGGGCAAGGGGGCCATCTTGTTGAAAATAAAGATTCTGTCCACTTATAAGATCCAGTTCGTCTAAGAAATTATTCAAAATTTCAGTCATAAATTCCACGCATCTTTGACCAGTTAGGGTGCCCTCATAAAAAACGGACCAGCAATTCTTGTACCAATTAAACCGCACCAAACGTTAAAACTAAAACGGACTTGTGGAGCTCGTGGATGTACTAAGAAAAGATTTTCCCGTGACCAGTAATGATCATTTTTTTAAATGTACATTCCAGAATTTGAGAAATTGAATTCATCTGTCCATAAAATATAACGAGAATTATTTATATTTTGGCGACAGAAGTTAAGATACCTACCAACGGCAAAAAATTAGTCTTACCTCCGGATCCCCTGTCAAAAGAGCTTGAACTGGGCGGTACTTGTAAGGAATACATTTGTGCTTTTTTAAAATCATTTGAAAAGTACCATAAGAGAGATTAGGGTCCTTGACAATATCTGCAATGAAATTCTCACGGTAGGCTTGAAAATATGCCATAACTTCAATTTCTCCACGAGTATTACTGAATGCAATAATTCCAAAATCATTTTTGATAATAGAATGTAAAAATTCTCGCTCTTGAGTTGGAATATTTATACTGAAACACTTGCTTCTTATACGTTTTGCGTGTATTTTCATTCGATAACAAGATACGGAATTAATATTCTGTAATTGATCTAAACGACATAGGTTGCCATGAATTTCGAAACTGTCAATGTCAGCAGACAAATTTTAGTGCAAGTCAAAATATGAGTGAAAAATCGGATGAATCAGATATGGAACTGGATAATACTCCACCTGAAATTACAAATATTGCGAATAGTATTTTTGGTCGTGGAGAAAATTTAATATAGTGAAAATTCGATACTCGTGGTTCCTCACGCTCGCTACGCTCGCGTTCGGAATCTTCCACTCGGATCAAATTTTCATTCCAACCTCGTTACAGAATCTACTATTCCGTGGCCTCGCTTATTATAAAATTATTTTTGTCCTTGTTTTGACAAAAATTGTAAGTATCTAAGTTTTCGGTAGTCTCAGAAAACATCGCTCATTCGGTTGAATGCGAAATGGATATACCTTACAGTAAAACTCTCTTGTTCTCAAAGAGGATTTTCTGCACACTAAGTAAGTTTCTAACAAATAACATTTTTCTGCATAGGTAAAAACCATCCTTTTTTCAAGAATAACTCACACAACAAAACTTTTAAACAAAAAAATAATAGAAATAAAATAAAAAACATAAAGTCTTTCTCCACTGGTTTATTAAAAATAAAGTTAGAAGGTGGTAGATATTCTACATGTTTCGGGTGTAGCAACACCCATCATCAGGAACAAAAGATAGAGAAAAATTCATAGAAAGGAACAGACGTAAATGGTGAGTGATAATGAACCTCGATGGAGCTCTCATCGAGCCATGGAAGATTAAATGTTGAGAAATGGGATAGTGATTAGAAGAAAATTGACATATTTAAGTCTTAACACTGACCATGGGCAACAGGTAACAGTGGTAAGAAGGGGCCCGTTTGGGCAAAGAGAAAAATTAAGAAATGTAAAAAATGGAGATTCACAGGTCAAGAACCTTCATCCTGGGAACCGTGGAGAGAAAGAAAATTTATTAATTTAGCCCTCTTTTTAAGGGAAAAAGAAAATATTTTAGTTAAGAAAAGTAAAAGGCATAGAACTGATGTAGAATCTGTAAAGAATAAAAGAAATTGTTGAGTAAAATACATTGAAATGATATTTTAACAATTCACTCGAAAAATCTCTCTTATATGAACGAAAACGGGGACTTACCTTAGTTCATAGCCGAAAAATTAAAAAAAATTTAAAAAAAAAAAAAATTTATTTAGGGGAATTTCGGGCTTGTTCCCCTAAATATTTTTTTTTTTTTTTTTAATTTTTTTTAATTTTTCGGCTATGAACTAAGGTAAGTCCCCGTTTTCGTTCATATAAGAGAGATTTTTCGAGTGAATTGTTAAAATATCATTTCAATGTATTTTACTCAACAATTTCTTTTATTCTTTACAGATTCTACATCAGTTCTATGCCTTTTACTTTTCTTAACTAAAATATTTTCTTTTTCCCTTAAAAAGAGGGCTAAATTAATAAATTTTCTTTCTCTCCACGGTTCCCAGGATGAAGGTTCTTGACCTGTGAATCTCCATTTTTTACATTTCTTAATTTTTCTCTTTGCCCAAACGGGCCCCTTCTTACCACTGTTACCTGTTGCCCATGGTCAGTGTTAAGACTTAAATATGTCAATTTTCTTCTAATCACTATCCCATTTCTCAACATTTAATCTTCCATGGCTCGATGAGAGCTCCATCGAGGTTCATTATCACTCACCATTTACGTCTGTTCCTTTCTATGAATTTTTCTCTATCTTTTGTTCCTGATGATGGGTGTTGCTACACCCGAAACATGTAGAATATCTACCACCTTCTAACTTTATTTTTAATAAACCAGTGGAGAAAGACTTTATGTTTTTTATTTTATTTCTATAAATTAACTCCACTTTAAGAATGGACTACTTCTTCAAAAAAAAAAAAAAAAAAAAAAAAAAAATAATAAAAACCGTACCTACTAAAACAAAATACTTCATATTAATTAATTGTTTTCCGAAGCCTTCCAGATGCAAAATAAATATTAAATAGTGTGATGGTGACGCGGTCTTCATAGCCTCCTTATTATTTTACTACTATTAATATTTAGAAATTGAATATTGACGTTATTTTTGACTTTAGTGGAAAAGAAATTATAACTTTCTGTTTAAAATTTAAAGCTTTAGGTAACAGATAAAAATATAATATATAAAAAAATTGCATTTTATTTCCAACTTCAAAAACACGATGCTCTACTGTTTTTTAAAAATCTTTTATCATAATGAGCTGTAAAAATACTACTAGTTTGCTAATTTAAACAATTTTGCATCTTTAATAATTACAAAGCTACCAATGGTGGACATATAATTTGGATAACACACTGTAAATTCCCAACTAAATTTCTTGTTATTATAAATAAAAATAAATTTCTCCTGGCTCTTTTCTCAGTGTAGTAGTTTAGGAACGGTTATAATATTCCCAAGTCCCATGGCATGGTTTAAACTGTTACTAGACAAATACAGAACGTGTTTTTTTGTGATTATCCATCCAAGTGTCAAGTAGACTTGGTCTTCTCGATAAGACATAAACCTGCTGATACAGATATTCTTAATAAAGAATTCTTCAAGAACGACACTTTACACCGGTCTATTGTATCCGATATGGTTTGACGAAGGTCAGTAAAATCCGAGGTAAAAAACCACTGACCATAATAATAAAAAATTATTATTTTATGACCTTAGTAGACACACTATAAAATTAAAATTAGATTATTTATTATACATGGTGATTCCTAAGTTGATACTTCTTTTTTAGCTGTGTATAAAAGGCATTAAAATAAACAACATTTTCAAATACCTTTTTTTCAGAAAACTTAAAAATAGGTGAGATATAGAAGTAAAAATTCTAAGTGCGGGCCTGGTCATCAAAACGTAGCCTGCTATACTTCATGTTGTTTGTCTTATCTCTTATTAGTTATGCAATTTACGGGTCGGTGGTTAGTTATTTGGCAATCCGCTGCGATGTGTTTTTCTGAAGCAAGTTAATTTTAAATTGGTGACACGTGAAAATGGTAAAATTTGAAATCAATGAACTAGTAGATATGGTGCTAATTTACGGTGAGTGTTGTCATAGTGAGGCTGCTGCTTCGAGATTATACCCAGAACGCTTTCTCTTGCGAGTTCATCCTACACCCAGACGTTTTCGTAACGTTATTTAACGGACAAGTTAGGCAGAACCGTATTTGATCCATAGTGTAATAAATGAATATAAGTACCTTATTTTTGAGTTTTTTGAAAAAACATATTTGAAAATGTTGTTTATTTTAATACCTTCTATACACAGCTAACAAAAGTATCAACTTGACGCAATTTTTTTTCTAAATTTTAAAAGTAAAAATTTAAAAATTTGAGGAATTAATAAGTGTGTTAATTAAATAAAACCATTTTTCGACCAATTCAAACCTTCAAATCCACTGCCGGTTTAACCCAAAGTGAAGTCATAATTTGACATTTTGGTCTAAACGCGGCAAACTAGAGTGGTTTTGACTAAATTTCTTATAGCTTATTCGAGTCTGGAAACTACATTTATGATGTTTCTTGTTAATTTCTACTATTACCTAATGAATAATTTTAACTTGTGATGCATCGTTAGAAAGAAAATTAAATGAACAATATTATTATAAAAAGCAAAGATGGGTTGCCATTTAAAAAAATGAAAAAAATTATTGCTAGCCACCAGGCATCAAAATCTGAGAATAAATTTAAGACTCAAAGCATAGCACTTCCACCATTTATATTTAATGAAACAACTTAATTTTGAGAACATAAAGGCCTCGTAGTCAGCGGCGGCGCCAGGAGGGGCCAGGGTGGGCACTGGCCCACCCTAAAAATATGAGTGCCCACCCTGGTGCCCCCCCAAAATTGATGGATCCGGTATTGTAGTGGAATTTTCGGGGGAAAAGGGACTTGGCTATAAAAGTTTTGACTAGTGGTTGGTGGTATTTTCAAGAGAGCGATGACCTTTTTTTTAGACATCACTTAGAACAAGAGGGAAGTTTTATTGGTCGCTGCATATGGCGTTCCAATGGGTCGCGAGGCCGGCGACCTTTTTTTTTTTAGACATCACTTTTATTTTGGGTAGTACCCACTCAAAAATCATCGAGCCCATTTGTGCCCTCCCATCCCAAAAATCCTGGCGCCGCTACTGCTCGTAGTTTTAGATCATTCTCCCTTCTGTCCCGATATTGCGCCATGTCACTTCGGTTTATTTCCATGTATTAAAGATCAGTTAAAATATTTAATCTGTTCTCATGGAACTTTATATTTAAATTTAATTACTATTATTTCTAAAATATCCCTCGTAACCCACGCACTGAGGAACTGTCATCCCCTCTTGACGTTATAATTAACGGGTCGACGGTCCGATCGATCATGGTCAAGATCCTACATTTTCTCCTCTTCTTTAGATGAACTGCTTTTCGCCAGTTCTCTGGTGTCACTTTCTTAATGGTTGGATCAAACAGTAGCTTAACGTCTTTCATTTTAAATGTCCTGTTGTCTTGCTACAAATCCTTCCACTTGCGCCCATAAAGGTTCTATAGGATTTAGTTCGCAATGATATGACGGTGTGCACAGCACAGTTAGGTACACTATGTTTTTCAGCTATATCTTCCACGGCATATTTCATAAAACGATGTTTGTGTAAATTTGCTATTGCTAATAGTTCCTTGTTTGTTAAATTATCTTCTTTTTTTTACTTTGGTTAGTTTTCATAAATCGTTTATTGCACAAAATTTACCTGCGCCTATGGCCGACACCGAAATTGAGCCGAACTGGACGGAATTTTCCATTTTATTACTCTACACCTTTCTGAAATATAGACTATAGAAAAATCTGTACAATTACTGACTGAATGTACGTCACAATTCGCAAATACATAATCATAACAGAAACAAAAAATAAGATAGGTCTGTTATTAACTAAAGGGTCCTGTCAATTGACATAACATTCGTTTTGACAATCTTTGTCATTTCGAGGAACTTTCATTTTACATGTTAAAAGTGATTCGAAAGCGAAAAATCCTGACAGAATTAAAAAATATACGATTTAATCAACGACATGAATCGAATCAAAAATAACGTCAGAAGCTGTGACATGCATCCAGCCCAGTAACTGTACGGACTTTATCCTATACGTTGGCTGCATATCCTTTAACGGCATGATATTTTTCAATGAATGGATTTTTCGGTTTATGTTTTTCGCCTGAATAAAAAATAACAATGCAAAAATATAAAACGTACTTATAAGCGCAATTCATAACTCCATGCTTTGTTACTCACCGTGTAGCTTGAATGTCTTAGACCAAGACGACAAGAATGACTCATACAACAACGATACTACTTTCTCTTCCTTTAAGTATTTTATTACGCGAAATGGTTGATTTTTATTATTTTCCAATGTTTTATGTTTCATTTACCTACGAAATAGTTATTTTTTTATACAAGACGATAAAATGTTATTTTTCCTACGACCACCTATGAAAATGAGAAAAAAAGCACGGTTAATTTGGCTAGATACGCCGTATATCACACGCGTGTTAAAAAAAATGTCAACACTAGTGTTGATAACAAGGCACACTATTTAATTTAAACATATGGTGCCAATTTGACAGACAACCCTTGTTTATTAAAAAGAACAAATTTTAGATAGTAAGTAATTGTAAAGTGTTTAACTTATTTATCATGTAATTTGTCGAGTGATTCAGAATTAGAGAGTGAATATACGCCATCTGAAATTATAAAAAATCTTAATAATATAATACTGGAAAATCTATTATTCTTCTGCATTCGAAACATGTAGACAATTTCTATCTTAAAATAAGCTTTTCATTAATTTAACAGTGGAGGAAGACTTTGAGTTCTTATTTCTTTCATTCCTATTATCCACTGCACTTCAAGTATGGACGACTTATTCCAGATAAAATACTACAAGATTTAATGCATAAATGTATACCGGGTGTCCACAGAAGGTGGCTCGCCCCTATAACTTTTTTGTTTTTAAAGATAGTGAAATGAACATTGGAGGATTTATATATGACATAAAATTGCATTTTTTCACAAGTAATATAACTTTTTGAAACTTCCGGTTTCACCGGAAGTGACATAAGCTTTTTATTTTTAAATGGGACACCTGGTATATTTTTCCTATTTTTAACTCTATATGACGTTCTAAATACAACCATGTGTCACTTGTCACTTTTTGTCATCAAAATTATATCTATTTTTTTAAATATAATTTTTTATACGTTTAAATCACTTATTTCAATCCTAAAATCTTGGGAAAAATACAACTTAACTGTTCTTGGGTCAAAATCTATTTGCGGTGTAAAATTTAAAATTTAAACTTGTTTTACTAATTTTTTTTAAATGGCAACATGGTGGCTTGTCAGATTAGAAACAAAGAGCACTTTGTTACGATTAATTTGATACCACACACTATTATGTTTTAATCAAATTTCCATTAAAAAACTTAAAAAATATAACGTTAGAACCGTCCCTAAACTAAAACACCTATTTTGAATAAAATACGCTTTAAATGCATCGTGTGTTGACACCAATATTCATATTTTTCACAAATATGAAAAAATATTTTTTTTTAATAAAATTAAATAAAAAAAAAATTAAAAAAAAAAAACATTTACATAAACAAATATAATCCAACCATGCAGAAGGGGAGAGGTAATAGTTTAATTTTCTAAATTTGATAGTAGCGAATTTTAAACAAACTTTGGGCGTGGCCCCGAAAATGTTTCGCCTGCGGCGCTTTTTCGCCTTCTTTACTAGGTACGGTACAATATGATGAAATACATGTAGTCCCGACTGTCCCTCTCTTCAGAAAAAAAAATGTCCTACTTACGCTAACTCCCCCCCCGGAGCATATTTTCTGGCTACGCCACTGACTGCTGTGCATTACTGACAGTAATGAATATGAACTTTTGCCGTGCAGTCAGAGCTGTGAAAGTTACTTCAGAAAAGTAACTAGTTACTTTTTCGATACTTTTGCACAAATGTATCTAGATATTTATAAGGAATAGTTACTTTTACCTAAAAGTAACTTAGTTCTTAGTTACTTAATTAAGGTAACTAGTTATAGTAACTAAGATATTTTTACCGTAACTAGTTACATTGATTGTAACTACGATAATTTAAAAGTAACTAAGATACTTTTGAAGTAACTAGTTACATTGATTGTAAGTACGATACTCTAAAAGTAACTAAGATACTTTTGAGTAACTAGTTATTCTAATTGTAATTACGAAACTCTAAAAGTAACTAAGATGCTTTTGAACTAGATCCCATAAATTTACGAGGTAGTGATAACATGTCAATGAAAAGTGTATAACGAATACGAATTTGTTATATTTGCAAACTTAATACATTTCTAATAAAAGTAGAAAGAAAAGAGAAATAACAAAAACCTATTAAATAAATATAAGTAACAAAACTAAATAAATATGAATAAAGTAACAAATCCAAATATACTAGGAAGTTTTATAAGGAACCAAAAAAATTCAGAACGTTTTTAAAAGGCCCCGTTGGCGTTTAAAGTACCAACCTTTCAAAATTCTGATCTAAGAGGGCATGTCTGCGAGGAGCATTAATGAAAGTAGCATATAAAAACAAACGCTCCACGGGAGCTGAAGAAGGCAACGGGTTGTTATATTTGAGAAAAACCTTGTTAATGTCGGGATTTTTTTGTCGCGACTTGCCGCTCGTCCCTTCGTGAAAATCTGATTAACGGTCGCCGATCGTCCCTTGGTCATCATCTGATGGGCGGCACGTGTGCATTATTGGTATCCTATAGGAACTTTAAAAGTACCTACCTAACTTAGTTACTTTAAAAGGAACTTATATAGTTACTTTAAAAGTATCTAAGTTACTTTTAAAGTATCTAGTTACTTTTTAAGTGTATAGTTACTTATAAAAAGTAACTAGATACAAGTTACTTTTCAAAAGTAACGAAGTTACAGTTCCTTTTGGCATGATTCAAAAAAGAACTAAGTTACTAAGTATCTAGTTACTTTAAGTAACTAGATACTAAAAAGTATCTAGTTACTTAAGTTACTCACAGCTCTGCGTACAGTTAACTCGAATACCCTTTTTTTCGTCACTTAAGTGTAAAGAAACCATGTGGAGGTAGATAATAATCTTTTCAATTGTCTGGACTAGAACTTTTAATTCAACATAATCTGGTACCTATAATAAAAAAAAACAATAGGTAACGAAGCAATTAAAATTTCCTAAGCCAACCTAATTTGTGAATAAAAATATGTCAACAAATCCTTTTTTGATTTTTACTGGGTAATCATGACTTCACGACATAACACGTTTATATTAATAATTGTATTTACTGAACTGACCTTATTTAGAAACGGTCGCAGTCATTTCATTAGTTTCGTTTTCATCAGGACAATATTATGTTGTGTTAATGGTTCCGATTGTACATATCAAAACCTATCTTTTGTTGACCAATTGAGTAACCGACACACCACTAACGAATGTAGAATAACAAAATGATTTTAAAAAGAAAATTTAAATTGCGAAATAAACAGGACCTATGACTGTACCTTTAGTAATATTATTGAAGACATTTAAGGACTTAAAAGTACTATAAGTATTAATAAAATGGAAAATACCCCCTCCCTCCCCACTAGGCGATCAAAAATTTTCATCTCTTATAAAAATATCGTTGCAGTATTATAGTCTATTTCAGAAAGGTGTAGAGTAATAAAAGCTCATTAGGTATGCAAAGGAAGTACAGAGTGACTCAACGAATATTTAAGCCACTTTCGTAATTTGGTATTGATTTCAGTGCAAAATTCTTTATTTTCATCAAATGCAGGTAGTACCACCCGGGTTTGGGTCAATTTATGAGTTTTGCCTATTGTTATCCATTCACAAACACTAAAAATGATGTGTCAAAGGCGTGCATTATGTAGGTACGTAGTATTAGGTACACTTATTTTTTATTAAATAAAAAATTCAAAATACATTATACAGAAATTAAATTATAAAAAATTATAATATTCCTCGTCATCTGAGGAACTGTCATCTCCTCTTGACGTTATAATTAACGGGTCGACGGTCCGATGAATCAGGTGATCACAATCCCACATTTTCTCCTCTTCTTTAATGACATGTTTGACTATCTTTCGCCAGTTTTATGGTGTCACTTCGGTAATGGCTTGATCAAACAGTAGCTTAACGTCTTTCATTTTAAATGTCGCGTTGTGCCTTGCTACAAATCCTTTCACTTGCGCTCACATAAGTTCTATAGGATTTTGTTCGCAATGATATGGCGGTGGGCGCAGCACAGTGGCACTATGTTTTGCAGCTATATCTTCTACTTCCTTCTTAATCAAAATATCTTCAAATTCAGTACCTACTTCTGGTGTCTTCTCTGTGCGTCGTGAATGATAGCTTGCGTTATTCATAACTACTACTGAATCAGCTTGAAGATATTTTATTATTTCACCAAAATAGTCCTTAAAGACATTCGAATTCATGTCCTCGTGATAATCTCCCGAATTGAATTACGCAATTACTTGAAATTTTAATATTACAAATAGTAGGTACTATTTTATCTTAATACCCTTTAACCTAATTCTCTAAAATTTTTGGTTAGTTATCATGAATAATTTAATGCACAAAATTTACGTGCGCCTATGGCCGACACCGAAATTGAGCCGAACTGGACGGAATTTCCCATTTTATTACTCTACACCTTTCTGAAATAGACCATAAATCTAAAAAAATTTTACAAAAACTTTAAATTGTTCTAATTATTGAAACAATTTGATTCTGGTGGAAACAATATCTGGATAGGGTATAATCGTATAATTATGTACTATATATTATTTAAGTGTACAAAATTGACTGGCTACTATTAAATTAATTGAAACAATTACTTCTGATAAAGAATGAAGAAGCTCAGTGAAAACACATCGGAATGTAATCGACCACGAAACAGCTCGTAAATATTTGGCCTGTTACACATAATATATCACATATGCATACTTTCACTGATCACCATTCTTGTGTATGCCTATAATAACGCGAATAATTATTGAGGTATCCTTTATGTAGATGACCCTAATATTTACATACAATTTGCTCTTCTATAAATATATTGGAAAATGATAATGAACATTGTAGATAAGTACTATAATTACTTTACTAATTAGAAAAGGTGTTATACTTTCTATTAAATTACTACAAACTGTGTTTCAAAAAAATCGGAAATACCTTTGCCAGGCACTTTTCTCACTTTGTACAGAGTAAGTCAACAATAGAGTAAAGTTCATTTCCTCCATTATCTTAAAAATTAGATAAAAGTTCAAAAATTGTAGAGACAATTAAGGTGAACATTTTAAATTATGATGGAATATACGGGGTGGCCAAGGATACCCTGTATACTGTCAGTGCCGTCTTTCATATGATTGGGGCCCTGGGCCCAAGGCAGAAATGGGGCCCTGGGAAAAAAAATTTGGGTGCCACGCCCCTTTTAGGGTGTTAGTTAGGAATTCAACCAGAAATATAATTATTTTTAAATACTAGGTTCCACGAGTAAAATCTTCGTCAAAACATTTATTTTAAAATAAAACTATTTCTTCTAACTAAAATATAAAAATAAAATCTCATCCTAAAACATTAACATTATTAATATTAATAACTGTAAATAATCCGCGCTATGTAAATGATTGTTTTCTTGATCTGAGGTGTGCAAAATAGTCTATTATGTCATCAAAATGTATTTCTAGTAAGATCTCATTTTCTATACACATTAACGATAGACTGTTTAGTCTCTCTTGCAGCATGGTAGTCCTCAGTTCGTTTTTGATTCTGGCCAATTTAGAAAATGAACGTTCTCCACTGCAATTAGTTATCATTAATGATAAAAATATTCTCAACGAAATGGCAACGTTAGGAAATGTATCCTCTAATTTGTTAGTTGTTAAAATATTGTATAGGTTCAATAAACTGATATCCTGGGTTTTATATTTTTCGTCTGAATTTAAATATTCTGCCAAAAAAATGCATTCCAACTCTAATTCTTTTCCATTTACATCAGAACTGTAATTGTCTACAAATCTTAAACAACTAAGGTGCAAATCGACTTGACTGATTGTTTTTAAAATTGTTAGGAAACTAAACCGATTAAAAATGCTGTCTTATGCAGCAAATCGCCGGTTAAGTTCAGCTATTAACGAATCCATAATTGGAAAAAAAACTTCAATTTTAAATTTTTCTTTGCCACTAAATTGGGCTTCTTCAGCTGGTCCATCAAAAAATTTGATTCTCGAACTCCGTTCAGTTTTACGTTGTGTATTCTGGGGTAAAGGGAAGGGCCGGAAGGGGGGTGTTATGTGGCAATGGCTAACGCTCACGCTGGCCTTGCACCTTGCTGAATAGTCTGGATAATAACCGTTTTGTTTAACCGTGTAATTAGACATACGTTTTTTAAATTGGTTATCAATGTTATCATCATTAGGTATCCTTACTAGATTTATTTATGGTTTTTGGTGCTGGGGCCTCCAAGACAGCGGGGCCCTGGGCCCGGGCCCGGCGGGCCCGTACGGAAAGACGCCACTGTATACTGTATTATTCTGCGATACCCCACAAAACTCTACGCTTATTTTGTAAATGTTATATGTCTAAATTCAATAGTTTTTGAAATATTGACGTTTAAAATATGACATTTTCAGACTTTGTCCAAATCCAAAGAAACCAACGTCCGATATACCATGTTAAACCAAAAACCAGTTTAAACGGTTTAACATGTTGTTACCAAAGTTGTAACTTTTAGATTGGGAATAAAAAATTAAGCAAGGAAGGTGAAAACCATTTTGCTCTAAGGTGAACCGTTCCAATGTTACATCCTGTCAAAAGTGAAAATGCCATATTTTAATCGTCAATATCTCAAAAACTATTGAGTTTCATTTACAAAATAAGCGTAGAATTTTGTGGGGAATCAGAAATTAATACAATATATAGGGTGTTCCATTAAAAAAAAACAAGTTATATTCGCCACGTTTTATTGGGCCACCCTATTTATTTCAGGATAACTTTAAAATGTGCACCTCAATGGTCTCTACAACTTTTGTATTTTGAATTTTTATCTAATTCTTAAGATAAAGGCGAAAATGAACTTTATCGGTGACTCACCCTGAGTGAACAGGGTCCTGAAATAGTGAGTCAGGCTTCTATAGTTCCTATACGAATTAAGTTAGGAAATGTAAACTTATACTGTATCCTAAAGTGTTTGTCAGAAACATACATTTTCATATACAGGGTGGCCCTAAAAAGTGCGATCTGAGGAACTGTCATCTCCTCTTGACGTTATAATTAACGGGTCGACGGTCCGATAGATCAGGTGATCACAATCCCACATGTTCTCCTCTTCTTTAATTAAATTAAAAGTGCGATAATAAAAAGTTATATTTTTTAAATGGAGCACCCAGTATTTTATTATATATTTAGGTTCGTATTATAGTCCTCTATAATTGCCCAGAATTTTATTTATTTTCCCTTGGTAGTTTAAGAGTAATAACTCAAAAACTAAAAAAATAAAGGTCCTGGAAAAAAATGTATCTAAATTAATTGTTTAAACCATGGGATTGGATGATATATATGACAAGGGGTCCAGAGATATTATGAATCAAATAGTGTTTATCTATTTTATACAGGGGGTTTATAAAAAGGTTTCGAAAACGACACGTTTTAAATTAATTTTTCTCAAGTTTTTTAAATGGAACACCCTGTATTATATTTGACTATTTAATGTAAAATTCTTAAGCAGCATCTAGTAGGACGCAACTGTTTTCTTATATAACCTACTCTGTATCTTATATGGCCTACGAGATCCCTGTGGAGTGCATCCTTATCTAGGACACCCTGTATATAAACTCATTATAATTAACACATGCCCACATACACAAACAAACACAAATTGATATTCTTTACATTTCATGTCTCAATAAAAAACGATAAACCTGCAATCCTTATGTTTACTGGAACCGAATACTCCGATAAGATGTTTATTAGCGCATTGTTTGTTAAAAAGAATAAACAATAAATTTATCAAATATCAAAAAAGTTCTCAAAAATATTCATAATGGATGGCTTATAATACCATGAATATAGTTAAAAAAAATTCAATGTATCGTGCAAAGTTTTAGCACATAACATCCTTGTTCTCCACATAATAAATCAAACTAAGGTAAAGTCAAATTAAGATAAGATAATTCTAAACATTTAGAAATCCCCCTATTACTTTGATAGATCGATTGTCGGTCTTTATGTCTCGTGAGAAGTGTTCAGTTATTAAACAAATTCAAACCTGGGCTGTTACTGTGGAAAATGCTTATGTTACTCTGCATAATACAAGTAAACCGCTTATAAATAACTTAAGTGGGGATGGGGATAGTGATAGTCAAACGGAAAAAGATATATATTCATTTTTTCACCTAAAGACGATTGGCGATGCTTACCAGTTGAACAGCAGCGGCGCCAGGATTTTTGGGATGGGTGGGCCCGATGAATTTTAAGTGGGCACCATCCAAATTAAAAGTGACTTCTAAAAAAAAAAGGTCCGCGTTCTCTTCAATAATATCACTACTTTTCTCGTTCAAAGCTTTCCTAGCGAAGTCTCTCTTCCCCCTCCCCCCCCGAAAATTCCACTACAAAACCGAATTCATCAATTTTGGGGGGCACCAGGGTGAGCACTCGTGTTTCTAGGGTCCCCCTAGGGCACCCTGGTCCCCCCCTGGCGCCGCCGCTGCAGTTGAAACGTAGTGATTTTAAACAAATAAAGACAATGCAAGTCCAAAACTCTACTGCCTTTCAAGAAACGTCATTGTCTCCGACCTTTAAACAGACACTAAAAAAAGATATGTTAAAAATGACGGATTTTTTTTTAATGTCAAATTATATTTGTCTCTGCAAATCCGAGTCATATTTATAGGCAAAGTTGCAGATTGTATGCACTTACTATTATCTCACCTTAGTTCGGCTATTATTAGCAGCGAAAAAATATTTTACATGTTAGATTGTACGTAAAAAAACAGGTTCTGTGGAATGTTTTTTTTATTTTCGTGATTGTGATTACTTTGTTACGTAAATTTGCAATAACAAATACCAGGAAATTCCGAATATAAAATACGAAATTATTCTCAATCTATCAGTATTATTAGTTTCAGAACATGATAATAGTGAATTTCTTTGTATAATTATACACGTAATTTATTGTTTTTTTTTTAAATCGCTTTATTGTTTATACAATTATTACTGAAATATCACTAAGTAGTTCTTAATTAGTATTATGTTCGAAAATGTTTTAAAGTTCACTTATTCTTTTTTTTTCGAGGATCCGTCCGTGCTCACCCTGTTTCGTTGTTAAACCCACTCCGTGATCCCAGTTCCTTGCACTAATTTGTGTTGGTCAACTGGGGAGGATGTCCTCTACTTCCAGTATTGGTTGCCCGAGTATTTGTTGCCTCTTCCGATCAAGTGACTCGCAATGGCAAACTATGTGCCGTACAGTTTCCCTGTCTTGTCCGCATAATGTGCAGTCAAGGTCTCCATTGTATAGTTGCATTCTGTGCAGATAGTTCTTGACAGCCACGTGTCCTGTCAGAATTCCTGTAATTGTTCTCAGCTGATTCCTGTTCATTTGAAGCAGCTGTTTCGTAAGTCTTGGGTCTGGATCCCCAATGAAGCTTTTGCTGTGGTGTAATCCCTTTCTGTTGCTCCAGTGGATTTTGTGTTCACTTCTGATCCATCGCTTTATGGCATCTCGTACTATGTACCTTGGTACTCCGAGTGCTGGTTCTGGACCAATGAATGTATTTTCTGAGCCTTTTCTTGCAAGTTTATCGGCTTTTTCATTTCCTGAAATACCTTTGTGTCCTGGTACCCACTGCAGTATTACTTTGTTTACTTTTGTCAGGGCCTCCAGTTCCTCTTGACATTCCCATACTAGTCTTGAGGTTACCTTGTTGCATATTAGCGATTTAAGTGCTGCTTGACTGTCAGAATATATATAGATCTGCTTATTGAGGTAAACTTTTACTAATATTCGGTACAAAAAAAAATTATTGATAGTAATTCAAGCACACAGGATATTTGATATAAAAAGCTAAAAAAGAAGTATCAACTTAGGAATCACCCTGTATACTTGCACACCAACAAAAGTGTGCATACATCTTATGTTAGTACCGTTTTTGTTCGCAATTAGGTTTCTTGTTTTTTAATATAATTTATTACAAAAAATTGCGGGAATAACTTTATCACCAGCTAAAAATACGTCACCTATTCAACCTTAATACTCGCTGGCAATCAACCTTTGCTGTTAAGCCAATTTAACACGTCTATATTAATAATGAAAAAGGTTAATAATATTAACTTGTTCGTATAATAAAATGTACAGGGAGAATGAAAACTAAGTAGGTATTTCCATTTTCAATATAGTTTAAAGTCTTTTGATTTTTTTTAACAATTTTTCTTTTTTAATTTAAATCAACACATTTATCCCAGATTCTAAACATACACAATTTTATCCTTGAGTGCACGAAGTGGTGCGAAACTTTATGGTATAATACCAAAATATATTTCTACCGAAGTAGGTATTGTTATGTTCTGATTCTGATCGAACTAAAGATTTGAGCACAGATGCACTTTCTTATTTCCAAAATATCCAGTTTTATACTCATTTCTATTCAATTACTACAAGATTTAATGCATAAAATGTACTACATACCTATAAAATAAATATTGGTTCTTTGCCATGCAAATATTTGTCCACCGCGATATTTTATAATATATTTTGAACGGGGATCCAACCACAATCGATCTTAAAACTTTTATTATACGCAACAGATTTAGAAAATTAACTGGTAATTCGTCCTTAAATGGTGGAACATGAAGATGAATATATAAAACCATATAAGAAAAAAACTAATTCCATTTTTTACTAAATGTTTTAAGGTTATGTTATTTTTACAATATAGCCACTTCTCTTTCCACGTTAACAGTATTGCTAGTTTGTAAATTAGCGATTATTTTGAAAAACTTTATCATAGCAAACATTAAAAGTTCATATTAATGACAAATTAACTATTTAAAATGAATTCTACGGCTAATTTGCTGTACTATCGGAGTTATAATTCTTATGCAAGCAGAAAAAAAACCACAAACCCTTTTTTCTTCTGTGCATTTCAGCAGAACAATTAATCAAAATGGCTATGGTTAAGAAAAATAAATTGTTCATTTTCATTAATAAATATATCGCTTTCTATTTGTTATTCTTCAAAGGCCGATTGAAAGAAAGATAGATATATTCAAAGTGATTTCGTGTAAACAAGTTATCCTTGAACCACTCGAATCGTGATATTTAGGTATATATCTTGCGTTTTGAATATTTGACAGTGACATTGTCAGTATTTAAGATTTAAAGTTCAAATCGATACTTTATAAATTATAAACCGATCTTTAATTTATTAGTGAGAGTCGTAGAAAAAGTATAGTACGTATTGCGTGTTGTAAAGCAATTAGGCACTCATGTAATTACCACACTCGCCGCTACGCGGCTCGCGTAATAGGCTTTTTATCGCACTTAATGCGTAATATAGGTAATATTAAATGTATACTTTACAACGAATAGCTTCACACGTTTCTCTCCATGGGAATTTGCATTTCCCTAATGTTATTACAAAATAGTTCAGAATATAAAATAACATCCTTACTTTTTTTAAGTGTGATGAAAAAGTTATTGATAGCATGTACTGGCCTCGACTTTATCATTTATTTCTAATTTTATCATATTTTTAAAAAGTATCATTAATCATACGATTACCCTGTATACGCATAACAACAAGTAACAATAAGGAAATTTTATTTGTCCTACATTATTCCGTTTTAAATTACAAAAAAAATATATTGTTTATGTCTAACCTTAAGTAACCACTTTATAATGTGATCTTTAATAAAGTTAATAAAAAGCTGTAAAAAAATTAAACAATATTCAAGGTTCGCTAGTTTTATTCCAGGAAGGCTAGTTGCACAACATGCTTTTAACAATTAGGTAATAAAAAACGGCCTAGTTAGTTATTCGAAAACAAAAAGTCTTTTTAAAACTGTTAACAATGGATTATATCTATCAAGTTCAATATTGATTTGCTAGAATTAATGGGCATCCGAAAAAAAAAATACTTAGCTTTAACAAGCGTCTCGAAAGTGCAAAATTTACGCGCGACCACCTACGAAAATGAGAAAAAAAGCACGGTTAACTTAGCTCGAAAGCGCCGAATATCACACGCGTGTTGAAAATAGCTATTTATACAATTAGTTGCGAAATGAGTGTCTTTTAGGCACGTGACGTGAATTGTCCTACGAGGCGAAGCCGAGTTGGACAACACGTCAAAGTGACTAAAAGACATTGTTTCGTAACGAGTTGTATACAATATTTTTTCTACTGAGGTTTTATAATAAAAAACTTAATTTTACTAACATTTTATTACCTATGTTTCATTTACACCATTCATGTCAAAAAAATCGACAGTTGTCAAAAAAAAATTCGATTTTTTTGTCAAAAACTGCGACAAATATAAAAGTAAAAATGAGTGATTTAGAGGACTCAGACATTAAAAATGCCGCAAATGACGCAATGGTGTACCTTGTTCCCCAAAAATCAAGAAGTTTGTATGAGGGCACATACGAAAAATTCAAAAAATGGTGTGAAGAAAACAAGGTTAAAAACTTATCAGAAAAAGTCTTTTTGGCATATTTTTCACTATTATCCGATGCCTATAAGCCATCAACTTTGTGGAGTACTTACTCAATGCTTCGAACGATGGTTTGTTGAGATGAAGACATTTACAAACCTAATCGCATTTTTGAAAAGAAAATCTACGGGGTATAAGCCCAAAAAGTCGAAAGTTTTTTCTAAAGAACAAATAGAAAGGTTTGTCAAAGAAGCAGACGATAAGAACTATTTATTGGACAAAGTCATACTTATTGTGGGAATCTCTGGAGCATGTCGCAGAGAAGAACTCACATATTTAAATATGAATAATATCGAAATTTCGGAGTCTTTAATTAAAATATCCATTCCAAACACTAAAACAAATATTGCAAGAAGCTTTGTAATTAGCGAAGGCTCTATTGACGGCATCAACTTCTTGAATATTTTCCGAAAGTACGCGCAGTTACGTCCAGCACACATAACCCATGAAAGATTTTTTATCGCATACAGAAACTACAAATGTTCCAGACTTCCAGTGGGTATTAATACCATTGGAGCAACACCAAAGAAAATAGCTGAGTTCTTGGAGCTTCCAAACGCTAAAGAATATACAGGCCACTGCTTTCGAAGATCTTCAGCAACTTTTTTAGTTGACTCTGGAGCGGATATATTGATGCTAAAGCGACATGGAGGTTGGCAGTCAAATACCGTGGCTGATGGGTATATAGAAGATTCTTTAGAAAATAAAAGAAAAACTTGAAGAAATAGTCCATACTTAAAGTGGAGTGGAAATTCAGAAGGAAAGAAATAAGAACACAAAGTCTTCCTCCACTATTATATTAAATTAAAGAATCTCGTGTGTTCAGAGAAACTTTTTATCTCTACATGTTTCGAATGCAGAAGCATTCATCTTCAGGAGAATGAATGAAAAGAAGAAACTAATAGATATCACCTTAACGGAGCATCAAAATAGTAAGTTCAGTAAATAGAACTGTGAGAAAACTAATACACACGTGGTATTGTAACAATAAAAAATATATGGGGTTCAGGCTCATGGCACTGTAAAAGTTTATAATATGCAGAATAAAAAATATAACATCTCTGTCTGAGAAGAATGGTTGGAAAAATGTGGAAAAGAAAAGTTAATAATTAATCGAGAAATTGAAGGTTGGTCATAACAGAAAACTGAAGTGTGAGGAAGATGAAATTATAAATTAAGTTAAAATATTTGGGTTATTGTTTAAAGTGGCAGTTCTGACAAGGTTCGTCAGATGAATACCTGAAAAAGAGAGATTTCTTTTAGGTTACATCGAATGGACAAAAATTGTGAAAACTTACCACATGTCGATTTATTACTTAAGAATAGAAAAATTGGAAAATGTAAATTTTGCTAATTTTATTTAGCATTTTGTAGAATAAAGAACTTTTTTTTTTTAAAAAATCTTATGGATTAAATAAAATTAGGCACGATCGCCACCACGTTTTCCAAAAAGATAAATTTGGTGACAGTTTACATGTCTGAAGTTAGGTGAGAACACAGAGAAAAAATTGTTAAGCTGAAGGCTAAAACACAGAAAAGTAGGTTGTATGAAATTTGAATATCACAGAGAAAATATAGGATCGCTTAAAATTTCAAAGCTCAGTCAAGGTTTACAAAAGATATCTGATTACATAACCCAAGATAAGTAGGCAGAATATAGGAGCCAAAATATCTACCTTGGGAAATGGGAAGGTACAATGAAAATGTTAATAAAATCAAAATAACAATATGGTGCAATCAATACAAAATGTTCAAACTTATAAGTAACATAGGGGATAAGTATAAAACACTGCGGGTTAAAGTCCAAATTGGTAAGGAGAAAACATATGACACCAAAATAAAACCTATTGAAAAGGCACTGTATAAAATATCTGAAAATCAAATTCACAATATGAAAAAATAGATTGAGTGGAAAACCTTCAAAAATTGACTCTTATACTAAGGGGGACATAAGAGAAAGCGAAAGCCAGAAAGGTTAAAAGAAACTTAATTTATTGTAAGAGTATTTTAATAAAAGAAAAGGGTGTAACAAGTAGGTTATTAATCAAAATCAAGAGAGTTGAAAAAGTGAGAACAGCTGTGTTGAATCTGGTCATTTAGACAGTCTATGTTTATATTGTTTATAATTTTGTTAATTTCTAAAATTTCAAGAAGATCTAGTTTATTGCCCTTGTTACACAGATGAAGGTATTTAGTATTTGAATCCGGATTGAAAGAGTGGTCTTCAGTATAAATGTGTCTAGAAAAATTAGATTTGATCTTTGAAGGAGAAAGGTTCTGGGTTCTGGCTTTCGTAATCTCTTTACAATGTTCACCCACT
The DNA here is from genome assembly GCA_935413205.1 of Polydrusus cervinus. Lineage (NCBI taxonomy): Eukaryota > Metazoa > Arthropoda > Insecta > Coleoptera > Curculionidae > Polydrusus > Polydrusus cervinus. The sequence continues at coordinate 12,706,973 of OW284519.1, read as the reverse complement.
CTGACCGAGAACTTGCGGCCCGTTTGACCGACATAGGTAGCTGAACAGCCCTGTGCAGAACAAGAAACACTGTAGACACCAGATTTATTTGTAATAGGAACGGAGTCCTTAGAGTTACATAAGAAAGATTTTAAAGAATGTTGAGTTTTGAAACTTATGTCATAATTAAAAGAATTAAAAATATTTTTGAGTTTGTAGGAAATAGAACCCCAAAAGGGTAGAGGAAAGTATTTAATAGTAGATTTAGTATTGGTTGTATGAATTTTATTGAGATGTTTGTTTAGATGTCTATAGTATATCTTGTTAATCAAAGCAAGGGGGTAACCATTATTCACTCCAATTTGTCTAATAATGCTTAATTCTAGTTTAAATTCATAGTCTTCGAGGGGGACTGAGAAAAGTCTGGAAAAATATGAGTGAAAAGCTGAAAGTTTTTGGTTATGTGGGTGATTAGAATGAAAAGGGATAGTTGAATCTGTGTTAGTTGGTTTACGGTATATAGAGAATTTAATTTTATTGTTAAATTTAGTGAGTAATAGATCAAGAAATGGAAGAGAGTTGTTAACTTCGGTTTCAAGTGTGAAGGTAATTGAAGGGTGTAGAGAATTAAGAAAATCGAGAAAATTTGATAAGCTCTCCAGGTCGCCGTCGAAGACTACAAAGATATCATCCACATAACGCCTCATAAAGAGGACACTTGAAAAAAGAGGGTGTGCTTCCATAGAGGATTCTAAACGTGACATAAAGACTTCAGCCAAGAAAGGTGACAAAGCTGAGCCCATGGCTAGACCAGAGTTTTGTTTGGACACACTGAGATCCCAGTGTATCTCATGTTTAAATCACTTTCACAAAAATAACCCTAAGAGTTACTCTAACACAGAGATCAAAGTATTGAAATCCTTGAGATCTAAAATTGCTGACAATGATTTGATTCTTTCTAAAGCTGATAAGGGTAATTGTCTCGTGATAATGGAGAGACCACAATATGTAGATAAAGTTGAAGATTTTCTCTCGTCTGACAATTTTTCTTTAATCCAATCTAATCCTCTCGACAAATTTATGATATCTTTCAAAAAAACTTTAAAAGAAGTAAATAATACTTTAATTTTTCTTAACACCGGTAAATTTAAACTCACTCCGATAAACCCTTCAACCCCTCTACTTTATGGTCTCCCCAAAATACATAAACTTAACATTCCTGTTAGACCTGTTGTCTCATATTGCGGTTCACCATGTTACAGACTGAGCTCTTGGCTAAATAATACTCTAATTTCTCTCACAAATTTTAAAAGCTCCTTTTCTGTAATAAATTCATCTCACTTAGCTAACGACCTTAAAGAGTTACATATTCCCAATACAGCTCAACTAGTATCTTTCGATGTCTCTAATCTTTTTCCGAGCATTCCCCCACAGGAATGTATTTTACTTATTAAAGACCTTTTGGAAAACAAATCTGATCTCGAATCCGAACACACCAATAATCTTTGCACTCTAGTCGATTTAGTACTAAAACAAAATTTTTTTCAATTCAATTATAAATTTTATAAACAAAACTCTGGTCTAGCCATGGGCTCAGCTTTGTCACCTTTCTTGGCTGAAGTCTTTATGTCACGTTTAGAATCCTCTATGGAAGCACACCCTCTTTTTTCAAGTGTCCTCTTTATGAGGCGTTATGTGGATGATATCTTTGTAGTCTTCGACGGCGACCTGGAGAGCTTATCAAATTTTCTCGATTTTCTTAATTCTCTACACCCTTCAATTACCTTCACACTTGAAACCGAAGTTAACAACTCTCTTCCATTTCTTGATCTATTACTCACTAAATTTAACAATAAAATTAAATTCTCTATATACCGTAAACCAACTAACACAGATTCAACTATCCCTTTTCATTCTAATCACCCACATAACCAAAAACTTTCAGCTTTTCACTCATATTTTTCCAGACTTTTCTCAGTCCCCCTCGAAGACTATGAATTTAAACTAGAATTAAGCATTATTAGACAAATTGGAGTGAATAATGGTTACCCCCTTGCTTTGATTAACAAGATATACTATAGACATCTAAACAAACATCTCAATAAAATTCATACAACCAATACTAAATCTACTATTAAATACTTTCCTCTACCCTTTTGGGGTTCTATTTCCTACAAACTCAAAAATATTTTTAATTCTTTTAATTATGACATAAGTTTCAAAACTCAACATTCTTTAAAATCTTTCTTATGTAACTCTAAGGACTCCGTTCCTATTACAAATAAATCTGGTGTCTACAGTGTTTCTTGTTCTGCACAGGGCTGTTCAGCTACCTATGTCGGTCAAACGGGCCGCAAGTTCTCGGTCAGAGTGGGTGAACATTGTAAAGAGATTACGAAAGCCAGAACCCAGAACCTTTCTCCTTCAAAGATCAAATCTAATTTTTCTAGACACATTTATACTGAAGACCACTCTTTCAATCCGGATTCAAATACTAAATACCTTCATCTGTGTAACAAGGGCAATAAACTAGATCTTCTTGAAATTTTAGAAATTAACAAAATTATAAACAATATAAACATAGACTGTCTAAATGACCAGATTCAACACAGCTGTTCTCACTTTTTCAACTCTCTTGATTTTGATTAATAACCTACTTGTTACACCCTTTTCTTTTATTAAAATACTCTTACAATAAATTAAGTTTCTTTTAACCTTTCTGGCTTTCGCTTTCTCTTATGTCCCCCTTAGTATAAGAGTCAATTTTTGAAGGTTTTCCACTCAATCTATTTTTTCATATTGTGAATTTGATTTTCAGATATTTTATACAGTGCCTTTTCAATAGGTTTTATTTTGGTGTCATATGTTTTCTCCTTACCAATTTGGACTTTAACCCGCAGTGTTTTATACTTATCCCCTATGTTACTTATAAGTTTGAACATTTTGTATTGATTGCACCATATTGTTATTTTGATTTTATTAACATTTTCATTGTACCTTCCCATTTCCCAAGGTAGATATTTTGGCTCCTATATTCTGCCTACTTATCTTGGGTTATGTAATCAGATATCTTTTGTAAACCTTGACTGAGCTTTGAAATTTTAAGCGATCCTATATTTTCTCTGTGATATTCAAATTTCATACAACCTACTTTTCTGTGTTTTAGCCTTCAGCTTAACAATTTTTTCTCTGTGTTCTCACCTAACTTCAGACATGTAAACTGTCACCAAATTTATCTTTTTGGAAAACGTGGTGGCGATCGTGCCTAATTTTATTTAATCCATAAGATTTTTTAAAAAAAAAAAGTTCTTTATTCTACAAAATGCTAAATAAAATTAGCAAAATTTACATTTTCCAATTTTTCTATTCTTAAGTAATAAATCGACATGTGGTAAGTTTTCACAATTTTTGTCCATTCGATGTAACCTAAAAGAAATCTCTCTTTTTCAGGTATTCATCTGACGAACCTTGTCAGAACTGCCACTTTAAACAATAACCCAAATATTTTAACTTAATTTATAATTTCATCTTCCTCACACTTCAGTTTTCTGTTATGACCAACCTTCAATTTCTCGATTAATTATTAACTTTTCTTTTCCACATTTTTCCAACCATTCTTCTCAGACAGAGATGTTATATTTTTTATTCTGCATATTATAAACTTTTACAGTGCCATGAGCCTGAACCCCATATATTTTTTATTGTTACAATACCACGTGTGTATTAGTTTTCTCACAGTTCTATTTACTGAACTTACTATTTTGATGCTCCGTTAAGGTGATATCTATTAGTTTCTTCTTTTCATTCATTCTCCTGAAGATGAATGCTTCTGCATTCGAAACATGTAGAGATAAAAAGTTTCTCTGAACACACGAGATTCTTTAATTTAATATAATAGTGGAGGAAGACTTTGTGTTCTTATTTCTTTCCTTCCATAAAAGAAAAATTTCCGAAAAAATTCTTGGTCAAAAATCTTTGGACGCTAACAACAAACGTGTTAAATGTAATGAATCCGAGTGTTCTACCAGTGGCATGGGTTTAATTGATATTGCTGTTGCAGATTCTATTACTATTCAAAGTTCAAATTCCTCATCAATTTTACAAAGAGAAATATCTCAACGAACTGATTTAGGTTACCCCAGCATTAATTTTAATAATATAAGTAACTGTACTGTTAATATTTATAATAAATAGGTAAAACTATAGTCTGTGTTTAAACTTGTTACTTTTAAGCACGTTGTTCCTGGTAACGTGATAAAAAAAATTTTAAGCACGCTGCGCCTAAAAGGAGGTTATTAAAAAATCATAATGACAATCAAAAAGAGGTTATTATAAAACGTCAGTAGAAAAAAAATATTTCAATTCTAGAGTTGGTGCCAATTTGACAGGTCACCCTCAAATATTAAAAAGAACAAATTTTAGAAAGCAGTAATTGTAAAGTGTTTAACTTATTCATCATGTATTAGTCGAGTGATTCAGAATTAGTGTGAAAATACGCCATCTGAAATTATAAAATATGTTAATAATATACCTATTGGAAAATCTCTTACCAGAAAAAAACAAATCGCACTAAAGAGAGTGTCAGGTATCAAACAACAAATGTTAATCGATGGCCATAGAATAAAGAATAGAGCTCTAGTCTACAGATCGCAAGGTCACAGGTTGAAATCTCAACAGGAGTATTTGAATTTTTTTCATAAAAACATTAAATAATTTATAGAATTATTTTGAATTGAAATCTTCCTTGTGGGGTGGATTTTTTAAACTTATGTTTAATGTTTGTTAATGTTTAATCTTTCCTTGATTAAATTTAAAAGTTTTCACTTTGGTTAATCTAGAAGTCAATCCAGGATTAGTTCTTCCTATGATATATAAAATATGAAAAAATGAAAAATTTAAACAACAAATAAAGGAAAAATCTATTGACAAACTATGAAACCAGATATTAAGCAGAACATAAGTATGCTAATTTCAACACTAGTGTTGAAATATTTTTTTTCACAAATCAAAGGTTTTTTTGATAATTCTTTGTGGTCGTACGAAAAATAGTGTACATTACTCGTGTGAAAGTGATTATTCTAAAACTCGGAGAATTTCTGCACTCGGCTAACGCCTCGTGCTAAATATCTCCTTGTTTGAAAAGTATCGCTTTCATCATTTGTTATGTACTATTTCAGGTTTGGCTCCTCGAAAAGTTAACCTACACTGCAAAAGACGACTGTATGTTTGCAGTTTGGTTCCATAAGTAAATATTTGTTTTTTTTTTATCAACAGAGGGCTGTATTGTCTCTCGCTCATGCTCTTTCAAATTCTAGAAATAGATGATCAAACTCTGTATATTATCATTTATCTGTTAAAGGACGATTTGATTGTTTAAAAATGTATTTATATACAGGGTGTTTCATAATTGAATGCTAATCCGAAAGGGCGACAATACTTGGACGATTTGAAACTCCAGGTACCAGTCCTGGACCTATGAATGTATTTTCAGAGCCTTTTCTTGCAAGTGAATCGACTTTTTCGTTCCCTGCAACACCTTCGTGTCCTGGTGATGTGTTACTTTGTCTAATTTTGCCAGGTTCATTGGTTAGTCGGGCGTTCAGCACAAGCTTCCTGCACTGCAGCCTAGTGACTTCAATTGTACGTCCCTGCAGCTAGAAAAGATTTGTTCCTTTTATAGGTTTCAGTAAATTCCTACCAAGTTTGTCATGCGGGAGGTTATCCTCACATTGGATTTCTCCGAAGATTTTGTATCTTCTTCGGGTCAGTGCTTCGCAGTTATATATGATATGTGAGGCGGTTTCATCCTCTTCGCCGCAAAGTCTGCATTCAATGAGACCATTGTAGATTTCTATTCAACGTAGGTGTTTTCTTAAGTGGCCTGTTAGTAGGCCAACCACTTGTTTTAGCTAGGCGCGCGTTAGAAGCAACATTGCAGTTGATAGCTTTTGGGAGGGTTTCCCAATTACTTTTGCCAGGGCTTCTAATTCTTCTTGGCATTCCCATATCAGTCTTGAGGTTACCTTAGTATATATGGATTCGTTAATTGAGGTAAGCACTACTATTGTTTTCATACGCACACCGTAATATGGCGTAGATTTCTGCTTGGAACAGTGTGATAGACTTTTCCAGAGGGAAAAATGCATTTTTCTCCGGTCTAGCTCCATGTATTCCCGCTCAAGTACCCTCTTTGGTTTGAAAGCCGTCTGTATACCAGATTATTGCCCTATACGAGTAGTTTCTGGTGTTTTGTTTTTTCATACGTTTCGTTCATCAATTACGACCTCGTATTGTATGTCATAGCGATACCTTGGGTTTATGTGGTCTGTTGTCCGGTTAGTTTTTTCTTTAAAATCTGCCTGCAATCAAATAACTATCATCAATGTAGGGGAGACCGGGGCAAAAAAAACACCCAGGGTCAAACGATCCCACGCCAGTTTGGTGCTACTGAATGCACAAGAACAGTCATAGACTTGGCAGCATGTACCTTTCAATACGGCTGCGCAGTGTAGTAAGTGACAGCGACCAGTGCGTAAGTTTTTTGTCTGTGTAAAGAAAATTGTAATTTTTTCCGACTTAATAATAGGTAAGCATTCATGTTTATCAATAAAAAACAGTAAGGTATTTAAATATTCGATAGAAGTTATGAGAATGTATAGTATAGTGAACAAATTGGTCCATAGTTTAGTAAATTTTAGTTCATTTAAAAAAAGTTAGGTTAACTTTATTATGCTGCTTACAAATGGGTCAAGAGGTTCCCTATAACAATGGGCCCCGGGTAGCGGGGCAAAATGATTACTTTTCACAGGCATTTCACATTTTTATACTTTAAGCGTTTCATTTAGTTTTTTCTTAATAAAAATGCTTAGAAAATGACTTCCTAGTTTCATATTCACAAATTTAGCGTTAAAAAAACAATAAATTTTTATTTAGATATTTTACATAGGGAATTATTAATATTAACACTTCCTGGATGTGATATCTAAGGCCAAAGGTATTAAGGGGATCTTCTTGCCCTGATTTCCCCTACTACAACTCTTATAACTTATCTATATTTCTCAACTGGTGGTCATTTTTACGATTTTAAATAGCACAAGTACATTTTCACAGTCTAATATGTCCGTGAAATTCATGTGCGTCGACTAAAACATAAACCACAAAAATAAAAGCGCGTGCTGCATGTTAAATACTGGATTAGTATAAAACTTTTTCACTAATTAAGAATTAATGCATGAAATCAACAGTTTTTAATTAAATTTTCAAGAACATAAATGCATAATTAGGACGACCATCATTAACGACGAGGCTGTTATTATCCGTCTTGTCAGCTGTACCGTGAAAATATTATCATCTCGAGATCTAATGGTGATCTTAAAGATTTATTGATAATAAAACTGCTTAATTTTGTGATTATAAACTCTATTATTCTGTCAATTAGTGGTAACATGTGGTATACAGGGTCCTGCACCTCACCTCCCGTCTTCTATAGCTCACTTATTAATTAAGTTAGGATTTTGATAATGTCACGCCCAGATTTTAGGGTGTGACGAGGGACGTAAGGTAGCACGGGACCTTGGCGACTATTAGAAAAACAACGTGATTCCGAAAACAAATTTATTAAAAAGATAAAAATAATAATTTCCTGAAGGGTTTACAAGAAAATCAAAATTAGTAAAAACCTGGATTTAAACCTTTGTCAACAGATGGAAAAATAAAATTATACTTACATAAATTTTAGGCTCATCGCTGGCGTCTTGAGGACCAACAAAATTTAACAATTTTTCGAATCGAATGTGTCACGGACCGGAGCACTAGTGGCTTCCGATATTTTTCCTACCAATAATGTGCTGCTCCATCGAATCAGCAATTTTTTCCACTTTAGGGAAATAATGAACTTAGGTCGTGAACCTTATTTTTGCTGACGCAATGACACAACAATAATTGGTAGTTCGGGATGAGCGTATAACATTTCATAATTGCAACTTTATTAGAGTTGTTTAATAATCTTGACGCCGGTTTCATGTTGCACGAGGAATGGCCTGTGTTTGCCGCGAATAATAATTAAAATATTAAAATGGAAAATATTGATTTATGAAATGTTATGGTTCCCTATCGTGACGCATCCCCCGGTCTTAAAAGAGCTGGCCCCCCAGCGATGGCAGAAAGGAAGTAGAGGTTGCACCATTTACTTATAAAAATTGAGCGTATGTGATAAAAAATTTTAATATTGAATCATTCCCTTCCTTTGTAAATTATTATACATTTATAAACAAAAAATATCATTGAATAACATCATCACATAACAATAAAAAGGAAATCTCTTAAATGTCCCTAAACACTTTCCACTTACACTTTTTCACTATACCACAATAAAGTCCGTGCCTGAGTACGGTCCTGTCGTGTCGTCAATGGTTAGATAGTGGGCCAACGCGCGGTTGGGTCCATTGGCCGGATTGTATGAAATGTTATGGTTCCCTATCGTGACAATATTTTGCAGACTTTACCTGTATCCTAGGGCGCATCTCAGGAAAATATTTTTATTTATACAGGGTGTTCCAAAAAAGTGTGACATCGTAAGGATCTATTTTTTTATAATACATGCTATATATATTCTTATTTATTTGGATACCTCTTATAGTTGCCTTTATACCCCTAAAATTTTAATTAAATCGGTTCAGTATTATAAGCGAAAAAAAAATAAAAACTAAGAAAAATCAGTTTTGCACAACTGATTTTAAAAATTATTAAAAAATAAAAATATTGCCTCGTCATTAAAATATACAAAGGTACTTAATATATAAGGTCAAACAGTCTCGTTAACCAAGTTTGAATAATACGAATTGTACAGGATGTCCAAAGTTTATTATCAAACTTTGCAAACTTTAAATCAATTTATTTTTCTTATTTCAAATTGGAACCTCTGTATATTATTATGTCATTCGATGCACAATTAAAACATCCTGTATAAACATAATTATTTTCCTAAAATTTGTCTTAGGATACAGGTAAAGTCTGCAAAATATCAAAATCCTAACTTAATTAATAAGTGAGCTATAGGAGACTGGAAGTGAGGTGGAGGACCCTGTATATCCACGCGGAATATAGTTACAACTATTGAAATTGGTAAAATCTTCTTAAGAGTGAGGTCTAGTGATGCATTCGCCATTTCGTTTTTAATCAATATTTCATTACTTTCTCCTTTTATCCAAAAATCGGCCAAATACCGAACATCCGAATAGTATTTGAAGCATAATTACCTACAATTTAAAGTTAAACAACTGTGAATTTATAGAGTAATAAAAGCAGAACAAGAAAAATGAACAAAAATTCACAAATTTTCGTTTTTTGCTTTTGTTAATTCATTAATCAAAATTTCTTTAGTTTAAAACTGTAGGTACTTGCTTCTCAAGGACGGCTATTTGGCCCCTTTTTAAATAAAGCGAGAAGGATAAGAAATATTGATCAAAAAATGAAATGGCGAATGCATCACTAGACTTCACTCTTAAGAACGTTTAAGGAACCATGTCAACACTAGTGTTAAAATTGGCATACTTAGGATTATGTTCCACTTAATATCTGGTTTCATAGTTTGTCAATTCCTTTATTTGTAGTTTAACTTTTTCATTTTTTCATATTTTACATATCATAGGAAGAACTAATCCTGGATTGACTTGTAAATTAACCAGAATGAAAATTTTTTAATTTAATCAAGGAAAAATGCATTCATAAATTTAAAAAATCCACCCAACAAGGAAGATTTCAATTCAAAATAATTATATATATTATTTAATGTTTTTATAAAAAATAGTCAAATATTCCTGATGAGATTTGAACCTGTGACCTTGCGATCTGTAGGCTAGAGCTCTATTTTCTACACTATCGCTACCAATAAAAATTTGTTGTTTAATACATGACGCTCTCTTCAACGCTATTTGTTTTTTCTGGTAATAGATTTTCCATGCAGTATATTATTAATATATTTTATAATAATTTCAGATGGCGTATTTTTACACTCTAATTCTGAATCACTCCAGAAAAACACCTTTTAATTACTGCTTTCTAAAATTTGTGTTTTTTAATAAATAGGGGTGGTTGGTCTGTCAAATTGACACCATATGTTTAAATTAAATAGTGTGCCTTGTTATTTCAACACTAGTGTTGAAATATTTTTGTTCAATACGCGTGTGATATATGGCGCCTTCTAGCCCAATTAACAGTGCTTTTGTTTTTCATTTTCATCGGTGGTCGTAGGAAATTCATACCGAAAACATTAGCTAGGAAGATTGGCCACGATATGATTCACGTTTCTTTATTTTTTTAAGAGCATCGGAATAGTATTTCTAAATTCTTCTTGAAAATTACCAAACATTGGGTTATATTAACCCGAATATTGACTTACGTTTTAAACTTTTTTTAATTTGGATTATTGGACGGGATATTGAGGAATGTAAAATATTTTGAATATTTTTAACAATACAATGGAATTAAACAATAACTTTAATGGTTTGCATTGGCTTATATTGTTTATTGGATTTTTTTTTGAATGTAAATAATTTTCTCACGCCCACATAGATACCACCTCTTCATTGGTGCAAACAGAAATTCAATGTCTTTCTTAGTTTTCTTTGTAATTCGGGTAAAAAAAAAACGTCCTTAAGAAGGAGCCGCCACTGAATTCTATGGACTTTCTTACCCTTACATATTTTAATATTTGACAGCTAATAAAGTTACTCCATCAGCTGAAAATAGAATAACTTGTTGCTGGTAATAAGAAACTCCAGAGAAAAATGTATAAGGATTCAGCCAAACCTCTACCATAGATAAGGAAGGACTACGATCCGAGTAGCCAAGAAGATTATTTACGAAGATTTGTGCAGAATTTTGGATTACAAATATAATCCTATATAATATCATAAGAATTTTGCTGGTAAAATTTTTGACTGGTATGAAAGGTTGTTTCTTGGCACTTTCGCTAATGAAATTTTTGACAAAATAAAATTACGAGCCGTTAGGCGAGTGATTTTTGCCAATAGAAAATTGTCTCTCTAATGATATTCGACAAGACTATTTTACGAGAAAACAATAAAAACACACTGTTTATTTAGCAAACTAGAAACTTTACTCATTTATTATTAATATTAAACGTACAGTTTTTATACCTAAGTAGTAGTTTGTCCATTCTTTTCTATCAAAGCATTGTTTTGGGTATGATTGACTTGCATTTGAGAAGTCGAAGGTCCAGAACATGCCTTATTTGTTGTTCTAAGATTTTTGATGAGCTTCAGATGATGACTAGGGTCTACCTGCAGATATGGTTTCAGGGAATTTGCGTTTGAGTGGCCTGTTCTCAACTCTTGTTCCTCAACACCTTGTTTAAATAGGGCAGACACAGCGGAAGATCGATGAGAATGATTTGTTATTTTATGCTTCTTCGTATCAATTCCAATTTTTTCCGCTGCCGTTTTGGCCCACTTAGATACTGTATTTATTCCTAGTGGAGTATTTTAAAACCAACATTCCTTGTGCCAGTTTGGATGAACGGAGAAAAATGTTTGGTCCTCTTTTTTTCAATAATTTTAAAAATAATCTTACAGGGCATAAGTCTTTGTTTAATGAATTTCTTACCAACCATTTGCTGTTGTGTTACAATCGTTTTGACCCACCTTGAGCTGTCTTGGAAAATATTCATGTATGTTCAATTCGTCCGGTAAATTCTCCCATGGTATCAAAATCCTTTTGAAAATATACAAGTTTGCAATTTACGGCCTCATTGCCTCTTCAAGCTAGTTCAATTGAGCAGAGATTTTTTTTGTGCTTTATCGGAGTTTTCTTCATTGTAACTTTGCATTATTGTTAGTAAATCTTTGGTAGATAATGCTTTTTAACTAACTTTCCTATTTTCCTGACAACTTTGGAGCTGCTTTATCTATGTGTCTCTTGCCGTTCGCGTATTTTTAGAGGAAATATCCGTGAATCAATATTTATTTTGTATTTTTATTCGTAAAATACATTTCTTGAATCATTTTTGCTGTAGTGGTCCGTATAGTCTTTACAGAAGATTCTTTAAAGTCTTCGCCATTAACCTTCTTCATATTGTAATACTGTATTTGACCAATAGCAAACGGTAAAACCGATGAAGCTATTGTTAATTAACTTGTGTTATTGTTTACACCATATTGTCATTATGCACTTTAATGGATCATTCTTGCTGCATTTTGTTTTAGTTCTTTGTCCAACCGGTTTTTAAATACATTAACGTTTGCTGCGGTCACTGTTTCCTCTGTTAGTGCATTCCATGAATATACCACACGATTGGTTAAGAAATTCTTCCTCTGGAATTTAGCAGCTTTTTCTTTGTATATCTTCATAGAGTGGCCTCGAAAATGCGCGTTTTGGTTGAGATGGAAAATATTCTTGATCTCACACTAATAGTGCCCACTAATTATTTTATATGTCTCAATAAGGCCTCCCCTATGTCTCCTTTCCCTTAGCGTAGTTAACCCAAGTCTTCTCAGTCTTCCTGGATATGATAAATTTTGCAGTAAAATGGGTATTTTGGTAACTCTTCTCTGGATCTTTTCTAGGATCTCAAAATCTTTGACATAATATGGGTTCCACACATTGTAAGCATATTCCATCTTTGGTCTAATATAGTTTTTGTATAGTTTTGTAATCATTTCTACTGAGTGGTCTTTGAGTGCGTGCTTTACAAGGTAGATCAACAGGTGACCTTCTGGCATATGTCACCCATCTTTGGAGCAACACCATCGAACATCATGGAGAATCCCGGGCTGTTGCACTGGACATCTCTAGGGCTTTTGATCGTGTTTGGCACGATGGGCTTCTAAGTAAATTGCGATCCTACGGTATGCCTAATGGATTTTGTTTATGGTTAACCAGCTTCCTTAAGAACCGTTCTCTGCAAGTGGCGATTGACGGGTTTCTCTCAGACACCTTCACCATCAATGCCGGTGTTCCTCAAGGGTCCATATTGTCGCCTACCCTCTTTTTACTGTATATTAACGACCTTCTAGTAAAAACCCAAAATCCAATTTATAGCTTTGCTGATGACAGCACACTTGTCTCATCTTTTACCTTGACTCCCCAAACATCCGCTGCCGACGCACATCCTCGCAGGCAGCATGAAGTTTTGCGCCTCAACAATGACCTGGAAGAAATTTTGGCTTGGGGTGACAGTAACCAAGTCGAATTTAATGCTAAGAAAACCCAGGCAGCAGTCTTCTCCAAAAAGGTTAACATTGCAGAACCGGATATAGTCATGGCAGGACACGCAATTCCCCTGGCACCGTCTATTAATTTGCTAGGGGTCAATCTGGGAGGTAATATGTCTTGGCATGATCACGTTGCCGTAATTGCCAAGGCAGCTGCACAGAAACTTGGTGTACTTTTCCGCACCAAAAGGTTGTACACACCTCATCAACTTTTGACACTCTACAAAGTCCAGATTCGACCATCATTAGAATATTGCTTTCATGTCTGGAGCTCTGCACCCAAGCACACCCTTCGGCTACTGGATTCCATTCAAAGGAGAGCCGTTCGTCTGATCGGCGACCCCGAGCTGACCAAGACCCTCGATAGCCTGGAGCATCGAAGACAGGTTGGTGATTTGGCTCTCTTTTACAGATATTTCCATGGCAGGTGTTCGACTGACATTGCCCACTTGATTCCACCTAGAGCAATGCAAAACAGAAATACACGGCGAACCACTGCCGCTCATCCATATGTTGTTCAGCTTAGTACTCCTCGAACTTCATTGTTCAAGAATTCTTTCATCTGGAGAACGTCATCTTTGTGGAATGATCTTCCTGAAGTCGTGTTTCCCAATGAATACAATCTTCAACGTTTCAAGACCAACGTTAATCGCTTTTTTCGCACTCGCACCGCTCCCAGAGCGCCTTAAAGGATTTTTCCTACAGTGCAGGTGTTTTATCATAGAAAAAAAAAAAGACAAAAGAGTTGGCTTTTTTCCCACTTTAAATTTGCAGCTATAGCAACGCCCAGGTCGTTCTGCTCATCCACTACTGTCAGTACTGTGTTGTTTAATACGTAGTCTTCATTTGGGTTGTTTGGACCAATCCTTAATTATTATAGGCGTAATCTTCAAGGATTTTCGCCAGTTCCATCACAGTAGTACATTTTTTCAGTTTATAATTTCTTACCATTAGAAACTCTGAGAACTGTGCCCAAATTGAGTTCTTGGACTTCCGTGTGTTAAGTGGAATATTTTAAGCTATCGATTTTTTAAGTTCTTGGGTAGATTGGCACCCAAACCTTGCAGTTTCGTTTAAATTGTTTATTTTGTCTTTTTCAAACCAGGATGACATTTGTCAGACTAACCATAGTTTTTACCTGAGATCTATCAAAATTTTGCTTTGATGAAAAACCATCTTGTTGATTTTGTCCAGGTAGATGTAATTAAGAATTTTTCCACTAGAAAACAGGCCGTTGTTATATTTTGCCAGTTTAAAACACTCTAGTGAAATAGTCACTAATATTTATTTTTACTTCTTTTTTTTGGTCTGTATACCGGGTGATGCATCGTGGTTGGAAATCATCAATAATTCAATGATCTTCTATCGTCAAAGCACCGCCTACAGTTAATAAGTGGCACCGAAACACGTATTTTTTCTTTTATTTACAGCGATGTCATTCACTGTCAAAAAATTAAAACTATAATCTGACAAACCTTCTGTATACATAAACATCTATCCGTTTACATTATTATTCATCCATTGTTGGCAGAGGTAAAAGATAAATGTTTAACAAGAATTTACTAAATAAATGACTTGGGTTGGGTATATCCTTTGTGCATGTGCTTTGAATATTCTAAAGGTCATAGTCGTGAAGTAAACGTCTATAAGATACTGAATTATTGTATTGTTGCGTTGTATTATTACATCAATTTTTAGTGGTTAAGGTAATTTTTCAACTGATCGTTTACTAAAGAAACTACTTTTACTTTGAGGCTTGCTAGTATTTTTTAGAGACGTCAAAGAGCCTTGCGGTACTTCGCCCTTTTTTCATTGAATATTATTTTATGAAGCTTTTTAGATTAATGTTGTTTTAACGAATTAAAGCATACGAACCGTGAAAATAACTTATAAGAAGGGGAGAGGAAAACTAGAGTCAAGGGAATGTTGCTCCTCAGATTACTTGCTAAGCTGGGAAATGCTCGGTTACTCACAGTGGCGTGCAATGCTATTTTAATCAGGGTAGGCAAAAATTGCATTTATGGCCCCGTATTTGCGGGCACCAGTCAAGGTAAAAGATGACTGTCAAATAAAGTTGTCATTTTGAAATGTGTGCTTTATTGTTTTAAAAACTCGTACATTGAAAATATTAAAGGTGTATTTATGAGTAGGTACAAATTAATCTGAATAAAACTAAAATAAAGTATCCAATTACAAGGTTAATTATGACATTTTACATGTTTCAATATTTTACTAATTAATAGGTAGGTACTATTAAATTGTTAGAACTTTAGGATTTAAGAAGATGTTCAAATATTCCTCCATTGACTGCTAGACAATAACCGAGGCGATCATAAAATTCTCTTCTTATATTCGCTAGTTGGTAAACTGAAATTCTATTGCATTCGGCAGAAATAGCATTTTTTAACTCGTCTAGATTTGGGTATTTTTTTATCTTTGTATATCCTGTTTTTTAAATGGCCCCAGAGAAAGAAATCATTTGGCGATAAATCAGGAGACCTGGCTGGCCAATTTACTGTATGATTTAAGCCAATAACATTTCCATTAAAAGCACGGTTTAAATATTCCCGGACAGCCAGGGTACTATGTGCCGGGCAGCCATCCATTTGGTACCAAACTTCCTGGCGGCATCATGTAAAGTAGGTAAAATATGATCTTCAAGTAGTTCCAAAAAATATTCTGCATTTAAATTTCGTGTAAGAAATAATGGCCCGATAATATTTTCTCCGAAAATCCCAGCCCAAACATTAACTGTTTGTGGATATTGCGTCCTTGTTTCGACAAACCTGTGTTGGTTTCCTTTGCTCCAATATCGATAATTTTGAACATTGGGTTCATTGTTTAAGGTAAATGTGCATTCGTCAGTGAAACAAATGTTTTAAAAAAATTCCCTATCCATGTTTGCTCTTTCAATCATACCAAAACACAACTCCTGTCGTCGTATTTCGTCCCTATCTCTTAGCTCTTGGTGCTTTTCATATTTGTATGAATAATATTTATGTCGTTTCAAAGCTCGTAACGCTGTGGTGTGATCTAATCCTATGTCATCCTTAAGTTTCCTTGTGCTGATCTTCCCATCATTTTCTTCCACGCACAATAAAACTTGCAAGTCCCTATCATTTCTTGCATCTCTTCTTTGTTCCTGCCTTTGCAAGTTCCTATCATTTCTTGCATCTCTTCTTTGTTCCTGCCTTTCTTCACATCTGCAGTTATTTATTATAGTGCCTTTTGTCTCAAATGTCTTGATAGTCCTTTCGACTGTAGATTTTGCAGGTATCGGTCTATTCGGATACAGAGCAGCAAACATGTCTGACACATTTTGATAACTATTTCCTTGATAATACCATTTAATCATCAATATTTTTTCTTCAGAAGTGTAATTCATGGCTAATATTTTCGATGTACGAGTTTTTATAACAATAAAGCACACATTTCAAAATGACAACTTTATTTAACAGTCATATTTTAAATTTTAACTTGACTGGTGCCCGCAAATACGGGGCCATAAAAAGGAGAAATAGTTAAAAAGAAATCGGCGATAACCCGTAAACGGGCTCATCAAAAATATCTAAAGTTATTCTTTTAAATGTGGGTTTTAGTGCTCTTTAATAAAACTAAATAGAATTTTTCTCTATAATAATTAGAGAAGCCAATAATTGACCCCATTTAAAATTACATGGGATTTCCTATGTCCCGCTCGACGATGCAACACCCGGTATAAGATGTTCCGTTTAAAAAAATGCAAGTGTAATCCACCACACTTTTTTGGGCCAACCTGTATAATGTAAAATATTATTAAAATATGCCGCTTTTAAGTCCATACTTCGTGCTGGTTTAGTATTTTTGATAAGTTCCTGGATAATGATTTCATTTTTGTCCTCGCTTCGTTGACGGACCCGGTATATTAAAATCTTATCTTGTATTATAAAATTATGAAAAGTTTTAAATATTTTTGAACAATGAGCGTTTTAAAAGCGTAAATCCAATGCAGGCCCGTCATAAATTTAAAAAAAATGGTTCTTAAAAACCATCAATGCAAGAACCAATTTCCATGAAACCATAACCTTCCATTGTTGAGCCATGGCTATACATATAAAAATTCTCATTGTTACAATGAAGTGCATCAAGCTTGCACATAAGACAATATGTCTGTATTAAATAATTTATTTTTTTCCCAGACTTGCACTGACAGAACCATTATACATACCATTGTGTTCGATACAATGGTTCTGCGCTGGGTCAACCCATCGAAACTTATGTAATTCCAGCTTATAGAGTCATTTGAGGTAACAGGGCGTAGCGGGTAGGTATGCGTACAGTCTTTAGTTGCATATTTTCATTATGTATGTACAAAGACCCCCATAAGAGGTGTGGTATTTCACAAAATTACAGTGACTATTTCAATAGAGTGTTTTATACTGGCAAAATATCATAGCGACGGCCTGTTTTCTAGTGGAAAAACTCTTAATAACATCTACCTGGACAAAATCAACAAGATGGTTTTTCAGCGGAAAAAATTTGATACATGTCGGGTAAAAACTATTGTTAGTCGGACAAATGTCATCCTGGTTTGAACAAGACAAAATGAGCAATTTAAACGAAAATGCAAGATTTGGGTGCCAATCTACTCAAGAAATTAAAAAATCGATAGATGAAAATATTCCACTTAACACACGGAAGTCCAGGAACTCAATTTGAGCACAGTTCTCAGGGTTTTTAATAGTAAGAAATTATAAACTGGAAAAATGTACTACTGTGATGGAACTGGCGAAAATCCTCGAAGAATATGCCGTTAATATGAAGAAGGGTAATAACGAAGATTATAAAGAATCTTCTGTAAAGGCAATATTTAACACTACAGCAAATATAATTCAAGAAATGTATTTTACAGAATACGAAATAAAGATTGACCCTTACGGATATTTCCTTTAAAAATGAGCGAATCGCAAGAGACACAAAGAGAAAGCAGCTCCAAAGTTGTCAGGAAAAGAGGAAAGTAAGTTCAAAAGCAATCTCTACCAAAGATTTACTAACAATAATGCAGAGCTACAATGAAGAAAACCCCGATGAAGCACAAAAAAGGTTTTCCATCTCTGCTCATTTGAACTAGCTTGAAGAGGCAATGAGGCGTTAAATTGCAAAATTCAATATTTTTAAAAGGAGTTTGATACCATGGGAGAATTTACCGGATGAATTGAATATAACAGCATATTTTCTAAGACAGCTCAAGGTGGGTCAAAAGGATTGGCAAACAGCCAATGGTAAGAAATTCATCAAACAAAGACTTATGCCCTAAAAGATTATTTTTAAAATTATTGGAAAAAAGAGGACCAAATATTTTTCTCCGTTTATCCAAACTGGCAGAAGGGATGTTGGTTTAAAAATACTCCTCTAGGAATAAATACAGTATCTAAGTGGACCAAAACTTCAGCGGAAAAATTGGAATTGATACGAAGACGCATAAAATAACAATTCATTCTCATCGACCTTTCGCTGTGTCTGCCCTATTTAAACAAGGTGTTGGGGAACAAAAGTTAACAGGCCAGTCAAATACAAATGCCCTGAAACCATATAGGCAGCTGGATCCTAGTCTTCATCTGAATCTCATCAAAATTCTCAGAATAACAAATAAAGTATGTTCTGGACTTTCGACTTCTCAAATTAATGCAAGTCTTTAAAAAAAAGTTGATTCGTTAAAAATTTAAATAAAAGTTGTTTAAAACCATGCGTTTTCATTTATTCTCACACTCGTAAAATATTCATCATCACTCGAAAAAAATTGTGTCTGCAAAACTGTTCTGTTGGTATTGTCAAAAATTTCATTCACAAAACTGCGAAGCAACAATCTTTCATACCAATCAAAAATATTGCCGACACAATTTTATCTCTGGTAGTGTTACACAGAGTGGGGACTTTAACTGGGACAAATGCGCTAGAAGTTTAGGAAAAAATATTTTTGAATCCTGGAAAAACACGTCGATTGAGCTTTTCTATGAGCTACAATTTGGCAAGAATTTTTTTCTTAACCCCCCGTATAAGATATAACAAGACATAACCTAACTTAATTTTTTTAAACGGGAAAATACCTCTTATGATATATTTTGAGATTGCAGTATTCTCCTGAAGACGACTGGAGAATAGGGTTGCCACCTTTCTATTGTTGTTGGCCTGGAGTATATTTCTCCCAATCAAAAAGTGATAGCTTAAAAAGAAAGGTCGCTGCCCTCTGTAGACCTGAAGTGTATGCTGTGACTTTTGCGGTCGTCTACACCGTGTAACTCTTGTAACCTGGAGTCAGAGGGTTTCAACCTGGAGACTTCAAACTAAACCTGGAGACTCCAGGTTAGACCTGGAGAGGTGGCAACCCTACTGGAGATACTTACCAGTTGAAACGTTGTGATTTGAAATAAATAAGGGCAATGCAAGTCCAAAACTCTACTGCCCTTCAAGAAACATCTTTGTCTCCTTATACCAAAGTGCGCATATTTACCCCAAATGACTCTACTTGAGATTACGGGTTCCATTTGCATTGTAATAGTTTTTAATTGATATTTTTGTAATAATTATTAATGGGAATATTTTATTATTTATATTATGATTATATCTATATAACTTTTCTTGCGTGAATACCTCGTTTATTTATTCGTTTCTTTTTTGTCTCTTGTGTAATAATAAGGCTAATAAGGAATAAAATGATAAATGGTTAAAGTACATAAATTATTTTAAAAAACAAATATTCTACGCACTTATAACTTCATGTGAAAATTATTATTGGTTTTGATTATTGTTACTCAAGCTTATAAAAAAGTGGAAAGTCTGATTTAAAAAAAAAACTTAGCTACATAATGTGAAAAATGTTACCTAACATTAAAAAAAATAAGAATAAAGAAATCGCTTACTAGTATTAAAATTTCGATATTAAATTTTTTAAATCCAAATTGCATAGTTTTTCTAAAAAATTTGAATGATTTAATTTCTTATCTTTGTGGACGGATAAAAGAAGTAACCGACCGGGTTTTCCTATCGGGCCTTACTGCGGCCCGGCCCGACTCTCGGGCTGGGCCACTTAATCAATAAAGGTGCAAGTTTTTGAGCCCTATAGTCTATTTCAAAAAGGTGTAGAGTAATAAAAGCTCATTAGGTATGCAAAGGGACTACAGAGTGACCCAACGAACATTAAGGTCACTTTTATAATTTAACATTGATTTCTTTGCAAAATTATTTATTATTATAGTATTAGGTACACCTATTTTTTATTAAATATTATAAAAAAAAATACAAGAAATATCTGCCGGCCCGGGTTGTTCTGTTTTGGTTGACGGGTCGCGTCGCAAAATATGGCTCGGGCCGGGTCGGGTGAAAAGGTGGTATCTATATGGGTGTAAAAAATTTATTTTCATGCCGAAAAAAAAAAAATGAAAACTCTAAAAATAATTACTACTGTTCATTTTATTGAAAAAAATATTTAACATAATTTTTTTAAAGAGTTTTTTGAAACGTAAAATTTCTCGTCCAATGAATAACTAACTGCAGCCGATAATAGAGGGCTTTTTTAAAAAATTTTAATAAATTTCTAATGCAAATATAAATTGTCCTAAATCAAAATCAACATTACAAAATAATTATGTGGTCATAAACAAGAATTACGATACGTTTCGTGGTATCCCCATAACCATGTTACCGTGAAATTAGTTTTTTACATGAGTGTACTTAATTCGAATGACCGTTAAGTTGTGCTTAATAAAATATAGAATTTTTTTTTATTTTTTTTCTGTGCTTTTGTAATATTATGGTTCGGTAATATTATAATCGTGTCACCTGCTGAAACTGAATAATATTGTTTTTCTACTCTCAATTGAAAATTTGCTGTTTTCCTGCTATTAAAGTGATTGGAAAGTGAGCTATTCCGGTTAACTGAACGGATATGATTTCATATCCATCCTAGTTAGGATATGAAACGGACCAATCACAGTTGTCAATAATAAAGAAACCAAATTCACACGTTGTAAGTTTTACGAGTCGTTTTCTGACACTTAGCAGAAGTGAGGTTAAGAATATACTTCAAAATAAGTAAATCTGTCACATGAAATTTGTTCTCTTTTAATTTAAATCAAAACATTTATCCCAGAGTCTATGCATACACATTTTTTCCTAAAGAGTGCACAGATGGTGCGCAAATTAAAGGTATAATACCAAAATGAATTTCAAAATATATTTCTACCAAACTATTGTTATTTTCTGACCGAACATAATATTTGTGCATAGATGCACTTTTGTATTTCAAAAATCTCCAGTTTTTCACTCATTTCTAGACAAGTACTACAAGATTTAATGCATAAAATGTACTACATGTGTAGGTATCTACAAAATGAACGTTTTTTACTAACCTTGGTTGGTTTTTTGCCATTCAAATATTTGTCCACCGCGATATTTTCTGATATATTTTGAACGGGGATCCAACCACAATCGACCTTAAAACATTTATTATACGCAACAGATATGGGAAAATAACTGGTATGTAAATCTTTCTTAAATGGCGAAACATAAAGGTGAGTATATAAAACTAGCTAAAACGAAATTATAAGATTTCTAGAAAAAAAATTATTCCATTTTTTACTAAAGGTTATATTATTTCTACTTACAGTATTGCCACTTGTCTTTCCACGTTAACTGTGTTGCTAGTTTATAAATAGGCGATTATTTTGATATTTACCATAGCGAACGTTAAAAATTCATATTAATGCACAAAAGACGTTTTTAATTATCTAGAATTCTATAGCTATTTAGTTGTCTTTTTGGAGTTATAATTCTTACGCAAGGAGAAACAAACCCGAACAAACCCGTTTTTCTTCTGTGCATTTTAACACAACAATTTAATCAAATTAGCTATGGGCGAGGAAAATAAATTGTTCATTTTTATTAATAAATATATCGCTTTTTGTCTGTTATTCTGCAAAAAATAAAAGACGATTATTATTATTATTAAAAGGTCAAATGTGAGAACGATAGATATATTCAAAGTGATTTTGTGTAAATATAAGAAATCACCCAAAGCTCTAAATATGTTACATTGTAATTTGGTCTATGAGTTTGTCAACGAAATAAATTGTCGTTCAATTGTTTTTTATTATTTTTCTCACTAGTTCACGGCCAACTAAAAAGACAATACGGTATGATGCCTAATTTAAATAGTTTTTTTTTAAATTGTTAGTATGAAGTTGAGTCGTGGAAAAAATATACTGTACAACTCGAGTAGGTTGTCCTATATAGCGCTCGGAATTTTGAGCACTCCGCCTACAGCGTCGTGCTCAATTTACTTCCTGGTGACATATAGACATTATATCTACTCTTGTTGTATAAACAACTATTATTTAAAAAATAAAGTTATTAGATTGAAATAGTTGTTTCGAATTAGGCTTTTACCTCTTTGTTCATAAAATATATAAGTATTCGAAAAACACTAAAATTCTGAGTTTTTGTTTTTTTAAATTATCTGACTTATTTTAATCGCTACAGAAAAACAAATACAACATTTTACTCTTTAAATACAACATTGTTTCAGCATCTTTTTAGGTTTATACTACCGTGTGTTTAGAATTCCGGTACAACGTTTCGTTTTTGTGTAACTTTTTAAATACGGACCAGCATTTTTTTATATATATTTTTAATATCTTTAAGCCACAAATTCAATATTTTTAGACTTTTTGATGTCATCTTTACACCATTAGGAATTTGATAATTACTTACTTAAATACGGCTGTGCATAACAATTTTTTTCTATACTCCTATATTAGTAAACATTGTTTTGCATACAATTCACTCTATAAGTTAAGTCCATTCTTACGCACACTGTCCGTTATGATGCCTAGTATAATAATCAAGTTAGCCTTGAACCACTCAAATCGTGACATTTATTGACAGTGACATTGTCATTATTTGATA
The DNA here is from genome assembly GCA_935413205.1 of Polydrusus cervinus. Classification (NCBI taxonomy): domain Eukaryota; kingdom Metazoa; phylum Arthropoda; class Insecta; order Coleoptera; family Curculionidae; genus Polydrusus; species Polydrusus cervinus. The sequence continues at coordinate 12,683,820 of OW284519.1, read as the reverse complement.
TTTGAAATTCAAATCGGTGCTTTATAAATTTTAAATCGATCGTTAATTTATTAGTAAGAATCAATGTAATGTAGTAATGTACGTATATTGCCTGTTGTAAAGCAATTACGCACTCATTTATTTACCGTACTCGCCGCTACGCGGCTAGTTCGCAATTTCTCCGTTCGTGCGTAATATGCTTTTTACCATACTTAATACGTAATATACTATTACCAATTAGACAAGCCAGGAAACGATGCCTCGTTTCACGCTAGTATGGAACGCGGCATCGTTTTGTGGCTTATCTAATAGAAAATTTAATACAACAATTTTACTAAGGGTTTTACAAGAACTTCTAGTTTGGCGGAGAATACCTAATTTTTTTTTAAAAACAAAATTAAAAATTTATTTTACAGTTTCAATTATACAGGGTGATTCCAAAGTTGATACTTCTTTTTTAGCTGCGTATAGAAGGCATTAAATAAAATAACATTTTTAAATACCTTTTTCAAAAAAACCCAAATATAAAGTACCTACTTACATTCATTTATTACACTTCAAATCAAATACCTAACTTGCCCGTTGAATAACATTAAGAAAACTTCTAGGTATAGAGAAGAAACATCCGCACTTTTACAACACTCACAATAAATTAGCACCATAATTAGTTCATTGTTTTCAAATTTTACCATTTTCACCAATTAACTTGCTTCAGAAAACCACACCGCGAAGCGAATTACCAAAATAAATAACTGACGACCGATTCGTAAAATGCATGACAATGACAATACAAAAAACCGAGAAAAACAATATAAAGTAAATGGCTACGATTTGATTACCAGGCCCGCTCTTAGATTTTTTACTTCTGTAACTCGGCTATTTTTAAGTTTTTTGAAAAAGGTATTTGAAAAAGTTGTTTATTTTAATGCATTTTATATACAGCTAAAAAAGAAGTATCAACTAAGGAATCACTGTATAGGTTTAAATTATATCATCCGCCATGCAGAACATAAAAATAGGAATATTGCAGCTATTTAGGTTAATTTCTTATTTTCCATTAAAATTACAAACGATGACCCGATATTATCTTCACTGAAGCCGCGCCACTTAACTGCCGTTCTTGCCGTTCTGCCCTTCTTTCGAATTAGGCTTTTTTCCTCTTCGTTCGCTGCCAGGGCCATTCCCCAAGGGGACCTACAGTTTAACGTGGGTTCCGAACCACGATCCTCAGTCTTGCGAAGGGCTATCAACCCTTGGTTTATTGCCATTGCATGACCGATTGGGGAGTGTATACCTTCTTCCGCACCCCAAGAGATATCCGATCTCATCCGGCCTGGTTACCGGCGTGAATGGGGTGGGTTGGGAGATGATACCTTTTACACTCTTCCCTGCATTCTTAAATCCATTAAATTTCGGACATACTTTTTTTATTGTACGTATGCCCACTCCGGGAATCGAACCCGGGTCGCCGCGGTCGAATGCCAGTAGCTCTACCTCTGAGCCACAACCGCGGTCGCCACTTAATTCTTGTGAAATTCGTTTTTATAATATTTTGTATATATAAAAAAGACATTTTATTGCCATCATCAGACATAGGTATAATATGCTCCATGTCGTGGAAATGCAACATTTGTTCGTGATGACTACTGTTTGCTCTTAAGCAAGCGTCTTGATTTTTTAAAGTATCGACTTTATCTTGAGTTTCGAATTTTTTTACATATTCATAAATTTTGGTTCTTCTAACTAAGTATGTAAAATTAGGCCTAAAAATAACAAAAAACTAAAACAACGTGTGTCGGTAGCTTTTCAAAACAGTGTTTAAATTTTAACGTACATGATTGTTACAAAAAAAATAACAATACACTTAACGCTTAAATCATCTCATTGTATTTTTTTTTATTAGACGACTATGTAGAGCATGAAACTTATACTGTTTGTTACTAGTATGTGGAGTGTATCACACATTTAACACTAAACGTTATATAATTACAAGCTTTTATTATATTTACAAACAATAGCGGATTGTTGTACTGGTAAATCTTATTATGATAACTTGATGAGTTTAAATATCTTAAATGACTCACTTAAGGATTGTGCAAAATGTGTAATATGATAACGTTTATGTAAATGCGCTATATTATACTTTGATAAATCGATTATGAATACACGGAAAAAAGGCAAGACTGTATGCTAGTTTTACCATTACTGAAATAAAATAATACTTGATTCTAATACTAGCTTAGTCTTAAATAATAAGTAGTTGCAGAAATCCATACTTAAAGTGGAGTTGGAACTTCAAGAAAAGTATTAAAAGAACTCCACTGACACATTCAAATAACATTTTTTTTGTGGTTACTTGGAATTTCCACATGTTTCGAGTGTAGAAACAACAGTGACGTTCAATGCTGCTTTAATCAGGGTAGGCAAGAATTGTATTTAAGACAAAAATTTACCTTCCGTAGCATTCAAGTATCTAAATTTTAAATTTTGTCACAAAATGTCTTGTTTTGGAGTTTGTGGAAAGAATACTGGCAGAAATAGAATAAAATTACATTATTTGTAAATGAGTTCAACACGGCGGTCTTTACGTTAAAATTCTTTTAAAACATAATAGTAACAATTAACGCCTCCATATTTATTTTTTCCCGAAGCCCGACGGCGCGAAGTCTATCAAAAGACCGAAAACACTAATTATAAATTAAAAATCTATCATCCAGCTGATTGAACCAATGTTGCCAAAAATGAGATCAATTATTATGTGAAATATGATGATAAGCTTACTGATTATTAAATATAGCAAAAATTTTAGTTGTCACAAAAGTGCTTCTTATTTTACGATATCCCTTTAAAAATATCCTAAATAATTAATTATAAAACTTTTGGAGACCTATTTTATATTGAGAAAGCAAAGTATTTTTCAAACTACGGTAAAACTTGAAGATTGGCACCAATGCACTTACCAAACGCATGTTTTCTTGGCGCGGGTTGATAGATGAAGGAAGGTCGAAGGTTGTGACGGGTTTATTTTTTACATCTCTTTCTACCCTACTGCCTACCGGCTCTCTCGCTTGCTTCCACTGGTACAAAAGCAATGCTTATGTACAGCTCGATCTTTGCTTTTAAAACGGAATACAGGGATCTAGTTTACGATATAATAAACAAAGACTGTGTTTTTGGAAATGATATACGATTAATTTTTCGGTCCTTTATAATTATTTATTATATTAATGTAGAGATAAATTGCCAAAGTGGATTACACACGGATAAAAACTAGTATATAAAAAAATTGTTTCTGTTTGTTTTATTGTTCCCATGGTAGGCAATGCTTTTTTGCCTATATTATATGCACGTCACTGAGAAACACTCATCATCAGAAGAAAAACCTTAACTTTAAGAAAGGAAAGAAACTGATGTCTTAACATAGCTTAAAATGCATTGTAATTAAATTGTATTCTGAAATTTAATAAGGAAGAAAGATTATACCAAAATAATTAAAGAAAAGGGACTAATGATGAAATCCAGAAAAGCACAAACAGGTGTAAGAGGAAGAGTATTAGTGAGTCTTAGAATTATGGGTTCGACATCTTGACTGAATGGTAAAACTTTAATGGTTTTTGACATATTAAGTGTAAGGAAGAAAACTATCAGAAGAATTAATAGCAAACTAGATTGGAAAATAAATATTTTGCCTTATTTATACATATTTATTTTAAAGGACCATTTTAATTTTAAATTACAGGGGGGTGAAATGGTCGCACCCCTTGTAGGAGAAGTAATTCAGTCATCAGGACTATCAGTAATACTGTCAGGGTTTGCAGTAGATCCATAATTTTTTTTTAAACTACCTACCAAAAGTTTTTAGTTTCCTTTTCATTTTTGTTTTTTTTTTTTGAAACAATTTATTTATTCAAAAAAAATATAACAATAATTCTTAAGACTAAATCCTTTAAACAGTGTTCTAGACACTCGTAACAAGGATAATAACAAATTTTTGACAACAGTGAATAAACTCTAGTTTGAACAACTTGCATAAAATAATATAATTATATAATAAATATATCTAACTTCTATTATTTTAAATATCTAGTCAACATTTTTTTAAACTTTGTAACTGTGTTTGTACTTTTAATATTTTCAGGTAGTTTATTATATACATTAGCCGCCTGGTATATAGGGTTAAATAAACCCTTGTTCGTTCGAACATTCTCTTGATAAATGTTTTTTTGTGATCTTGTACAATAGTCGTGAATATTTTCAAAAAATAATATATTTGTGTTGGACTTTTGTTTGTTATTTATTACTTTATATATATATTTACATTGCTCTAGATTTTTTATTTTGGTTAATTGCCTAACATCCAACTCCCTGTATAAGACCTCTGTGTGAGTTAGCCGATTATAATTAAATAAAACCTTTAATATTTTGTTTTGTAACACTTGTAATTTTTTAAATCCAACAATACCACAGTTGCCCCATACAGGAATTAAGTAACTAAGGTGTGATAGAAAATAAGCATTATAGACATCCATTTTACTCTTTTGTGACAAATAATTTCTACATCGATAGATGGCCCCGACCATAGGAGCAATTTTATCAAACACATAATTGATGTGTTCCTTCCAATTAAGATTTTCATCTATAATTAATCCCAGGTACTTTATTGATGATACTCTTTCAAGATTAACATTGTTTAGGGTAATTGTAGGTTCTTGAATTATTTTATTTTTTTGTTTAAATAGGATATATTTAGTTTTTGAGACGTTAATTTTAAGTTTATTACCTATTAACCACCTAGAGTAACGTTGAAGATCATGATTTATACATTGTTCAAGATAACGTTCATTAGCATCACTATAAAGCAAAACTGTATCGTCGGCAAAAGTAAAGTATAGAGCCCTGAGACCAGCACATTTCAGACTAAGGACATACAATGAGTACAACAATGGACCAAGGACTGAACCCTGCGGCACTCCACATTCACTGATTTCTGTGTTACTACTATAACAATCTAATCTTACATATTGGTGCCTATTTGTTAGATACGATTCTATAAGATTGTACATCCTACCCCTAAAGCCCATGTCTCTTAATTTTTTTAATAATAATTTTTATGTACTACTAAAACCATTAAATTTTGTGTCAAATCAGATCATCAGTAGGGAAGCATTACTGAAGAAGTAAAGTAACCTTATGCAGTGTAGGAAATCTTAACATAAAATGAAAAATATTAATATTCCCAATGCTCTACCAGTGTGGTGCATACAATATAGGCAAAAAAGCATTGCCTACCCTGGGAACAAAAAAACAAACAGAAACAATTTTTTATATATTAGTTTTTATCCGTGTAATCCAACTTTGGCACTTTATCTCTACATTAATATAATAAATAATTATATAGGACCGAAAAATTAATCCTATATCATTTCCAGGAACGCATTCTTTGCTTATTTATACCATAAAGTAGATACCTATATAATAATAAATAATAAGCATTCCGTAAGACCGTTCAAAAAGCAAAGATCTCGCTGTACATTAGCGTCTCATGCAAAATCAAAAGAACTGCATATGCACGAGTGGCCGCAAGCGAGAGAGGCGGTAGGCAGTAGAGTAGAAAAAGTAACAAATAAACCCGTCGCAACCTTTCACCTTCCTTCATCTATCAGCCCGCGTCAAGAAAGCACGCGTTTGGTAAGTAGCAATCTTCAAGTTTTACCGTAGTTTGGAAAAAACTTCTTCTCTTCTCAATATAAAATATGAAACACGCCTCTATAAGTTTTATTATTAATTAGTTTCGTTAGGATATGTTTAAAGGGATAACGGATAAGGTATCGTAAAATAAGAAGCACTTTTGTGACAATTAAAGTTATTTTTGCCGATAGGTTCATAATATTTAATAATCGGTAGATAAGCTAATCACCATTATTTCACATAATAATTGACTTCGTTTTTGGCAACATTGGTTCAGTCACGTACAGTATAGATTTTTTATTTATAATTAGTGTTTTCGGCCTTTTGCTAGACTTCGCGCCGTCGAGTTTCGGGAAAAAAATAAATATTAGGCATTAATTGTTACTATTTCGGCTAGCAGCGCGTTTGCAGAACGATCATTTTCTGAATTAAAAAGAATTAAGACCTATTTACAAAACCCACCGCAACAAGACCTCCGTGTTGAAGTCATTTACAAATAATGTGGTTTTATTCTTTTTCTACTAGTGTTCTTTCAACAAACTCAAAAACAAGACTTTTGTGACAAAATTTTAAATTTAGATATCTACTTGAATGCTACGAAAAGTAAATTTTTGTCTTAAATGTAATTTTTGCCTACCTTGATTAAAACAGCAAAAAGAATTAACACCTATTTACAAAACACACCGCAACAAGACCGCCGTGTTGTAGTAATTTACAAATAATGTGGTTTTATTCTTTTTACGCCAGTGTTATTTTCACAAACTCAAAAACAAGACATTTTGTGACAAAATTTGAAATTTAGATATCTACTTGAATGCTACGGAAGGTAAATTTTTGTCTTAAATGTAATTTTTGCCTACCTTGATTAAAACAGCAAAAATAATTAACACCTATTTACAAAACACACCGCAACAAGACCGCCGTGTTGAAGTAATTTACAAACAATGTGGTTTTATTCTTTTTCTGCCAGTGTTCTTTCCACAAACTCAAAAACAAGACATTTTGTGACAAAATTTGAAATTTAGATATCTACTTAAATGCTACGGAAGGTAAATTTTTGTCTTAAATGTAATTTTTGCCTACCTTGATTAAAACAGCAAAAAGAATTAACACCTATTTACAAAACACACCGCAACAAGACCGCCGTGTTGTAGTAATTTACAAATAATGTGGTTTTATTCTTTTTACGCCAGTGTTATTTTCACAAACTCAAAAACAAGACATTTTGTGACAAAATTTGAAATTTAGATATCTACTTGAATGCTACGGAAGGTAAATTTTTGTCTTAAATGTAATTTTTGCCTACCTTGATTAAAACAGCAAAAATAATTAACACCTATTTACAAAACACACCGCAACAAGACCGCCGTGTTGAAGTAATTTACAAACAATGTGGTTTTATTCTTTTTCTGCCAGTGTTCTTTCCACAAACTCAAAAACAAGACATTTTGTGACAAAATTTGAAATTTAGATATCTACTTAAATGCTACGGAAGGTAAATTTTTGTCTTAAATGTAATTTTTGCCTACCTTGATTAAAACAGCAAAAAGAATTAACACCTATTTACAAAACACACCGCAACAAGACCGCCGTGTTGTAGTAATTTACAAATAATGTGGTTTTATTCTTTTTACGCCAGTGTTATTTTCACAAACTCAAAAACAAGACATTTTGTGACAAAATTTGAAATTTAGATATCTACTTGAATGCTACGGAAGGTAAATTTTTGTCTTAAATGTAATTTTTGCCTACCTTGATTAAAACAGCAAAAATAATTAACACCTATTTACAAAACACACCGCAACAAGACCGCCGTGTTGAAGTAATTTACAAATAATGTGGTTTTATTCTTTTTCTGCCAGTGTTCTTTCCACAAACTCAAAAACAAGACATTTTGTGACAAAATTTGAAATTTAGATATCTACTTAAATGCTACGAAAGGTAAATTTTTGTCTTAAATTTAATTTTTGCCTACCTTGATTAAAACAGCAAAAAGAATTAACACCTATTTACAAAACACACCGCAACAAGACCGCAACAAGACCGCCGTGTTGAAGTAATTTACAAATAATGTGGTTTTACTCTTTTTCTACTAGTGTTCTTTGAACAAACTCAAAAACAAGACATTTTGTGACAAAATTTGAAATTTAGATATCTACTTAAATGCTACGGAAGGTAAATTTTTGTCTTAAATGTAATGTTAATGTGGTTTTATTCTTTTTCTGCCAGTGTTCTTTCCACAAACTCAAAAACAAGACATTTTGTGACAAAATTTGAAATTTAGATATCTACTTGAATGCTACGGAAGGTAAATTTTTGTCTTAAATGTAATTTTTGCCTACCTTGATTAAAACAGCAAAAAGAATTAACACCTATTTACAAAACACACCGCAACAAGACCGCCGTGTTGAAGTAATTTACAAATAATGTGGTTTTATTCTTTTTCTGCCAGTGTTCTTTCCACAAACTCAAAAACAAGACATTTTGTGACAAAATTTGAAATTTATATATCTACTTGAATGCTACGGAAGGTAAATTTTTGTCTTAAATGTAATGTTAATGTGGTTTTATTCTTTTTCTGCCAGTGTTCTTTCCACAAACTCAAAAACAAGACATTTTGTGACAAAATTTGAAATTTAGATATCTACTTAAATGCTACGGAAGGTAAATTTTTGTCTTAAATGTAATGTTAATGTGGTTTTATTCTTTTTCTGCCAGTGTTCTTTCCACAAACTCAAAAACAAGACATTTTGTGACAAAATTTGAAATTTAGATATCTACTTGAATGCTACGGAAGGTAAATTTTTGTCTTAAATGTAATTTTTGCCTACCCTGATGAAAACAGCAAAAAGAATTAACACCTATTTACAAAACACACCGCAACAAGACCGCCGTGTTGAAGTAATTTACAAATAATGTGGTTTTATTCTTTTTCTGCCAGTGTTCTTTCCACAAACTCAAAAACAAGACATTTTGTGACAAAATTTGAAATTTAGATATCTACTTGAATGCTACGGAAGGTAAATTTTTGTCTTAAATGTAATTTTTGCCTACCTTGATTAAAACAGCAAAAAGAATTAACACCTATTTACAAAACACACCGCAACAAGACCGCCGTGTTGAAGTAATTTACAAATAATGTGGTTTTATTCTTTTTACGCCAGTGTTATTTTCACAAACTCAAAAACAAGACATTTTGTGACAAAATTTGAAATTTAGATATCTACTTGAATGCTACGGAAGGTAAATTTTTGTCTTAAATGTAATTTTTGCCTACCTTGATTAAAACAGCAAAAATAATTAACACCTATTTACAAAACACACCGCAACAAGACCGCCGTGTTGAAGTAATTTACAAATAATGTGGTTTTATTCTTTTTACGCCAGTGTTCTTTCCACAAACTCAAAAACAAGACATTTTGTGACAAAATTTGAAATTTAGATATCTACTTGAATGCTACGGAAGGTAAATTTTTGTTTTAAATGTAATGTTAATGTGGTTTTATTCTTTTTCTGCCAGTGTTCTTTCCACAAACTCAAAAACAAGACATTTTGTGACAAAATTTGAAATTTAGATATCTACTTGAATGCTACGGAAGGTAAATTTTTGTCTTAAATGTAATTTTTGCCTACCCTGATGAAAACAGCAAAAAGAATTAACACCTATTTACAAAACACACCGCAACAAGACCGCCGTGTTGAAGTAATTTACAAATAATGTGGTTTTATTCTTTTTCTGCCAGTGTTCTTTCCACAAACTCAAAAACAAGACATTTTGTGACAAAATTTGAAATTTAGATATCTACTTGAATGCTACTGAAGGTAAATTTTTGTCTTAAATGTAATGTTAATGTGGTTTTATTCTTTTTCTGCCAGTGTTCTTTCCACAAACTCAAAAACAAGACATTTTGTGACAAAATTTGAAATTTAGATATCTACTTAAATGCTACGGAAGGTAAATTTTTGTCTTAAATGTAATGTTAATGTGGTTTTATTCTTTTTCTGCCAGTGTTCTTTCCACAAACTCAAAAACAAGACATTTTGTGACAAAATTTGAAATTTAGATATCTACTTGAATGCTACGGAAGGTAAATTTTTGTCTTAAATGTAATTTTTGCCTACCCTGATGAAAACAGCAAAAAGAATTAACACCTATTTACAAAACACACCGCAACAAGACCGCCGTGTTGAAGTAATTTACAAATAATGTGGTTTTATTCTTTTTCAGCCAGTGTCCTTTCCACAAACTCAAAAATAAGACATTTTGTGACAAAATTTGAAATTTAGATATCTACTTGAATGCTACGGAAGGTAAATTTTTGTCTTAAATGTAATTTTTGCCTACCCTGATTAAAACAGCATTGCTCGCCACTGCGTGCTCTACCTTTATGCCTTATTGACAGCTAATTACTCTGTATATAAATGACGTCGGCCGCTATAATCTTTAATTGATTTAATCGTTTTTGTTGCCGTTTTTGTTGTTCTGTTCTAATTTAAAAAGTTTTATAATAATAAATTGTCTATCATTAAACCAATATTTTGAAAGTGGGTGGCTCAAATTGTTGGCAAGTCTACGGTATCATATGACTAATGCTCAGTAATCAAGGTTTATTTTATTGTTAAAAAATTAAATACAACAGGCTCAAAACATCAGTTTTAGACGCAAGAATCTGATGATAATAATTTTATTTTTAAAATTCACAGAGGTGTACCCACTTTTAATTATTGTTTAATTTATCTTTCTTTGTATTATTTTTTACCGTTTATTAACGAAGTTTTAATTTTTACCTTGATCTAACACAGTTTATTTTTTAAAGTTTCTCTATCTCTATCATCAATTACCGTAATTAATTTTATCATACGATTGGCCCGAATACTTCGACGCCGTGTAGTATTTTATATATTATTTAAGTGTATTTTATAGAGAGAATATTCATTTCTACTCTTCTAATGTTTGCATTAAAGCTATGTTAATGTGTTAATTGTCAATATTTATATAGTAGTTTTGTACTTTCCATAGCAAACTTATAGATTTTTTTTTATTGAAATAACACGTTAAAATGTTTATTCTTCAATCTTTTTGACGCATGAGACCTGAAACAACTAGGAATTTTAAATATTATGAACATGACGACATTACATTTGTAATTTTCCCCACTCTATTTGAAATAGCATGACTACAAACTTTGATTCCCTGGTCAATTATTTTGGGAATTAGGAGGGGGCTGAGGTTATAAAAAATGTATATCGTCGTAATGTCTCCATATAAAGAGGGTACCGGACAGTGGCGACTCGCGGTGTTAAAAAATGGTGAAGAACTACGTATAGTGCGGGTACAAACATTGACTAAAAACTGGTGCAACAAAACGTCTCTCTTATCCTCATCTGTCCAACGACTAAATGAAGTTTTCAACAAATTACAAACTGTCATTAATTGCGTTTATTTTTAAAACACACAACTAAGTAGGTACGTACCTACACTACTGAATTAACTGAAAAATAAAAACAAAACTTTTTAATCGAACAGTAAATCAAGTAAAAACGATATGTATAACCGTAAGTTTTGCGAAGCCTTAAAATAAATTTCTTAAGGTTAGGCGAACCGATGCTAAAACAATGGTGCATACGACTGATCTATTTTTAAATTGCCCTTCATATAATGCAAATTGTTACATGCTGTTTGCGTGTGTATCCTAATATCGGGAACTAGAGACAGGGGGGCCGAGGACCGAATACCTTTGGGGGAGTAAAAATGATAAACTAGTGCATAGACGTGGTTCGGATTCCACGCTAAGCTGTAGGTCCCGTCTGGCTGACATTACCCAGACGATAGGGGATACCACGTTGGCAGCCTTATAGGTCTAAGTATACTGCACAGAGCAAAATCGACTACAAGTCATGCAATGTAGCATGAGCCCTGAGATGCGCAAATGAAAGAAAAGGAGCGTCAGTGTACGACAGAGATACCTAATACCGAATTTTAGTAAAGTACAGTCCGCGTAGAAAATAAAAGTGGGATTTGATTGATAAAGCCGTAGTGACTGCTAATCGTGTTTGCTAATTGGGCCCTGTTATGCAAAAATCAACCAACCAACAAAATAGTTAATTCCTTTTAATTATTTTTATAATAATTTAAATTATCGGAAATTTTTTCAATACTAAACTTAACTATTCAATATGTAAATTATATTGTACTTCTATTATTCTAACAGTAAAATTATTTTATATATTTTGACCATGCAAACTTAGATACATTGAGGGTTAGTTGCTTTTTGCATAATATGGCCTAATTATGTGTTTATCATGCTTTTATGGCTGTCCTTTCTCGAAACAATATACATATTTGCATCTATTCATATGTGTTTAAATTGTTGGTAATCCTCAGTAATAGGTTTTCCATATTTAATGAGCATTTATTACTTCGCATCCCTGTTTTTTTTTTATAATTTTATTATGGCCGACACAATTTCGGCTTTATATAATTAAAGATGTATGTACATAACATATTAAGAGTCTAAGTTTTAAAAGTACATGTATGACTATTATATAATATTTATCAGTTTCATCTGTCTAATTCTTCTATTCCGGACAGAGAACCCTCGCTTACATAATCATCAGAGTCTTCGCTTGAACTGCTGTCAGTGTCATTCAAATGTATTATTAGGTTTTCTACAACAATATCCACCATGGGTTCGTTTTCCATATACTCTAATTCAAATCTTTTTGCTCGCTCGCAACGTGATTTCCACTGGTCCACCGAAAATTGTTCAAAAAAAGTATCGGTTAATTTCATAACATCTGTTAGATTAACCGTGACGTTTCTTGTGGCCACAAACTCTTTCATCTGTGCCCACACTAGTTCAATAGGGTTAAGATCAGGGTGGTACGGAGGTAGTCGAACCACGGTGTGCCCCGCACTGGAAAATATTGCATCAATCTTATAACTTTTCTCATTTTAATTAAACTGTAGAGTTCTGGTTTTAACATTTTTTCGTCAAATGGAATATTTCTCTCACGTAACCACGTTTTCATGTCTTCTTTTTTTGTTACAGATGTAGGGCACTTATTTATTTGCTTATTATGATATGGCGCATTGTCGATTACTACTACACTGTTCGGGCGTAAATTCGGCACTAGGTTGTTTTTTACCCACTTTTCATAATTTTCGTAGTTCATTTCATTGTGGTAATCCCCAGTACTACAGTGTGACTTACATCTGACGTATGAATTTGGCACAAAACCATCTTTTCCTCCAGCGTTTACGATTATTAGGCGTGTGCCCTTTGATACAGGTTGTTTTACGCCTTCGTCTGTTTCATCGCTCCAAGCTTTTTGGTGTGTATGTGATGAATGTATATACGTTTCATCCATATAAACAATTGGCCGTCCTTCTGCACGGAAAACTCTCATTTTCTTTAAAAATTGGATGCGGAGATGCCTTACGTCAGGTTTCTCCATTAAAATTTTTCTATTGGTTTTGATTTTTCTCCAACGAAATCCAATTTTTCTTATTTCTTTTCTTAAACTGTTCAAGCATCCCTGGTAATTGATATCATTTTGAAATTTTTTATGAATTCTCGCTAGAGTTGGCACTTGCTTTTCTGTTTTATGAAAATTGTGAATTGTTCTGCGTAAAACACCTTGAAAAGCAACGTTCAAGACTATTTTGCTTTTTCTGTTTTCACGCTTTTTGTTTGGCGTGGAAAAAGATTTAACTGCTCCGGATTCGATATTTTTGGCTTCTTGCTTAATTCGTTTAATTGCGCTTAGACTAATCTTTGTAGCGGCTGAAACACGTTCGTGAACCTTCCTGATATCAATTTCTGGGCTTCCTGTATCTGCCTCTTGTTGCATAAATTTTATTAAATTATAAACTATTTCACGGCTTTGACCGCTCAATACTCGGTTTAAGACTTTACTTTTAAAAGGCATTATTACAAATAAATATAGTAATAACTTTTTTTCCAATGAACGTCCTACTTTTCTGACAGACTGTACAGAAGTGTGCGTTTCAAAGATCATCAGAATAATGAGCTCTCGGCTAGCTCCTCCCACCTGTTTACTGCGCACCCAAAAGTCAGGGCTCCAGCTATATTGCACGAGCTGTAATTTAACAGGATTGTTAAGAAGTCTTATACCAGTAGCAACATTTTTAATAATCATTATTAAACAATCTATTACTATAGCAAAAAAGTTAACTAACGAACAGTATACAGAATTACTACATCTTTATTTATACCGACAATAAAACGAAATAATTATGAATATAAGCCCAGAATTGTAAGAATGTATTTTAATAAAACACTCAAAACATGGGAAATAAAAATGGTTTTATTCAACATAAAGAATATACCAACAATAAAACGCTTTTTTGGGGGTATTAGTTAAATTATTATCTGATATTAAACGTTTATTTACCCTTATGCAACATACTTTAACTTGCCCATTGAATACCATAAATAAAACTTCTGGGTGTAGGATGAGCCCGCAAGGAAAAGTGTTCTGCGTATAATCTCGAAGCAGCGCAGCCGTACTTTAAGGAAACTCACTGTAAATTAGCACCATATCTACTAGTTCATTGTTTTCACATTTTACCATTTTCACGTGTCACCAATTCAAAATTAACTTGCTTTAGAAAAACATACCGCAGCGAGTTGCCAAATAACCACCGACCCGTAAATTGCATGACTAATAAGATAAACAACATAAAGTATAGCAGGCTACATTTTGATGACCAGGCCCGCACTTAGATTATTTACTTCTGTATCTTGGCTATTTTTAAGTTTTTTGAAAAAAGGTATTTAAAAATGTTGTTTATTTTAAAGTCTTCTATAAAGAGCTAAAAAAGAAGTATCAACATAGGAATTACCCTGTATTGATCAAAAAATGAAATGGCGAATACGTCACTAGCGCTAGCTCTTAAGATCAATATCCTTTTATTGCCACACTTATCCTTGCATATTTTATGTACAATTATGGTTAGGTACATTTACTGACATACTTTAAACAAGCAATTTATTAGTCCATTATAATTTTATTGTTGCAGATTATAGCGCTTGATTTATTTCAAACGCAGTAAATTAAGTATTCATTGCATGCAAAATTAAGACGACTTTGTTGTCACAGAATTTCTAAAAATTAATACAATTAAGAGTTTGCACTAATATTAGATCAATTACCATAACAGTCATAGCACTATTACGAGAGATGCGCCAGATGCGGCTTTTAAAAGGCAGACTAAGAAGCGCAAAATGAGTGTCAAGAGTGAGTGAAAGAGAATCAATAGTAAACATGTGCTATTTAATTGCCTTTGTTGAGCCAACAATGTACGCCTATAAAAAAAAAAATTGTAAAAATGACTTCAAATTATTTTTACGAGCCAACTAAAATCTTAAATAGGTATTTTTTTTAGTTATTTGAGTGCAGTTAAATTTAAAAAAATAGGTTTTGTTCAGAAAACAAAAAAAAACATTAAAATTTGTCCCCCAGTGTTGCTAATAATTTAAAATCTCAAAATAAAAGCTCAAAACGAAATTTTATCAATATTGTCGAGAATTGAAAATCCTCTTATTTTGATATTTTTATTATTATTATTTTTCTCCTAAAGAAATATGGATTAAAAATGTTAAACAAATATTTTAAAGCAGTAGACAGGAAGGTGAAAATTCTGTCGACGATCGCCTGCCCGATTAATACTAGTTAGCTGCATCTTTTCTATCGATGGGCGTTAACCTTTTAAAATAAGGTGGTTTTCAAGATTAAGAGCACAAAAAACAGGCGTCTCTAGACGTTCTCGCGCAACGCTAACTGAAAGAATTAAAAGCTTTTCTTTACAAATTTTTATGGTAATTAACGTTAAAAGCTTTTAGGTAATAAAATTTTATTACAAAAAGCACTTTAGCAGCATCCGGCACAATATGGCCGCTTGACCACTGCCCGAAGGTTCTGCGGGAACCCAATAGAATACATTACCGATGATTTTTGTAGACTCCCACAATGACCAAGAGGGTGGGTCTTGACCACTACTCTATTTGCAAAAATCAATAAAAAAACGCTCCTATTGCTAAAAAAAGTTAGTTCCTGAAGTTATTGGTAGTTCTCAGCTAGAAGTCCTCAGTTCTCTGACCAGTCCGAAATGGTCATTCGGTCCAGTCTCCAGGGCTAGCCACTATGCCCGAAATTAAGTACGCGAGTCGTGAAAAAGTATCTAAATTCTAATAAAAGTAAAGTTGCTAAATTCTGAAATACTTAACATTCAGAGATACAGTGTTCTCATTATCGAAAACTAGTGCTCAGCGAATACCAGTGAAAATTGTTGTTACTCTAAAGCCCGAACTATGGAAAAGATGCGGACAATTTTAATTGTACTATGTAAGTTTCCAACCTGTAGAACATTTAGACTCTGTAATCAAGTGTAAGATAAGGACAGGCGATATATGCGAAGAGTTCTCCATATTATAAAGGTTAAATATGCTAATGTACGCAGTACATACTGATAAAGCTATGAAGAGTTGTATTCGTAAAGGGGATTAGGCTATGTATTATTTATCTATATGTGAAGACGCGAGTTAACTTAACGGGGCACATGACTTTTTAGATATGAAAGAACAATAGTGACATTAATTTAACTAAGGCAACGCGCCAGTGAGTAAAGGACAGTACGCAGTACATGTATAGACATTTAAGAAACATGAAAATTTGAACTTTACATTGAAATGGAATTCAATGAACTTCACCGCTTGATTTATATAACTAGTGATTATGATTTAGTAACAATAAACGTATTTATAATTGATCCGTGGGTTATTATTTTCTTCGGCCATACAGCAGATTATTAAGAATATATTTCTCAGGCAAAATATTTAAACCCTAAAAATCGAACCCTCACTTCTAATCTGTCGCAGCCACTTCGCTCCCTTTCAATTAAAATCTAAGATAACATTCCAGACCTATGGTCTGATGATCAAAAAGTAGCTGTAGCTCGTTTAAAACTTAGGGGACTAGCTAAGCAATTCCTAAACGCTGACAATAATATTAAAACAACACAAGATTGGACCAATTTTTCTACCATTTTACGGGAACAATTTAAAGAAAAAACCTTACCGGGGCAAGAATTAAAAAATTTCGTGGAATGTCGACAAAGACAGGGCGAATCATGTAGGCAATTTTTAACCAGAATGAAATTAATAGGAAATAAAATTAAGGTGACTTCCAGTGATAAAACAGCCGCTGCTGCTTTAGAAAAACAATTTGATAAGGACTTACTGCGACATTTCGTGTTAGGGTTACTACCACACATAAGAGATAAAGTTTTGTCTGCCCAGGCAAAAAATATTTCAGACGCCTTAGATAGAGCGGAAATAGAAGAAATGATTGATAATCTCAACAAAGTAAAAGTCAAAAATGTTTATGAAATTTCGCAATGCACTTATTGCAAAAATAAGGGACATGAAATCGCCGACTGTAGAAAATTAAAAAATTCTTGTAGCGTAAGGAATTGCTACGAATGCAACCAGCCCGGCCACTTTAAAAGAAATTGTCCAAAATTAAGGCACCTGTATAACCGCTCACAAAAATGGAACACGAGTCGGTCCAACGAGTTTCATCGGCGAGAGAGGCCCGAAAGTTTTCATAGGAATAATTCACGAAATATAGATAGGCGAGACAGAAATTATAATTCTAGCCCCCGCTTTCCCAATAATTCCTCGAATAGGCGTCTGCAAAATAGCTATGGAACAAGGCGACCACAAAACAACTATGATAATAGGCGTCCGCAACAAAGTTATTCAAATACTAGAGATAACGCAGACCAAAGGGTTAACCAAACAGGGTTAAACGAACAAGCAGCCCACTTCGCACCCCGCGGTGGGACTGCAGAAACAAATCAATGGTAAATTTAAATAATAAGGGGAGGATACGGAATTTTAATAAGAAAAATGACCCACCCCGTAATATAATTTTTGTAGAAATTAGAAATAAGCCGATAAGAGCCCTTATTGACTCAGGGGCTGCCGTATCCTTGATCCTACCTGAGATTACCCAGGGGTTTGAAATTAACACAGATAAGACGTATTGTTTAAGAGATATACAGGGCGAATACATCCCTCAACATGGGAGTGTTAATATTCCTATAAGGATAGGAGAGCACCTCACGTTGACCCAAAATTTTGTTGTGACAGATGTGGCAAGTTTTGACGCCGACATTTTATTAGGAATCGACTTTTTATCTACCCACAGTGCACAAGTGGACTGGGGAGAAAATTTGATGTTCATTGGGGATGAAGTGATACCCTTACAGGAGGAAGACAAAAGAATAAATACAGTAACCACTCAGAAGATCATGCGCAAAAGTGCGATGGAAAATGACAAGGGCGAAAATGAATGCAAGAGAGAATTGGAAAAAATGCAGGCGGAAATAAAAGATTTAAAAGGTGTAATTAGCTCACTTATGGAGAAAGTGGAGAGTTCCTTAGGAGAAGATAAGAAAACCTTAAAGGAAAATATTTGTACTGAAAGTTCTTCGTTACTACCGATAGCGACGAACTTAGAAACCCTGGTGGTCGGTAGCCACCCTGGGTTTTGCTATCAACCAAATCAGTATGAGGAAATTCCGGACAAGGAAAGGAAGGCTGCAGCTTCCAATTGTATACAGAAGGAACAAATGAGGAAAAATACGTTCTCGAGAGAAAGAGAAGTATACAGAGAAAAGCCTGAAAGAAGAGAAAACTCTAGTAATGAGAATTCGTTGGCAAAAACGCCAGAAAGTACGGCACCTAACGAAACGATAGAATGCGTTAGGGTGCAATTACAAGGCAGTGTACGTCTGCCGCCGAGGAGTCAAATAAATTGCAAAGGATCCCTTAGTAAAAATAGTGGCTTACAGGCCCCGACTATTGTGATCGAACAAAATGAAGATAATCAGGCAGGTATATTAGTAGCCAGGATTTTATGTAAAAACGAGGGAAAGGTCCCTGTCAGAATTATAAATGTTAACCCCTACGAAGTATTTATTCCTAAAAATACAGTAATTGCTTATGCTTTTGAAGCAGAAACGGACTCGCCCCCATGCGAACTGGATGTTCAAACAGTAGCACAAATAAGTAAGGACGATTTTAATGAGATTTTAGAAAAGCTGAATTTAAGTAAGCCATCTACAGAAGCAGAGTGGCAGCTAAGAAAATTGATCGAAGAATACATTGACATTTTTATGGCCCCAAGTCAAAAATTGACTTGCGCGTCCCAAGTAAAACATCGTATTATAACCGAAGATGTGCCGCCCATTCGTAAGAAGCCATACAGAGTTCCTTACCACCGTCAAAAGATTTTACGACAGGAAATCCAAAAACTTTTAGCCGACGAGGTGATCGAGAGGTCCCACGGCCCATGGGGGGCCCCTGCGATATTAGTTGAAAAGAAATTACACCCCGGAGAAGAACCCCAATTCCGGCTCTGCATAGATTACAGAGCGCTTAATGAAATAACAGTAAGCGACGCGTACCCCCTGCCTAACCTTCAAGAAACTTTAGACAGCCTTACAGGGAATACCTTGTTCTCTACTATGGATATGGCTAGTGGATATTTTCAAATAGAATTAGACGAAAGGGACAGGGAGAAGAGCGCCTTTGTGACGCCAGACGGTACATACCAATTCAACAGAATGGCAATGGGACTTAAGTGCGCAGGTGCGACGTACCAACGATTTGTTAACAGTATTTTCTCAGGATTAATTGGCACAGAAGTATTAGCATTCTTAGATGACGTAATAGTATTTTCAAGAGACTCTATACCTGAACACCTCTCCAGATTGAGAAAGGTTTTCGATATAATGCGCAGAAGCAACTTAAAGTTTAAACCAACTAAGTGTCATTTCTTACAAAAAGAAGCGAAATATTTAGGACACGTAATATCGGGCAACGGATGTGCCACTGACCCCGATAAGACTAAAATAGTCGAATCCTACCCTGTACCAAGAAAAGTAAAGGAAATTCGAGCATTTTTGGGCTTATGTGGATTCTATCGACGTTTCGTACCACGATTTTCTGAAATAGCACAACCTCTTACAGCTTTAACTAAGAAAAATACGCCATTTATTTGGACAGAGAAGCAAGAAGAAGCCTTTAAAATCTGCATTGATAAGTCCACCTGTATTAAGGTACCCAAATTTTGCTAAGCCATTTATTCTCTCAACTGACGCTAGCAACAGAAGCATCTCGGCGATTTTAAGTCAAAAATACGATAATATGGAACACCCTATATATTATCACAGCCGTTCACTTTTAGATGCAGAAACTCGCTACTCTACAATAGAACGAGAAGCTTTAGCAGTAGTGGAGGGAGTAAAAAAGTTTAAGTACTATTTAACAGGAACGCATTTTTATATATTTAGCGATCATAAACCTTTAAAATATATTTTAAACCTAAAGGACAGTAGTTCACGATTAGCTAAATGGGCAATGTTCCTTATGGAATACAGTTTTACGATTGAGTACCGACCTGGACATAAAAATGCGAACGCCGATGCCTTAACTAGACTACGAGAAGTAACCACTGATGAACAAAATAATCCGGGAAATACCCAGAAAATTTCAAGAGTGCAAATCCACAACGAAGGTAGTCCGATGACTAGCGTAATATGGACGCGTGAAGATATAAAAAGGAAACAACGAGAAGACGAAAAGTTGCAGAATATAATTAGGGCATTACCCGACGATACAGGATTTTATTATTTAGATACGGACGATATCCTTTACGCTACACGTAAAGAACCTGAACGATACGACAAAATAGTAGCTCCTAAAGGTATGATTACTGAAATACTGAATTTATATCATGACTCCCCAATGGCGTGCCATGGGGGCCAAAAGAAAACCTTAGACCTAATAAAAAGAGATTTTATTTGGGAAGGAATGACCAGCGATGTAAAGCGTTATTGTCAACAATGTCATTCTTGCAGTATAAATAAAAATACCAGCCACCGGCCCAATTACAGAAATTACCGGTTCCCCATTTAGTTTTTGGGAGAATAAGTATCGATATCGTTGGCCCATTAAACAGGACGAGATCTGGAAATAAATATATTCTTACATGCATGGATTACTTGACAAGATTCGCGGAAGCTATACCTTTACCTGATATAACCGCCAGGACCGTAGCCAAAGCTTTTGTTGAAAATATAATTACTAGATACGGCGTTCCCAGGCAGTTGTTAACAGACCGAGGCCAGCAGTTTATTGGAGGCCTATTCACGGAAATATGCAAAATTTTACAAATTGACAAACTGCAAACTACCCCTTATCACGCAGCATGCAATGGTATGTTAGAACGTGCACATGGAAGTTTAAAAGGCATGATAAAGCATTACGTAACTAACGCTAATGACTCTTGGGACGATTTTCTACCATTTGCTCTTATGGCTTATCGCAATAATATTCACGATTCTACCAAGGAGAGTCCATTTTTCCTTATGTTCGGTAGGGACATGGAGCTACCACAACATTTAAGTATTAAACCTAGAGAATGCAAGTACGACCTAGATGAAAATTACGCCACTGAAATGCTGCAACGCATGAAATATGCATTGAATCAGGCAAAAGAAAAATTAGAAAACTCTGCTGAATTACAGTGCAAAAGGTACAACGTGAAGGCCAAAAATAAAACTTTTAAGGAGGGCGACCGAGTTTACCTTTATACTCCTGCAATACCTGGAAAATCTACGTTAGCTAGGAAATTCCAACCTAAGTACTCAGGACCGTACCGAATAATTGAAGTTAAGGGCCCAGTAACGTATAAAATTAAAGAAGTCAACGGGCGAAAGGAACAAATAGTGCACGCAAATCGCTTGAAAACATGCCACGGCCCGGAAACCCATCAGAGAGAGGAAATTTTGCAGGAAAATAGAGAAGAAGACACTTCTCAACCAAAGGACGAGATGGGAGAGGCGGAAACAACCCCTATGATGTATTATGTTCCAGACCCGGAACCAGCCGTCGAAGAAGCCCAGTCAGAAGACGAAATTGATTTACACGAGGAAGATTTTTATGACGCCGAATTAGAGAGGACTATGGATCAAATGGAAAATGATGTACCTCCTACGGACTCGGAATCAGAAAGCGAATTAGACGAAAATATTACTTACCCAGTCCTTGAACCACTTGATAATATTCAAGAAGACCCAGCACAAGTAACAACCCGTAGCGGCCGCACTGTGCGCAGGCCCGATTTTTATGGAAACTACGAATCTTAAGAAAACTTTTATGTTCATATTTATACACTAATATGCTAATAAATTAGAAATAAGATGAATTTTAAGAATATATAAATAATTAAAGTAGCAAAAAAAAAAATCGTCGCAGGAACCGTTTTTCCTGAATACACGAGTTAAAACGATATACGCGCGTTTTAAACACCGCACCTTTAAAACGACTAACATTTTAAGTTATTAAAATTAAGGGAGACGACGGTCGTACCCGTGGACGCGACGGCGCCCCGGCTGGAGTCTCCAGACGAGAGGGTGAAAGGAACATTGAACCCAGAAAAGCGAAGACAGTGCCGTGCTGACGATAGTGTAAAAACTCAGTATTATTTAAATATTAAATAATAAAACTTTATTTTTATGGATATATGTACCGAGGTTATTTAGTTTAATAAATATTTATTAAAAAAAAGGAGGGGGGAAATAGCGAAACGCGCGCCTCAAATCGCAGAGCACTATAAACTAGTGACGGTCAGTCTCAACGTCAAAATAATGTTAAGAGCTTATTCCCTGCTCTTGATCCCGTTCCTGCCGCCTGCAGTGAATACCCAGATGACCAAACCAACAGCAAAGCCAGTGAAGGACTTCTGTCAACAAATCACCATAGACCACTACCTGCGGACAACGTAACATCCGAAGGGTCTCCAAAAGAGGCTATGATAGTGAAGTTAAAACCTAAGGAGGGTGCGGAAAATCCTTAGACCGTGAGTGCGTGAGTGACCAATTAACGCGAATTTATGTACGTTATTTTCGTTTTAAGATAAGAATTTCACTAGTATACTAAGGATCATTTGTAATGAAAGGAAGCCAAGCAATTAGTTGGTCAATTTAAATTATAATATTAACTTGATATTTCAATAGAAATTTTCTTTTGTAAAAATTATTATACACTTGGCTATTTTCAATAGGTATGTAGTATTGTATTTTGTAAATTTGGTTACCCGAGTTCCATACTAGTCACACATTCCCTTTATCATATATACCTAGATTAGATGTGTATGCTATATACACGGAAACTATATTTGTAATAATAATCTAAAGTCTCTTGTATTGAACTAAACTGCTTACTAGTATTCAAATCGGAGTAATAATATCTTGGTTCGAATTAAATAAAAGGGAAATTTTACTTGCGACCAAAAACAAAATTAGTTGTTACTATTTTGTTTTTTTCGAGGGGTAGGACGATTGTCGAGAATTGAAAATCCTCTTATTTTGATATTTTTATTATTATTATTTTTCTCCTAAAGAAATATGGATTAAAAATGTTAAACAAATATTTTAAAGCAGTAGACAGGAAGGTGAAAATTCTGTCGACGATCGCCTGCCCGATTAATACTAGTTAGCTGCATCTTTTCTATCGATGGGCGTTAACCTTTTAAAATAAGGTGGTTTTCAAGATTAAGAGCACAAAAAACAGGCGTCTCTAGACGTTCTCGCGCAACGCTAACTGAAAGAATTAAAAGCTTTTCTTTACAAATTTTTATGGTAATTAACGTTAAAAGCTTTTAGGTAATAAAATTTTATTACAAAAAGCACTTTAGCAGCATCCGGCACAATATGGCCGCTTGACCACTGCCCGAAGGTTCTGCGGGAACCCAATAGAATACATTACCGATGATTTTTGTAGACTCCCACAATGACCAAGAGGGTGGGTCTTGACCACTACTCTATTTGCAAAAATCAATAAAAAAACGCTCCTATTGCTAAAAAAAGTTAGTTCCTGAAGTTATTGGTAGTTCTCAGCTAGAAGTCCTCAGTTCTCTGACCAGTCCGAAATGGTCATTCGGTCCAGTCTCCAGGGCTAGCCACTATGCCCGAAATTAAGTACGCGAGTCGTGAAAAAGTATCTAAATTCTAATAAAAGTAAAGTTGCTAAATTCTGAAATACTTAACATTCAGAGATACAGTGTTCTCATTATCGAAAACTAGTGCTCAGCGAATACCAGTGAAAATTGTTGTTACTCTAAAGCCCGAACTATGGAAAAGATGCGGACAATTTTAATTGTACTATGTAAGTTTCCAACCTGTAGAACATTTAGACTCTGTAATCAAGTGTAAGATAAGGACAGGCGATATATGCGAAGAGTTCTCCATATTATAAAGGTTAAATATGCTAATGTACGCAGTACATACTGATAAAGCTATGAAGAGTTGTATTCGTAAAGGGGATTAGGCTATGTATTATTTATCTATATGTGAAGACGCGAGTTAACTTAACGGGGCACATGACTTTTTAGATATGAAAGAACAATAGTGACATTAATTTAACTAAGGCAACGCGCCAGTGAGTAAAGGACAGTACGCAGTACATGTATAGACATTTAAGAAACATGAAAATTTGAACTTTACATTGAAATGGAATTCAATGAACTTCACCGCTTGATTTATATAACTAGTGATTATGATTTAGTAACAATAAACGTATTTATAATTGATCCGTGGGTTATTATTTTCTTCGGCCATACAGCAGATTATTAAGAATATATTTCTCAGGCAAAATATTTAAACCCTAAAAATCGAACCCTCACTTCTAATCTGTCGCAGCCACTTCGCTCCCTTTCAATTAAAATCTAAGATAACATTCCAGACCTATGGTCT
Source organism: Polydrusus cervinus (assembly GCA_935413205.1). Lineage (NCBI taxonomy): Eukaryota > Metazoa > Arthropoda > Insecta > Coleoptera > Curculionidae > Polydrusus > Polydrusus cervinus. The sequence goes on along the minus strand of OW284519.1, from coordinate 12,659,303 downwards.
GATGATCAAAAAGTAGCTGTAGCTCGTTTAAAACTTAGGGGACTAGCTAAGCAATTCCTAAACGCTGACAATAATATTAAAACAACACAAGATTGGACCAATTTTTCTACCATTTTACGGGAACAATTTAAAGAAAAAACCTTACCGGGGCAAGAATTAAAAAATTTCGTGGAATGTCGACAAAGACAGGGCGAATCATGTAGGCAATTTTTAACCAGAATGAAATTAATAGGAAATAAAATTAAGGTGACTTCCAGTGATAAAACAGCCGCTGCTGCTTTAGAAAAACAATTTGATAAGGACTTACTGCGACATTTCGTGTTAGGGTTACTACCACACATAAGAGATAAAGTTTTGTCTGCCCAGGCAAAAAATATTTCAGACGCCTTAGATAGAGCGGAAATAGAAGAAATGATTGATAATCTCAACAAAGTAAAAGTCAAAAATGTTTATGAAATTTCGCAATGCACTTATTGCAAAAATAAGGGACATGAAATCGCCGACTGTAGAAAATTAAAAAATTCTTGTAGCGTAAGGAATTGCTACGAATGCAACCAGCCCGGCCACTTTAAAAGAAATTGTCCAAAATTAAGGCACCTGTATAACCGCTCACAAAAATGGAACACGAGTCGGTCCAACGAGTTTCATCGGCGAGAGAGGCCCGAAAGTTTTCATAGGAATAATTCACGAAATATAGATAGGCGAGACAGAAATTATAATTCTAGCCCCCGCTTTCCCAATAATTCCTCGAATAGGCGTCTGCAAAATAGCTATGGAACAAGGCGACCACAAAACAACTATGATAATAGGCGTCCGCAACAAAGTTATTCAAATACTAGAGATAACGCAGACCAAAGGGTTAACCAAACAGGGTTAAACGAACAAGCAGCCCACTTCACACCCCGCGGTGGGACTGCAGAAACAAATCAATGGTAAATTTAAATAATAAGGGGAGGATACGGAATTTTAATAAGAAAAATGACCCACCCCGTAATATAATTTTTGTAGAAATTAGAAATAAGCCGATAAGAGCCCTTATTGACTCAGGGGCTGCCGTATCCTTGATCCTACCTGAGATTACCCAGGGGTTTGAAATTAACACAGATAAGACGTATTGTTTAAGAGATATACAGGGCGAATACATCCCTCAACATGGGAGTGTTAATATTCCTATAAGGATAGGAGAGCACCTCACGTTGACCCAAAATTTTGTTGTGACAGATGTGGCAAGTTTTGACGCCGACATTTTATTAGGAATCGACTTTTTATCTACCCACAGTGCACAAGTGGACTGGGGAGAAAATTTGATGTTCATTGGGGATGAAGTGATACCCTTACAGGAGGAAGACAAAAGAATAAATACAGTAACCACTCAGAAGATCATGCGCAAAAGTGCGATGGAAAATGACAAGGGCGAAAATGAATGCAAGAGAGAATTGGAAAAAATGCAGGCGGAAATAAAAGATTTAAAAGGTGTAATTAGCTCACTTATGGAGAAAGTGGAGAGTTCCTTAGGAGAAGATAAGAAAACCTTAAAGGAAAATATTTGTACTGAAAGTTCTTCGTTACTACCGATAGCGACGAACTTAGAAACCCTGGTGGTCGGTAGCCACCCTGGGTTTTGCTATCAACCAAATCAGTATGAGGAAATTCCGGACAAGGAAAGGAAGGCTGCAGCTTCCAATTGTATACAGAAGGAACAAATGAGGAAAAATACGTTCTCGAGAGAAAGAGAAGTATACAGAGAAAAGCCTGAAAGAAGAGAAAACTCTAGTAATGAGAATTCGTTGGCAAAAACGCCAGAAAGTACGGCACCTAACGAAACGATAGAATGCGTTAGGGTGCAATTACAAGGCAGTGTACGTCTGCCGCCGAGGAGTCAAATAAATTGCAAAGGATCCCTTAGTAAAAATAGTGGCTTACAGGCCCCGACTATTGTGATCGAACAAAATGAAGATAATCAGGCAGGTATATTAGTAGCCAGGATTTTATGTAAAAACGAGGGAAAGGTCCCTGTCAGAATTATAAATGTTAACCCCTACGAAGTATTTATTCCTAAAAATACAGTAATTGCTTATGCTTTTGAAGCAGAAACGGACTCGCCCCCATGCGAACTGGATGTTCAAACAGTAGCACAAATAAGTAAGGACGATTTTAATGAGATTTTAGAAAAGCTGAATTTAAGTAAGCCATCTACAGAAGCAGAGTGGCAGCTAAGAAAATTGATCGAAGAATACATTGACATTTTTAAGGCCCCAAGTCAAAAATTGACTTGCGCGTCCCAAGTAAAACATCGTATTATAACCGAAGATGTGCCGCCCATTCGTAAGAAGCCATACAGAGTTCCTTACCACCGTCAAAAGATTTTACGACAGGAAATCCAAAAACTTTTAGCCGACGAGGTGATCGAGAGGTCCCACGGCCCATGGGGGGCCCCTGCGATATTAGTTGAAAAGAAATTACACCCCGGAGAAGAACCCCAATTCCGGCTCTGCATAGATTACAGAGCGCTTAATGAAATAACAGTAAGCGACGCGTACCCCCTGCCTAACCTTCAAGAAACTTTAGACAGCCTTACAGGGAATACCTTGTTCTCTACTATGGATATGGCTAGTGGATATTTTCAAATAGAATTAGACGAAAGGGACAGGGTGAAGAGCGCCTTTGTGACGCCAGACGGTACATACCAATTCAACAGAATGGCAATGGGACTTAAGTGCGCAGGTGCGACGTACCAACGATTTGTTAACAGTATTTTCTCAGGATTAATTGGCACAGAAGTATTAGCATTCTTAGATGACGTAATAGTATTTTCAAGAGACTCTATACCTGAACACCTCTCCAGATTGAGAAAGGTTTTCGATATAATGCGCAGAAGCAACTTAAAGTTTAAACCAACTAAGTGTCATTTCTTACAAAAAGAAGCGAAATATTTAGGACACGTAATATCGGGCAACGGATGTGCCACTGACCCCGATAAGACTAAAATAGTCGAATCCTACCCTGTACCAAGAAAAGTAAAGGAAATTCGAGCATTTTTGGGCTTATGTGGATTCTATCGACGTTTCGTACCACGATTTTCTGAAATAGCACAACCTCTTACAGCTTTAACTAAGAAAAATACGCCATTTATTTGGACAGAGAAGCAAGAAGAAGCCTTTCAAACTTTAAAATCTGCATTGATAAGTCCACCTGTATTAAGGTACCCAAATTTCGCTAAGCCATTTATTCTCTCAACTGACGCTAGCAACAGAAGCATCTCGGCGATTTTAAGTCAAAAATACGATAATATGGAACACCCTATATATTATCACAGCCGTTCACTTTTAGATGCAGAAACTCGCTACTCTACAATAGAACGAGAAGCTTTAGCAGTAGTGGAGGGAGTAAAAAAGTTTAAGTACTATTTAACAGGAACGCATTTTTATATATTTAGCGATCATAAACCTTTAAAATATATTTTAAACCTAAAGGACAGTAGTTCACGATTAGCTAAATGGGCAATGTTCCTTATGGAATACAGTTTTACGATTGAGTACCGACCTGGACATAAAAATGCGAACGCCGATGCCTTAACTAGACTACGAGAAGTAACCACTGATGAACAAAATAATCCGGGAAATACCCAGAAAATTTCAAGAGTGCAAATCCACAACGAAGGTAGTCCGATGACTAGCGTAATATGGACGCGTGAAGATATAAAAAGGAAACAACGAGAAGACGAAAAGTTGCAGAATATAATTAGGGCATTACCCGACGATACAGGATTTTATTATTTAGATACGGACGATATCCTTTACGCTACACGTAAAGAACCTGAACGATACGACAAAATAGTAGCTCCTAAAGGTATGATTACTGAAATACTGAATTTATATCATGACTCCCCAATGGCGTGCCATGGGGGCCAAAAGAAAACCTTAGACCTAATAAAAAGAGATTTTATTTGGGAAGGAATGACCAGCGATGTAAAGCGTTATTGTCAACAATGTCATTCTTGCAGTATAAATAAAAATACATACCAGCCACCGGCCCAATTACAGAAATTACCGGTTCCCCATTTAGTTTTTGGGAGAATAAGTATCGATATCGTTGGCCCATTAAACAGGACGAGATCTGGAAATAAATATATTCTTACATGCATGGATTACTTGACAAGATTCGCGGAAGCTATACCTTTACCTGATATAACCGCCAGGACCGTAGCCAAAGCTTTTGTTGAAAATATAATTACTAGATACGGCGTTCCCAGGCAGTTGTTAACAGACCGAGGCCAGCAGTTTATTGGAGGCCTATTCACGGAAATATGCAAAATTTTACAAATTGACAAACTGCAAACTACCCCTTATCACGCAGCATGCAATGGTATGTTAGAACGTGCACATGGAAGTTTAAAAGGCATGATAAAGCATTACGTAACTAACGCTAATGACTCTTGGGACGATTTTCTACCATTTGCTCTTATGGCTTATCCCAATAATATTCACGATTCTACCAAGGAGAGTCCATTTTTCCTTATGTTCGGTAGGGACATGGAGCTACCACAACATTTAAGTATTAAACCTAGAGAATGCAAGTACGACCTAGATGAAAATTACGCCACTGAAATGCTGCAACGCATGAAATATGCATTGAATCAGGCAAAAGAAAAATTAGAAAACTCTGCTGAATTACAGTGCAAAAGGTACAACGTGAAGGCCAAAAATAAAACTTTTAAGGAGGGCGACCGAGTTTACCTTTATACTCCTGCAATACCTGGAAAATCTACGTTAGCTAGGAAATTCCAACCTAAGTACTCAGGACCGTACCGAATAATTGAAGTTAAGGGCCCAGTAACGTATAAAATTAAAGAAGTCAACGGGCGAAAGGAACAAATAGTGCACGCAAATCGCTTGAAAACATGCCACGGCCCGGAAACCCATCAGAGAGAGGAAATTTTGCAGGAAAATAGAGAAGAAGACACTTCTCAACCAAAGGACGAGATGGGAGAGGCGGAAACAACCCCTATGATGTATTATGTTCCAGACCCGGAACCAGCCGTCGAAGAAGCCCAGTCAGAAGACGAAATTGATTTACACGAGGAAGATTTTTATGACGCCGAATTAGAGAGGACTATGGATCAAATGGAAAATGATGTACCTCCTACGGACTCGGAATCAGAAAGCGAATTAGACGAAAATATTACTTACCCAGTCCTTGAACCACTTGATAATATTCAAGAAGACCCAGCACAAGTAACAACCCGTAGCGGCCGCACTGTGCGCAGGCCCGATTTTTATGGAAACTACGAATCTTAAGAAAACTTTTATGTTCATATTTATACACTAATATGCTAATAAATTAGAAATAAGATGAATTTTAAGAATATATAAATAATTAAAGTAGCAAAAAAAAAAATCGTCGCAGGAACCGTTTTTCCTGAATACACGAGTTAAAACGATATACGCGCGTTTTAAACACCGCACCTTTAAAACGACTAACATTTTAAGTTATTAAAATTAAGGGAGACGACGGTCGTACCCGTGGACGCGACGGCGCCCCGGCTGGAGTCTCCAGACGAGAGGGTGAAAGGAACATTGAACCCAGAAAAGCGAAGACAGTGCCGTGCTGACGATAGTGTAAAAACTCAGTATTATTTAAATATTAAATAATAAAACTTTATTTTTATGGATATATGTACCGAGGTTATTTAGTTTAATAAATATTTATTAAAAAAAAGGAGGGGGGAAATAGCGAAACGCGCGCCTCAAATCGCAGAGCACTATAAACTAGTGACGGTCAGTCTCAACGTCAAAATAATGTTAAGAGCTTATTCCCTGCTCTTGATCCCGTTCCTGCCGCCTGCAGTGAATACCCAGATGACCAAACCAACAGCAAAGCCAGTGAAGGACTTCTGTCAACAAATCACCATAGACCACTACCTGCGGACAACGTAACATCCGAAGGGTCTCCAAAAGAGGCTATGATAGTGAAGTTAAAACCTAAGGAGGGTGCGGAAAATCCTTAGACCGTGAGTGCGTGAGTGACCAATTAACGCGAATTTATGTACGTTATTTTCGTTTTAAGATAAGAATTTCACTAGTATACTAAGGATCATTTGTAATGAAAGGAAGCCAAGCAATTAGTTGGTCAATTTAAATTATAATATTAACTTGATATTTCAATAGAAATTTTCTTTTGTAAAAATTATTATACACTTGGCTATTTTCAATAGGTATGTAGTATTGTATTTTGTAAATTTGGTTACCCGAGTTCCATACTAGTCACACATTCCCTTTATCATATATACCTAGATTAGATGTGTATGCTATATACACGGAAACTATATTTGTAATAATAATCTAAAGTCTCTTGTATTGAACTAAACTGCTTACTAGTATTCAAATCGGAGTAATAATATCTTGGTTCGAATTAAATAAAAGGGAAATTTTACTTGCGACCAAAAACAAAATTAGTTGTTACTATTTTGTTTTTTTCGAGGGGTAGGACGATTGTCGAGAATTGAAAATCCTCTTATTTTGATATTTTTATTATTATTATTTTTCTCCTAAAGAAATATGGATTAAAAATGTTAAACAAATATTTTAAAGCAGTAGACAGGAAGGTGAAAATTCTGTCGACGATCGCCTGCCCGATTAATACTAGTTAGCTGCATCTTTTCTATCGATGGGCGTTAACCTTTTAAAATAAGGTGGTTTTCAAGATTAAGAGCACAAAAAACAGGCGTCTCTAGACGTTCTCGCGCAACGCTAACTGAAAGAATTAAAAGCTTTTCTTTACAAATTTTTATGGTAATTAACGTTAAAAGCTTTTAGGTAATAAAATTTTATTACAAAAAGCACTTTAGCAGCATCCGGCACAATATGGCCGCTTGACCACTGCCCGAAGGTTCTGCGGGAACCCAATAGAATACATTACCGATGATTTTTGTAGACTCCCACAATGACCAAGAGGGTGGGTCTTGACCACTACTCTATTTGCAAAAATCAATAAAAAAACGCTCCTATTGCTAAAAAAAGTTAGTTCCTGAAGTTATTGGTAGTTCTCAGCTAGAAGTCCTCAGTTCTCTGACCAGTCCGAAATGGTCATTCGGTCCAGTCTCCAGGGCTAGCCACTATGCCCGAAATTAAGTACGCGAGTCGTGAAAAAGTATCTAAATTCTAATAAAAGTAAAGTTGCTAAATTCTGAAATACTTAACATTCAGAGATACAGTGTTCTCATTATCGAAAACTAGTGCTCAGCGAATACCAGTGAAAATTGTTGTTACTCTAAAGCCCGAACTATGGAAAAGATGCGGACAATTTTAATTGTACTATGTAAGTTTCCAACCTGTAGAACATTTAGACTCTGTAATCAAGTGTAAGATAAGGACAGGCGATATATGCGAAGAGTTCTCCATATTATAAAGGTTAAATATGCTAATGTACGCAGTACATACTGATAAAGCTATGAAGAGTTGTATTCGTAAAGGGGATTAGGCTATGTATTATTTATCTATATGTGAAGACGCGAGTTAACTTAACGGGGCACATGACTTTTTAGATATGAAAGAACAATAGTGACATTAATTTAACTAAGGCAACGCGCCAGTGAGTAAAGGACAGTACGCAGTACATGTATAGACATTTAAGAAACATGAAAATTTGAACTTTACATTGAAATGGAATTCAATGAACTTCACCGCTTGATTTATATAACTAGTGATTATGATTTAGTAACAATAAACGTATTTATAATTGATCCGTGGGTTATTATTTTCTTCGGCCATACAGCAGATTATTAAGAATATATTTCTCAGGCAAAATATTTAAACCCTAAAAATCGAACCCTCACTTCTAATCTGTCGCAGCCACTTCGCTCCCTTTCAATTAAAATCTAAGATAACATTCCAGACCTAGATCACCTGAAACCACGTCAGTGAATATGCTAAAATCATTATTAACCAGTGGCGGCGCGACAATATTGTACCTATTATTTTCTTCTTGGCTATTGTTATTTTATAAATAATTTAAACCTAAAGCTTCAAGGCTTACGGGAGAACATCGTTGATAACTCTATATTGTTATTTAGTATTTGTGACCTATCCCAATGCCAAGAAATCCGAACACAGAACCTTCATTAATAATCTTCAACCATTATCCTCCTTATTTACCGTTAAGTCATAAAAATAAGAGTTAACGTCGGTTTTAGTTGGTTATCGCAAAATTTCACGCGATAACGCTAAACGTAACGTTAATAATTGATTTATTAATTTAAAGCTGCTTTAAAGATGCCTTAGGCCCGTATTATTCATCTCCTGGTAACTTTATCAGCAAGATAGTTTCCAAAAAAACCATTGTTAAGACAATTGTCTCCATAGAAATTATCTGGCTGGTAAAGTTACCAGGAGATTAATAATACGGGCCTTAGTAGCATCATTATAGTATTTTTCTCATTATTTAGATCCTAGAAAGGGGTTTGGGACGATTGATACAAAAAGAAACAAAACGTACATTGGCCAAACTTACATGTAAAATTTCGAAGATTTTTGGTTTAAAAAAAGTCCCAAGAAGTATGGAAGAATTTTAATAACAATTTGGTAGTATAGGTCCTGTACTTAATTGTATGGTAATTATGTTTACTGAGGTTCTTCTTTAAGGCACTAAATTATATAATTTATATGTATATGGTACCTACAATATGTTATTAATTTGTTTAAAGGTTGGAGACAATGACGTTTCACTGAAGACGACTGGAGATACTTATCAGTTGAAACGTTGTGATTCAAAATAAGTAAAGACAATGCAAGTCCAAAACTCTACTGCCGTTCATGTTATTAATTTGTTCAATATAACAAGATATACACGCATCTATAATAGTTGTATCAATAATGCAACCTGCTGAATGTGCTTAAAGAATTAATTTTATGTAGCATTATTATTGCGTTGGTTTTACCATAATTTCTAACATGATCATTTTACCGAAACGGCAAAACGGTGAACTTTGAATCCAACGGTGGCGAGTTTAAGCCCGGCAGCTTGCCAACTTTTTAAAAATTTGTTAACATGAGGTTCGTAAGTTTGGTCGTAGAAAAAATATATTATTTAACTCGAGTGGATTGTCAGTATCGCATTTGGAAGTTTGAGTGGCGGCTCGCGGTCTTAGAAAATGGCGAAGAGCTAGGTAGAGTGCGGGTACTTAAACAAACATTGACTAAAAACGTGTATAACAAAACGTCTCTCTTATCCTCATATGTCTAACGACTGGATGGAGTTTCCAACAAATTACAAACTATGTCATTAATTGGGTTAATTTTTAAAACACACAACTAAGTAGGTACGTACACTACTGAATTAATTTAAACAAAACTTTTTAATCACACAGTAAATCACGTAAAAATGATATCTATAACCGTAAGTTTCGCGAAGTTTCAAAATAAATACCTTAAAGGTTAGCCGAACCAATGCTAAAACAATGGTGCATACGAATGATCTATTTTTAAATTGCCCTTCATCATGTTGCAAATTGTTACATGCTGTTTGCATGACTGACGTCACGTAACCATAGCAACGGTGAATATCAAGGCCATGTTGGGCGTCGGGTCTTCACTTGCTCTGAGGTAACGGACACGGTCGCTGGGGCGCGCCAAATTGCATGAGTGTTTATAATTATTGTCCATCGGAGTTAACCGTGGCCCCATTATTCATAAATTAATATTATTAATTCGAACATAATTAATTTTTTAGGGCTAAAATTTTAGCTGTATTAGTAGGTACATTAATATTTAATATTGTCGAAAAACTTTTCTTCCGGTTTTATTTTTTTTTTGTAAAGAGGCCCTACCCCACCTACTTCACCTGACGAGTCGCCACTGGTCTCAATTTACTTCCTCGTGAGATATAGACATCATACTCTTATTGTATAAACTATTTTTTAGGAATTTTTCGAGTTTGTTCCAAGTTACTCTTATATTGCGCTCACCGTCTATGCAAAACCTGAATATACGTAATAGCCGCAGGCCAGTCACGACCGTGTTAAATTTTTACTTCTTTTTATTAACCGGTTTGCATCAGATATTACTGTTTTTTTTTCGTAACTCTACCTATTCGTCTACCTAGATAATACCAGAGATAATCCCAAAGGGGCTTGTCATAAAATTACATAGCATTTCCTAGTTATGCGATTTAAAACTGAATTACTGCTGCACCTTGTCGAACTGATCTGCTATTTTATTGCATTTTTACAGATTTTGTCTGACAGTGTTGTAAGGTTTTATATTAAACAATACTTCAATCTTCAAATCATTTGTAAATAATATTTTTAATTCACTTCACAAATAAAAGTTCAAAGGGGCTAGGTCTGGATATCTGGCAGGTCACTTAATTTATATTAAACTAAATAAGGTTTGGATATTACCTTATTGACAATGGCAAATATCTAATTAAGTAGCGTGCATTCATATGCTGACTTATACTGTATCATACATGACGACCCAAAAAAGTGCGATAACAAAAAATTATAAAGTAGTAGAGTTTATAGTTTAGTGTCCGTTTAAGTAAATAGAAATAGAGTTTTTAGCGGCAGGCGGACAAAGTAATGCATCGATCTTTTGAATTAAAGTACACAGTGACGCCAAAGGTAATGGGTTATCTGGGACGCAGGTAGTGTCGACAGTGTCATTGTCTACCCGTGCCCCAGGGAACCCATTTATCTTTGGCATCTTTGTATACTTTAATGCAAACAACATATACACCACTTGGTCCGCTTGTCGCTAACTTATCTTTCTATAGAAGGTAAAAATAAGAACACAAAGTCTTCCTCCACTGTTATATTATAGAAATATTTTAATCAACTTCTCTACATGTTTCGAATACAGAAGCATTCGTCTTCAGGAGAAAAATTAAAAGAAGAAAAGGCCAGTAGATATCACCCTAACTGAGCAACACAATTATAGGTTCGGTATAAAATGAGTGGAACGGTGAGGAAACCGATACACACATTGCATTGTGAATAAGAAAAGTATATATGGGTTTGAGGCTTAAGGCACTGTGAAAACTTTAAAGGTAGAATGAAAGATTTAACATCTTTGTGTGAAAGAACTGTCGAAAGATGAGATTGAAGTGAAAGGGAATGAACATTTAAGCAAAAAAACTGTTAGCTAGTCATTAGAGAAAAAATATGGAAAAGAAGTGGATGTAAGTGTGAGGAAGAAGACTATTAAAAATAATTTAGAAATTAAAATTGACTGGATGTAAACCTCATTGGTTTACGAATAAACAATTTTTCTATTTTTACTTTAACTATGTTTATTCGTAAACCAATGAGGTTTACATCCAGTCAATTTTAATTTTTAAATAATTTTTAATAGTCTTCTTCCTCACACTTACATCCACTTCTTCTCCATATCTTTTCTCTAATGACTAGCTTAGACAGTTTTTTTTGCTTAAATGTTCATTCCCTTTCACTTCAATCTCATCTTTCGACAGTTCTTTCACACAAAGATGTTAAATCTTTCATTCTACCTTTAAAGTTTTCACAGTGCCTTAAGCCTTAAACCCATATACTTTTCTTACTCACAATGCAATGTGTGTATCGGTTTCCTCACCGTTCCACTCATTTTATACCGAACCTATAATTGTGTTGCTCAGTTAGGGTGATATCTACTGGTCTTTTCTTCTTTTAATTTTTCTCCTGAAGATGAATGCTTCTGCATTTGAAACATGTAGAGAAGTTGATTAAAATATTTCTATAATAGAACAGTGGAGGAAGACTTTGTGTTCTTATTTTTACCTTCTAAATTCCCACTCCACTTTAAGTATGGACTATTTCTTCAAGTTATCTTTCTATGTTAATATTAAATGTTAGTTTTTTTTAATATCTAAAAGCGATTTAAGATTTTCACCGGATTTATCTTTTTTGTTCCAGATAAGCCAGTAACAGCAAAAATGCTGCATTATGCGAGTTCCGCTCCAACTGATCCTAGGTATGTATGTAATAAGCGACACTTTCAAATCATTCGCATAAAGAAATTTATTATTTAAAAATATTTAGTGTCGGTCTAAATACTTATGAAAATGAGGATGGTTTTATTTAAATTTATTTTTAAAATTATTACCGTATTTGCTTAAATATTTAATCCATTATTAATTTGAAACGTGGTTTATCTTTGTTGTGATGTCTTCTAAAGGAGCGTATTGACATGTTTAATAATGGGATCTTTCACTCTTATCAAATTTCATAGTTTTGGCCAGTGGCCAATCAATGAGGGGCTGAAGCGCACTAGTTTGTGTAAGTCAACTGGGGATAGAGTTAGGATGTCCTTTGGTTCCAGTTTTGGTTGCCCGAGTATTTGTTGCCTCGTCCGATCTAGTGACTCGCAATGGCAAACTATGTTCTGTACAGTTTCCCTGTCTTGTCCACACGAACTGTTGTGGAAATTGGAAATTAATGAGGAAACTTGCGAATGCCTGAACGCTACAAGGAAAATACTTAACACACATATAAATCAACACATTATAATTAATAAAAAACCTATAGAACTAGTATAAAAAACTAGTATTTGTACACCACACGTCACAAATAATACAAAAATTCTACACAGCAACAACACAATTACATAAACTCTTAAATTGCAGATCATTTCTATCACCACAAACAAAAGGCCATTGGACCGATATTACTATTTGCTGCACCAGTGTGGTGCACCATATCAAATGCACAATTTTATCGACTACAAAAATTACAAAACATTATATTCAGACAAGTGCTACTAGAAAGACGTATCACTGCACTTAGACCTTTGCATCAAGCCACAAATATCCCATACGTACAACAGTATATACGTACACGACATATCGACAAAATTTTACGAAACACAGATACAAAACTCACTTATCATGCAAAACATAACCCGAACAAAATGCACACAAACCTATTTATACTCCAGGCTTCCCATTTTTCACTAGGATTGATAAAATACGAAAGTATCTCCCATTTTCATTTCTTAAAACACGTGCCCCATTCCACGCCCATTCCTAAATCCTACCTACCTAGAAGATTCTGAAATTTTTCAAGTCACAAGACAAAAGCGGTACAGGGTACCTGAATAGAAATAAGCTGTTTTTTTCGGTCATTTTTCCAGCAACTTCAAGTAAAAATTTTAATAATAAAAGCAAGAAATTCATAATAAATTTCAAATAAAAGCAAAATAGGCAGGCAGGCATGGCAGTATAGATTGCTGGAATTGGTCAAACTCAATTAATTTTAAGTCAATTTATTTTACCAACGGCTAAGAACAACCCCGACAAGGCGTTGCCTTGGCGCATGTCCTCGATAGTTGCTGGTAGAACCATATATATTATGTATTGTTAAATAAAATGACATGTAAATTCTTAATTACTAAAGTGAATATAGACAATTTTAAAAGAACAAAAAAAAAATATTTGTTTCCTACACTTTAACACATTAAGCCTGTTCGGAGCGCCCCCTAGCTTTCCTCCAGCCACGGTTCTGAAAAGAACCTTATAAATAAATATAAAAAATAAACCGCCAACAATTCTACGAATAAATAAAACAAGAAACCGTGAAAATTTCGATTTCTAATGATTTTGGAATAAGTAACGGTTTGTCAATTATTATAAAGTTGTGTTCGTGTTTTTGTGCAAGAGTAATGTACTCACGCAATAGTGTAATAATAAGCCTTGATTTGTTTTTATTAACTTTACAATTAAAACAGAACGAACATTATTGTGACGAATGTCTTTACAGGTGATTTTCTCTTAACATTTTAGAATAATTATACTTTGCAACTTATGATTTTTTTTCCGAGGGTCCATCCATTCGCCGGATGCACTTAGGCCAGGCTTAGCCCATTGTGCTCACTTTGTTTGATTCTTCGCACCCACTCGGTGATACCAGTCTCTTGCACCAGTTTGTGCAGGTCAACTGGGGAGAGGGTCAGGGTCAAGATGTCCGCTGGATCCAGTTTTGGTTGCCCGAGTATTCAACGCCTCTTTCAATCTAGTGACTCGCAATGGCAGACTACGTGCTCTACTGTTTCCCTGACTTGTCCGCACAATCTGCAGTTAAGGTCTCCATTGTACAGTTGCATTCTGTGCAGATGATTCTTGATAGCCGTCCTGTCATAATTCCTGTAATAGTTCTTAGCTGATTCCTGATCATTTGAAAGTTCGTTCACCTAACTACTATCCAATTTCGAAAATTAAATTATTACCCGTCCCCCTCTGCATGGTTGGATTAAATTTGTTTTTGTAAAGGTTTTTTTTACTTTTTTTTTGATATTCCTATTTTTTATTAAAAAAAAACATTTTTTATATTTGTGAGAAATATGAATATTGGTATCAATCCAAAATTTTAACATAAGACGTTTGTATGACTCTAACCAGCGTTTCCGGTCTCGGTTTTTTTGATTAAAAATAAAGTAAATATGGCTCACCACGCCAAATTTGATGATTTTTTCAGAAATCATGTGTTTTAGGAGCGTAGATCTAAGAGCAGTTTTTGGTGTAAATGCTTAGGTTTTGAAGTACTCCTTCCTAAGTGCTGCTTTGTATATTTATAATAAAGCATTCTCGTTTCTTTCCGCAGCATTTTTTTTATTATAAATTATCACACTTCTTCCATAAAAATATGTTTCAATTAAATTTTTTTATTTTAATTTTTCTCTTTAAAAATAAATACTTACCTAACTGTTTTTTGCTTTTGTTGTAAAAATATTTTATTGCATTGGGTTATATTTTTGTTGATTTAAAGTCCCTCTAAAAAAGAAAAAACGGTACAGACAAGTATATAATAGAAAAATACTATAAAATAATAAAGAAAAGAAGCTTAGCGGCAAGCGGACAGAGTAGTGCGTCTATCTTTTACATTAAAGTACACAGGGACGCTAAAGGCAATGGGTTCCCTGGGGCACGGGTAGACAATGAGAGACTGTTGCGATCTTGTTAGAACTCATTAAAAAGTCATAACCTGTAAGCAACTATTAATACAGCGAGACTGTTCTTTTCAAGGCGTTTTTAAGAAATAAAAACGCAATGAAAACCCAGTAACGCCATCAGTAGGAATCAACTCAATGCAAAAGATAGCCATCTAACGTGAAAACGTAGAAATAAATAAATCTAAATCAATGACTTTCTGATGAGTTCTAAAAAGAACGAAACACCCTATCATTGTCTACCTGTGCCCCAGGAAACCCATTACCTTTGGCGTCCCTGTTTACTTTAATGCAAAAGATAGACGCACTACTCTGTCCGCTTGCCGCTAAGCTTCTTTTCTTTATATATTTTAACGGACACTAAATTCCACAATTTTATTTAACTATAAAATAATATTTATTTTACTCGTTGTTCTATAAAATTACATCATACATAAAATTGTATCATAAATCAATAACTAAAACGACATTCGTCCGAAACCTTAATCTTTATATATAAACAGGACTTTTAGAAGGAAAAGTTTAAAAACTAAACGTTTCCTACAAGACCTTCAATTGTTATCCATGGCTTCGAATTTCTCTTGTTTTCTTTGAAGTCTGGTACATAGCATTTAACATATTTTGTCTACTAATGTCGGGTTGTCGAAGGATTTTTAACCACAAGTAACTAACCAGCAAGTTTGACTGTGACATACATGACGTTAGCAGAAATAATTTTCTCACAATCATACTGGCCCGGTTATCTTAATTTTTAATTTACTAATCAGACACCTTTGATTGTGAGGAAATAATGCCTGTCAATGTTATTTATAGCACAGTCAAACTTGCTGATTTAATTAATTTTGCTTGAAAATCTTTATGCAACCCCCAACATAAGACTGCTTTATTTTCACCATATGATATATTTTCTTGGATGTGCCACTGTTCTAGCAAATAGATTAAGTTTTAAGCTCGTTATTAAATTTGTAATTATGGTTTAACCGTAACAGTAACTCAATAAGCACATCGAGTATCTTCGGACGGCGGTATTTATCTATAAATATAAACATCATCATCTAAAACCGTAACAAAAGTATTAAATTATGTTCCAACATTGTATCGAAAATATCATTATAGTAAATTGCATACTTAGTAATCATAAATTTTCTGCTTTTCCTTCCTATTAGAGATGGGTAGAAATGAGAAGTTTTATTGAAGTTTAAATTAAAATCACTGAAATCAATATTTTATAGAAGTCCAAGCCACCATGCAGAGTTTAAATAGTCTGTCATATTAATTTGAGTTATCGCACGTAATAAATTTTAATAATAAGTATTAATAAATGTTCTTTTGATATTCAAACTATCAACTTTAGTTAGTATAACATAAAATATGTTAATAAAACTAACTTGGTAGCTTAATCTAACACTTTTTAATATTCTCTTGTACCTACTAAAGTTAGTAGAAAAAATGTATTTTTATACAAATAATTTGACATATAATCGGCCATTATTCTTATCAATTTTTTTTACAGAAATTGCGAACTCGTTTCGAATAAAAAGAAAAAAATATATTTTTACCTATTTTCTTAAACTCTAATTTCTGTAATATTAATTCAGAAATCACGAGAACTACTTGCAGCCTATGACATACAACACTTCTTAAATAAATAAATAGGTCTTTATTGTAATTTAAACAAAAAAAAAATCAAAAATTATAATTGGCGGAGATGAAGCTTAGTTTCCTATCTCAACTATGTTAAGTAAATTTGAAAATTCAGGGTGATTCCTAAGTTAATACTCCTTTTTTAGCTGTGTAAAGAAGGCATTAAAATAAAAAACATTTTCAAATACCTTTTTTCAAAAACTCAAAAATGCATTCATTTATTATACTATGGATCAAATACGGTTTTGCCTAACTTGCCGGTTGAATAACAATAAGAAAACTTCTGGGTGTAGGATGAGCCCGTAAGGGAAAGCGTTTTGCGTACAATCTCGAAGCAGCAGCCGCACTTTAAAATTAACTTGCTTTAGAAAAACACACCACAACGGAATGCCAAATAACTTACCACCGACCCGTAAATTGCATGACTAATAAGAGATCAGACAAACAACATTTATAGCAGGCTACGTTTTGATGACCAGGCTCACACTTAGATTTTTTACTTCTGTATCTCGCCTATTTTTAAGTGTTTTGAAAAAAGGTAATTGAAAATGTTGCTTATTTTAATGTCTTCTATACACACCTAAAAAAAATATCAACTTAGGAATTACCCTGTATAATTATATAATGCACTAGACAACGAAAACTATATTTCTAAACAACATAAATGCAATTTTTTTTTTTTAATGATAAAACACCTGCACTGTAGGAAAAATCCTTTAAGGCGCTCTGGGAGCGGTGCGAGTGCGAAAAAAGCGATTAACGTTGGTCTTGAAACGTTGAAGATTGTATTCATTGGGAAACACGACCTCAGGAAGATCATTCCACAAAGATGACGTTCTCCAGATGAAAGAATTCTTGAACAATGAAGTTCGAGGAGTACTAAGCTGAACAACATATGGATGAGCGGCAGTGGTTCACCGTGTATTTCTGTTTTGCATTGCTCTAGGTGGAATCAAGTGGGCAATGTCAGTCGAACACCTGCCATGGAAATATCTGTAAAAGAGAGCCAAATCACCAACCTGTCTTCGATGCTCCAGGCTATCGAGGGTCTTGGTCAGCTTGGGGTCGCCGATCAGACGAACGGCTCTCCTTTGAATGGAATCCAGTAGCCGAAGGGTGTGCTTGGGTGCAGAGCTCCAGACATGAGAGCAATATTCTAATGATGGTCGAATCTGGGCTTTGTAGAGTGTCAAAAGTTGATGAGGTGTGTACAACCTTTTGGTGCGGAAAAGTACACCAAGTTTCTGTGCAGCTGTCTTGGCAATTGCGGCAACGTGATCATGCCAAGACATATTACCTCCCAGATTGACCCCCAGCAAATTAATAGACGGTGCCAGGGGAATTGCGTGTCCTGCCATGACTATATCCGGTTCTGCAATGTTAACCTTTTTGGAGAAGACTGCTGCCTGGGTTTTCTTAGCATTAAATTCGACTTGGTTACTGTCACCCCAAGCCAAAATTTCTTCCAGGTTATTGTTGATGCGCAATACTTCATGGAAGGAATAAAGGCCTCCATGCTAGTTAGAATGACGTCGGAGACCTCCTTTGCACAGACAGATGGATCATCCGAAGAAAAGCATACGCTTAGCCAGGGAAAGTTGCGAAAATGGTCCTTTAGGTCTTCCCACTTAGCTGATGTATAGTGCCAAATCTTACGGGGTTTAGGAGGTTGTTCAGAACTAATTGGCAGCTCGCTTAGGGTTGAAATAAGTTTGTGATCGGAAGAGCCCAATGGTGGTTGTACGGTGACCGTATATAGGTCTGGATTTGAAGTTAAAAAGAGATCTAAAAGACTAGCAAAATCCCCAGCTCGGTCTGGAACCTGCGTTGGTTCTTCTACGAGTTGAGTTAGACCAGAACTGATTGCAAAAGATTCGGCCTCGCGGCCTTGCTCATCGTTGGTGTTTGAGTATTTAAGCCAGTTGACATTGTGGACGTTAAAGTCGCCAAAGATAGCAACTTCGGCATTCGGATGATTGGTTTGCAAGAAGTCGATTGTGTTGGCTAGTAATGAGAAGAGGGCCATGTAATGCATGTCGCTTGGAGGACGGTAAAGGCAGCATATAAACTTAGTGATTTTTTGTGAAGATATTTTAAACCACATTACATCAAAGTCTTTCGGAGTAGGGAAAGATAGAGAGTTTCACATCAATTTTTGCGGTCCCTTCTGCGCATGCCCAGGCACTGTTTTTAAACAGGGCTGTTTTTAAACAGGGCTGTTTTAGCTGTTTTTAAACAGGGCTGTTTTAGCTGTTTTTTAAACAGGGCTGTTTTTAAACAGCCCTGTTTAAAAGCAGCCCTGTTTAAAAACAGCCCTGTTTAAAAACAGCCCTGTTTAAAAACAGCTAAAACAGCCCTGTTTAAAAACAGCCCTGTTTAAAAACAGTGCCTGGGCATGCGCAGAAGGGACCGCAAAAATTGATGTGAAACTCTCTATCTTTCCCTACTTTTCGGTTCCAGTATTTCCTCCCGTTGGCACCAAAGATCATCTCGAATGAACAGACAGACCCCAAAGTTGCGTCTTAAACGGAAGTGAAAATCATATCCAGGATATAAATAGCTGACGGTGTTCGTTGACGCTCTGACTTTTGTCTCGGTCAGTGCAAGCACATGAGGCTTGGAAGATTGTAAGTGCTGGTGGACTGAATTGATGTTAGTGTTAAGCCCTCTAATATTGCAGAAATCAATTTTGAAGTTGTTACTTTTGGGTCTGTTAGCAACTGCAG